>OX467316.1:10000-635000 GCA_950108535.1 Agriphila straminella | reverse complement strand
AAAAGGTTTTACTGATTAAAGCGCTACCTTAAAATATTAAATTTTAGCTATTTTGTTTGTAAAACAGCGGGATCGCCTGCCATTGTCGTTTCCAGGCGCGTCCCGATCGCGGTCGCCATATATTTTGTTGCGTAAATTCGGGGCTTGGATATAAATTATTTTACAAAATGGAACGATGATATTTTGTAATTTATTAATACCACACCGGTCCTTCTCTAAATCTTTCTTCTTAGATTTACTTATTAATGAAAATGGAAAATATTATTAAATACATCATCCAGAAAGACCTATGAAACAAAATTTCAATTCACAAATTATTGTTCTTAATAATTATGAAAGACAATAGAATTTCACTAGTATCTTCTAAGGACGGTTACTAAGCCATAACCATATTAAATCAACCCTACTGCTAACAGAGCCAAGAAGAAGGCTACTACGAAAAAAATATCTCGAAAATCGGATAGGATTCATCGTTCGATTTAGTTTTGGACCTTATTCCAGGGGGTCAAGTCTGCTAATGTTAACGTCAAAATCGTGGTTCAATGGTGTTTCAATGATAATGCTTTTTGACACAGTTCTTGTTTTTAAACCTAAAACCGAAACACATTATGTTTCTTAAACCCAAAACGGAAACACAAATAGTGTCTCGATTTTGAGTTTGAGAAACAAGAACTGTGTCAAAAGCAATACCATTGAAACACCATTGAACCACGATTTTGACGATAACATTAGCAGACTTGACCCCCTGGAATATGACGAAACCTTAGAACATCTAGAACGATAGTTCTCTACAAAGCGCACTGTCAAAAGTGAGGCAACTAAAATAGCCAAAATGGCCCCGTTTTCGAATTTTAGAATTAAGTAATTCCGAATAAGTACAAAACAATTTCAATTTTCCTACATTTATTAGATTAGTTACTATATTATTGGCTGTAAGTTACGATTAGGTAACGTATGAAGGATATAAATCTAAAAACTGGCTTAGTATTAGTTGTCTCACTTTGCATACAAGGACACGGCCTCTAGGTGTTATTATTCTAAGGACGAAACGATTCTAACGACGGACCTAACAAATTTAATGTCGTTCGCTTAGAGATTCGGTTTCAGAGTAAGCCCCCAAGTAAACCTTGACCTTGAAACCTGGACCAGTGCTTCCATCCCGAGGGAGCAATAAATCTCGGCCGCTGCGTCGGGACCAATATCCATTACTAACACAAATCTGCCGTTACCGCCGACGGAGTCTTTATTGCCTGCTGTAGCTCAGCTATTAAAGAAAACTAAGTCAGGATGTCTTAAATTAGTGTAGGAAATGAAACGATCTTTTGTATGGGGATCCTAACATTAAATCCACAGTCGATGAAACTTTGCAGGGGTTATTATAGTATGAACCAAAACCTATGTAGAAATATCCAAAAAAACGATTTGGATAATTTATAAAATATGTTTCATATGATACTTTATCATACTGTAAAGTTTCTTCTACTGAGGATTTACTGTGGGGGTCCACTACCTTCCTTTCCTACACTATAATTATACCTTAGGTTTTCCGGATCACTAAAAATTCTGCGAAGCTATAACGCGTTATTCTGTGGCTATAATTAATAGTTTTTTTTCAGTCTCATAAGAAAAACATGATTGTTGTATGGAGTTCTTATAAAAAGGAGAAGATAATGTAGGTACACTGCGAACACAGGTTCGAAACCAAGGTAGGGCATATCTATCTTAGAAGGATTCTGCAGAAGCGCCAGATCGTGCTATGTTTTTTGGTTACCTATCATAGTGGACTTCATGCGATTACTAAGTGTATTTCTTTTCACTATAAGCTTTCTTTTTACCTAATCAAATTCCAAAATCACAATAGAAATCGCTCTTTTCTTTTCTTTGTTGTATCCATGTAGATTATCCGATTTTACCGCAAGTGCGTAGGTAGGTACTACAATTACTTTTACTGAGACACATTGGTAGCTAGGCTTTGATTGAACTACTGGTAGTTAATGTTAAGGATAAGTAATTGGGTAATCTATTGTGATTATTGTCCTAGCACTATATTGAACTGGGGAAAGACCCTCATGCTAACTTCATTAGTTCAGGGTGTGAGTAAAATAGAAAACAATTTTTATTATCATCACAATGACGTATACCTTATTCAGAAAGTTATGTACTTAGAAATAATATCGTAACGTAAAGTGATCGTACCTAACGTTACTTATTCGTCGCAAATTTTGATTTTGTAGGCCTTTAGATGCAAAACACCACCTTTACATGCTTAGGTACATAAGCGACATTATGAATGATTTTGATGAAATTATATTTTTTAGTTTTTTTTTATTTATTTTTATTTATGTCTTTTTAGTTATTTTAATAAATGGTCATGAGTACCTTTTTGAAAAGTCCTATAATTTGATACTTATATTACGACCTAAGTGGTGCAGTGTTCAACATGCCGCCTACCACGCAAGAGGTCCCGGGTTCGATTCCCGGCCGGGCAGAAATTGAAATGATGAATTTTAATTTCTGTGACAGGTCTGTATCTATGTAGTATATCAGTACCCATATTACAAGCTTTGCTTAGTTTGGGGCTAGTTGGCGCTGTGTGAAATCGTCCAAGCATTTATTTATTTATATTTATTTTATTTTATTATATTGCAGTATTATAATAGCACCTCACTGCCGCTAGTTGTTTTTTTAAACGTCACTTACCTAAAACACTTGGGCTGTCAAGACCAATCTAACGAAATTCGCTCAACCGTTTGAAAAATATGAGGTAATAAAGAATATTACATACAATCATACATACATACATACAAGATACGCGCAAAAAACAATCCTTTCCATGCAGCCGTGTAAAAAAAGACTTCATACTAAACTCGATCAGCTGTTTGGACATTTGTATGAATATTCGATTCTTTTTACTTTAATCAAACATTGTTGTTCATAATGTTAGTAATGCCCTACGAGGTGTTCGTATTTTACAACTAACCCCGTATAGAAGAGCAGAAGAGCTTATCAATATACATTTTTTTTTATTTTTAGAGGTTTTTTATGCCGTCATTTAAATTTTTTATTTGATTTTGATACAAGCATTAAATATTTTAATTCAAAAATGTTTTTTCGTATTTCCGTCAAATTACTTCAATATTCTCAATTTAGAGCATGCGATCAAAATACTTAGGTATCTACTATCTTTGGAGTTTTTTTAGGCAAGAAACACAACACATCGTTGATTCTCAAAACGTAAGATATTGAGAAAGTTCTTTGTCGATAACGAACGGTTCCTTTGAAGAAGCGAAAAGTTTATCCAAAGCCTCTTTGTTGGGTTCACGCTTGCGTTTGAACAACTTAGACTCTTTCAATTTGTCCACGAACTTGTGATCCGGCCGACATAATAACTCGCTTGGGAACTGAACAAAAAAATACGGCACCTCGTTAACGCCCGAACACACTTAACATAAAGAGAGTTAGGAAAGAGTGATTTTATCACTCCGTTCAAGATGCGTAAATTTATCTGCTTTGTTGTTAGATATTTTTTTATAATAGGCAGTTGAAGTTTTTATCAATCCTCGTCTCAATTTTACTTTTAACGGCTCAGAACAATATAATTACTTTTAGAGGTAAAAAGATGAAGAAGCTCGATCTTTCAACAGTATTTATTTGATTAGTTTACGAATTTATGAAAAGGACGAAATTGAGAAAGGGCGTTTAGAAAATTGCTCTACATTAAATAATAACAATAACTGACCGAGTGACCGCGAAGCTTCTCTGCTTCTGCTTGGGCAAAAATGCTCGTGAAAATTTGTGAGCGTGCCATTTCATATTCAAAATTAGAAGCGCTATCGAGCTTCGAATAGATCTATTAAAAGAAATACTTAGTAGGTACAGCTTTTGGAAACTTCGTGCCGACATCTAGGTATTAGATTAATTTTTAATCAACATACAATTTGAGTTACTTTTTACGCTCAAACGCAAGGTCTACAGCTCACTGATCGACTAGATCAAATTATCTAGGTCACTTTAAAGTTAATATTGTAGATTGAAAGGATGTAATCACGCTTTCCTTGTGTTTTAGAACCTCTCTCCTAAACACAATTACGTAACAAACTGAGGCACGCTGAAAGAGTCGTGCGCGGCTTTTAAAACTTTTCCTGTAGAAAATTCCCGGTACACATAAGTTGAAGTTGCCGTTTTTTTATTTAGAAACTTGTTTTCGTACGTAGAAATGAAATACTGACTTGTTGTATTTTTTTATTTTACAATCTTTAAACGTACCTACAAAAGGCGGACATCAATTAATAATATTTTTAAGCCCGATGAAAACAGTGATAGTAGGAAGTGTTTTAGAATGAACGATGTTATTGTTAACATTATGTTATTAAATAAAAATAAAATAAATATTTGACAACATCACATACATTGCTCCGATCCCAAAGTAAGTAGCTAAAGCACTTGTGTTATGGAAATCAGAGACAACGGTGGTATCACAAACACCCAGACCTGAAACAATATTGAAAAGTTCATTTTCTACATTGACCCAGCCGGGGATCGAACCCGGGACCTCAAGAGATGGTGACGCCTTGAAAACCGGCGTGCAAACCACTCGACCACGGAGGTATTCAATGCTAAGATGGTGTTAATCTTCTATTACTTTTATTTATTCTTTAAATTATTTATTAAATAAACAAAGGTAATGTTCTGCATTTACATTTTTTAATTTCACTTCAACTTTTATTAGTTACTATAATTTAACTTTACTCCAGCTTTAAAATAATGGGTGGATGTTAAATTATGCGATAACAAACAACAAATTGTGATGCAAAGAGAGAGTTAAAAAAAAGTATGTTTATTTAATGCTTCATTCTATGAACAAAATAGTCTCAAAGGCACCTCGTAAAGCGCCGTGGGTTGCATACAGGATGACCGGCACAACCTGACCGGGCGGACGGATGGCCGGATTATCCGGCCGGGACGATGAACACAACGTTTTTAGTCAGCGCCTCGTGAAAAGTTTGTCACCCTTGTCATGGGTTTGCATAACAAAATATAATTTTGGCGACCGCCTTAAATAATAATTTATTTAACCGCCCAACTAATCAAAGTTGACCACTTTTTACTTCAACATAAATCCTGAACATTTCTTAGATATATCTTTTTTTAACACTCTCTGTAGTTTTGTGGTTTGACCACCCATCACCCATGTAAGTCGTAAAGGTCCCTGGTCTCTGGATATATTTCCAGAAGTGGTACATTTTGTACTCGGTTTGTTTAGTCGGTTTTTCAGCCAGCGAGCGGCTAGCTATATACGTATCATTACCTTTCCTAGGTCTGACCTTCAAAGAACAGAATCCCTGAATTAGAGGCTCCTGGGTATTTTATCCTGAGTTGAGGATTCCGCGTGAAGAGTGTTTCGTCTTCGTAGTCGTCGTTTGTCTTTAAGGCAGCCATTACACGGTAGGTTTAGCTATCAGCTTAACCACAGTCACGGCCGTGACTGACGATTAACCTACCGTGTAATGTAGTGACTGATGGTTGCATGAAGTTGATTTCTTCTTTCCATCAGTCAGTCAGTCAAACGTAATTCATGATGGAATTTGACTGACGCTTGCATAAACATGTAATGGCCGCCTTAGAAGTTAGGTGACCGTGAAATTGATTCCAAGTATATTATCATACCCATTAAAATTTATAACCAAACCTTCCGCATAGAGTTTGCCTTAGCTCATATTGGAACTTCTCATTATTTAGTTCTGAGAATGGAAACAAAACGAGTGCTGAGTGAATGGGGTCGGTCTCCGCATCCTCCGCAAATTCAGACTTGTTAGCAGTTCACTAATTGGCACAAGTATTGGCTCTGTCAAGGTACAGAATAATATAACTAAACCAGTAATGCAACTACATAAAAACGTCCAACAAGATACACATCACTACGAGAGCAAAGGTTCGCAGTGGAGACAATCGCGAGTTTAATCTGTGGTTCCTCGACGTATCGTATCGGTCAGTCAGAGCACCCTTCTCACAAGCATCCTATTTACTGGATAATCATCATCTTCATCATATCAGCCGCACGACTCCCACTGCTGGGTATAGGCCTACCCCAAGGATCTCCACGACGATCGGTCCTGTGCTGCCCGCATCCAGCGGCTTCCGGCGACCTTCACCAGATCGTCGGTCCACCTTGTCGGGGGCCTACCCACGGAGCGTCGTCCGGTGCGCGGTCGCCATTCCAAAACCTTTCCGCCCCAACGGCCATTGGTTCTTTTTGCTATGTGTCCAGCCCACTGCCACTTCAGCTGAGCCAGTACTGGATAATAGACCAGTCAAATTGTTACGGACCGGCCGCAGCCAGCGCGGCAGGCGGCACGGCAGGCGGCGTTCAATAATCTCTGCGCGCTATCTCGATGGCGGCCTCTCAGCTCGTCGTCACGACCGCGCAGCGATTGTTTACCGAATTCACTTGCCGCGCCGCGCCGCCTGCCTCGCCGCCTGCCTCGCCGGGCTGTAGCCGGGTTAAGTGTTGAATAACGGGATCCTGCAAAAAAAACGGGATGTTGCCGTGGGAAAAGACTCTCGCGTATCGTGTCATCTGTCACGCTCGTCTACGATCTTTTTATACCGAGAAAGGGGCTAAGTTGAAATAAAGTACTGCTTTAGTTATATGTACTGTGGTCAAAGCTTCTACACACACGACAACAGATACTACTGACAATGATGTGAATACGATGTTATACTTATTTAACGAAGCTTTGGAAACTAAGGCGACTGTACTTATTATGTGGTTCAATTAACATACAAGTTTAAATTAGCTTTTGCTTACTTTGCGTTTGATGATATAAAATAACCTAACTTTTCTCTTTATTTTCATCAAACGCCGAACTTACACTTTTGATGATACATTAATAATGTATTATTATTTTGGTAATATTAAGAATTAAAGTTAGACTGTATGGTATTAAGGTATGTATTCAGAAAAACAAATTGTTTGAAGTACATTCCATTTCATTTTACATTATGGATAAAACAATACGTACCTATCAATTAATTCTCAATCCAATATTGTGTAGCAGACAGAAAAACAATCAGATGAAAGTATTCATTTATTTAAATAAACATTGTTTTATTCATATAAATTCTAATATCTAGCAAGACAAACATTGTCCTATGAAAATACTGTTTGCGAAATAAAAGTTGGGGAGTATAAAGATTATGTCGGGTGATATACTACACTCTTAATTTTTAATTACTGCAAATATTTTACGAGGTTATAGTATCCATGAAAATAAACAACTTATTGTATGGAGCTAACTCTGAAAGCGGCTCTATAGATTTTCATTATACTTACTCAAATAGAATGTATAAAACAGCTGAGATTTTTCTTAACATTTCAGCCCGCCCATCCCATACAAAAACTTGTTTTTTGTTCACATAATATAACTAAATGCCTGTTTACATTCTATGATTAGTGTTGAGGATAGGGCACGAAATCAACACTTCTTTTCCGTACAAAGTTTTAATGTCAACTACAAGCATTTGTTTTACAAAAAGCTGTCACTGAAATTTAGAATTTAGAAGAAAAACCAAAAAGGAATCCAAAAAAGCTGTAGCTAGTGCTGGTCGGCAACAATTAGATTAGGCACATTCTAGCTTAAAAATAGAACATAATATCAAATTACTCGTCAAGTAACTATTAGTGAATCTAAAATCTTTTGTCGTATTTAGAAAATTATTATCCTTAAGAGTTGGGTAAATATTTTTTTCCAATAACAAAGTAGATAATGACCCCGTCTCTTTCTTTCCAACATCGATCGTCTTTTGATTGCATATTGTGATCCGTCACTTCTATTTTTTCTTACATCTCTGAGAGGCAACTATAAAATATTTCATAGACGTAATCTTGTCTCGGTACAGATTGCGTCTCAGAGATATTTGTAATAAAAGCCGCGGTTGTAATAAAATGTCTGAAAGAATACAAACCTTGGAACACTACGTCTCGGGCTGATCTATTATTATTATTAAATCAGTGTTTATTGTTTATTAAATGGAGACGCCTCACAGTCACAGGTGTTGTGAGATATATCTTCTCCAAATATGTGAAAAAAAAAGATCAAATAGGTAACACTTACTAGTTCAAGAATTAATTAATTAAGCGTGGAGTTATTAATCTAACTAATATGGTATGTCAAAATTAAATTGCAAAAAAATATCTAAATTCAAAGATTCTCGAGTTCGATAGTAGTTCGATAGCTGATACTGAGTTCGTGAGTGGGAAGAGAGAGATTGTCCATCAGCCATTTTTGATGTCCCCACTGCTGGGGTTCAGGCCTTCGTTATGGGTGGTAAGGAAAATGGGCCACAACCCACCACGCGGGCCCAATGCGGATTGGTGGGTGTCAACGACTGTAAATGCAGCCGGGACCAACGGCTTAACGTGCCTTCCGAAGCACGGAGGAGCTCGAGATAATACATTTTTGGTCACCCATCCCATGACCGACCCTTGCGAACGATGCTTAACTTCAGCAATCGCTGGGCCAGGCGCTAGACCACTGCGCCACCGAGCTCCACGAGAGAGAGAGATTGATTGTGAGAGATATTTGTCTGAATTAGCTGAGCGAACGAGCGCGAAGCGCGAGCGAAGCGTCTCCGTTTGAGCTTGGGCAAAAATGCTTTCGTATGTCCGTCCGGCTGTCCGTCTGTTCTCCTCTACAGGTCGCATTTCCAACCTACCTAATTAATAGATCTTTTTGTCGATTCAGTTTTTCGAAATTTTTCAAAATGTCGGAGGTCTACCAGCTTACAGAGCTACCAGTATTTAAACAGCTTTAAAACCTACACCATCCAATTTAATAATAATAATAATAAAAAAATTATTTCGGAAATCATCCATATATGTTAGTAACAAGATAGCTTATATCTAGTGTTAGTGATTAAACCTAAGACATACTTAACTATATGGTTACTCTAGTAACTCGCCACTGGCGCGTGTAGGCGTACCCAGCTTAGGTACCCAATTTAGGTTGTCCGGCTAGTCCAACAGCATTACCATCTAAAACACAAAATTTTATTTGTGGTGGTCCCATAAAGTTAATAATACCTACCCCCTTACTAATAAATATTGTATAGCAGATGTGTAGTTACACAATGGTTACTCTCTGTCAAACTATTTGAGTTTGAAATTGAAAAGAAAGTGACAAAACACTGTGTAACTAAGCATCTGCTATACAATCTTTATTAGTTATCGGGTTAAGGTATAACTTTATGGGTGGTCCAGACTTTTTGCAACAAAATGTCAAACTCATGGGATGCCGAAATGTCATGTATTGATATATAAAAAATTAAGGAGAGGTAAATAAAGTCGTTATTTAAAAGTACATTATCGCTGGAGTCAGTGGGCCGTGAACCGAATATAGATTTATGGCGGCTGGCGGCGGCGGCGGCGGCGGGTGGTGGCGAGGCGACTCGGCCGGGTCAATCACGCGCGATCGGCTACGGTGATGTATGGCGTAAATCCTAGTTGTCGCCCGCAATACTGTAAGGCCACGTACGCACTGACAGGTGGCTTGCTTAGCGCCTAGATGTAACCAACCTAGCGTGTAGCGAAATGAAAGGAACGTTCTATGTTCGCAACCGGCCGGCGACGGCTGCACTGCTCGCTTGGCACCTCGCTAGACTCCTAGCGTATATCGTAGGTACGAGGCATTTTAGATATGAAATTTACTTAGTAAGTAACCAGCATATAAACCACTAGGTGGTAGGCGCAAAGCGAGCCCCCCTGTCTGTGCGTACGTGGCCATAAGGTAAGAGCACGCACAGTATTTTAATTCAGGAAATTGGGTCATTACTACTTTGTACTTTGCCGTGTGACGTACGTACCTACTACTTAAAGATGGCGACCACAGTACAAGATGGCGACTAATGGCTTAGCTAAAAGTAGTTATCTATCAACTTCGTGGACCAGAAAACGGGCTGTTCGTTTTCATTTCTATTCGGTTTAGTTGGTGGTAGAACTTAATTTAAACTAGCGGCCGCCCGCGGTTTCACTCGCGTGGTTACCGTTCCCGTGGGAATATCGGCATAAAAAGTATCCTATGTTTTAATCTAGGCTATTTACTATCTGTGTGCCAAATTTCAACCAAATCCGTTCAGTAAGTTTTGCATGATTGAGGAACAAACACCCAAACATACAAACCCACAAACTTTCACATTTATAATATTAAGTAGGATCCACCTATATTAGCTACCACCATTTTACCGAAGTCTGACCCTATAACAAGAGTTCCAATATTGTTGTGTTCTGGCAGTTCGAGGTAATATAGCCCGTTCCTTTTTGAAGTGAAGTGATCTTTCACTTTTGGCTTTATCCTCCTTTAAAATCAGGTGAAACAAAGGGGAAGTATATTGTGTTACTTACCCTTGCAGAATAAATATTTCTTATTTCATTGTGGATAAAAAAGAACACTTTACAGCCTCGTACAGTAACGTCCACATGTATCCTCCCCCTTACTCGTATCGCTCGTGTGACTCCAGCACCTTTCATCGGGATGAGTTATCGAGACGAGTGACAACCATTTTTGGCTCTTCTTGAATCAGTGCTGTTAGAAGATTGAGCACTTGACATGTTTTTTAGGAAAAAATACATGAACATTTTTAGGTCTCAAGTAAAAGCGTATTTAGAGAATATGATTGAATATATTTCCAGATCAATATAGTTTTGATCATATATTACGAAATTAAACCTCTTATATTTTATAAAATGACAGACAAACTATTTTCAATTTTATCAATTATTACTTCTGGGTCATAACATAATCTTATAAATTATGTTATGATAGATAAAGGGCTAATATTGTTTTTTTTTTCAAAGCACATCAACATATTAACTATAGCATACAATCTGTCTATAAAGTCATGATATTAATAAAAAGTAACAACTCTGTAGTGTCGTTTCAACCATCGTGTTGGTTTGAAAGGGACGACACTAATAGTGTTGCTACTTTTTAATGTTATGACTTTATATAGACAGACTGTAGACCGTAGATATAAAATTAAAAAAATCTAATACTAATAAATATTAGTAGTATAAGAAAGCTTTATCGGCTACGACTAATATTTAAGGTGGTACCCTGAGCGAAAGTGGCGCCGCGGTTCACCGCGGCGCCACTTTATATACCAATTTGATATTCATCTTAGCAGACATTATTATCAACGTAATTGAAATTGAAATTTTTTTTATTCAAATAAGCTTTCAAATTATGTGCTTTTGAATTGTCTATATTTTCCTACCACCTATTCGAGACTTTTTTAGCTGACAAAATAAAACTGATGACTGAAAAATAAAACGTTAAAAACTCGTTATCCTTGTTTTTAACAAGACTCAAAGAAACAAAGAAATTCTTTGTAAACTCTTATTTAATACTTTCATTGTTATAAGGTATTTCAGATCCGAAGTGATTAAATATTTTTTGTCAATCTTTTTTTTCAACTTTGGCAATGTGACTTACAAACTTTTGCCAAAATCTGCTTTTGATTTTTCTCTTGCCAAAGTTGTTCCATTTTTGTGAAGAATCTCGAATTCAAGTTCCAATTACCATAAGAATTTGTCTGATTGCAAACTAAGTTTAACTAGGGGCGGTGATTAATGAATCAACGAACTTTTATTATTCTTTATTTCTCTCTTTCTTTTTTATTTTACACCCATCCGTTTTCACTAACATTACTAGGATTTATCACAGTGTCCGCGGACGCACAGCAGCGTCTCAACTACCAATCATCCGTAATACGTAAAACAAACGAACCAATCACAGATTCACAGAGCTCTATTTCAACGCATTGCGTTCATATAGGCAAGGGTCGTTCTATACGGGTGTTAGTAGGTATTTATGTACATACTGAAAAAAGTGATGTAGTATAATTTATGTCTGTGGATGAAACTTTTAACACACACATTTGATTAGTAAAGGGAAAAAAATACGCCAATTATTTTTTGTAATACCTACTTACCTAAAAAATTCACCGTATAATATTTGATCATCATTTTTGTTAAATGTTTTACTATAATTATGATTGTTATGTGATTAGCTTTCATTTGTATCTTATCACTTCGTAATGAAATCATTCTCAGTGAGATTTACTTATCCTATTTGTTTAGGCTCTCATATTAGCACTCCATTAACGTAATAGGCACTGTTTGAGCAAATTATCTCTGCTCAGTTTCTAGCTAGAACCAATAAGCATCATCATTTTGAGGATAGCTAATCAATAATATGATTAAGAGCCTAATTGAACGTACCTAAATATTTGGGCTTATTGGTTCCCTCCGCTGACTGTACCCACAGATACACTTAACTAAATAAATCGGCTTAAGTGATCCAAGAAGCGAATGTGTCTGAGACTTGTGAGACGACGAGAGCTGCTCTTGACATTCAACTTACATGAAAGAAAATGACTGTACCTATAGGCAACCTTGCTGGGGCCCAAGTCTGCTATATATTGTTAACGTCATAATCGTGTTTCGAACTGTGTCAAAAAGCATTACAATTCAAATACAATTAAAACACGATTATGACGTTAACAAATAGTAGACGTGGGCCCCTGTTGTATTATACTGATAGGAGTTACCAGTAATTTTGGATTGTTGTTGAAAAGGCAGTAAATTACTTTTGTTTGTTGAAAGTTGCTGAAAATCAAGTACCTATCTTTCATTGGGTTTTGTTTTATGTTGCTTATTACTTTATGCAAAAATATTGGAAAGGAATAAATCTTACTACTCATATAAAACGAAAGATAAATGAATATTATCTACATTATTTCCATTGTTATAGGTTCCTCTTTTACATCAAAATCCCATAAAGTTGTGATATTAACCATTCTAGGTGTCGTATACCATCCATTAAACTTTTAAGCTAACACCTCATCACTTAAAATACTTTTTAACGCACTTTCAGGCAGGGTGTTTTAGAAACAAAATGACAAAAGCTTTTAAAAGCGTTCTAAAATAGCTTATGGAAATTTAATCTTACTTTATTGCCAGTTTGATAAAGTTTGGAGGTGTAGTGAGGTTTTTTATTAATTATTTTTGTTCACGTTCCCAAAACCCAAAACCAACTAGCAAACTGGAGACTGGTGTTTTTGGTAAGATTTAAGTTTAACTAGATCTTTTTTTGAGTAGGCATTAAGGCTGAAGTTCACCAACACTAAAACAGGTTGATTAAGTTTTAACCGTCCGTTTTTGACGTTTACAGTATGGAGAAAATGACAAAACAGATGACTAAATATTAATCGGCTCTTTAAGTAGTTGGTGAACTCGGGTTTAATAGGGCCATGAGAATTCATAGTAAGTATTATCCAACAAAAATAAGTTTTTACGAATATGATTTCTGTTCTGTCTGATAAGCATGATAGCATCAGGTTTCTCCGTCGATTTATATAAAAACGAAATCTCGCAGACATCTAACACAATCAGGCCGTGACACACTGTCATCGTGGCGTGACGCGCCGTTTGATGTCGCTCGCATGTCGCGCGACAAATCCACGCCAATTGCTGTAATGTCACACATTGTGACCTTTCGTCGCTTTTATTGCTGCCGCCAAATCGAAATCGCTCATGTCTTCCAATCGTGACTTTGATTGTTATTATCTTTTTTGGCACATCACGTTTTAGAATGGAGCTTATCCACGTATGAGCAAAGACTTCTATTGTTGTATTGTATGAGTATAGGCTCTGTCATAAAGATTCATGTAAGTACCTATGTTGTGATTGGAAATATATTTCAAAGCTTTTTTCTTTTTTTCTTGTACCACCTTGTTACCATTGGAGGCCGAAATTCATTTGGCCGTTTAGCGGCCTTATGGGCGGTAAAACTTTTGGTCATTTTTAATTGATTGACTAAACAATTGGCCCAAAGAGATTTGGACGAACGAACCATTGATATTTTTACATACTATAGTATTTTAATGGCGTCCGCATATTGTATGTCAATTACATTTGTTTGACATTAGACTTTGACCGCTACAGTTACGCACAAAGCGACAAAATAGAGTTGACTAGACATTGCTTTTTAAATAGTTCGTCCGTAGAATAAAACGCTATCAAACGGATAAACTTCTATCTAGGCATTGAAAAACCAGCCCTTAGTATAGTTATTCTCGTTTATATTTAGTTGAATTCACCGAGCTAAGTAAACCAGTCGCCTAACTTAATGTCCACCGGTCGGCGCTAAGCCTCAACCACCCTACCACCTCGACTCAATCCGTCTGATCGCGCGCCAGACGGATCACTTCCGATGTAAGCCACGGATCACTTCCAACGTGAGCCACGGATCACTTGGCTGTTGACTGCCCCGGGGCTAGTGTGTGTACTTTGACCAGTTGGGCACTTTATGTATTTGTGCCACACCACCGGTAGGAATAGGCGTTTCGCGAAACATAGGTAAATCTATTTTCTCTGTAATTAGGTTGGTTAAAACGGTTCTTTTTTAACGCGTTTTTATTTTAGTTTGTTTTTCGGCAGGGTAATCGTGTTTTTTAATAATGTTTAAGTTAAAAACATTTTTTGTAGAAATGACAACCCTAATCAAGCCTGAAACCTGGTCAGGCTGAAAGCTAAACAAATACAGTAGTACTGTCCAAGGCTTTATAGCTTTTTATGTCACTTTCAAAAAGCATTTAATTGTAAAATAATTCAATTAAGCAACAGCTTTGATAGATTGAAAAATGTATTTGTAATTTAACTCTTTTTTACTACTTTGCGGGACCTATAAATCCATCTCATAAATTAGGTTTTGAAAAGAAAGTTTAATCCGAAGTCGTAAATAAAAGTGGTCCGCAGCGCCGGCAGTTCAGATTAACGTTTTCGTCTTAAGGAGCCATAAAACCGAAGGATCCCAAAGCAATGATTGATTTATTTAAGAATAAATAGATACAAACGTTAACTAGATATATTACACATTTTGCTCGAATATGTATGACCATTTTGTGTGAAAAAAGGGATTCATGTCAAATCGCGAAAAATCTATGGATATAATAGTCATGGTCAATTGCGTTTTCTATTTTTATTTTTAAGTCTTGTATCAAGTGTTTTTTGGTAAATTTTGCCTACTTAGGTGCACTTTCGAGTAGCAGACAGAGTGATTACTGATTTCTCACAATTAACCTACCTACCCATTGTGTGCAAACTTTTGTTAATTATTGTGATGGAAAATGACCTCACTTTAAATGTGGAGCTCATTTTTCAATGTTGACCGACTCTGTATGTAATATACAGGGAGAAAAAAGCAGCCCTTGACGAGTTTCTTGCCGGTTCTTCTCGTTACAAGGTCTCCCGCTTAGGGTTTGCGAACCGATGGCGTAGCTTCTATGACATTCACAAGTGCTTGTATAACAACCTAGACTGAATAAATTATTTTTGAATTTTGAATTTTATGGAAACAGCAGATTTTTTGGCGATTTGACATGGATCCCTATAGTTAAAGTTCGTATTGATGGGTACACCTGGCACCGGCAGCAACCACACTTCTCGACTTGTCCATAATTTGTCCAGCACATCATGTATAAGTCATTCAATAAAAAACCTGCAAATTACTAAGGGCTTACGCAGTCGTCGGCCCGGAGTCCTCGCTTGAAGTTTCTGCAAACGAAATAAGTTCTACTTTATTCAACAATACCTACTACATTTTTGTCATAAAAATAACTCATCTATTTAGTGCACAGTTTTTATACGCTAGACAAAATTAAAATACTTAACTTACTCTTAAGTGACGTAACAGATTATTAGCTAATTAATTTTGATCGCATTAAATTCAACAGTGGCCCTACCATGAGTTGATGCAAACTGTTTACGTTACCGTAAACTATCGTTTTGTCTCTTTCACTCGCACTGACTGTGAGCAGTATATCCGATAGTTTACGGTAACGTAAACAGTTTGCATCAACTCATGGTAGGGCCACAGATATGCAGAGCTTTATGCTTCGATCATCTATCTATACCAGTGGATATTGCATGACAATGGCATTTGTGGGACACCTCAAACTCCCCCAAAACGCAGCCCTAAGAAACTCCCCTACGACTTGTCATACAACTTGACATTTAGTGTCACGTGATTTGTCAAACGGCATGTGCCACATTTCAGCTTTGTTATTGTATGACGTGCTACTTCCTCAGGTAAAGATGATCGAAGGTTTTATGTGATGTTTTTGTCCATTAGTAATCCATTAATGACATAAGGTATTAGGGGTTTTGTTTTGGCGCGAATAAAAGTGATATATTGAGCCCTTTTAGGAAAAATATCGTAAGCGCCAAAATAACAAAAAGTTATTTAATAGTAACCGCCATATCAGCTAACTTTGCACCTTATACCACTGACTGAGTAGAATATAATTCAGCTTAATTAAATTTTGAATTTCGTAACTTACACAACCCATTCAGTTTTTTGTCGTAACCTCCATCGACTGATATATCGTAAGTATAGAACCTGTCGGTTACGATAAAATACTAGGTTATTTAGTTTATGTATCAAGCATCTTACTATTTAATTTAGTCGCGTCACAGCTACAAATGCTACCAACGATCAGTATGACTGGCGATCTATCACAAGCCACATGAATAAATGTATTGTAATTATAGTTAAATATTCGGGCCATCCATCAAGGAACGTTTGCTATTGCTCGTTAATTTTTCTCAATGTTTATCTCAAATATACTATTTATGCTTTTCTTAGGGAATATGGGAGTATGTAGAAAATTATCGATAAACCGTAGCCAGTATTGTGCACTCAGTCATTGGAAAAAATATTGGCTTTTACTATATACCTATAAAATTTTCATAGTACGTTACGTATATACGCTCAAAATTATTGCATGGTTTTTTAGATGTTTTGAAAACTTTATTTTCATTCATAGATATTGAAGATTTTGGCTTTTTGCCTTAAATTAATCTAGAGTGTAATATTGTTAACTGTGCAATCGGTGTCGCTTAGTTTTGTTTTTGTAAAATTTCACTCGTGGTACCTACAAATATTTCTTATTACGTGTTTCCTTAATTAAGATAAAAAATGTCCTCTGAGTTAGAAGTAGGTATAACGGGAACAATGCACTGTCATTCCGGAGTTAATGAACAATAAAGAAGTATCAAAGGCTTTATCCACGTGACACAATAAAGGGGAAGTTATTTACGGAGAGAATGCGCCCTTTACGAATCCAACAAAGGATTTTTTATAACTAAAACAATATTCACATGGAACAAAAAGGGACATCAAAATCTAAAAAAAAAGTCTCTACATCATTGTGTCTAAAACATTAAATTTCTAGCTAAACTCCAACTGTACCGACATTACCAAGAGCCTACTACAAAATAAAGAGTTCGTCGTTTTGTTTTCTTGATCTTGACTTGAACTACAGAATACGTAATACTTAGTACAAGTCTTGGACTTTATTCCTGAGTTAAACAATACTCATAATATCATAAAGTGGAACGAACATTCGGTTATCGTGGTTCGATTTCAGAGTAGACACGTACTCTTCTAACTCGTATTCTTGACAAGTCTCACGTACCCTATTCCATGTAGCTTACTGTGACAAGGTCGTTTCCTTACCACGTTAAGCGAAATAAACGATGCTCTGTCTCGCCACGTCACGTCGCCGTCACGTGGGCATGTTGTCCCGTGATCGATGGTGTTTACCGTACTCTCATAAAGATCAACATAAATCTTAGCTATGCTAAACGACTCGGTGCTTCCATTCAGAAAAATGATATTAAGGTGCTACCCTTATCTGGTTTGGTGTATTGAAGAAATTAAGGACTTTTTACGAGATTTTTATTTCTTGTTTCCGATTTAGTCATCAGAACGTAAAGTATTTAGTAAAATTAGGACAATCCTGATTACGACAGCCCCCTTTTTCTTTTATATTTAATATTTTGACTTTATTTATTCAAACTTTCCATACATATCCTTGTGATTCTTGATATAACAATTTATCTATCTATTTTGGAAATTAATTGAAAAATACTAATTTAAAAAGGGTCAGTTGAGTTGTTCAATAAATTCACTAGGTGATTCTTTTCAAACGGAAAACTTAATATTGAGCCAAACCATATTATGGTAGACGTTTTATCTCAAAGGGCTTTACTCTACCAGCTTTCAAATAAAAACACTGCATCAAAATGGGTCCGTTATTTTGGGAGCTACGTTGCTTCACACACGACAAAGTTACTTAATTTAATTTTAATTATTAATTTTAGGAAGACTATCGACTAATACATTACATAAGACAAAGTTTATTTTTTAGTTTTATTAAATGTCAATTTGTAAATAATGGACATACTTACACTTAGTTATTATTACCTTACATTTATATTAAATATTAGTCATACTTACATAGTATACAATTTTTAAATATTTGCACATCGATTGTATAACGATAGAATAATATGTTGGAAATAACTTAGCTTAAGAACACTTTTGTAACCGTATTCTTACTTACTTTAAAACACTCCTCTTTTTGCATCGGGAGTAAAAAGTAGTATGACACCACCGCTGCGGATAAAAAAAATCTATCTTTGATCACACCAGAATTGGACATGACGGACGGTACGCCCAAAATTGTGCACCGCCGACTTTTCAAATTAGTCTGTCAGTCAGTTCGCTTTGTGTCCGGCTCACATTTTTCAAGTAAGCAATTCAGTTCAACGATGGAACCCAGCACTGGAATAATGTGAAACAGCAATGGAATGCATTTACCTATTCCAGTTAGCAATACAGTCCAGTGATTTCTGTTCACACTTACCGGAAATTACTAAATTTTTATGCGAGTTTCGTAGTTTTTTTTTACCTTTGGGTGAGTCTAATGCTGGAGATCACTATTTATTACTGAGTCTCTAACTTTGGAAAGGTTAATTGGAATCGTTAATATAAAAAAACATATAGTTATTTCTTCATTAAAATTAACTAGATTTAATGGTGTAGGTTGGAATAGAGTGGCAGAAGACCGGTGGGAGTGGAAAAGGTTGGAGGAGGCCTTTGCCGAGTAGCAATCAGACATACAAAACATAAACAAAGCCCAAATACTGTACCAATGAAGAATGTCTGATGCAGAGAGGCTATTATTATTATAATGGTGTAGGTAGAAGAACATGGTGCCTTTTGCTCTACTGTATAACACCGAGTTATTATATAAGGTTATAAGGTGTACAAACATAAAAAATATCATAAAATTGCTACCAATCTTTTGTTAAAAAAACCGGTCAAGCAAGAGCGAGTCGGACTCGCGCACCGAGGGTTTCCGTACCATCATAATAAATACACTGCAGAGCTGTAGAGTAATAAAACTATTATTGCAGTATGAGGTCAGCACCATCTCTTGGCCGATAGTGGAACTATTTTTTTCTTAGGCCAGCGCCATCTCTTGACCGATAGTAGAACTAAATAATTATTTCTTAGGTCAGGGCCATCTGTTGACTGTAGAGGAACTAAATATTTTTTTTGTTTATTTTTTAATTTCTATAAAAGTGTGTTATATTGAGACATCGTTTTATTTTTCCTGTAATCTTTACATAAACTACTATCACATATGATTATTTCAGATTTTTTTCTTTGCAAACTTCAGAGATAAAGGGGGGAACGGTATTTTTTTTTACATTTTTCATCACAGGTCGAAAACTATGTGGCCTAAAAAAAAGAAAAAAATATTTTAAAATGTGCAAACAGCGCTCTTTCATATGATTTCCCTAGTCGCCCCACTTAAAATTTTTAAGACCCTTTTCAGTCCCTGTTGTAAAAAAATATTTATTTTTTTATTTCTTTCTTATCTGCAAAATAGTTGGAAAAACGTCATCTTAAACTATTCCAAATTTCAAGTTGATACCATTAGTAGTTCTCGAGATATCCAGCTGTGACAGACAGACAGACAGACTTAGTCACACCATAAGGGTTCCTTTTTACCATTTCGGTACGGAACCCTAAAAACTAGAACTAAAATACGTACAGTCGAGTTCATTATTAATATATTGGCACTTTTGACAGGATTTTGACTTTAATTACAAAGGCATAAAAAGTAGATGAACTGTCAAAGTTTCGTACATATATTATCGTACCGTATATGGGCAAACTGCTGTATACTCTATACATAAAGGGAGGTGCTCACGAGTCCTTTGTCTGGCGTAACTGGCTGACCACGCGACCCACCGCTCGCTGATTAATACACGCCTATTCGTGTACGCGGAAAACGAAACAGAAATTTAATATAATTATGTAGGTACTACTCTCTCTTTGTTACAAAATTAAGGGATGGTAACAATTTTTTATTTATTTTATAGCTAAAAACACGACACGTACCTAATTATTCAGTGGTTAGACTCACGTCGTCGTGTGTTCCGTGCTAGTATTATACTGTATTGTATAGGAGTATTTTTTTATAGGAAGTTTGGATACCTTTTTTTACTTGTGCAGTAATATTTTTCAAAACAGCTGTAATATATTTATTTTACATATTATCTCCGCCATTTAAAAAAAAATAAGAATAAGCTTTATTTTGCAAGAATGCGGTACACATATACATGAAATAAGATCTTAAGGCGCGGTGGTAGTGAAACTAGCGCCGTCACTATATTTATTTTTATTACTTGTAAACCAGGTCAATATTTAAAAAAAGCTCATGTAATAATCTCTTAAATTGTCTCTTATATTTTTTGAATAACTCTTCAACAGTTAATCATTCATTTTGTATGTTTTAAAATCCATAATTGCCACGGATTTTAAAACTTACAGAAATAATGAAAACTGTTGAAGAGTTATTCAAATAAATTGAATACTTTTTGTTTTATTTAAATTTACTCTAAGATTATTTTTGATTAAGCCAATTTATTTAGAGTTATACCGTTTTGTTTATTTCTTGATTATAATTTTCTACTTTTCACAAGGATAATTTGTTATTTCAGGAAGATCGTTGATATAGATCAGAAACAGTAAGGGTCCCAGAATACTCCCCTGAGGCTGAGAAAAACTGAATCGACTAAAAATTATTTATAATTATTGAACCCGATCACAAATTTTCACGAGGAACTGTTGAGAAATGAGACCTGTTGAGGAGAACAAACGGAAAGACGTCCGCCGGATATACTAAAGAATTTTTGCCCAAGCTGAAGCAGAGACGCTTTGCTCGCGCTTCGCGCTCGGTCGGTCAAAAAGAATGATGATTGATGATGTAACTCTTGTCTCTATTTCCCATTGCGCGCTCTGTTTAGGAATGGTCCGTTGACTTTGTTTTTCGCACATCTGTCATTTATTTTTGTCATCCATTTTTCTGTTACGAACTGTTGAAACAAAAAATATAAGTTTAATCGTTTATCATTTTCCCCCACAAAATATTGTTATTTATTGCTGTCAGATATTATTGTGCTACTAGTTTCCGCTTTATATTCAGTTCATGATATTTATTTTTTTCTCAAACATGCTTGGAAATTCGAAAATCATTTTGGACAACCTTCTTCGTGTTAAATCAGAGTAGCAGTAGAGTTCCAATAATTGTAAATTTGTGTAATCTTGATCGAAGTTGTGTAACGATGTGATAATTATGTTTATTGTGAGTTTCACGAAATCCATTATAATTATGCTGATTCTTGTAAAATCTTTTTACCAATCACATGATACACAAAGGACTCTTTCATAATAAATCTGGAATAGGTCGAAATGCGGTATAAACGAGCCTTCGCGAGCAGTCCAATCTGTGCGCGTAATGAGCTTGCAAACAATTTCATTCATGACTTCCTCGACGCGAACTCAAAGATATTCAAAGCCTACCCCGAAAATGAACCGGTAATTGTTTTTAGGGTTCTAAAACTCACAATCTAGCCCTTAAAACCAACATTAACCTATAGACGAGAGCCCTTCTTAACACATAATTATAATGTACTTTCAATTGTCCTTATCAAATGACATTCACTTCTGATGTTGAAGTATTTATAGATAATAACGCGATAATTATTTTTTTAAATGATATTTAAGATCGGTTAAATAACTAACTTAAGATAATTTAACGATTTGTTTTTTCCGGTATACAATTATTCAGCTTATAAAGACGACTTCCTGCTACCAGAGGCTTATCGATTTTCAGAAGTGGGATAATATAATTAGTTCCACTTAATTGAGTTTACTTATTATTACTTTAAGTTGTTTTATGGTTAATCGCCATCATCTTTTTATTTTTTTATGACAATAATTTTAATGACATTATTGTCAAAAAAAAATTACTGTTAATACATTTTATTATCCCCCATCTACTACAAACTACGCCATAAACACATTTGTAAGACGCTCGTGTCGATATTATAACGAAAAAAAATTGAAAAATACTGATATTTTTTACTTAGAGCTATCAATGTTTAAACGAGAAGTGGGAGACCCTTAATTAATAAAACCTTAACTTACATTTACTGCCATGCTATATACTGTACTAATCACTACCTTTGTGCAGACTCAATATTTGTAATTATTTTATGAAACTGCCTGGTCTATTTGTAAACTATTATAATTATGTAAAATTGTATATGACTGTATGTTTTTCTGAATAAATAAAATAAAATAAATAAATAATATTCAAGTAAAAGGTGTATTATCTTTTAGCATAAAAAGAGTTTCAAATTGGTTTGATATATTACGGTTAAAGTCAGCACTAAACCCTCTCTCTCCAGCTATCCAAAGTCTCAAAGGTTGTCTGAAAGAGGTCGCTTTTAGCGATAAGGCCGCCACACCACAGTTTTAAGTTTTATGTTATTGTATTTCCTGTAATGTGTGTGTGCAATAAAGTGTTTATCTATCTATCTATCTATCTAAACCCTAACAGGAATCCTACGGCGCACGTTCTACTCGCACTTTTCCCGTTTTTTATGAGTCCAGCTAAATGGAGTCGTATCGATTCATCGGCAACAATTGTTTTGATTTTAATTTCCTAACGGTTTTGTTGCTAAGCACATTGTTGCCGGCAATTTGTATCGATTCTAAGAACCAGATACTCATTATATTCATTCGATGTAGTGGTGCCATTCTCAGTATCTCTTTTACACAAAAGAGGAATTGAAATAATAGTATTGAGAAATGTCAAGCAAGAATAAGTCCATTAGAATATTATTTTCCGTTTTCATGAACGCCAACCATCCTACATAAAACATAATAAAAAGCAAATGTTATTTGTTACAACTATAATATACTAAAATGTGTAAATGTGACAATGTAATGGTCGCCATTCGAGCGGGTTTACTGAATCATAAAAGTACAAGTGTAGTGCAAATTGACCTATATTTTATGCCGGCGCACGCAAGAAACACATGATGATTGTAAGGGGGTCTGGACATTTTCCTGGACCCGATTATGTCGCAGATCAAAACACGATATAGCTTTGTGACGGTCAAATTGTGACACTGCGCGTATTCGCAAAAATTCGTGCAGTAAAATTCACTGCAGTACCCTATGAATTTAATTAAATCTCAGACGGCGACTCTAAAACTAGGGGCAAGAAGATAGATAATTAAAATTAATTTTTGATTTGAACATAGATCTATTACTACAATCAAAATAGACTGGAAAAGGATCCATAGTAAGTCACGTCCCGTCATTAAGCAGTCGGTGTTACCCCATCCTTCAGAGGCTTCAGATGCCATTGCCGCAGTTATTGCTATGATCCTAGGAAACGTTAGCATAAATAATGCGATAACTGTTTCCTCAATAAATAAGGATCGGTCGACATTACCCCGAGATCCTTGTTTCAGACAGTCGGCCAATAACTCTCGCCTCCGAGCAATTTGATAAATGGCCGTTGCTTCTTTCATTTTGCATGCAATGTGAAATTGCTTTTTTTATTGCCTCTCAGATTGGACGGTTTATTCAAATCATTCTTTGGAGTATTTGGCAAAGTCGCTGTCCAAGTTTCAAACTAACTTACTATAATCTTATTTATGTCTTTGTTCATTAACTTTATGTTTTAGATAGTGTTCATAAAAATCAATAAATCTAAAGAACAAATTACCTAATTATTGTATTATTCATAAAAAGACCGTTAACAAAGAATCTTCTCTTAAATTATTTCTTCATAAAATAATTAAAAGATTCGGTAACAAATCTGGTAATTGCTGGAAGATTAACGCGAGTATTTTATGTTAGTTGTCCCTCGGGACGTCCCGAATGCCGTCTTCATTAATTTAACGATACGATTCCCTTGATCGTTCTATAACGACAGTACGACTGTCTGTTGCCAAATTAATTGATCCCTCAGAACACATTTCAGTATTAGGTATTATAATGATAATTTTGTTCCTGCGAAAGTGCCTGCGGGAATCTTGAGTTTATAAAATCAGTTGAATTCTTCGAATCGAATAGATAAAACATGAGTTTGTTTCGACCAAAATCAGTAAAATATTATGATATTTGTCAGAAGACGACCAAGACATTAATAAAAAAATTGAAGCTTAAAGTTGAAAAGTTTACTTCAATGAAATGGAGAGGGCCGACTAATTGAATATAAGAGCGACGTGTTTTCATGGCGAGATGGGCTGTTTTGTTTGCCTCGTACTCCTTGGAGTGTCGCTGAGAGGAATAATTCTTTCACTTTATTATTTCTCGGGCGAACTAAAGCGACGCCGAGTAACATTACACGTGTAACGCTGGGTATACACGCGCGGGCTTGCTTTTGCCATTGTATTTGTATTTCCGTTTGTTTGTCGATATCTATCAACTATCCTAATTCAATAATGGTGTCGTTTCGGTTGGTACAACTAAACTAAATTGACAGGACTAAACTTAATTTTAGCATCCTGTTCTTGTCTTTTCGATACCAAAAAAGAAGGGTGGAAAACTAACTTTAGTTTAATCCTGTCAATTTAGTTAAGTCGTTGCCAACCGAATCTACACCAATGTTTGTCATAGTCATAGAGCCTACTTTTCAACTAACTTACTTGACGTATAAATTCATAGAATTAATGTGTCTTTTTAAAAATAAAACTGGAAGTTTATACCTGCCATAGATTGTGAAGCAAGCACCACTGCTTCACAATTAAAATGCAGGATACCTAAGTATTATCACCTTTCTTGAGCTTTAAGATTTAAAAGGCTGTCCATCAAAATGTTACTCAGCAACGTCTTGGTAGACCCTGCATCTGTCACTACATCGTCGTTTAACCGCCTCGCGTCGCCTTCCTTCATCACGTGTACACTCTGCGAGAGCGAGTCCCTAGAGTAAAGTGTCGCCTTCGTGAATCCAGGCTTAAGTAACCAAACAGAGACAAGTAAAAATATACAAACACATCATAATCAACACAAATAACTAAAGATGGCTACTTAGTTATCGCCCAAGGAAGAAAAGACAATTCTGTTTTACACCAGTTTGCAACCAAATCTCATTTTTTTGGATTTGTTTGGATACAGTACTAATATTCGAAGATGCTGTAAGTAGGTTTTAGGCCTCCAGGCACCCAGAGATCAAATATTTTGCCAGGCAATATTTTGCCTTATTGTAAATTAAATAAATCTTGGATTTAAATTTAATGTTCTGTGACATGGGCCTTGACGGATATTCCTTTCAATGACGTATAACCTGTCTTGCGGGTGCCTGGGGGAATTCGTCGCGCTCAATAGGTTAAGGGTGCCTTTCCATAGACACTGAGCGAGGCTTTGGAGCGAAGAAACGAGGAAATATTTAAGGATTGCGCTGGGATATTTTATGCAATCATATTGGTTAATATTTCCACGTTTCTCCGCTCCGCCACCTAGCTCAGCGTCAATGGACAGGCACCCTTAAGTTTGTCTCTGTTTAATTGCAGGCCTCTGCTTGTGAGATGGTGAAGGCTAGCGAGATAACGAACCGGCACTTACCGGCCACAAATGCCTCGACCGCGATGGCCCACATTTGATTGCCGCCCGCCTGCACGTTCTAACTTATTTATATGACTTGACTCATATCGCTCCTTCTAGTGACAAAGTTTGGCGAAGTGTTTAAATGTTTGCACTGAAGCGTTAGGCTTTTTCTATTCAATCCGTTAAGGATCGTCAAAGTCAATATTCAAATAAACTAATGTCAAGGATGTTGTCAAGGATGTTGTCAAGGATGTTGTCAAGGATGTTGTCAAGGATGTTGTCAAGGATGTTGTCAAGGATGTTGTCAAGGATGTTGTCATGGATGTTGTCAAGGATGTTGTCAAGGATGTTGTCAAGGATGTTACCCTCCCTGCTTCACTAAGGTTCGTTTTCACATTATGATTTGAAGCGGCGCTCTAGTGACAAAGTTTGGACAATATTATTTAAATATAATTTTTAAATTTGAGATTTTGCATTCACAATGCTATTTTTATACAATACTAAATAATATACTAGAAAAAATACGACTCGCACCAGATCAATACTCAGACGGGAATCGAACCCGCGACCTTTGGATATCCGGTCCAATGCTCTGACCGCTGAGCTACCGAGTCACTAGTGACATCGTCGAATTTCTTCTAGTATATCCAACTCTTACGCTGCAAGCCAGCGTTATTTCACCAATGTGAGGAATTTAGTATTGTATAAAAATAGCATTGTGAATGCAAAATCTCAAATTTAAAAATTATAATATAGCTATTTCATCTTAATCGATTGCCAAATATCTGGAAAGATATTTCAATTGAGTGTCGAGGTAATTCCTCACATTGGTGAAATAACGCTGGCTTGCAGCGTAAGAGTTGGATATACTAGAAGAAATTCGACGATGTCACTAGTGACTCGGTAGCTCAGCGGTCAGAGCATTGGACCGGATATCCAAAGGTCGCGGGTTCGATTCCCGTCTGAGTATTGATCTGGTGCGAGTCGTATTTTTTCTAGTATATTATTTAGTATTATTTAAATATTTTTACACTGAAGCGTTTTACAAGCTTTTGCTGTTCAATCCGTCAAGAATCGTAGAGGATGTTGTCATCAGCTCTTTACACATTTCCCCTTAATGCTAATTCCTGCTTTAGCTAAGGTTCGGTTTCACACTATTTTGTAGCGGCGTGAATCGAGATCATACCGCACAATAACGGTCTTTTATATTATAAATGCGAAAAAAATAAAAAAATATTTTGTTTGTTACGTCTCACGTTTTAACTACTTAACCGATCATCATGAAATTTTGCATACACTTTTCATCCCAAAAATAAGTAGCTACTATTTCCGAGGGATCGCGAAATAACGTCCACGTAGACGAAGTTGCAAGTGGCCGCTAGTATAGTAAGTACATATTGAAAAATTGCACTGACGCAAATCTGTAACTTCGTATTCTAAATCAATTTAAAAATATCATGTCTTACTTAGCTTCTGCGTACTTTTAAACCAACTATAATAAAAGGAAATCGATGCTGGCATATACATTAACTAGGCATAAACCCTCGTCCACTCGCAACAAGAGTGGACGGCCGAGTGTTTCATTACACAAACAAACAGAGATGGGGATCGTCTCGAGACTCTCGAGCCTGCATAAACACTTACAAACTTAGTTTTATGGGGATGTTATATTCCGCAGAATCGGGACACAAAATATATAGTCAGTGTATTCTACACAGAACGGTGCTTCTGTTCCGGCAGTATTTGAAAACACTAATTCCGTCATTTGTTATGGCGGGCGGTGGTGGACATACGGCGTATAAGCGCAATTCAGATTACGCTAATAATAGTAAATATGCACAATTATACAATCGCTCACAATACATTTATGTAGAACACGTTCACATTAAGACATTCTATAAGTTGATTTGCTAACGATGTGCATGGCTGTGCTAGGTGTATCGCACGCCGCATTCTCAATATCGCTCGCTCCGGCGTAACGTCACGTTAGGGCGCATCGAGCTTTCGATTTCCCTTCATAGCGTAGCATTGTACAGTCAGCAACGAAAGTTGCTTAACACTTTAGTACTTTGTCATAGCAACTTTTTTGACAGGTGTCTTACAGTTTGAAATATTTATCAATTAAGTTGCTGTGATAAAGCACTAAAGTGCTAAGCGCCTTTTTTTGCTGACCGTACAATTCGAAAAATGTGCACCTCTTGCAAAATGTACAATACGCAAAATATACATACGCGAAATCTACTGATTTTCAATCGACATAGGAAAATCTGTATATTTTTTACTCGACGACTGGTCAATGAGCAGTTTTCTAGAAGCATTGTCAGTTTAGTTCTTTCATGATGATGATGATAAAGAGATGCTAGCTAATTTTGATATTTATAAAATGGCAGTAGAGAAACTACAAAATATAGGCAAAAAGCCTGAAGTCACCACGTTCACTTCTGAACTTTATATGATTTGATGTCCAGAGTCTGGTATTTTTCTGCTTTTGTAGCAACAATGCCAAGCTGGAATCAAATTCCGCATTATCATCATCGCTTGATAAGCTTTCAAGACTACCCATTATCAAATTCATTGTGTGCACACTCTGACAGATATCTGTTAAAAGAGCTTGGTTTTAATGTGAACGCTATGCTTATACAATGCATATAGTATAGCTTTACTACATTTATAATGCTATATTTTATAGCAAAATAGTATAGCATAATGTGAGATGCGTTATAACTGGTTTAATGACATGTTTATGAGTGCGGACAATGTGCGGACAAGAAAAACCGTGATTTGTTTCGAGCGGCACTTCTGTTTACTTTATTTTGTGCACAAGTATCAAATGTTATATGTATATGGGAAAACTATGCTGCGAAAGAGTTTGTTGTTCACTGTCGTAATTGTTATTGAGTGGTATAAGCAATATTTGGCACTGTAGCTCTGTAAAGTTTGATGTTAAAATGTTGTTATTTGTTTTACCTAGACAGGTAGGTAGATTGATTGAGATGGATCAGTATGGCGAAATCTGAAACAAAGTTTTTGGAATTCCAGGAAAGCAACTTGAATATAAATAATCAAGCAACTGGAATACTAAAAGCAATTCACGAAACCATATTTTTGTAAATAGTCTCATAACTGTAAATATGGTTCGTGGAAATAAAGTAGCGTGTTTTAACAAAAATAAAGCTGTTTTTCAACAACTGAGGAGCATTTGATAAAAGAACTGGAAAGAACTGGAGCTGCAGCAGAGAATATAAAAAAGCACGAGTAATTTTACGATTGTCGCAAGGATCTAATTTCTACGGATCCCGACTTTCACACACTCTGTTAAACAAACTAAAGTTTTAAAATTAATTGGTGTCACAAGCTGAAATATAAAAGTAACGTATCTTAACAAAAGATCAATTTCAAAACCAACCTAAACATCATAAAAATAAATAAACTGCGCTAGTATCCGTACAAGGTGGTTTTTTAATCTTATTGAAAATATACACAAATCTCAGACGTGCATATCGAACGCTAAACGCAGTAACAGCACGGCCACAGCCAGCCGCGGCGGGTGGCGCGGCAAGCGAATTCAAAAATCACTGCGCGCGGTCGCGACGACTATCTGAGAGGCCGACATCGAGACAAGTGTTGCCAACTTAACTGATTTTCCGTCAGATTTAACGGATTAGGGTGAGGCACTAACGGGAGAAAATATATTTTAACGGCTAACGGATTATTTGACGGAAATATTTTTGACCAAAATTAATCATTTTCTGACATATTTGTGTACTTATCATGGCATTTCATTTCAGGACATTTTCAGCGTTATGAATGGGGTAAAATAAAAACAAAGGGAAAAAGAGCGAAACATAATTATTTTTAATACCCTCTAAATACTGTCTTGATACTGACTTGCCATTTTTTTTTCAAG
The DNA here is from genome assembly GCA_950108535.1 of Agriphila straminella. Lineage (NCBI taxonomy): Eukaryota > Metazoa > Arthropoda > Insecta > Lepidoptera > Crambidae > Agriphila > Agriphila straminella. Next base: position 605,270 of record OX467316.1, on the reverse strand, counting down.
TCAGAATGTATCTGACCTGAAAAAAAATGGCAAGTCATGCTATTCGTATGATTTCCCTGACGTGTACTAGGTGTTTCATTTGACGGATTTCATTAACGGAAAATATATAATTTGGACGGATTTTTTGCGGAAAATACCAACTTGCCTAGCGGAATTAAGGATATATTGTTGGCAACACTGGAGCGCAGTGATTGCCGCGACGCAAGACGCAGGACGCGCGCGCGGTGATCTCGTGGTCTACCTGAGGTGTGGCCCGTGTGACACGTCACGACTCTACTGCCTCGTTGACAGCTTATTACGCGTCTGCGTCCGTTGAACGCTGGGACATTGATACTAATGGAAACATCTGCACACAATGTACTCCCAGTAGACTGGGAGAGAAGAGACTGCGTAGACGAAGAGGAAATTAATATATGAACCAATAGAGTCTTCATTGTTACGCCCAATATTATAATTTTTAAATTAATATCATTGGTTACGCTATTGACGCCTCTGTTTTAAAACTCTTGACAACTGGCATATTGAGATTAAAAATCAAAAATATTATCTGTCGTGGGTTCGATTCTCATCTGAGATAATAATTATAGTTGAAGAAAGCACTGTGAATTCAAATTCGTAAATCTAAAACTTATCACTGGACGACGCCCAGTGGGTCGTCCAAGATACCGCTGGAAATATGAAGTTGTCAAAGACCTGAAAGACGAAGTGTCCGACTGGTCTCACTTAGCACAAAATAGGATGGAATGGCGCACTTTAATGTCGGAGGCCAAGATAATAAATATAATAAATAAATCTTTATTTCTTCTCTCACATATACATGACAATTACTTAAACATTCAACTAAGTATAAAGCTTATTCTATGAACCATAATGATGGTAGTCTATGTGAGAGACTGGCCTCTGTGCTAGGAGAACCTGTGTGACGGATGACCAGTCTCTCCACAACCAGACCAGGGTGGAATCAGGTAGGAGGTTATTTTTAAGTTATTAATAATTTGTTGGATGTTGTAGGTGATATTAAACATTAGAAGCAATCAAGATTATAAAACAGTAATTACTAACATTGTTTTTGAAAAAAAAAGAATTTAAAGAAAAAGACTAATTAAGGGGACTGTGTTATGTGTGTGTGTGTGTGTGAATGTGTGTGTGCGTGTGTGTGTGTGTAGGTGTGTTGTGTGTGGGTGTATTATGTCTGTGAACATAATATGTGGGAATATAAAGTGAGCGAGTCTGTCCGAAAGAGTTGCAATGCGTTGTACTTTATATCAGAAACAAATAAATAAATAGATACAAATAAATAATTTATGTTTCTTTTTTTTTAATTTTGTAAATAAGATGGTTATGTTATGTGGGAACAAGTAGTAGATTTTCCGTTTGATCGTAGTCGAGCGATTTTAGCCATGTAGTGGTGATTCTTTTGCATTGGTATTTTGTCAATGGGTAAATGGTAATTTCTTTGTTCGTTTTATTATATAAGTATTCGCCTAAGAAACCAAAAAATTTCTTTGCAAAAGCTGTAGACCACTGTGTACTTTGTAGACAGACTCTATGTTTCAGTCGCTTATTAGCATTTAGTGAGGGGTCGAACTTAGTTAGGGAGTGTTGTCTTAGGACAGTGTTGAGAATAAACAACTGACGCACCGTTAGCACTTCAGTTAAGGAGTAAAGTTCTTTTGTAGAAAAGAGAAAAGGTAAACAATAGCTCACTTTCAACACTGCACGTTGAGCTCTTTCCAATTTTAACAAACTAGTTTTATTTGTACCTCCCCACACCGTGATACAATAACTAATAATCGACTGGCACAGAGCCTGGTACACCATTTTTTTAGTACATTTATCTGCTACATGTTGAAGGCTCTTACAGATGTAAATAAGTTTACGGGTTCTTGAGGAAAGAAGATCCAGATGATGATTAAAACTTAGAGTACTATCAATCACCACACCTAAGTACTTAATGCTGAGAGTTAGTGAAATTCTCCTACAATGGCATGGTTGATTTGAAGAGCAAGAGTGAGCTGTAAGGAAGAATTGTTCATGAGTGGACAAGGGGGCTGTTTTAATGGAGAAGGGCATAAATTTAGTTTTATCAACATTAAGGGTCAGTCCGTGATTTTTTAACCATGTGGTAACCATATTGAACCCATTTTGCGCAAATTGATAAACCTCATCCCAACTATCACCATGAAAGATAAGGGCAGTATCGTCTGCAAAAGATACAATTTTGCCATTAGGTAACCGAAGGCTACGGAGCTCATTAATATAGGTTAAAAATAATGTTGGGCCTAATACGCTGCCCTGAGGAACAAAAGATCCACTTTGGGTCGCTGAGCCAGCGTAGTAAGTAAGTAAAACTTATCAAGTCTTCATTGCAGTTGGTATCTGCGCTTAAGTATATCGTCCACTTGGCAGGTTAAAGACAGCGTTTTGGTTGAGTCTGCTTTCCTAGCCTTAAGGTGGGTCAAATCCCAATATTCAATTAAAATTATTGAAAGATTACGCGCGTGAAGCTATCATGGAAAAAATATATAATGTACTTGAAATAATACCTACACAATAGATTTAATTGAAAGCATTTATAAAAATGTTACCACTTTTGATGTAAAAAAATATTCCGTGGTCCGACCCTCTTTCTGGTCTTATTTGCAAACTCTGAAACAGAAATTCGTTTTTGTTAAAACCAATCATAAAATCGGCGATGTTAATACCTTCAATCTTAATTGAACAGATTTTTATTAACTAACTTGAAAGCGAAGAAAAGTAATAAAAACATGTAAAAATTGAGAATTCGGTGCTAGTTCTCAACGCAACCGCCGTTGGAACGCGCACTGATTTGAACCCAAAGTGAGTAGAGTTACGTTCGATTTCACTCCATCACGGATCGACCCGCTCGGATTGACACACCTTAAGGCCTTAATGTTGCATATTTACGTAACTGTAACTGTCACGTTCCCGAGAGTCAGCAGTACTCTCTTTTCTGGGATATATCTCTCTTCTTAATGTGCCCGGAGCGTTGCGAAATCGGCAGCAATTTACTTAATTGGGTAGTGCTATAAAAAACAATGTTCCTGCAATTGAGTGTGTTTGCGTTGAGGTTTAAATTTTAATTCCCAGGATTATCTCAAGTTTTAATGACTGGTATGTTTATTTATGCTGTTAAGGATTTAGCTTCGATAGTGGTTTATTAGGTTAATTCAATATTTGGGTTCAGATATTCTTATCATTAAAGGATCAACTAATCTTGCTCGTATTAAATAAATAAATATTAAAAGACCACAATAAATATTTCGAATTAAATTAACTAGTTAAAGAAGTTAGAGCAGTTTCAATAGATGTTCTCAGCGGCGACTCACATACGATTTTTAGGGTTCCGTGACCAAAGGGTAAAAACGGGACCCTATTACTAAGACTCTGTTGTCCGTCTGTCTGTCTGTCACCAGGCTGTATCTCACGAACCGTGATAGCTAGAGAGTTGAAATTTTCACAGATGATGTATTTCTGTTGCCGCTATAACAACAAATACTATAAACAGAATAAAATAAATATTTAACGGGGGCTTCCATACAACAAACGTGTTTTTTGACGTTTTTTTGGTACGGAACCCTTCGTGCGCGAGTCCGACTCGCACTTGGCCGGTTTTTATACATTTATCTGTTTTTGCAACAAAAGACGTGGCGTTATTTTTTCTAGTTTTTATTCTTTATTAGAAGCTACTTTTGCATTCTCTGCACACATGTAGAAACACTATCCATATTCAAGTCACTCGCTAGTCTTCCAGCCTCTGTCTGCACCCATGTTTTAGGAGACCAAGTTGCTCGGCAACCGGTGCGTATTGGCTCTTAACCAATGTGTTTCAAACTGGTTTTTTCTATCAACAAGTTCTATGAATTGCATGTTGTTACAAAAGAAACGACTAGAGTTCCAGCAAAATCAACAACAAATATTTTTCTGCTATTTACTGGAGCTATCTTTTTAACATAACTGTGATTTCTCAGAAGTATCTAATTGAAAGTATTCCATGAAAAGCAAATAAACGGTAAAGCCCTCCTCTCTTAAAGTTATATTTTGTATTTTTGTAAAGAACGATGATAAAATGTATGATGTCAAAGTCGAGTAATTTATTTCATAATAAAATTAAAAGAATTTGATGTTAGTTTTGAAACTGATTTGTATAAAATAATTATGTTCTTTGAAATGGATTTGACCTTTACTTGCTGGCAAGATCGTTCGATCGTTCGATTGAATTAGATGGAACTTTACCAATATCTACCAAGATTATCTTGTATTCGTTACTGGCGTATGTTAATGAATGTAAGTATAAGTAGGTACATCGTTGTTATAAACACACCTTAAAGTGGCGCCCTCATCAAAATTATTGCTCGCTAAGTACATAATGTTCACATGCACAGATTGAAGCTAAGGTTCTATAATGAAGCGGCACTTTAAGAAGAAGAAAAAGGCTTTATAGTTTATTTACAAACAATAACCTCAGTAAAATATAGTGCGGTGTAGTGGTAGTAGGTAAAAGGGCAAAAATTGGCCACTTAAAGGGTTTTGAAGCCTTAAATGCTCGACTTTTGAAATCATAAAACGCAGTGACCATTTCTATTTAGCGAGCGTAGTTGGCCGGAGATGCGCTCCCTGCTCTCGAGTTATATCCCGCTCTGATTCCGCTGCAGTAGCCATGTAGGACATATTATCCTGTCTGTAATTATAATTATTATAAGCATGATATTATTATGCATTTTGAGTCACTCACTCTCTCTCATAAGGGTTGGCAGAGATTTTGTGAATTAGTTAATTAAAACATTGAAACCGATCTCAAACCAAATCTTAGCATCTGTTCTCCTTGTCCATCAGCCATTTTTAATGTCCCCACTGCTGGGGCACAGGCCTTCCGTATGGGTGGATAAGGAGGACGGACCATAATCCACCACGCGGGGCCAATGCGGATTGGTGGGTGTTAACGACTGCAAATTCAGCCGGGACCAACGTGCTTAACGGGCTTAACGTGCCTTCCGAAGCATGGACGATCTCGAGATAATACATTTTTGGTCACCCATCCCATGACCGACCCTTGCGAATGTCGCTTAACCTCCGCAATCGCTAGGCGAGGCGCTAAACCATCGCTCCACCGAGCTCCTGTTCCCCTTCCAATGACTTAAACAACAAAAACCTTCGGATTGGATTTTGCCGATTGATTGTTTTGCGTAAGGAAATGTCGGAAGAAGACAAAATTGCTCTGTCTGCGCTTGTCACGGGCTGAGGCTGACATGCTTAGTATAACAGTTTTGTCATTCCGGGAAAAACGTATTAGACAGTGATGTGGACGAGCATTTGTTAATGTTTTATTTTAAAAGGTGCTTTTCTCGAGAATATGAGAACAATTTTTTTGTTGGTTCGTCACATAACGCTAGCTGATGAGTTCTGCTGTTTTGTTTTTGAATTTAAGTATTGAAAATCATTTCCGCACTGAATTATAAACCAGACTCAGGTTATCTGATCGAAGACCAGACCGCCCCGTAAACACACGTATGTGGAACCTCCCGCATTCTTTTTTCAAATGTAATGATTATAATATTTCAGAGCATAAGTGACAAAAAATATTTTGAATTCAATAAACAAAAAAAAAACCCGCCTGCATAAAAAGACAAGTCAACTGAAAAGATGGAAACAAGATTAAATATTAAAGGCAACATAATAACATGCAGTCGGAGGCAAGCATAAAGAAAGTGACATTAAGTATGAATGATCTTTTCAGTTGACTTTTCTTTTTATGCAGGCGGATTTTTTAATTTTTTCAACTATTTTTTTTATTTATTTCTTTTTAGTTATTATATATTACGGTCATGTCATACCTTTTTGAAATTTTTATAATAAGCCCTTTAATTTGACACCCATATTGCAGTATGCTAAAAAAAGTATTTCCACTTCGTATAATAGCACCGTACAGCCGCCATGTTGGTTTTTTTATAACGCCACCATCTTAAGAACACTTTGGCTGACAAAAAAAATCTTTCTTTGCAGCTGTTGCAGTCGGGTAAAAATATACACAAATCGAACCAGAGATGTGAGAATGTTTATAATATAAGACATATTCCTGTTAGGGCTCCCAAAATTTCTTTTACGTTAATAGGATTCTCATAGCGTCTTATGATATGAATGCCGACTAAAGCGAAAAAAACCGTCCGTAATAAATGATACTCAGCGCGCTTGCAATTTTACGCTCCCTCGCGGTAATCGGCGGCTGAACGCGTAGTTCCAATATTAAAAATACGATTTCTTTGGGAATCTGGTGATATGGAATCTTCACAAAGACATAATTAATATGAAAGCCGTTATTGCTTTTTGGTTTTTAACAATCGGACCAAAAAAAATAATTACAAAATTGATAATAAAATAGGTTATGAAACCTTCTTCTTTTTTGCGAATATTCGCAAATTAAAAGTATTTTTCTCTCCCTAGGAAACGATGTTTCCAAATGCAGGAAATAAATGCCCTTGTACTACTCTTCTGTCCATTATTTTTCATGTAAAAATTGTGTGTGTACTAAATAAATAAAAAATAAATAAAATAAAGCTACGGAAAGCCACGGCTTTGTAATCGAAGCCCTCAGCCTTAATATTGTAGATATAGACACAATGATCGTAAAGTTCATCAGGCAGAGATTTTGTGAATTAGTTAATTAAAACATTGAAACCGATCTCAAACCAAATCTTAGCATCTGTTCTCCTTGTCCATCAGCCATTTTTAATGTCCCCACTGCTGGGGCACAGGCCTTCCGTATGGGTGGATAAGGAGGACGGACCATAATCCACCACGCGGGGCCAATGCGGATTGGTGGGTGTTAACGACTGCAAATTCAGCCGGGACCAACGTGCTTAACGGGCTTAACGTGCCTTCCGAAGCATGGACGATCTCGAGATAATACATTTTTGGTCACCCATCCCATGACCGACCCTTGCGAACGTTGCTTAACTTCCGCAATCGCTGGGCCAGGCGCTAAACCACTGCGCCACCGAGCTCCACACTTCGTGTAGATGAGCAAAAATTCTTGCTAGCTACTATTGCTTGTATTATCTCGGGAACAGCTGTGTGGGACAGTCATTTATCTCGAGTAAGTCGCGACGTGACATTTTTCTAAGTACAATGCATCGCTGACGGCGTTATCTGGCGCGCCACGACCACAGAAAAATCATCTGTGAAGACCAGAAAAAAGCCCTAAAAGCGTTCCAAAGATGTTTGAAATGCCAACGGGCGCCACATGTGTATAAAAGCTGTGAGTGTAGTAGTGTACCAACGCTTTTCGTTTATTCTAAGCGGTCATTCTGGTTGCTTATTGTTCCTGTGCCACAACTTTCGAGACGAGACACGTGCTGCAAGCCACAAATGCCACAAAGAGATAAAACTCAATTTATCAAGGATTATTCCTTTATTCTCGGACTTAATCCGAATTTAGTGAAAGAGATGATACTGAGGCAGGGGACCTATGTAGGTACTTGAAAAAGAATCGCTTTAATATAAGATCTTGTTTTTAACTTTTTTATGACACAAACTATAATGAACACCGGTTTCAGGAGAAGGTTTCGACTATTCCATAATTTAGGCGAAAATATAATTACTGTATGCAACGCATCTTTTTCTTTTTATACCTACTTCATTATATTAAGTAGGTATAGACAACCTGTTCAGAAACATCAACCTGTTATTTTAAATATCCATCCATAAGATCTTATTCTACAGAATGCTATTCTAGATTAAATTTATTAACTCATCACCAGCTTGTGTACACAGTTTTAGTGCAAGCAACAAAAACAATTTAGGAAGCTATAAATTGAAGAACCTTCGCAAAGACTTCTAGCATCGTAAATGAAAAATAATGAAAATTTTGAAACAATATTCTACATCGCTGCATACGAAGTCCTTCTAGGTCAAATGGGGGGAGGAGTGGGGATGCCTTCCTCGAAGCAGGCAATTCGAGATGAGCCAAGTCTGATGTCTGCAGTTGGCTTAAGCGAAATTTGATACTTCATTGATAAATAATATCTCCAATATCTTTAGCGGAAAATATCTTAACTTTTCACCTATTTGAAAGGGGAAATAATAAATGTTTAATGGTACTTTATAATAAGGAAGGAAATCCTACTTCGGCATTAGCAAATAATAAAAGATAGAACTTGGGAAGTTAAACTTTGCCTTTACATAACTTTACTACGTATTCTTAGACATAATATAATATAGACATACTTAATAATATCTTAGACATAATATAAACGGTAGGATACAATGTTTTTAGTAACGCTTGTGCTACCTCGCATGATAGTAAATAGTTACCGTTAACCACCATCCATGTTGTCAAAATATCTGAAGTCATTCATCTTCTTGTACCGTGATCACTGAGAATGTCAAAACTTCAAACAGCGCGCGTGGCATAATTTCCGCACTACGGGCACGTTGCGATGCGACGTGAATTTTTGATAAACTTTCCAATGAGCGGCCGTTGATGGCGCCAATTTGACCCTTAACTGAATACTAATAAGGGTTACGTCTAACGGAATTAGCCGTATATTAATATTAATGACCGAGACTCCCGCCCACATGTTCCCCACTATATTGAAATTCCCTTCGCCAAATGAACTCTCTTAACTTCCAAATATGTTTTTTTCATGCTATTTATAAACTGAGTTTGCTGGTTTGTGTAGCCACATTAATTATGGAATATTCACTGTAATTATTATACATATACAGTGACTTTCCTAAATGTAATCTTCTTCTTCCTAAAGTGCCGCTTCATTATTGAAGGTTGGCCGTAAAAGTAATAGAGAGTGTAGTTAAGACGTTTAGAATTCATGTCACGTGTATAATGTAGTTATATCCTCTAGATTTAAATCCAATTAGCGACTGCCTGCGACTTCGTCTGCGTGGACAGTTCTTTTTCTATCCCTCTGGAATGGCATTTTTTCTGAATAATAGGTACCCTAGTCCTTTTCAGTACCCCTGACAACGTGTGAGTATGCAAAATTTCATGATGATCGGTAAGCGAAACAAAAACCAAAATATACGTTTGCATTTGTAGTAAGGATTACTAAGAATAGTGATTATATTCACAGGAGTCTGTATAAAGTAAAGAAAAGCCAGCAATATATATTAGGCCATAATAACCTTGTAAGGCCTGTTCCCAGCGGGGAAAGTAATTTATATTATAGGCCACACGCCGCGATCTGAGAGTTGAGACTAACTCAAACGCCTCTAAAAGGAACTTGTCAGAAAATAACACGAAATAATACTAAATTCCAAATAGAAAAGTGTTCCTTTCGAGTTGACAACTATTATAGAACATTTTCTTTTAGAAAATGTTAGGTGATATTTTCTTTGAGAAGTTTTCCTTGTGCTATCAAAATGTTCAGAGGATTTACTATATTTTACCGGTGGGTTTTATTTCGCGCTTGTGTTTCGTTTGGTTTTATGTTTATTATAATAGTAGACGCAGAATATTATACTAGTTCTTTTTAACAATTACTTTGTTATAATTTAATTGTGATTATTGCTAATCTTTATTATTAAATTTCTTTATTTCTGTACTACTGATTTTTATTTTCGTTAACAATTTATAAATAACAATAAAAATACATTATTTTATGAGCTATTATTACTTCTGTATAAAAGATAGTAGGTATTGATAGTTGATAAAATCAACATAATCATCATTTTGCCAAGTGAGAAATGGTCATGCTTTCGGCCACCCGTGTAAGACACAGGGGTCCCAGGTTCGATTCCCAGGGGGAGTACAATTTGTACTCGGTTTGGTTGGTGGTAGAGCTTACTTCAAGACCGCCTGGCTAGCTATCACCATCTTACCTAAGCCTGACGCCATAACAACAATTTAATAATTGTTGTGTTCCGGAAGTTAGAGGTAAGATAGCCAGTTCCTCAGTGATGAGGATCCGGGTAGTTAGAGTACGCTTCCATCTTCGGCCTTATCGTCACTAAACATCAGGTGAGATGAAGCTATTCCGTTGTGCATAAAAAATCCTTCTTTCCGTGCAACGTCGATTTTGCATCAACGGTGCATGATTTAAACCGATACGATAATCCACTTTTTCAATACAGTTGCTCGAAAATGTAAGTTTACGATGACAGTCGAGCGTGCGGAAAGTTGATTTTACCGCACGCCGTGCGTTTTTGTTTACGGAGTAGTACAGCGTGCGGAAAGTTGATTTTACCGCACGCCGGCGCCGTGCGTTTTTGTTTACGAACGTTTTTTTTTAATTTCTACTAGCTTCCGCCCGCGACTTCATCCGCGTGGACAGTAGAAAAATATTGCAACCAGTTTAAAATGACCCCTTTAGTGTATGAAAGCTAGTACTACGGGGAGTTCAAGCTGTTTCTCTGGTTCCACCCACCCGAATTTGATGAAACATAGCTTAGATTTTAAGTTGGACCACAATCTACTAAATTGTGAAAAATCCATCAAAATTCGTTTAGCGGTTTTTGCGTAATTCGCGCACAAATATTTAGAATTTACAGTTTTATTATATGTATAGATTACAATTTCAGCAGTACCTATAATGTTTTCTCGCAAATGTATTGAAAAACGTAGTATGGCACACGGTTGTTAAGGTTTTTTAAAACTCCTTACCAACCTTGTATCATAAACTACTATATCACTTTTAATAGGATGTGCTCGATGGCGCAGTCGTGGCTTCGAGAACATAATAATATTTCACCAGCGTTCTTAAAGTTCGATAGTAAAACTAGCTGGAATAAAGAGTGCTTTTTGTTTCTGCTGTCGGAGCTTCGGACACCTGTACCCTGAGATTTCGCGAGATGCGCTCCAGATAAGAAACACAATTTGAGATTAGAGGTCGTATTCTGAAAAACGAATAACGATAATCGGAAGACGTTCGTAAATCGAAACACGAAAGTTTATAAATGCACTTAAACATACATGCATGTACACACACACACTTACTATTCTTATTTTTTAAATGTCACTTTGAAAACCCCTCATCGGAATATGATACCTGCCAGACAACCGCAGCTGCAGCGACGAACTGGATGCTGCAAACTTTAGAGAATAGTACCTATAGCTGCAGGGAAATGGCGAAAGTTTTCGATTTAAACGCTCTGCAGGTAAGAGATAAGAATATGTTCTAACTTTGATCTCAGCACCTGGTATAGCACTGCAATAAAAAAGAGTTTATAAAATACAGAGGATGTGTTATGTGCCGAATAGTGAATTATTACTTACTTATTACTGTTAAAATCTATTATAATTGCTTTAATTGGCAGATGGATGTGATACACTGCAACAATTCTTTAGTAAATTTTTATTTATGCCAAAAAGAAGTATCAATGTGTCATATCCTGAAATCGATTGCGATAAATTTTGAACTAAAACAATAAGTAAGCCGAGTGTACAGAATGAATTCGCAATTCCACATTTTGTTCCTTTTACAAGATTTTCAAACTACTTAGATCCGTGATGAGGGCAGTTGCAGGAAACGTATGGAAAGACCGAAACGCAAAGAAAAAACTAAGCATCAAATAATATTTGACGTAACCCTACTCCGTAAAAATATGTTTTTTTTTTCAATAATACAAACTGAACTTATTCTGTGATCATTACTTTAGTGGATTAATTCTTTAATGAATATGACTTTGATAGGTTAATAAAATATTTAAATTAAATTATGTTTAATCATAATTGTTTTAGTGCTACTTAATTAATTAACATTGGAATCGTATATTAAAGGACATAAAAGAGGAGTTAATTGCAAAGCGGGAGAAGGTTATGAAGAGTAAAGGTATTAAGAAGGGTAATAAAAAATTCTAGAGAAACTAAAAGTCTTTTGATATGATCGAGTCATTAAATACTTAATATCTACTCTAAGTACTAATGAAAAACAACTGCACCTACTGTTTATTCATTCCTGAGATAAAGTGTATATTGTTTCCATGGTCATATGTACCTACGTCTTTCATTCAACGATTGGAGCAAAACTCGGAAATGCTGAACAATACTTTATTAATTTTAATACTTCGTTACTAACCGTCTTACATCTTTCTATTCCTCCACATGACTGCGTCACAGTAAAACAATCTAATATCAAAAAAGGAATCTTACTTCTAACATGCTCTCTTTCATCCATCCTTACGTCCTATTCCACACTTAGATTGATATAATTATAAAAACATTTCACATTTGTAATATTATTACCAGGATGATATGAATTACAAAATAGCACATCAACCCGCTTCAAAATACAAGTTCCGGCTAAAAACTTGACACGTAATATTTCACACGACCTCAGATCCCCGAAGGAGCATCCTCCATTAAAAGTCACCTTCTATTCGTGCGAGAGTGGCACAAATGTGATAAAATAGTATTACCCCAGAGCCCTACTTAATCCTTGACTTTTGCTATAACGCGGCCATATTTATGGGGCCGGCCGCGGAACGCAAACTATTCCCCGATGGAGATATGAATCGGACACTCGGACAAAATAAAAAGTCTGCCTTTATTCTAGACAGAAGGTCCGCTTTGCAATTCTGAGGAGGTGGTCCGCAGAGCAAAATGTCCTCGTTGATAAAACGACCGTAACGTAGTAGGTAAGTCACGGGAGCAAAACGTCCGCATTTTAAAAGGGCCAAGCAAGCGTGACCATTTCAATTGCGGTCATTTGATAATATGGACACGTCCGCATTTTAAAAGGGCCAAGCAAGCGTGACCATTTCAATTGCGGTCATTTGATAATATGGACACGTCCGCATTTTAAAAGGGCCAAGCAAGCGTGACCATTTCAATTGCGGTCATTTGATAATATGGACACGTCCGCATTTTAAAAGGGCCAAGCAAGCGTGACCATTTCAATTGCGGTCATTTGATAATATGGACACGTCCGCATTTTAAAAGGGCCAAGCAAGCGTGACCATTTCAATTGCGGTCATTTGATAATATGGACACGTCCGCATTTTAAAAGGGCCAAGCAAGCTTGACCATTTCAATTGCGGTCATTTGATAATATGGACACGTCCGCATTTTAAAAGGGCCAAGCAAGCGTGACCATTTCAATTGCGGTCATTTGATAATATGGACACGTCCGCATTTTAAAAGGGCCAAGCAAGCGTGACCATTTTAATTGCGGTCATTTGATAATATGGACACGTCCGCATTTTAAAAGGGCCAAGCAAGCGTGACCATTTCAATTGCGGTCATTTGATAATATGGACACGTCCGCATTTTAAAAGGGCCAAGCAAGCGTGACCATTTCAATTGCGGTCATTTGATAATATGGACACGTCCGCATTTTAAAAGGGCCAAGCAAGCGTGACCATTTTAATTGCGGTCATTTGATAATATGGACACGTCCGCATTTTAAAAGGGCCAAGCAAGCGTGACCATTTCAATTGCGGTCATTTGATAATATGGACATGTTGCTCCGTACAAAGAGTCTCTTTTAAATTGCGGACGTTTTGCTCCCACGACTTATTACGTTACGGTCGTTTTATCAACGAGGACATTTTGCACCCCCTCAGAATTGTCGCTTTGGCCGCATTCGAATGCTACCGTCATTTGTTTTGTTGCTGCTAGGAACTTCTTGGTAACTGCTTCAGTACTGAAGTAGTCTGGGTTGGCTTGAAATTGCATGTACGAAATCCCTATGTGTGCGTGCAAGGAATATCACGATTTTTTCCGACAATCTTTTCTGTCTGTGGTATATTTTGCGCTCGTTACGCACAAACACTACGGACGGTCACGTCCGAATTTGTGCTATCGTGACATCTTCATGACTCCATTCGACTGGTGCATGACCGCTTTTACGCCTAACTTTATCTTAAATGCTATTTCCGAACCTAATGTGCGGTTGATTAGGGGAATTGCGATCGGTGTTATAAAAATCCGATAGCCTATTTTGCCACTTCAAATTACTTACCTTTAAGCGAGAAAAACCTTTTAAAATTAGAATCTGATGACAAGAAACAGTGATTCTGTATTATGTATATCCCTCATTTTTTTGCAAATGACCGCAGACAAATTCAATGTTAGTAGAGTTAGATTTATGTCATCTCCATAACAGATCTAAAATTGTAGGTATATTATTATATTCTTTGATAATAAGGTTAATCAAATGGCATCAGAAGAAAATACCTAACAGCCAAGTGGTTTACGACTGCATTTTGTTTAACGTTTCTCTTCACTGAATTAGCTGGATAATGTGGAGTCTAGTTAGCGAGGCTTCCTTGTTTATCTCGAGAGCTCTCCACCGAGAGATTCAATTACATGGACAGCTTAGTTCTACACTTTGTTTTAGTCGCTTAAATTCTTTGCACTAGAGCACAGAATACTAGAGTCTATAAAGCAAATTTCAATGAGGAAATTATGACTTTATTAAACCTAGGACTTGATTTCATGAAACGAATACCTATATTTACTATAATAGAGTAAAACAGTGGGAGAAGGTCAGAATAAAATAAAAGCATGACGAAACCAATGTTGTTTTGTAATTCAAGATTTTATTGATCAAGAAAAGCTGTTCGAGTTATCAGCAATTAAAATAATATAACTTACTGAGGAACGGTTTTCGTAAACTAAAGTTGTTACCTAAACGAAGATGATGGAATAAACTATATCGCGATTTACACCATTTGTACATGTTTATTTTTGGGAAATATCGGAGTCTCAAAAATAAACGGGTACATTCTGGTACATGATGTAAATCCCGATATAGTTTATTCTAATAACCTTAATAACCATGGAAATTTAAAACAGTTACCTCGTAAACTATCTTCTGAATACGCCGCCGAGTCTGTCCAGCCAGGGGAGCCCCCCCCCCCCCCTAGACAATGTCACCCTTGTTAATCTTTGCTATCGCATCGCTTGTATGTGTGGATTGGACGTTTTGAAAAACAATGGTTAGCGAAAGAAAGTTCTATTATATCTATCTTTCTAAAGCGAATATCTGATGCTCAGGGACAGAAGGTCTACTTAGTCATGAGGACTACTCTGTGTCCGTGCCTTATTGCCTAGAAAAATATTGTTACTTTTATTATGGCGAACCGTATTTTCACTTTTTTTACTTTATCCCATCTTACATAGAAAAGCTAAATTCGAAGTGTTTATTATGAAAATTAGGAAAATGAGTTGTCAGAAGAATATTGTCCGATGTGAAATTGGTAACATTGAAGTATGAGAAGAATCAACCAAATAAAAACGGTTCCTTATGGAATCTCTAAAGTCCCCAGAGCGCTGGGCGATAAAGAGTACATTTTATTCGCGCGCCGGAATAAGCCCTTAGTTAATTCTATATTCCGCAATCTGGCCTCGAATAGTAGAGCCTTGCCTTTTTATAGCTATTTACGATTCATAAACACATTTTTTTTACTGTGACAGTGTGCTCATGGTACAAAACAGTTGACTGAATTAATTTAAGACTGTCAAATATTCATACTTCAAGATAGCTTAGTTGGCTAGATGGAAAATTCAGTAAGATTAAGTATCGGATAGTTCAATTAATTTAGTATCAGAAAGCGCATCGACACCTTAAACAATCTTGCTACGCTCATAATTTATGCTACACCTCGCTACGCCGTACCACATGCAACATTGAACTTCTTTTCAGCTAAAAAAGTCTGGAACGTGTGATAGGAAAATATAGACGATTCAAAAGCGCTGTTAAAGTTTATTTGAATATTATTTTGACTTCAACTTTGACATTACTACGGCATCTACACAACAATAAATTATTATAAACTTAATTTTAAGTATACTATCTGGTATTTTTAATCCAACTTCAAAATTATAGTATAATATGTTAACTAAATAGTTTTATTTATGTAAAAAAGAAGCAACATATTTTTTTGATATTCTTAGTGTCTTTTTTATAACAAATTGGCAAGCGTTGACCACTATCACCCCTGGTAAGCGATGATGCGATCTACGATGAAACGCACATGCCTAAAAATTCTTATTTACTCAGATTGTCTTTCAAGAAACACAGAATCAGGCAAGTAGTTCCAATCTCGAGCGATAAGAATTATACAATTTGAAGCAAAACGCCTGTGGAGTCTTTGTAATATCCACCAAAAACGGTGACACAGATTCTTTCGTCGTCTTACGCAGTAATATAAGACGGTGCAGGCAAGCCTTATTACCTACAAATTACTTATGATAGGTACTTCCGTACTTAAGTAGAATCCAATTTTGTAAAAGATAAACATTAATTTATAACTAATTAAAGAGATAGTAAATTCTGGCACCACAATGTTATTTGAAATAGACAAATTTTATTATAAAGTTTGAAAGTTACATAATTCAATAAAATAAGTTTGAAATTTCTAAAGTCCTCCAAACTAGAGACTTTAAATTTTCTTAAAGTGTACGCAATCCGATGCGAATAATAATAATTTCTTATTTATTGTTTAACTTTTCATTGAAATCTGCTCCGGAATAGCAAAGTTTTAAAGAATAGCTTTACATCGAAGTTGTGAGAAAAGTTCATCGTAATGGGGCGTGGCTTCTGGACCAAAATTAATGGCATTATGTGTCCCATACTACCACAGTTTTTTTATGTTGTCTCGAATCTAATTGTTTGTAGTACGTGGTACCATCGTTGTTATTTACGATTTCCATTGTAAAATGCTTTATATTTTGTCTACTTTATATTTTATCTACTTTATAATCAGATCAAAATATTTTATATTAATTTACTAGCCTCCGCCCGCGACTTCATCCGCGTGGATAGTAGAAAAATATGACTTCCATTTCAAATGACCTCCTTAGTGTGTGAAAGCTAGTACTACATAAAGTTCAACCTGTTTCCCTGGTTCTACCTATCCGAATTAGATGAAACGTGATTTAAATTTTAAGCTGGACCCCAACCTACCAAACTTTGAAAAAGCCCATCAAAACCTGTTAAGCGGTTTTTGCGTGATGCACGCACAAAAATTTAGAATTTCCAGTTTTATAGATGTTGTGATCTGCTAAAACTACATAACCCTATATTATTATAGTTCAACTAGATCACGCTTAAAAAACATAATATCCGTTATTTAGTTGTTATCAATAAAGAACAACAAACAAAGTCCATGGCATAAAAACATTTATCTATCATCTTTCTTGTATATAGCTGAGCATACAAAATTACAAAAGACAACTTACAGACAAAAGGTAAGATAAATAAAAGTTGTGCTTAGTTACATGAAACTTTGTGTAACAGCAAGTATCACAATAGATTAAGAAAATATATAAAGATTAAAGAAAAACAAGTATTTTGGCCTTTGTGGCCAAAATACTTGTTTTTCTTATAAATATAAAGTAGACAAAGAATTATTAGTTTTCCGTGTACAGTTGTACACACAAATAGACATTTCGTACAGGCAATCTCAGGCTAATACTATATTCAGTACCGACTCCATCAAGTTACCAAGTTGTTCGTAGCGCAACTAAACAAATAACGATAGCTCTGGTGGTGAGGTAATTGATTTTGGGGCGGGGCGGAGAGTGTCCTTTCAGTACCGGTAGTACCTATATCTACGTATTCTGTGCCATAAGAATAAATAAATATTCTTTTGCGTTAACACTGACGTCAGACGTCGCGTATAGATAAGAGAGACCAAGACGTAAGCGCTGATGACTACGAGAACTTCAACGTTAAATATAGTTCTGTGATTGTTTTTTTTATTTACGTATTACGTGTGATTGGTTCGTGGGACGCTGTGCGTCCGCGGGCACTGTGAGAGCTTATAGTAATGTTTGTGAATACGGGTGACAGACTTTTTATTTTGTGTTGTCGATGCAGTAGCTGCCTGTTATCTGTACGGAAATACGACGGCACCGGGGCGCTAGTCACAATTGGAAAACGTCCAAATCGATTCATATTTGTCAATGTTCTGTTATTGGCCAGTTACGTTGGAATTTATAGCCTATGACTTACTTCATATGACCGTTTACGTCTTTCAGTTTTTTTGTTTGGCAGTTTTGTTAATACAAAACGAACATATGCGTTGTCTCGCACGCCAACGGTGTGGTAATAGTTTAGTTACCAATAGAACCTTAGTTCTATTGGTACTTATATCTACTATCTAACCAAGAAAATAAAAACATTGCAATAAATATTTTATAGTTTCATACATTTCAAACCAAGTTACAATTGCAACAATGTGTGTAAAAGCAGTAAAGTTGAATAAAGTCATATCGTCGCAAAATGGTATGCTTTCACATGACATATCTGTTAAATGCATCAAGTTCTTGCATACATCTGCTGCTATGAGTCATCGCGTCAATGTAACATAGTTGTAAAAGGATGAAAGGATAGAAAAAGGTCACAACGAAATTACTTGCGAAGTGAGGAATTTTATGATCTAACGAAAACTAAGCTTGATAGAGTTATTGAACTCTATCAGCTTTGACAGAAGGTTTTGCAAGATATAAATTGTTATATCTTGCAAAACCTTCTGTCGTGCGGGAGTTGTTGCTAAATTTTAATATTGTTTCGCATATGTTTGTGATTTTTCATAACAACTTTCATCTACTTATTTCATTATTCGCACAAAAGATAGGCTATATTCTCCATGTTTTATATTTTTGCTTATTTTATTATTATTATTATTTGTTTATTAGGGACACCAACAGGTAACATGTTCACATTACAATATGAAATTCTTAAATCATAGGTCTAGCATGCAACCCAATTACAGGCGAACACATCTTTGAAAAAAAAATATTAAATTTAGTAAGTAGGTGGTAGTACAATTTCTAAATACCTAATTAATGTATGATTCTTATTACACACTTATAACTTTTTTGACATATGCTTTGTAAGTTCTTAGTTTGCTTTTAAATAAATCAATATGACAGTATCTATTATTACGTGTATTGCAAGCTCGGATCAAAAATCTATTTTTAGTTTATTTTGTTCTACATAATATCTCAGTTGTTTTCTACTTAAGGTGGTACCCTGAGCGAAAGCGGCGCCGCGGTGAATTATATTGAATATAATAATTCTAATACACAATTTTAAAAATGTTTATTGTGGAGATATTAGGGCCCACAGTCTAGTATTTTTAAACTGTATCGTTACATTCCTTCGAAGTCACTGCTAGAAGTAGATAGCAAAACTGCTAAAAGTGGCCATCTACTTCTACGAATGACTACGAGGGCATGTAGTGATATCTTCTAAAAATACTAGTCCATGTGCCCTAAAATCTCCACGATAAACATTAAATCTTTTTCTATTAATAACTTATTAAATAAAAACCTCTGAGGGCGCCACTTTCGGTCATACATACGCCTTAATATTCTTGTACCGAACAGCAATCCACACGTTTTCGTTTAATATCTCGCATTTTTAATTATCAACTAACTATAACACATCTGCCCTCTACTCTTCGGCTCCATTCACGTCACCTCACCGCAACATAATTAAATTAAGTATTACTGAACCTTGTATTAAGACTGCGAATTTCAGGCAAAATTAATGAACCACATTATTTCATTAGCTCCTCAGCAGTGTAATTCAATTCCAAGTTTACGTCAAGTGTCTTAAGTGTTAAAGTTGATAATTAATTAGGAAAAATGGAGACTAACTGAGCGTAGAACGCAATTAAAAGTCAAATGCGCAGTCAGGACCTATTTATTTTGTAGGCTTTTGTGTGCACTTAAAGGATACTGAGTATTTTTTAATGCCTGACCGAGATTTTTTGGTTATAAAAAATATGGGCGTAAAGATTAATTTCAAATCTGAGTCAACTTCTGAAAAAAAAGCGGTAACGATGAATTTTATTTCAATGTATAAATTAACAAAAGCAGCATGCAGTCTGTTTAATGAAATTGCCAGCACATAAATAAAATAATTAAATAACTTTTTTATACCTTGATTAACATAATTGTTGGACTCAAAGTAACAATTCAAAAACCACAAATTGTTCATGGCCCAAGAAACAGATTTTGTAATGACTGTTTCATAATAATTATAATAAACTACTAAGTATAAACATTTTGTAGAACTGGTTTAGCTAATGTCATAAGTCACAAATACCCAATATAGAGTCACTGGACTAAGGAATCGGTTGTATTGTCCCGCGCTGGCAGTGTCCCGCGCTGGCAGTGTCCCGCGCTGGCAGTGTCCCGCGCTGGCAGTGTCCCGCGCTGGCAGTGTCCCGCGCTGGCAGTGTCCCGCGCTGGCAGTGTCCCGCGCTGGCAGTGTCCCGCGCTGGCAGTGTCCCAGCCCCGTACGTAGGACCAACATTCACATAAACAACTTTCATAGCGTAATATTATTATCTCTTCCAGGTAACTCTTTTGTCGCGGCGATGAATGCAGACAATATATTACAAACTTTTTCTACAAGATTTTATTTACTAAGTACCTACATTTTAGTGAAAAAAATCTTAAAGTACATTTGCAATAAGTAAGCAACTGTTTTGCAGTAACTACTACTTCTATAACGGGTGATTTACCCTCTGAATACTAAATAATATACTAGAAAAAATACGACTCGCACCAGATCAATACTCAGACGGGAATCGAACCCGCGACCTTTGGATATCCGGTCCAATGCTCTGACCGCTGAGCTACCGAGTCACTAGTGACATCGCCGAATTTCTTCTAGTATATCCTACTCTTACGCTGCAAGCCAGCGTTATTTCACCAATGTGAGGAATTACCTCGACATTCAATTGAAATATCTTTCCAGATATTTGGCAATCGATTAAGATGAAATAGCTATATAATTTTTAAATTTGAGATTTTTGCATTCACAATGCTATTTTTACACAATACTAAATAATATACTAGAAAAAATACGACTCGCACCAGATCAATACTCAGACGGGAATCGAACCCGCGACCTTTGGATATCCGGTCCAATGCTCTGACCGCTGAGCTACCGAGTCACTAGTGACATCGCCGAATTTCTTCTAGTATATCCTACTCTTACGCTGCAAGCCAGCGTTATTTCACCAATGTGAGGAATTACCTCGACATTCAATTGAAATATCTTTCCAGATATTTGGCAATCGATTTAAAAATTATCTCAAATTTAAAAATTATATAGCTATTTCATCTTAATCGATTGCCAAATATCTGGAAAGATATTTCAATTGAATGTCGAGGTAATTCCTCACATTGGTGAAATAACGCTGGCTTGCAGCGTAAGAGTAGGATATACTAGAAGAAATTCGGCGATGTCACTAGTGACTCGGTAGCTCAGCGGTCAGAGCATTGGACCGGATATCCAAAGGTCGCGGGTTCGATTCCCGTCTGAGTATTGATCTGGTGCGAGTCGTATTTTTTCTAGTATATTATTTAGTATTGTGTAAAAATAGCATTGTGAATGCAAAAATCTCAAATTTAAAAATTACCCTCTGAAATTATCTTCTCTTCTATTTGTATACTTACTCGCAAGTTTTTTTAGCACTTTCAAATCTAAAATCCGTGTATACGATACGTGCGCCAGCCAGCGACCTCCAGAGGCCGTACTCTAAACTCTTATAGCTACATCAAAGTGATGTTATTATAGAGACAGAGCTAATACCTCGCGTATAGCGACAGCTAAATCACAACATCGCTTCGATATTACTTTTGGCAGTCACAAAAGCTATCGACGCCGCCGGCCGTCAAACGTGAAACATTGTCAATGTTAGCAATCTTTTAAACTATTTGTAAATACTTACTAAAAAAGTTATATTTTTTTTAAATTACTTTTTATGAAATTAATAAAGGATTAAAAACATATTTTTTCAGTGTAGTTCATGTAAGTTGACATATAATTAATTTTTCGGTTTCTGAACAAGATTAATTAATATTCACTGAAATTAGTCAATTAATAGTATTGTCTTATTAGGAATTAAACACTTTTTTATGGATTACAGCGCGTATATGATTCAGTAGGTTATTTTAAAAATAAATTATAAAATTTGGATTTATTGGTTTTTTGATTTCCCGACGTTTCTAAGAAGTGTTGAAAACTACTCGATTATAGATTTTTGTAGGTCAGCTTTAAAAAAATCTTTATATTTTTTTATTTTCTGTCATAATAATATCCTTGATCAGTATGCTTAATAACTAATATCCTCACTCATTCATATTTTTAATTCAACGTTCGAGTCCGCCAAACAGCGGAAACTTAATTAATTATTTTCGCAAGGAGTTTTGCCAAGAAAATAAGAATCTAACAAATCCGGCTTTATGGCTTTATCT
This sequence comes from Agriphila straminella, assembly GCA_950108535.1. NCBI lineage: Eukaryota > Metazoa > Arthropoda > Insecta > Lepidoptera > Crambidae > Agriphila > Agriphila straminella. The sequence goes on along the minus strand of OX467316.1, from coordinate 583,072 downwards.
AAGCAGGGTACGAATTTTTCTTCTCACAAGGATAATCCTGCGATTACTTAGACTTATCTTATGATTAAGATTTTATGAAAGATCTTTAAGGATTTAGCATTTCACTTTAACGAATTAATTGAAACCACATAGTTAACTCTCTGGATAATATCTCAAAAATTAATGTACATAAATACTAATGGTTTTTACTCAAAAATGCTTGTAATGTGGTCATTATTTTGACAACCTTCTTTGAACAAAGGCGAGCTTGTCCCGCTCCTTGGATGGTGACGCAGAAAAGTTGTATGGGGTTTCGTTATTATCGAGTTTTAGCCACGAGCAAATTCCTCTGATAATCCATTATTATCGAGTTTTATTTTGAACACAGTCGTGCAATAGTACATTACAGCCAAGAACGGAAAGTTAGCAATTACATTATCTAGGATTGGTTTGTACTATCCCGAGCCGATTAGGCGAGGGCTTTAATCATTCGAGGCAATGTAAATTGCTTCCCGTGCAAGGCTTGTATTGTGCTTTTCTCAAAAAATACAAGGAAATTAACTGTAGTTACTAGTCATTCGATACAGATTCGTCAACCTTATTTTAAAAAACCTCATTCAACTTGCTTCATCCCGAAAACACTTATCATCGAAGTCCCATTTATCTTGTGGCCACCGCAACGCGAAGACACTTTATATCAAATCCTGCGATCGCAGTGCAAAATCTATTGAACCAAGATGGTCGAAAGGTTTCGATATTTTCTACTCATGTTCGTGATTTACTGGTGGTCGATATCACAAAATTGTCGAGACTTCACGAATAGAACTAGGTTAGGTAGGTAATACTTTTTATAGCAGATATTTTATTTCAACGCTAGCTCACTTTACACAACTTTCTTAGACCTACCTTAATGGTCCTTACCTATGAAATTGGTGTTTTTTCTCACACACAGAGAACCTCATAACTTCTGTGATTTAAAATATTTATCAGTTGCTAGATATAACATTAAATTATGACCATCACAACCGTCAACTAAATATCATCATTATATTAAAGTTTATTTATTTTGTTTTCCTAGCATTAAATAAATAAAATTGAAAGTGACTTCTTAATACCTACCTACATAAAAATCACAAACCTGTACTATACTATCATCAACTTTGTCTAAGGGATACAGGTGTTATTTTCATACAAACGAGGTAACTTTGAAGCCTTGGTTTTCTGCCAGGGATGTACCGTGCTGTGATCTGATGATGGTCATCAAGGGAGTGAATGGAGGAGATTCAGATCGCTATACACACCCAACTGATCTGCATTCTAAAAGTTGGGTGTGTATAGATCTCTCTCCTCCATTCACTCCCTGGATAGCCATCATCAGATCACAGCACAGTACATCCCTGGCAGAAAACCAAGGCTTCAAAGTTACCTCGTTTGTATGAAAATAACACTTGTATCCCTAGACAAAGTTGATGTGTGTATTTTTCTGGATCCATCACGTAAATCTGGCTACAGCCATAAATATTGGTATTTTACAACGTTCATTTGAACAGCAGCGCTTGCTAAACTATTAATGTCGTGGTTAATGATGTTGGTGTCACAATGACAAAGGCTATTTATCATAATATCACTGTAAGAATACTTTATTGTGTACACTGTTTTTTAACCCAAATAAATTGAAAAAAAAAAAAAAAAAAAAAAAAATGATCAAACAAAATAACAGTGAAACGGGTTAAATCGGAAATAGTAAATCCAAGCGATGTGCGCTTAGAAGTATCGATAGTATCGATATTGAGATGGAAACTGGATCTTTGTGTCAATCAATTAATAACAAAATCCAAAAATAAATGATTGACTAAATTATTCTGATTACATTTCCGATCTTTCATGTGTTGTGTACTGAAAATTGGTGGAAAAACTTCAGCAGCTGTCTCAGCTGTGCGTTTGTTGCATAATATTTTGAAAAGACTGTTTAACAACAATACCGCTATAATTATTTATGACTGTTCGTAACTACAATTACAATATCCATTTTTTTTAATTGTGTTGTAAAGTAATTCAATTCATAATGTAACTAACTAAATTATTATTTTTTAATTTATTTTTGTTATAGAACACAACTAACCAAATAGTCGGAAATGAAAATCATCTCACTAGTTTAGCCAATAATCAAGATAATATATTTTTTGTACCTAAACATAAAACTAAACTTAAATGAATAGAAAGAAAGACGAAAAGAAAAAATACTACTAAACCACATCGTGCTTATTGTTTTTACCCATGCTTTTGGGTATTTACCCGGTAAATACCCATCGGGTATTTACCCACCGCCCATCTCTAATCGTGAGACAATATAATAAACTATTTCGAAATTCTCATTATTATTAGATTTCTTTTTCAAATCCGTTAAACTTAATATTTGTTTAAAATCACATTATTTTATTTTTTTGTAACCAATTATACATTTTGTTTACAAAGTGTTGTTTCCGTAATTGGCTTATTTATTGTATAATTATACTTGCGTTAATGCTCTGTAAATGCTGTGGTAACAATGTTCAATAAATAAAATAAAATAAAGAAAAAAAGATATGCAGACGAGCTACTTTCAAACAGCTTCCTGGATGAGGTGGTGACAAACGAGAAAAAAAAGCATTTCAACAACGTTCAACTCAAATAAAATCTCGCATGAGTATCCGAAAGTAAAAGTGAGTACCAACGTATAAGGATAAATTCAGCGTCAGGATACGTAGTGGATTCAATATAATGCTATACGGTGCTGAACTATCGATATTTTGGCATTACTCGGCGACGGCGTGTTCGAGGCGCGGCGGCAACAAACAAATAGACCAAAAATATCTGAGGGCCTACTACAAAAACGAAACTACGACGATTGGACGACGTTCATTCCCTGTCGTGATTTTATTAGCTCAGGGGCAAGTTCCAAAAATAAATAAATCGAACAACGGAATTCGGTCGTATATTGCAATTCCTATTTCGTAGTAGGCCCTCTAAACCCTAATTCCCGTAAGCGTCGTCGGCGCCGACGGACTCAATAAATAAAAACATTCGCCCCTTATTTGAAATTCAACAGGTGCACAAAACTAAGGGATTACGCATCGCGACTTCGTACGCTTTCTTTTATTTGGAAAACTTTCTTGCGTTGAATGTTTCGTCTCTCTTTTATGTCTGCTATGAAATTCTAAAATAACTAACGTGTTTCTGTGTTCCCGTCAATAAGAATTGTTCATAACAATTTCACAGATACTAAATATTTTTAAATCAGTTCCTAATATTTTTAATGCAATAAAAGTTGCAAACAAACCAACCAGCAGAAGATCACAGGAACCACGCTTTTAGCAAAATTGATTTGTTTTTCTAATTTAAGGCGCACTTGCCTTTAATTTGACTTGACTTAATTTGTCTTTTACTCAAGAACTTTTAATTAACAAGCGCATAAGTAACAGAAACTCGCCGGTGTTCAAATATTGCAAGACTAATGTTGCAATCAGTTACGGAAGACAAACGGAAAGCCGCACGAGATACCGCCGTTCAAACAAATAGCAACTTTGGGCAAAACATAGGCTCGAGGGCCTACTTCGAAAACCGAAACACGATGATCGGATGACATGCGTTCCACTTTGTGACATTATTAGCTCTGGGATCCGATTTTCGCATTTCTTTTTCGTAGTAAACCCTCTGCTATCGCAATAATTAAACTTAGCAACTTCAATTTGAGACTTAGCGCCAACGCTCACGGGCGCTTAATCGCCGAGCGATTTTTTGTAGCCCAGAATAGAACATATGGAGTACAATACGTAAACGCCCACGAGCTACAAAAAGTAGCTCACACATAGCTCGGCGACTAATCGCCCACGAAATGACACTGACAAGAGTGACAAGCGGCTTTAACCCTAAAAGACACCACAATTTTTTTCGCTGGCTGACATAATTATTTTTGTAATGGTAGAGTTTGCAATAAAAAGTAAGAGAATTATTATTACATGATATGCTTACCAATTTATATAGTTTTTAATCCTGTTCCAAAAAAGGTAGGAACACACTACGAACCTAAGGTCGGTTATAGGCAATTATTGTTCTGGGATTATCATAAGTTTATAATTTATATATATATATTCTTTTATTGCACTTGTAACATAATTACACAGGTAAATATAAAAGTTGTTTACAAAGGTGGGCTTATCTCTAAAAGAGATCTCTTCCAGCCAACCCAGCATTGTTTGAGATTTTTAAGTAAGCAGGTAATAGAAAGTGCATAGTAAGATGGAGATAAGTGAAATCCTAAATAAAACTTAATCTAGATCATTTTATACACATACATATACTTATAAATAAACTTTATAGTAGGTATAAACTAAACATAATTAAATAAATATAAATATGAATAAATACATACATACATACATAACATGATACATATACATAAAATAATATATACCTATGTAATATAAATATATAAAATTTACCTATATTATTATGGAAAACTTAACGTAAACGTAACAAAAGAAACATCAAGTTAGCTAAAGAATTTGACTAGTCGCTAATAAAATCGTATTGAAAGCACTGTCGGATTGTCTAAGAACAAACATCTAGTAAATTTTATTTATTTATAAATAATGAAAATCAAAGCAGTCGCCGTTTAAATATGTTTTCCATAACAATGCCTACCTACCTACTTCTGTTTTGCGTAAAAGAATCGCAAGATTCAGTTTTTTAAGTAAGATGATTTTGGGCATGGAATAGGGGATAATACTGAGGAAGTAATGGCGCCACATGCGACTGTCCTAAATTCGTTAAATTTGATGTTTCAGATGTAAAATGTAATTTCTGACGTATTTTAGCCAATCAAAACCATTTTTGTTTACCACAGAGTACAATGGCGCCATCTGCGAAAAGTTTTACGTATTATTTCCTATTGCGAGTTTTTACACAAAAAAAGAAAAACCATAATCATTCTATGGGTTCTTTATAAGGGTTCCGTAGCAAAATGGTAAAAAGGAACCCTTATGGTGTGACTCAGTCTGTCTGTCTGTCTGTCACAGCTGGATATCAAGATAATCTATTAATGGTATCAACTTGAAATTTGGAATAGTTTAAGATGACGTTTGCCCAAATATTTTGCAAATAAGGATGTTTTTTTTACAGCAGGAATTGAAAAGGGGTCTTAAAAATTTGAAGTGAGGCTACTAGTAGGGCATGTGGGTATCATAACATAATGAAAAAGTGTTGTTAGCACATTTTCAAACATTTCTCTTTTTTTAGGCCGCATAGTGTTCGACTTATAATGAAAAATGTAAAAACATACCGTTCCTTCCTTATAGTATAGAACTTATAGTAAAAAAGATAACTATAACGTTCGAAAAACATGAATAAAATATTCTATTGTACTGTTAGCCGATCGGTAATTATAGGGTTTGAGGTTATTTTTCGCACAAGTCATCACGAAAATACAAAAATGTGGTATCGATGCATTCAATACGATGCCCCGATCACAAATATATAAGATGAAAAGCGTGAAAATGGCGGGGGTAGAAACTGTGATGTCATAAAGTTTTCAGTACTTACAAAGATTTTTTTCATACCATGTGGTATATCAAAGCCCTTTGGCTTTGTGAGTATATTGCGAATATAAAACACACTATAACATGTCATCAAAATCTCATCATAGTAACATACACAGTAACAGTTAAAACACATAAAAAATACCGTTTGTGGAACATGGATAAAAATATTATTTTATATGTCATAAAATGATGTAATACAAAAACTAGCTTATGTCTGCAAAACAAACACTTCGAGCGACTCGCAAAATTTTTTTTCGGGGTCAAAACCTTCCAGTAGGTATCGAACAAATTTTTATTAATTCTTGAATTTGCGCATATAAAGTAAATGCAGAATTTTTGTTCTTCACACTATTTTGACGATAAAAGGATCTGTACCCTTAGCACGAACAGCTATCAAAAAAATAATCATTCGATAGATAAATTTTGTATTGGAAATTTGTACAACGCCATCTATCGCCGATAAGCGAAATGAAATTTTCCATAGAGAATTGTCTATCGAGTAATTTTACGTGCGTTTTTTTTCTCGATAGCTGTTCGTGCTAAGGGTACTGAAGACATTTGAATCGTATACATTGTTTGCTTCATTTGTGAAAAGTATATAATTACTGACATAAATAAATCATAAACTTTATTTTATAGAGCTTAGCAATAATAAAAGTGATTGTTCTATAATATTATTACCGGGTGCCTTTTAGGGTTAACCTACGTCAGCGACTAAAAAGCGCCGTGATTGTCGCCGCGATTATCGCCGCGTTTATCGCAGCGATATCGCCGCGATTAACGCCGCGCTTATCGCAGCTACAAAATAGCGCCCGTCAGCGGTAAGCCTTAAGTCGAGGGGTTAAACATTTACGCGGCAACTATTAATTATGTAGTGTTGTTTGCTTTGTTGAAGTAAAGGTTTTCATGTTTAGTATTAAATTCAAACTCTGCCATTTTTTGTTGTTAACGGAAATTAGAAATGGGAGAAAATAAATAAGATAAATAATTCGGAAATCTAATTTAGCATCTAAGATTATGCATGTTCATATACCTATAAGGTAAGGCTCATGGCGGAACTTACAGACTGTACTCGATCACGTTTGTTAAGCAACGCTCGGTCCGGTCAGGTGTCGGATGGGTGACCGTTAAAGAGGCATTACAACTGAGCGCCTCCGTGCTTCGGAGGGTACGTTAAACCGTCGGTCCCGGCTGTTGTCATCTGATAACAGTCGTTAAGCCAAGTTAGAGGCCTTACAGGCGGCTTGATAAACTCTAACACCAGAAGTGGCCACTAATCCTCATTCGATAAGAAAGAAAAGAAAGGTGAATCATGGCTGTACTTTACGATACTCTGTACCAGAAATCTTGATACCCATGTTTATGAACCAATACCGTTCTTCTTGTCAGTTAAAAAAGTCTGGTAGGAAAATATAGTCGATTCAAAAGTGCTTAAAGTTTATATGAATAAAGACACTTTGACTTTGACCAATTGAATGAACACTGTCACCAAAAATAACACAATCCTAGCAGAAAATATTTTGCCCTTATTTTTAGGGCGTAGAACAATAATAACATAAGCAGTTTGTCCGCTGTCAGAACGCCTTTATTTCCCCATTAGGTCGCTCCTCATAACGTCGCGACGTTTCGTCCCGCATCAATAACGTCGCGGGGACACCGGCCTCGGGGCAAGTGTCCCGATTTATGTCCCACTTGGCCCCGAAGCTAGGTAACAGAGTAAATAAGTAACCATTATTTTAAGGCCCCCTTATAGCTTAAAGTGGCACCCTCATCATAATAAAATAATTGCTTGCAAAGTGCATAATGTATCGGAAATTCACATGTACAGATTGAAGCTAATTATTATTATTATTATTTATTTTATTCAGACAACAAGATCCATTTGTTAGTAACAATAATCCCTAAAAACTATGTTAGTATTATATAACTAACTAGCTTCCGCCCGCGACTTCGTCCGCGTGGACATTCGATAAAATCCTCTCATGTTTTAATTTCATTAAATTCTGATTAGCCGTTTTTACGTGATTAGGCGGGTTAACTAATTTAGACATAGTAGTTTGCACAAGGTTCTATAGTTTATTTACAAATAATAAGTAAAATTTAGCTCGTTGTTGTAGTAGTTAGAAAAAGTAGTCACTTTTTGCCCTTTTGCACTTTGCTCTCTCATTTAAAACTACGACAACGGGCCCTTCGAGGAATGCAAAAATAATTCCAAAAACCCAATTAGAAATAAATAATGTTAAGGTGGCTATACCCCACCGAAAGTGGAGATTTTTGCAATGTTTTACGTGGAATTTTTAGGGCCCAAGGTCTTATATTTTAGAAGGTATTAAAATTACTACTTTCCCTCGTAGTAATTTGTAGAAGTAGATAGCAAATGTGTCAAAAACGGCCACTTTTAGCAGTTTTTTTATCTACTTCTAGCAGTGACTTCGAGGGAATGTAACGATACCGTCTAAAAATACTAGACCTTGGGCCCTCAAAATTCCACGTAAAACATTATTTAAATTGTGTATTAGAATTATTATATTAAATTAAATTCACCGCGGCGCCACTTTCGCTCAGGGAACCGACTTAAAATAAACCGTTGTTATTGAATCGTCCAGTGTCTCGAGATTCTTAACACGTCATGTCGACGCGCTTTCGGCTGGTTTGTAGGAAGATAAAGTACTGAAATTATTTCTACTGTGGTAATAGTTACAAATATCACCCGATCACATTTTCCACACTCAGGTAGTCAGTGCTTTTATTGGAGTCTGGTAACATTATGAATGTCGTATTTTATAGACTTGAATAGAAAGAAAATACGATTAAGTAAATGGTTAATTATATCGATAACTTATTTCTGAAGAATAAAGATGAGTTATACAAATAAACGCTCGTTAGGGCACCATGAATTTTATAATTTTTTTTAATTTGAGATTTTTTGCTATTTTTATACAATACTAAATAATTTACAAGAAAAAATTCGACTCGCACCAGATCATTTCTCGGGATTGATTTCCGTCCGAGAATTTGATCTGGTGCGAGTCGATTTTTTTCTAGTAAGTATATTATTTAATATTGAATTTTATAGTTTCATAATGGCGGGATAACAGAAAAATTTATCCCGGCTGGTGGATCTGCTGTAGATGAAGATCTTTGTAAGTGCATATTTTCCCGAATATTTTTCAATTATATATCTAAATATTGTTGATAATAATAATTATTAACATTTTTTTAAACCAATTTAAGATCGAATGGAAAAAAAAAACAAAATAGATATATTATGTGTGAGGCAAAACTAATATTTATGAAAATTCGCTTTCAACATCCAATGAAACTCATAGAAAACCAACAAAATGACAAGTCTCCAAGTCTACAGCACTATAATAATAAATAAAGTTCTGCGAAAATGGATATCAATTTCTTTTTCATCCGCCACGAACTGAAAAGATAATTGATTCCATGCATTTTAATAAGAATATTACCTGCAGAGACTTACCCTGAGATAAGTTCTTATATACTGAACAAGTTAACTTTAAGTTCCAGTCTTAAGTTTTGGAGATTTTTGATTTAACATATAAATAGGTTACGGCGAGTTGCGATAATTATGTTAAACTTGGGTTTTATTTACATTGGCGTAATAATTAATTATATCACAAAGGCAACCAGTAACCTTTTTCGTGATTTAAATGTACCACGGGCGACTGTACTAAATTCTAATCGTGGAAAAGTTAATTTTGTTCGAAAACAAATATTTCTGTCAATCCACTCATCCATCTCTCCAATAATTTCTTCTTTCGCCAAATCCAGAAGATTCGATGACAAATCGTGACGATTCGATTGTCCTCGTCGCCGGCCCGCTTCGCTTTACGCCATTACTCATAGCTTATACACAGAAATGCTCGCTGCTTGATAAATACACTACATTAATCTCTCTCACATTAATAAAACGATTATATGGCACTTACATCAAATGTACATTAACGTTTCAAGGATACATTGTTTAGCCTTATCGTAATTACTCAAGAAATTATGCTTAGATTATGTACTAATCGTTTGGCATTAATATTTCATGGCTACTTAACATCCAACCGCGATATCACTAATGGGTATCACACATCATAATAATGGGTGATTTCAATACTTGCCTTCTGAAATCAAATGCACGTTCTTCTAAACTCCAAACTATCCTCTCTTCTTATAATCTACAGACGCTTCCTCTTTCAGCTACACATCATTTCCCTAACTGCACACCCTCACTTCTAGATCTTATGATAGTGTCTTCTCCCGATAAAGTGGTTTCTCACGGTCAAATTTCAGCAAGCTTCTCTTATCATGATCTCGTTTTTCTCTCATATCAACTTCGCCCTCCTAAACGTAAGCCCCTCTTCATCTTGCGCCGTAATTTCAAGGGTATTGACTTAGAGGCCTTGCGACAAGACGCCAGTGACATCGACTGGTCACCTGTGTTTTCTGCTACTGCCATGGACGATACTGTCACTATATTTAACACATTACTTCTCAACTTGTTCGATAGACACGCTCCCCTCAGACGAGTTAAGATTAAACGATCCCCCGCTCCTTGGATTACCGCTGAAATCAAAGAGCTCATGTGCCAAAGGGATAAAGCCAAACGGAGATATAAAAAATGCCCATCCGATAGCAATCTGGCTCGATACAAATCTCTCCGAAACCGCTGCAGTCGTTTGTGTAGGGACACTAAGAGACGCTTCTTCCATGATTCCCTTTCCAATCGCAATCCGGCAGACGCCTGGAGATTCCTTCGCTCTGTCGGTGTGGGTAAACCTACTTCTTCTGTCCCTAATGGCACTAATCTGAACGCTTTAAATAGGCATCTTTCTCTTCCTCCAGTTAGCATAGACCCCAGTGTGAAGGATGCTTCATTGGCACAGCTTTCCTCTCTCTCCAGACCTAACTGCTCTCCTTTCATACTGGATTCGGTCTCCGAGACCTATGTTAGAAGTGCCATAATGTCCATCTCTTCAGAATCTGTTGGAGAGGATAATTTGTGCTCGAGAATGTTCATCCCTATTCTACCCATTCTCCTCCCAATAGTCACTTTTATTCTTAACTTATCTCTCACTTCAAACTGTTTTCCCAAGATCTGGAAATCGGCCCATATAATTCCCTTACCCAAAATTCACAACCCTTCCTTACCTTGTCATTTCCGACCCATCTCTATCTTACCATTCCTATCTAAAGTTCTCGAGCACATCGTCCATAAGCAACTCTCTTCTTTTCTCTTGTCCAATGGTGTTTTAAACCGCTACCAATCTGGTTTTCGCCCTGGCCACAGCACAGTTACTGCCTTATTAAATGTCACTGACGATATACGCTGGGCTATGGAAAACAGAGAGCTGACTGTTTTGATTCTGCTTGACTTCAGCAGTGCTTTCAACTCTGTCGATTTTGACTTACTTCTTGCCACACTTCGCTCTATTAATGTCTCTTCTTCAACTCTTTCCTGGTTTGATTCTTATCTTCGAGGGCGCAAGCAGTGTGTTCGCCTTGAGGATAATTTATCTGACGGGTGCGAACTCTCTGCCGGTGTTCCTCAGGGAGGTGTTCTTTCACCACTCCTTTTCTCCATCTTCATCAACTCTATCTCTAGAGTCATCTCCTCCAACTTTCATCTCTACGCAGATGACTTGCAGCTTTACCGTCATTTTAAACTCGAAGAGGTGGACCTAGCCATAGCTCTTATAAATGAAGACCTAAATCGCATCAATACCTGGGCAAAGCAATATGGACTTTTAGTGAACCCTAACAAATCGCAGGCCATTATCGTCGGTAGTCGGCATATGCGTAACTTAGCCTGTCCCTCTCAGTTGCCACCTGTGGTGCTGGATGGGATTACTATTCCATATAGTGACAACGTCAAAAATTTAGGTATCACCTTTGACTCCTATCTTTCCTGGACGACCCATGTCGCTGATGTCAGTCGCAAGGTCTACTACTCGCTACACTCCCTTAAATGCCTCCAAAGTTTTCTACCCTTGCCCACCAAAATCACTCTTGCTCAATCACTTATTCTACCTCTTCTCGACTATGCTGATGCTTGCTACTTAGACGCTACAGAGCTACTTTTGAACAAACTTGAGCGCCTTCAAAATGCTGCTATACGCTTCATTTTTGGTCTGCGTAAGTATGATCACGTTTCTAACTTCCGGAAGGATCTCAAGTGGCTCCCAATACGTCTGCGCAGGAATGTCAGAATCCTCTGTCTCCTCTTTAACGTCCTTTTCAACCCTGCCTACCCCTCTTATCTCCGTGAACGTTTCTCCTTTGTTCATCCTCCCAATACTTCGTGCAGATCCCATCTAAAATCCCTTCTTAAGTTTCCCTCACATCATTCCGACTTTGCTTCCTATTCCTTTTCCGTACATGCCGTCCGTCTCTGGAACTCGCTACCAGCTGAGATACGAGACAGTGAAACGCTTTCTCTTTTCAAAAAACGTGTAAAGGAGCATTACCTAACTACTTGTTCTTAGCATAGTTCGATTTAATTATATTTTCATCTGTCCTCATCATAATTATTATTGTGTAGTATATTTATATGTAGGTATTTATTATTATATTAATTATTTGTGTATGTGTATTTATTTATAGATAATATTATGTATATGTATGTTTATAATATATATACTTATCATATATTTTTGAGGTACACACTGTCTGCCCTTCTCAATGTTTTTCCTGTCCCGGGCCTGCTGGAAGAAATTTCAATGTGAAATAAGTTGTGCCCTTGTACAATTCTTCTGTCCATTTCTTTTCCGTTTGTAATTGTGTGTGTACAGAACTAATAAATAAATAAAAATAAATAAATAATGTCATAGCTGAGGTTGTGTCTAGACATAGCGGCGTAGCGGGCGTAGCGAGCGCGCGGCGATTCCGTGCTCTGTGAGACACACTATGCCAAAGTTACGCGACCGATGTTCGGTCTAGTTACGCCTGCAACTTTGTGAATGGCAAGCAACATATCTGGCAAAAAATATGCTTCGTTCGCGTAACTTCAGCATAGTGTGATAGACACTTAGGACCGTATTTATAAACCGCTCTCAACGTTAAGATCATACTTCAGATCATACTTCAGATGCTCTTCTTATAGAAACAACATCTCAGGTATGATCTCAAGATAGCTTAGCTTATGCCGAATGCAGAAGGTTGACCCCCGACATACAATGCACATGCACGAAGCAGTCGTGAGCCTGAAGTCCCGGAGAAGCTTCTGCAGAACCACCGCCTTGGAGAATGGCCTAACAACCCATGAAGCGCGCATGCGAAAGTGGGAGGAGCAACTCGCCGAGGACGATACCGTGGTGGAGCCCGTCGAAATACTGCCTGCTAGGTCGCGGCAGAAGTGGTCGAACTGGAAATCTCTAAACCGGCTCTGATGTGGCGTCGGTTGCTCTAGGGAGAACATGCAGAAATGGGGTATCCTGTCGGAGGACGCTAGTGTCGCCTGCCTATGCGGACAACCACATACCATGCAACACCTGAAGCAGTGCCCACGTTGCCCCACCACCCGCAACGACGACTTGCGGAGGGCTACTCCCCGAGGGGTGGCTGTGTCGGAGTACTGGCAATATAAAATTTGATTCGCCTTCAAATGAAGAAGAAGAAGCTATGCCGAAGTTACGCGACCAAAGATTTTGGAAAAAACCGGCCAAGTGCGTGTCGAGCCACGCGCCGTAGGGTTCCGTAGTTACCTTATAGTTTTTATTAAGATCTATATAGCATTATTATATATTTTTTTGATTTTTCACTTTTCAAATTTCAAAAGTAAGAGGGGGGACACACATTTTACAACTTTGGCAGTGTTTATCTTTCAAACTAATACAATTGTTTCTCAATGTCTACCACATTGAGATATTGTATTAGGAACCTCAATGTCATTTTTAAAGACCTATCTATAGACACCCCGCACGTATTGGTATGAAGAAAAATAATTTTTTTAGTCTTTTTATTTTTGCGTTAAAATCGTTAAGCGGTTAACATAATACATAATACCTACTAAGTTTCAACTGTGTAATCCTAAGACTTTCGGAATAAAATAGCTGTGACATACGGACGGACAGACAGACATGACGAATCTATATGGGGTTCCGTTTTTTGCCATTTTGGCTACGGAACCCTAAAAAACGCTTCGTAATTTTCGGCAGATGTGTTGCTAGCCATTCACAAAGCATTGCAGGCGCAACTAGGCCGAACTTCGGTCGCATAACATCGGTATAGTGTGTAATACCTCAAACTCCTCGTAGCTATATTATTTCCGTAGCATCGTAGGCATCGTAGCAGATGTATCGTAGCATCTCGAACTCGTAACCGTAGCGCGGCTGTAGCGCTGGCAAGTAATTTTCTCTGTTTGCTTCTACTTCAGATTCTAGCATTGGGAAAATCAAAAAGTATTAGATTAAAATCACAACTATTAAACGCGTTTTAACTAAATATTGGTGTATAAAGACCTACCTTTTCCCGATGTTACGGCCAAGTTGCATCGGCCGTGGTCACGGGCTGAATCGTTAAAACGCCTATGTTTTTATCGAGGGTAAAAAATACAACTTTGTTTAAAAGTCATCAGTTTGATTTAATTACTCCCTCCTAGTGACAATCTTTGAAATGTACTCGCGATACTTTAAGCCCAAGAGTTGGGTGGCGCTGTGGAATTGCAGCCGTTAATGCCGGCAGACATTGATAAACGGGCTCACTTAACATCGGGACTATACCAGACTCTGCTCCCCTGAAGTATCAATCAATAATGAAGGAAAGAGTGAGGAATTAAAAAAACGGGTGTCTTAGTATTTTTATAGGGTATCGATATTATTTTTCTTGGAGTTGTCTTCTTACGGTCTTCTGTAATGGGCCTGACTACGCAGTTATTTCTTTGCAAATTTCTCTTTCATTGCGGCTTTGTTGGTGTGATAAAATACTGAAATCATTGCGTTTGAAAACAAATCTAAGATAGCAAAATCTTTTGTCAATCTCTTACGTCATTCGATTGCAAATTAGATCGGCTGTATCTCTTCAATTGAGGAAAAAATGGTAATTGAGAGAAAGAGGAAGGTAGAATAGATATTTTTTTTCATCATAGTAAGGTATTTTTATTCGAGAAATACTCCTATATCTTGTTTTATTTAAAGGGTGTTTAATCGTTTTATTTCGTCGCAGAGGTATGTTATGTTTAAAGAGAAATGCCAGTGTGTTGTCGATCTAATACCCCAGACTAATATTCTTACAAAAAAGAATGCTTCTTCGGCATCTTTTCTAATTGATGTATTAGTTATTTGATAGGTCATTTCCTCCGAAAACAGTTTCTTTCCCTCAGCTTTTCCGATCGCCAACTGAGCCTCCTTAGCCGACGAGCGCCTCAATTACGAAAAACAGGAACAAAACAAATATTGGATCCGACTACAGATCCGATCATTCCCCTCTGTTTGTCCTCGCTCGTATGTAAATTCATGTGATTTCCGCCCTAATGCAGCATGTTTCGGGGGAAATGTGTCTACAAAACTTGTAGATGAAAACTTTAATACAAACAATTTTGGATGTTATCTCAATTGTATTAAGGATAATTATATTGTTGTAGTAGTGTTGTGTAAAGATTTATTTAAACCATATGATATATAAATACAAATACAAATGCTTTATTTGCCATTAAATAGGGTATAATAATTGTTGGTGTTATAAAAATTAATCGTAGCTTTGAACCTATTTAGCCATATACAATAGTGTTTATTTTCTACACAGAAGCGTATCCGTAAATACTACTGTCATTATTTGTTTCATTGCTCTAGGAACCTTGGTAACTTTGATTATCTGATAATTGTTAGGCTATTAGGTTTAAATATAGCCTTTGGCTCCGAGATTGCCAGTACGAAATGGCTGTCTACTTTATATTTTACGGGTAAGCTGTCAGTGAACAGAGTGACGAAGGCTCACTGGATCAGGAGAATTCGTGAAGGAAATTTGCAACTAAAACTGAACTAATAAAACAACTAAATTGCGGACCGCGCGGGCGCGGATATATATACGAGTATATGTTTAGGCTGTTAGATGACACAAGGTTTATCCTTTCCTTCATTATCATAAACAACTTGTTGAATCAGCTCAGTTTAACTTAGTCGCTCTACAATTCCACAAAAGTTAAGTAAAAATTATTTACGTGTAAATCAGTTGCAAGTTTAGCAAATATAAGATAGTCAGTCCCCAAACTGGGTAATCCTATCTATGTAGTACTATAGACATTCAGTATGGTAGTCTACAGACATTCAGTTTACTATACAGAGCTAAACCTCTGTTTATTCGCTAGAGACATAAATCTTCTGCTGAACTGACAGTTTGACTAATTCTCGGTCGAATCAACCAAACAGCAGGCTTACGCAACAGCACCATCGCGATCGTTTCGTGATCGTCAATTTGACATTACAACGTTAACGACGACCACGGCTTTACAATACATGAGTGTCGTTATTTCTTTATTTCTATCGTTATTTCACATGCTAGTGCCCGTGTGCGTGGTTCTAAAAAATATCATAGTTTCGTTTATGGTTCATGTAGGGTAACCACGTAAGTGGCACTCAGAGTACCTATATTTATTAGTCTTTGAAAATAGGTCCTCGGCTATTTTTCTTTTCGAATAATTTGCATAAAGATCAAAAATGTTCTCCTCTTTGCGTTCAATATTTATTTCTCACTAAGTATATCGCAATACCTATAAAGTGTTTTTGAGCTAACAAATTACGAAATACTCTATATAATCTGAAAAAATAAGTGTTATAGGTATATAAGTCGTTTTACACATTTTAATTAAAATGTGTAGGAAAACTTTCCATTCGATACTTCTTATAAAAAAATAATACTCGCTTAAAATTTAAAGTATCGTATTTTTCATAGTCACCCTATATTTTTGACTTACAAGATTACTCTAACTCTATGGTTATGACATAACCAAGACAAAACACACCATTCACGCAACGACATAAAGAGCTACAACCAAATGGATTGTCGTAAACTTTAATCTTTAAGCCGAAACAATGCAAATATTGTTTTAAATCAAAGGAACCATATTACATTAAATATAGAGACATTCATAAGATTCTGAAAAATGTCGTAGCGTGTATGTCTACTTAAATCTTCGTGGCCTCCTCCGTCATAGACAACATGTGGGAGTGGTCAGTCGCAAGTGCTTACGCAAATGCACAATTTTGACAACGATTTCGTAAAAGATCACGAATTCCACAGATTATAAATACCACTATCCAAAACCTTGTAGTTATCGTCAAAATGTGACCCTTATTGCGTATTTTTCCCTCAATGTATGGTATTCATTCATGACTTGGGGGTTTTTATTAATTAATTAGGGAATTTTGCAGTTCATTTCGTACTTTCAGAAATTTTTATTTATTAAGTTATTAGTAGAAAAAACCGACTTCAAAAAACCTGCCTCTAAAAAAAGCAAGAAATAATATACAAATCATTAGATACGCATTATCATTGTTATAATAAAACACGTCTATTAAAGTCGGGTGGGGCTGGAGTACCTACAATCTTCCTCTTTTTTATTCTAAAATCCCCACCCGACTTCAATTGACGTGTTTTATTATAACAATGATAATGCGTATCTAATGATTTGTATATTATTTCTTGCTTTTTTTAGAGGCAGGTTTTTTGAAGTCGGTTTTTTTGTTTTTTAAACAATTTTTTATTTTTTTTATTTTTAGTGTAAGTACCTTCTGTATTAGGTAGTGTAAATATATTATTTAGGTAGAAAAATCGGCTCAGCCAAACGTGAGATAATCGCGGAGAAACATACATACAAACTGAATACCTCCTTTTGATGAAGTCGGTTAAAAAGATTTAAATAATGTTTAACGTGGAAGCATTAGGACCCATGTTCTAGTATTTTTAGAAGGTATCACTACATTCCCTCATAGTCATTCGCGAAGTAGATAGCAGATATGTAAAAAACGGCCACTTTTAGCAGTTTAAGCAGTTAATCATACCCTCTAAAATTACTAGACTGTGGGCCCTAAAAATTCCACGTAAAACATTATTAAAATCGTGTATTAGAATTATAATATGAAATAAAATTCACCACGGCGGCGCCACTTTCGCTATGTATGGTATTCATTAATAACTTGGGGGTTTTAATAGGGAATTTTGAATTTTGACAAACAGGAATTATCAACATTATGGGTACCTACATAATAGATACCTAGAGAACTTTATTACCTCTATAATAGCACAGATAATAATTATTATAATACTAATAATAGGCATATTTTGTCACCGTTCGCCCTTTTACCAATAATCGCATATTGCAGAAAGGACCTTAGTCCATTTAAATTTACTTTAGGGAATTAAGTAAATACTTTTTAATTTTATAATAACAAATTTTGATGGACTGTATTAACACACACTGTACCTATGTATTATGATTCAGTTCGGCTATGGTTATGGTACGTTCCGTTTAACAAAGTTTGTTTTTATATTTTGTTATAAAAATAAACTTTGTTGTTTTTTAACTGACTTCCAAAAAAGGAGGAGGTTCTATGAAGACGGCTGGACCGATTGAAATGATTCAAACGTTATTACATTAGGTACACTCCCAAGTTGGTCCCATTTTTTGAAATTTGGAAATCGGTTCAGTACTTTTCAAGTAATTTTGAAAAAAGCACGAAAATAGTATGATTTTGTGTGAATTACCTCGATGATTGGTCGTATTACTTCTTTGTTTATGAACTGAATAAAATAATTATTTTTTTTGTTGGAAGAGGGATATTTTAAGTGTAGTTTTTTAACCGACTTAAAAAAGGAGGTTCTCAGTTTGACCCGTATTTAAGTATGTTTCTCCGCGATTATCTTACGTTTGGCTGAGCCGATTTTTCGACATATATAATATACCTTACCTACAAGATACCTACACTAAAAATAAAAAAAATAAAAATTGTTTAAAAAAACAAAAAACCGACTTCAAAAAACCTACCTATAAAAACCAAGAAATAATATTCGTAATAATAAAAATAGGTCTATTGAAGTCGGGTGGGGCTTTTAGAATAAAAAAAAGGAATTTGTACTCCAGCCCCACCCGACTTCAATAGACGTATTTTATTATTACGAATATTATTTCTTGGTTTTTATAGGTAGGTTTTTTGAAGTCGGTTTTTTGTTTTTATAACATTAAGTTGACTTATGCCCTTTCTGCAATATGCGATTCTTATTTTAACATTTTAGTGTTCAGAATATCTCAAGCTCTCCTGTAAAATATGTCTGGAATAAGATACAAGTAGGTATCTAAGATAATTTGGTTTAGGGCAGCCGACCTGTCATACCTTTTTTATTTTTAAATTTGAGATTTAGGATTCTCAATGTTTTTATACAATACTAAATAACATACCTAAGTACTATCCCAGCAAATTATACCACACAGATTTGTAATGAAACGTTTTATTCATGTAATACAAAATTAATCGATATAAACTACTTTCTTTCAAAAAATTTCACAATGTACCTCTTCAATACCTTGTATTGTACTTATACAAGATTTTTGGTATACATTTTACAAGAGTTTCTTCTTCGGCGCTATTAAACTCACTTTTTCGTAGGATTATGCGATTTAATTGATAAATTATACGTAGGTATGCCGCTTTGGAGCATAAATCTTTTGTATCTATATTAATTGATACTTTTTTATTAATAAATTGTTTTTTCCTGTCTCTGCATTTGTAAGCGCTTTAATCACAAATCATTCTCATAAATCTTCGAGCTGAAACAACAAACATATAATTAAAACTTTACTTAAATAATAATTTTCAAAACTTGTTTGAAGCTGACATTTGCACCTGGTTGACACCAAATTGTCACTTTTGCGATGCAAAGACAAAAAGTCTATGTGGTCGTTCGTCGTTATCTTTACTTTGCGAATGTGCCTTTGCGTACCAATTTGACAGGCGGTGTCAGTTATTCATAGTGAAATAAAAATTCGCGGTATAAGTTCTTAGTTGCTAGATAGAGCAACGAAAAACGCCGATAGAAAGCTTGACTCGCTGACTATATCTTACACTGTTTTACGATCACGATCACGACGGTCGTCAAATTGTGCTGTTGCGTAAGCCTACAGGCTCTTAACGTTGTCTTTATCTTTGACATTAGTTCCTTGACCTAAGTTGGCGAGAAGTAAGAAAATTTAAATATTGGAAAAAAAACCGGTCAATTGCGAGTCGGACTCGCGCTCGAATGGACATTTACGGAAGTAAAAAACACGTTTGTTGTATGGGAGCCCCCCTTAGATAAATATTTCTTTTATTCTGTTTTTATTTGTTGTTATAGCGGCAACAGAAATACATCATCTGTAAAAAATCAACTGTCTAGCTATCACAGTTATTGAGAGACAGCCTGGTGACAGACCGACGGACATTGGAATCTTAGTAATAGGGTCCCGTTTTTACCCTTTGGGTACGGAACCCTAAAAAGAAAAATAGATAAAGAAACCTTTCTCCTCCTCCTTTATACCTTTATTGCCCTTGGGCGTAGAAAGAAAAAAGACAAAAGACAAAAAAATACTGTTATAATAAAGTGAGCAGCTGTAGCTGCTTAAAAGAAAAGACCTAAGTTGGCAGCTGTTTGGTTTTACCCTCGGAAGGTATAATGATTTATCTTCCGCCTTCATGATAAACATAAGCAAAATAAACGCAGCAATATATTTTAACCAGAACACGGCCAATGCGGCAGCTCGTGTAAGTTTATTGGAGCTCTGCGCCGCACGGTGGCAGCGCGCCGCCCGCCGCAGCACTCCGCTGAGACCTATACACTCGAACACTTTTAAATTTAACTGAGCTTGCTGAAAACGATTTCCTTACTCATTCTGCTAAAAGACGTGGTAGATAACTATGTTTAGTAGTACTTATAGTCAAAATCAAAGTGTCTTTAATCTCTCAAATAAACTTAATAATTAAGCACTTTTGAATCCTTTCTATTTTCCTTTCCAGGCTTTTTAACTGACAAGAAGAACGGACGCAAGAAACTTATATCAGCTTTAACAGAAATAAGTAACGATATTTACAATTTCAATATATCGTTACCAAATACAACATGATTATTGGCAAAGTATATGTTATGTGAATTACATCATATCCAGGCATTTTGATCTTTCAGATAGTAGTAGCAGCTACATTGACACAATGAGCAAGCTGACGTATTCGGCCCATGATTGCGGCGGTTAAGCAACTTTTGCAAGGGTCGGTCATGGGATGGGCAAACAATTAGTACGAACTGCATGCTATGATATGATATAGTTTATATAAACTAAAATAAAAAAATATAGGTAGTTAAATAGGCATAAGTTCTACCCAGTTGTATAACACCTACAAAGTCATAAAAATTGTACCCTATTTAATGCAATTAAATGAATTGAATTGAACTACTCTGTACTTCGGAAAGGCAGGTTAAAGCCTGGCTGCATTAGCAGAGGTTAATACGTACCGATCCGCAAGGCCCAACCTCCTTATCCAGATATTAGGAAAGATTGTGATCCAACAATAGAGATATAAAAATGGCTAATAAAGTTTTTGTTTGAAAAACAATCTGTTTTTTTCTATGCGTATTCATTGAAAGAAAAATCATCTTTAGCAGCAGGCTTAAAGTCATCCTGAAATAGATTTGAAAGGTGGGACAATTTCCATTTTTATGGAGGGATGGCCGGCTCCTAACGACCTGCACCACCCGAACCTACCTGCCTGCCTAATGTCCTTCCGCACTGCAAACTATTTTGATTGTGGCCCACCCTAGTAATGATATCTCCCTATATTTCCTTCTATTTAGAGCCTTATTCCACATAAAGTACGTCCTATTGTCGTATTCTGTCCAGTAACATTTTGTAGAAAATAGTCCACCTCGCCCATTTATTTTAAAACGATTTGAATCTTCAAGAATCTACTCGACGGTAAAACGCTTAAGCCTGTCGTGTCGAACCCTTTACGTGTTCAAGAGTCGGACGTCTTCAAAAGAATTCGTAATTAACCACCGACAGACTGCTTCAATAAGCCTCGCCTCACAAAGAATAAAAGATTGACCTCAACATGACAAAAAGAACACCGGACCTTTGGCATTTTTGAAGGCTTTGTTTTAAAAGATAAAAAATGCTACCTTTAACATTTAAAATATACTAACTCTATCTTCGTAGTAGATTGTATCGTAAACCAAAACCAACAAATTTCTATTAATACTCGCACGAAGAATACGAAGATATAAAAAAATCAAAGCCATAAGTTTACTTTTTAAGTAGAGAATACTGTAAGCTGTTTTGATGACATCTTCTTCTTCAAAACACCTAGGACCATACAACGATGATGTGGTATAGACATTTATGACAGCAAAAATTAGCAAAACTTCCAGTTTACTTGGTACACATTAGGTAGTCGGAACTTTTACCGTGGTTAAACTATACCTACCAGCACATTGCAGTGGTAAAGTAGGACAGTTAACTACGGTGCTTGTATTTGCTCTCACGAGCTCTCCTGTCGGGGGAAATCAACGGGCCGACCGCGGCCAAAACCACGCGCGGGGCCAAACTAGCTGTTTAACTGCTCAACTGTGCCGCGGTATTCCTAACTGTAAACATACAACGCAGTAGGCAGTGCAAAACAAGGCCTGCCACCGTATTAATAATAATAATAATTCATTAATTTCGGAAACGATGTCCATAGATAGTGTTATTTAGAATTAGAGTATTACACCCTTTTAAAACTTGTCAGTTTCTGAATGGCTATCAATGCGTCTCTTTTATTCGCTATACAGCGAGAAAGAGATGTAACTATAGTAATTTATATACCTGGCAAGTAGTAACAGGTGTAATACTTGGCCTCGAAACATCAGTGTGGGTGGCGGCGCGGCGAACGAAATGTATGTAGAATCATTCATAAAGTTTTTAAGTAGTTACTGAGTAATCTGTCGTCCAATCGGGAAAATAGATCGCTCTTTTTATTTCAATATAAAAAGGCCATATTTAAATATTATTATCAATAATTTACCATACTTACTTGATTAGTTGAAAACTGCTCCGCTAATAGTAGAATTGGTTCAACCCTTCATTTTGCAAGTTACTCCTTCGCATGCAAACTTTGAAAGCAGGATAACGTCGAGTAGTAACTCTAAAACGACGTCTCCGACGCAGCGAGCGCTCCGCGGGGAGACGGACGTCACTCAGTCGGGGAAACATTTTGCGATGAACTGCCCAACACAGGGTAGAAAATCGATTAGAAACGAAGCTGATGGAAAAGATCAGTCCGCAACTTTAGTCGGAGTTCAATACTCGCATCGGGCTTTGGGTCACTGAGCCACGAGTAAACAATAGTGGTATTTCAACTAGTTATCATAATCAGCCGCACGACACCCACTGCTGGGTATAGTCTCCCCCAAAGATCTCCACGACAATCGGTCCTACGCTGCCCGCATCCAGTGGTTTCCCGCGACCTTCACCAGCTCGTCGGTCCACCTTGCCGGGGGCCTATCCACGGAGCGTCATCCGGTGCGCGGTCGCTATTCCAGAACCATTCCGCCCCAACGGCCATCGGTTCTTCTCGCTATGTATCCAGCCCACTGCCACTTCAGCTGAGCTAAGGCAACTAGTTAACGCTTCGAAAATTCATTTTCTGACTGTGATACAAACTTAATGAAATACTAAATTAAAGACTTGATTTTTCATCTTGTTTTTCCTATTTTCACTGAGACAATTCCAACAGAATTAATTTGCGTATTCCTAAAAATATTGCATTAGAAAGCAGTATGAAAAGTTTTAACAAAACCTTATAAATTAAATTAAACTGGACATTTTACCGCATAAAGTCTGTAAAAAATATAAGCATAGCTTCGATAAGAGACGCATATCCAGAAATATCAATTAGTCGTGTGTATATTTGTCTCTGTTCGCTTTATTGCCTGTGAGGCTAAACTTTGGTTTCACTCAAGTTAGCGAAAGTGATTAGCGGAAACAAAGACTGTTGTTGTTTGTTTCAAATTCAGATGTAGCAGTAGGTTCGTTTACATTTTGTCGGTGGGTTCATTTCTCCATATTCAGTTTGTGTCGCGTTTAATGTAAACATTTTGTCTCAAAAATGAGGAACGGTTCGCATTTTTTACATTTTGTCTTTTTAGGACTTGAGACAATAACAACAAGTAATGTCTGATTTCAAATATCACAGAAAATTAATTGACAAAACATGACTGTGTTCAACAGTTTGTAAATAAGACAGAAATAGATATCTGAGCAATGATTATAGGTACCAAAAATTTGTAATATCTATTGTAGCTAATTTGTATTATCTATTACATTACACAGTTTCGTTTTGTGCATTACCAGACACAAAACGAAACTGTGTAAAGTAGGTAGGTACTATCACGGAATAGATATTAGTAATATAACAACGACTGTGAGTCAATGAAATATTATCGTTTTGCCTCGATAGCACTGTCGGTTTTCATATTAGGTAGTAAGATTTCGAATAGGAACGTGAAATGGTTACAGAAAAAGTGGAATAACTTACTTATTAGAATAACTGGTTACAACCAGCACTTACGTGTTCCGTCATTACTTTTTATTTGATTCCTGTATTCGCATTCTTCCTTAACGATATTTACCTTATCTTTTGATAATAAATATTACAAGTATTTCCCATTACAAAGAATATGGGAAACGTTGCTTTTATTATCGCCTAAAATCATACAATATTTAGAGTGCACCTTACAATTTGTTATTTATGTACCCACGCAACCTAAAATTTTGTTTGCAAAAATGGTTAATGTGTGATGTAAGTGAAATAAATATTTATTATTTATTATTATTTCTATTTTATCCGTTCTATTCTATTTTATTTATTTATTACATAACCAGATATTTATGTAGTTAACATTAATATTTTATATAACATAAGAATTTAATACAAAAGTTTACTATTCATTGCATATAGCGCATGCCGTGGCATCCTTTAATTAAGTCTTCACTTAAGCTTGTAACCCATAGTTATATAAATGCTGACTTGTGTAAGGTGATTGTACTTGTGGGTGGCCTTAAATAAACAAAATAAAAATAAAAATAATATTAGTTAAGAGTTGTTCTGTGAACTATGGTACTTGTACGATTCAAAATGTTTCGTAATTATAATAATATTTCATTTCCTTAATCTTAAAATTAATTTATGATTCGTAATATTAACACAAAACATTGTCAGTTACAAAATATGATTCCACTGTAAAAAAAAAAGAATATCTCTACGAGCATTTCCTAAATACCGCCTCGGACAATGGGTTTTTATTAAACGTCTCAAACAGTATGCATACATTTTGACTAACTCTAACCGTGCGAAGCACGACCAGAGGAGGTTGGTGATAAATAAAACGACTGAGGTTAAAAAATACAATATTAAACATAAGCACAGTTATTATCTGCATGAGGACAAAAGGATTCGCTTATTCATTGGTACTCACAATGTAAAATTGGGAGACATACGGCCAAATACTCAAACAAATCTTAAAGTTAAGGCTACCTCAAATTCAATTAAGTTGTCAGATTTGACAGAAACTCTATGAAACTGACAGCTTCCTTAAAGTTAAGGAAACCTTAACTTATGATTTTAACTGAAAAGCCTTTGAGTATTCGGCAAATAGCTTATGTTTTGCCCGGCGGAGGCAGGAGCGAATGAAAAATTGGGCTCGTGTCTCCATTGCCAAAACCCGATTTAGATTATCTTATAAACCCAACACACGAACCTGTTAAAAGTTTTCCTAACAAAAAAGCCTGTGCCGAAAATAAAGGAAAAAAATAAAAGTTTGTAAAAAAGAAAAGTTAGCAGGACCTTGAACTTCTACAAGGTGGTTATTAAAAAATGGTCAATACCGAGCCGGGGACAAACAGCCGCCTCGGAGTAAAGCCTCCAATTAGTGCCGTCTCGCTCCCACTGTTTGAGCACTTAATTACAGACTCGTCCGTTTGCATTTTTAATATAACTAATTTCACCCGTTGAAGCCATTACTTATTTTAGCAATTATTGTTCTAATTTGTAACGTATTTAATTTACTGATAGGATACTCAATTGAATTTGACAGCTACAAACCGTGGATCTGGAATTGTAATGAATGTGGGTAAGAGTTTTTTATTATTTGGTGAAAGTTTGGTTGGAATGGAAAAAGCGAATTTGAACAAGAATAAAGAAACAAAAACAAAAACGAACGAAAAGGTTTTTATTCAGTGCATAATGCTACCAAATATCTCATGAATACTGAATACCCTAAGAATGAAATGTGAGGAAAGATCATGCTACGGAGCTTCGAACAAAGTGACTTTATTTTCGCTCTTTGCTTTTGTTTTTCGTAGGTAGCGATGCACGAACTGACTATGAATTGTCTACTCAAAGAGCTTTTGACTTTGGGGTATGACTTGTTAGTATGGCTAAAGTAGTTTAGTCTTCGGCCTCGACGGAAGTGCTGACGTCGTCGTTTCTAATCTCCGCGATGCATGTGCTTTAACCAACTCAAATTCTTGGCAATGTATCACTACTGGTCTGGTAGTGTAGAAGGGAAAAAATACCCACGACACTACCAATAGTGCGCCTTGGTAGTGTCGTGGGGAAGAAGGGGTCATTCAACCAAATTAATATCGCGCGATATCCATAAAAATCCGAGAAGAAAATAAGCTTGCAAATCCGGTCGCAGAACAAGAGTGGATGGATTTTTGCCGCGCTCCAATTTAGCACGTTTTACAAGAAGTTCCCATTCACTGGAATCACGTCGGAGTTTGAACATTCAATTGCGACGCAGCGCCTACCATCATTACGAAGCCAGTTTTATTCAAATTGTAAGACACTTACAAAAAAATATAATTATACTCAAATGATACTGCATTAGTAAAAAAAGATCTGCGAATGGCCTTCGAGAATTAGGAAAACGGGGGGGAAAATTGAGCGTATTGTATCAACATTAAATAAAACTTCGAGGTTCACACGTCATGCTCGTGAACGGGTGCTGCCATTGGGAATGGGTCTGCTTCTGACTACCTATCTTAACGCATATTGCATTGTATGAATAGATTTTTTTTTGTAAGAGCCTAGACTGTATAATTATATAAAAAAATTGAACTTAGCTTGAACCCTGAATTATTGATTCATAATGAAATGTGTTAATTAAATAATGTAATTTTTTTGTTGATCTATGTTAACATAATGTCTGGAAACGATATATATTTGTAAATATCGTTCCATCTGATAAAGCTGGCAAGTTTTTTGCGCCCATTTTTCTTGTCAGTTAAAAGACGTGTCATAATGGGTGGTAGGGTAAAAGATTTATTTCAATTTCAATTTTTTCTTAATTAATCGTAATACCGAAAGTGATAAATTCGACAGTGGTAAATTCTTCTAGGGCCATTTAGTTTGCTGCACCTTTGTCTTAGCACTAATAATTAAGTACCTATTCTGATTGTAAATATTACTCGATATAGATACGATAATATGATTGTATTGAATTCGGTGAACTCAAATATACCTGTGAACTTTATAATTTTATAATACCCGATACTTTAGCATTACGAGTAGTTGAGTTATTACCAATAAATATAAATAAAATCATACAGAGGAAAGGAGTATCTTCCCGAAGTTGTTGGCGCGCGTCCCACGCGTGAATACAGAGTGAGGTTACATCGAAGCCGAATAATAGCCCTGAATAAATCATGGAGGCCAACACTGAAATAGATAGATTTTTGGTTACTCTTCCTTGTGGTCATTTATTTATTGCCAGATTTATGAACATTGTCGGAATGCCACGATAGCAGGCAGCGGACAATATATTAATATCTTCGGATCGTTTAGCCGCATGGAGTTTTCGTCATCGGAAATTTTATTTGGCTCTTTTAAATTGAATAGGTAACCGCCTGATTTTATGCAGTTTTATCCTGAAAGTTTTAAACAGTTGCCCAAGCGACTAAGCAATCACTAGTGAATCACTTAGTCGTTGCATAAATAAACGATGGCGGCGGGAGGTCCAACTGTAACTTCCGCTGTAACTTACGTGGACATTGGTAATGTCTCCGCGAATGGGCCGACGACAACGCCGGAACTGGGGATTTCAAAGAAGTCTCTAGACTTTTCAAAACAACGTGTTTCTGATAACAAACTTCGTAACTTCATGAATTGTTAAATCACAGCTAACCCTTTTTCTTACTTATCTGGAAGCTTCGATCAAGAATACCCTAGATGTCCGGACAAGGTCTCAAAAACAAAACCTCTAAATAACGCCCCACTAAGTACAAACGGGTGCCTATTTTTACAATGTATTATCTTCTATGTTTCTTACTATTTAAAGTTGAAGTTTGTAAAAAATAGTAATTTGTGTTCAGATAAAAATATTCATGTGAGGATGCGAGTTAAAAAAATTCGAATCGCTTTTTGTTTTTGTCAGTCGGTGCATAGCCTTCTTCAATAGAAGGCTATGTCGGTGCCATATTGGATATTTTTGGACGAAGGGTATAAGTACGAGTAATTTTCTCATAGGTCTGACTAGCAGCTGCCATGACTTCATCCGCGTGGATAAAAAGATTTTCAAAACCCTTCTTAGTGCTTAGCTACATTATAAATGAAATCTTTACGCAAAAAAATATGTTCCTAGCCCTAGTAGGTTAGGCCTTTAGGCTCTTATGACAGTCAATCATTTCAATAATAATTATATTGTTTGTGTTTTGTTTTGTTTATTATTTGACATCTTAATATGTTTTGTTATGCCATTTTTTTATTATTTTTTCTTTGACAGCTAAGTTAGCTCTTTGATTGACAGATGATAATTTGATGTTTTAATTTTTTTAATTACTGTACTGTTTACTTTTATGTTTTCATAATAATTATGACATGCTGGCGTTTTGGGATAACTGTGAGTTAGCATGTTCATCATATCAGCCGCACGACACCCACTGCTGGGTATAGGCCTCCCCTAAGGATCTCCACGACGATCGGTCCTGCGCTGCCCGCATCCAGCGGCTTCCCGCGACCTTCACCAGATCGTCGGTCGACCTTGTCGGGGGCCTACCCACGGAGCGCCGTCCGGTGCGTGGTCGCCATTCCAGAACCTTTCCGCCCCAACGGCCATCGGTTCTTCTCGCTATGTGTCCCGCCCATTGCCACTTCAGCTGAGCAATCCTTCGAGCGATGTCGGTTACTTTAGTTCTCTTGCGGATCTCTTCGTTTCTGATTCGATCACGCAGGGAAACGCCGAGCATGGCTCTCTCCATTGCACGCTGGGTGACCTTGAGCCTCCTTATGAGACCCATAGTTAGCGACCACGTTTCACTGCCGTAAGTCATCACTGGCAACACACACTGTTCATAGACTTTCGTCTTTAGACACTGGGGTAAGTCGGACGCGAAGATTTTTCGAAGCTTCCCGAATGCTGCCCACCCGAGTTGGATTCGACGAGAGATCTCTTTCTCGAAGTTGGACTTACCTAACTGGATTGCCTGTCCTAGGTATACGTAATGGTCAACAACTTCAAGTGTAGTGTTCCCAACATGAACTGGAGAGGGTACAACATGGGCATTTGACATAATTTTCGTCTTATCCATGTTCATCTTGAGACCCACTCTTTGGGAAGCACTACGGAGATCTTCGAGCATTGTGTTCAGGTCTTCCATGGTCTCAGCCATAAGGACTATATCATCGGCAAAACGAAATCGAAGGTGTGTTAGGTACTGGCCATTAATGTTAATGCCGAGTCCTTTCCAGTCCAAGAGCTTAAAGATGTCCTCCAACGCAGCTGTGAATAGTTTCGGAGAAATAACGTCTCCCTGTCTCACACCACGCTGCAGCTGGATAGGATTTGTGCTCTGGTTCTGTACTCGGATCGACATGGTGGCATTTTTGTATAAGTACCTCAACACCTCGATATACCTATAGTCCACTTGGCACCTTTGGAGAGACTGCAGCACCGCCCAGGTTTCGATCGAATCAAAGGCTTTCTCATAGTCCACGAACGCCAAGCAAAGTGGCAGATTATACTCCTCGGTTTTCTGTATAACCTGCCGCAGTGTATGGATGTGGTCTATGGTGCTAAAGCCTTTTCGAAACCCGGCCTGTTCGGGGGGTTGGAAGTCGTCGAACCTGCGAGCGAGACGATTCGTAAGGACTCTCGAAAACAACTTATAGACATGGCTCAGAAGTGAGATGGGTCTGTAGTTCTTTAAGAGGGACTTGTCACCCTTTTTAAAGAACAGAATCACCTCACTTATGTTCCATGCCTTCGGCGTTCTGCCCTCGACGATGACGGAATTGAAAAGCTTCTGGAGGACTTTGAGTATCGGCTTACCGCCCGCTCTCAGAAGTTCTGTAGTGATTCCGTCGTCACCCGCCGCCTTGTTGTTTTTCAGCTGTTTGAGAGCCATACTAATCTCGTACAGGCTGACGTCCGGGATATCTTGGGTATAGTGTCGGGTAAGCTTGGCTCTGGGGTCTTTAGCCTTGCTTTCAACAGGTGTCTGCGTGGAATATAACTGCCCATAGAAACGCTCGATCTCCCTCAGGATTTCAGGCTTCGATGAGATGATGCGTCCGTCGTCAGTTTTCAGCTTCGTCATCTGGCTTTGCCCGATAGACAGATCTCTCGCGAACACTTTGGAGCCTTTATTCCGCTCGATGGCCTCTTTAATACGATCCGTATTAAATTGGCGAAGGTCGCTCTTCAATGACTTAGATATCTGTCTATTGAGCTGCCGATAACGATGAGCATCCGCTGAGCTCTGGAGCCTCATTTCACGTCTCTGATCCATGAGTAGGAGTGTGTAGTCGGAGAGTTTCTTTATCTTGGGACGGCGGGTCTTAAAGAACTTTGCCCCTACCGTACACCATGTTAGCATGTTCACCAATTGTTAAATAAATAATAATAATAATATTAACCCATCACGTACAGGAAAATGAGACAATAGATGTTTCATTGATGTCCGGCCACATGAGTCCACGTTTGTATGAATTAATAAAGTAAATTAGTAATCTGAGTAAACTGACATTATATTAAAAATTTCCATGTATAATATGAAAGCAAGTTCTATTACTGCTTCTGTAAGTTTTCTTTATTATTATTTTCAACTAAAACCTGACAATAGAAAATAAAAATAGATGAAGACCAAGGAGCTTACGTTTTCCTAAAGGTATTTCCGGAAAAAAAGATAGCGTAAACTTAGTAGCACGTGTAAGGTAAATAAGTGAGCCGGGTGCCTTTGTCGGCGTAATAAACCGCGTCAGGAAAAGGATCCGACTCACAAAGGAGAGTCCCCCGCTATTTGCGGCACAAAACACTGGGCGCATTGTGCGCCCTGATTACCGGATACTGGTACACAAATTTGTTGTCACTAACGACATAATTAACGTTATTTATACTCTGGGATTTGTGAAAATCCTAACGTACCCAAAATCAACCAAATCATCTTGTGATTCGTGGAAATGAAACAATTTCGAATTAGAGCGACCTTAACGGAGGTGTAGTGGGCTCAGAAATAGCTGAATCGTACTTTAGTGCAACAACAATTACGTTTACAATTAGTTTGTTGGAACCCAAGGAACATGGTTCTGAAGTGCTCATCTACCACGAAGGCTGACCTTACAGAAAAACACAGTCAAAATGTCTATTGCTGACGGTGTTTTTTTTATGCACAACGGGATAGTGCTTGGCTTTTACCTCACCTGATGTTAAGTGACGATAAGGTCGAAGGTGGAAGCGCACTACACCCGGAACTCTCATCACTGAGGAACTGGCTATTTTACCTCTAACTGCCAGAACACAGCAATTTTTAAATTGTTGTTATGGCGTCAAAGTATATTTAATTTAGAAGCCGTCCTTTTAATTAACAAGGATACGTTTGAAATACATATCCCTGTAATATTATTTTTTGATTACTTAACTAAAGTCTACTCCAATTAATTCTATTTAAGCCCGAGCTACAGAAGCAAGCCGCAGACTTAAAAATAATTAAGTTTCATATTTATTTTCCTCTTTTGTTATTACTGTTTTAAGACTCCTCGTAATAGCATTGTTTTTTATTTGTTTTTATTTTAACTGTTGATAGAAGAACACGTACGAACAAAATACAGATTTACGATAACATTCTTTATACACACTTCATAAATTCAATGACTAGGCTAATGATGCGTGAAATTCATTCTTGAATAAAATAAAGGGTTTGTGAGCATTTGTGATGTAAATGAAACATGTAAAGTAGATAAATATTCTGAACACGTCACGTAAATTAGTTTAGGACTTTAGGTTCGCTTAGGCGAAGCTTGTATGATGTACGATATAGAGGAAATTACGGATATTATAATATTTTATTATTATTTATGTTGTTTTCTAAATTCTCAGTTTATTGGTCATACAGGATCTGCACGGGCGCACCACGTGACAGATCCCCCCCTTTTTTTTTAAACTAGGGGAACCCATATTATTAGCTTCCGCTGGTGAGCCGGCGAGTCTGGGGCTCCCATTCGGTCGCCCATTTGACGAGTGTGCTCGCCGGATAGGCGTGCGGAGGTCTACCCACTAAAACCCCTAGTGTCTTCTTCTGCAGTGCCGCCAAAGGACGAGTGGGACCGTGGTGTCAATCGCCACAGTGTCCAATGCGGCATTCCTGGCCAAGCCAGGCAAGTCCGAGTGGCGGGGATAATTCCCTCCCTCGCGTGCACATCACTTCCCGGACCCCATTCGTGTGAGAGGGGTGGGGAGCGCGTTGTGTCGTCTGCATGGAGTGGAGACATTGGATGTCTCCGCAACCTTGGGCAGGCAGATTCGCGTGCCTCAGCTGCTGAGGGTTGGAGAAGTCGACGACCTCAGTCGGACATCTCCTCTCTCTCTGGCACTTGTGCAGGCACCTGTGCCACGGCTTCCACGCACCCTACGCACTCAGGGCGTTTACCCCTACTCACCGGAGGGGTGCGTTTGACACTGCCCATAACGTGTCCATCGGGCCGACCACTGTCAGAGCAGATGGAACACTTGGGTTCAGCTCCGCAGCTGGCTGCTATGTGCCCCGGCTTACTGAGGGGCACAGCGGTTTGGTGTGCCCCACACGTGACAGATCCCCCTAATTAGTTAAATGATGTTAGTATCTTCTTGCAGGAAATTGCGGACTATCCTGCAACTATTTGAAATGGCTGCCTTTTGCATGGTTATTATAGAGTTAGGCGGAAGATCTAAATTTTAGGTTAAAATGTAAATTATTTGGTCCAAATGCACGATGTACACTTTTTGCAAATTCCAGATTCTTAATATCTCCTGTTTAAGTTCCGTATATTTTTGTAATTTTTATTATTATTATTATTATACTGTATGCTTAGAAATTCAAGGGCCAAAATAATAATAATAATAATATATATAATAATTCGTTTATTTCAGGCATAGACCCATTTCAAAAATAATACAAAAGTGACCCGGTCCTTCAAGGTCTGCGTGGGGATATGGATCCAACACGTAGAGGCAATTTTAAGCGACTTTAATCTAATATTATTATTATTTTATTTATTATCCCAAAATCCATCCCGAAGTAGGTATCTACCGACTTAAAAAAGGAGTTTTTACTTCTCATGCTTAAGGTTAAGGCTCTCTTTATGTTGGGTATAGTCTGCATAAAATAACTTTTCATGCTCTAGTGCAGTGGCTCTCAATTAGTTTTTTTTTCTAGGTACTCCGAGAAAGACCTCAAGCTCGCGTACCCCTTATTGCGAACGGTAACGATTTATTTTATTTTATTTTTATTTTTATTTATTTGGAACAAAAAACAATTACATTTAGTATTGTATAACAATTACATAATTATGCTTACCAATGTGACAGATATAACAAAATAGTACTAATTATGTAACCAACAACATTGTCCGCATTTTTTTGTAATTATGTAACCAACAACATTGTCCGCATTTAGTTTTGGATTGTCGTTGAAAATAAAATAAGCGCGATTGGGCCCCAGTTGTACAACTTTTCCCTAAGCTCCATTATAATGGGTAAACTGTGGCCAATGTACTTCTTGTTTCTCTCGTGAAATTAAAATTAGTGTACTTTGATTAAAAACTGACTAGAATAAATTGCCTTTGATCCATTGGTAGTTTTGGACGCTTTGTTTTAGCCGAATAGTAGGTACTTTTAAGTAAATTAAGACCCCGTATGTTTATAGAAAATCCCTTTAAACATTGACAAGAAAAAACTTGTAGGTATCAAATTATAATAAGTAGGTACCTATTTTAAAAAAAAACATTGTTTGTATTGATTTTTTAACAAACAGGTTTTTAATTTGTATGGTTTTGGAGGTACTCACTCCAATAATTCTCCAGCAACTCCAACTTCCGCTTACAATAATCCCTGGTTTTCCTCTCTGCCCCATCTTTCTTGATATTGGTTAAGAGCTATTTAAGAGCTTCAAAGATCTCAGTCTGATAAGCAAAAAGGCTCTCCATGGTTACGACGTAATAAGAGAAATAAAATGGTAAGATCTGACCTTATATTCGCCTTAGGGTACGTATCAGAATGTCTAAAGTTAGAATGTCTAAACTTAAAATGGCAAAGTTCAAAATGTCAAAAATTTGAATGTCTAACGATTAAAATGTCGAAAGTTCAAAATGTCAAAAACGAAAATGTCAAGCGGTCAGATAGTCCAAACTAAAAATGTCTAAGTTCAAATGATCAAAACTTAAAATGTCTAATAGTCAAAATACATAATTAATGACGTAAAGAATTTACTTATGCCTTTCTTTCATTTGGGTACCTAATTAATTAGGTAAAATAATTGCGTGTTAACCTCTGTGTCTCCGCCGCACATCACCATAGCCACGCCGCTTTCTGATTCGGTAGCCGGTGCCAGTCACTGATTAAGTAGCCGCCGAACAAAATCCACCAATTGAGTTTGAAATAGATTTTTTTCTGGCGCTTCGCCGGCCGCTGCCGCGGCACGCTCGCTTTGCTCGCTCGGCTCACGCGCTGGGTTCATGTCAACCTAACATGCTCGTCGCTACGCTCCTCGCACCTATCTCGTGACCTATGGTCTACGGTTTTAAGTCCCAGTAGACTAGTTTAGGCTCATTTCCGGCAGCTAAATTTGCTATAAAGCATTTCAGGCGAAGCCCAAAGACCTCCACAGACTCAATTAACCTCAAAGAAAGCGATTCGTTTTAAGATCCAACCCAATTCAAATAAATCATTGTGAACTTTAGACTTAATGACCATTGATATTTCAACTCGTCAAGTATTTGATACGTTTGATACTTTAAATTTTGCTATTTTGAAGTTAAACATAATGATTTTCGACATTTTAAACCATTTGAATTTTGATTTTTGACATTTTGAACTTTGCCATTTTAAGTTTAGACATTCTAACTTTAGACATTCTGATACGTACCCTCGCCTTACTCTGGTTACAAGTAATGCTGGATACAAATCACTGCAATCCTTTCGTGTTTCACTGTTCACCAATAGGCACTGGTTGGTTTGGTAGGTCCTCGACCGCACGAACACTAATGGTCAAGTACTTAATTCGCGAACCGAAGTCCTTATTCTCGAAGGTCCATGAAAAGGTTTGGACTGGGCTCGGCGATTAGCTTCAGCCAACCTTTGTAGTTTATTGTAGTTAAATGATAAGTCCGAGAGTCCTTTTAGAACTGGTATAATAATTATTCACATAAAAACAATAAAACCAAGATAAATGGTTAAAGTCACTAAGTAACTAAAATGGTGAAATTATTATTATATTTAAGAAAATGGTTAAATGGTTTATAGAGCACTCGTTACGCTCAGCTGTCGACTTACTAACTTTAAATTGTGGTAATAAGTAAAATGTGTAAATTGCATAAAATGCAATTTGATGAGCTGTTCGTTTGCGTAGCACCGAACAAAACATATATAATTATTATATAATATATTATTTGTTGCAAGTTGGAAACTGGCAAGGAAGCAACAGTGCGACCGCCTATGTTTGCCCTGAATAATGTAATATGGCGCTCTGGAAGCGATGCTAAATGAATAAAGGAACAGATAACAGCACCACACAATTCATTGAATTTTAAACGGTGCTTCAATATTTGACTAGCGAGCCAAATTGGCAAACCGGGACATCTTCAAATTTTTAACTACTGAACATTCCCAAATCAGCCTTTATTATTTAAAAGTCATCAAATTGGTATTAGGTACTTTTCAGTTTTAAATATTCCTAGTAAAGGTCGCTGTATACGTAACGTAATTGCATACTTTGATGCTCGTTCAAAAAATAAAAAAGTATTTTCACTTCTCATGCTCGTAAAGTTCGTCATTATGTTCGGTATAGGCTGCATAAAATCGCTTTTCATGCTCTAGAGCATAGAGTAAAATCTTCGTCTAAGTTCAGACTTGAAGACAAAGGTCGTCAGGTAAACAGCCACACGCAATCAAACTTCGTTAAACAAACTTGTTATTTTCTTCATTTTTATACATAATCCATGTTTAATACTTTTTTACCATCGCCACTCAAAAAAGTGCGTCTTATTCATTGATAACAGTGAATAATACGCGTTTTTATTCACCGAGTGAATAAAAATATTTTGAATTTGGAACAAGCGCGCATCGTATGAATTAGGTACAAAAAAAATAAAAGGTGCTGAAAGTATGGAGCTATTCCATAGATACAGATATAGTTCTACAATTAAATGACAAAATAATCCCGCCAATTTTATTTAGGTTCTTTTTAGTGTCTTATCTTTGGGTTCTTTTCTAAAAAATATCCCGCTAAATCAATTAGGTCCTTTTAGTGTCTTATATTTGGGTTCTTTTTTATATATTTGAGGGAGATTAGTTGTTCAGTCTTGCATCAGTCCATTATATCAGTCTGCCTGCCTAGCATGACCGATTTATATCGCGTGATATAGCGTTTTATCACGTTTAACTGCCAAAAAGACAAAGGAATTTGACAGTTGAGTGTCGATAAAACGCTATATCACGAGATATAAATCGGTCATGCTAGGCAGGCTGGTACGATCTTCAGTCTGTAAAAATTCAAAGTCTATATATATATATACAAATTGATGAAGTGGACTGATGTAAGACTGATCATGTAGTTTCCCTCTTAGTTAGCTCGGTGGCATAGTGGTTAAGCGCCTGGCCCAGCGATTGCGGAAGTTAAGCAACGTTCGCAAGGGTCGGTCATGGGATGGGTGACCAAAAATGTATTATCTCGAGCTCCTCCGTGCTTCAGAAGGCACGTTAAGCCGTTGGTCCCGGCTGCATTTGCAGTCGTTAACACCCACCAATCCGCATTGGGCCCGCGTGGTGGGTTATGGCCCGTCCTCCTTACCACTCATAAGGAAGGCCTGTGCCCCACAGTGGGAACATCGAAAATGGCTAATGGACAATTATAAATACTATAGGTACTGCTATGTTTTTTTCTCGCAGTCAATGGTAAAAAGTAGAGTACACAACTCGTGAAAAAAAAATTTCATCTCGGTCCTTTGTATCCCTCGCTTCGCTCAGGATTCTACTTTTGAATCCCTCGCTACGCTCGGGATTCAACTCTAGAATCCTTCGCTGCTCTCGGGATCCAACTTAGTCCCTCGAACTAAATTCCCTCTTTTTTCACTTGTTGTATAATCTACTATTTTTTCAATTTCTGAAACCTTGATGATTTATTTTTTCTATTTTTGATTAGTGGTATCAAATGAAAGGCCTTGATGAGCACATTCCAAAATTATATAATTTACCACTAAAATTTAAGAAAAATTTTTATTTTTTATTTTTTTAATATTATGGGTCTCAAATGACAGCCCTTGATGAGCACGTCCCAAAAATATGTAATTTTTCACAAAAATTTAAGAAAAACATTTTTTTTTTCCAATTTTTGAATATGGGTATCAAATGAAAGGACTTGGTGAGCACATTCCAAAATTATATAATTTGTCACTTTTTTTTCAATTTTGTTGAAAAAAAAAGTTTAATTTCCTATTTCCTCACAATCGAAGTGAAAAGCAGAGTGTATAACTCGTACATAAAACCCATTTTACCCTCGACTTGACTATCCACCCTCGCCTATCTCGGGTAAAATGATGCGTTTTATGCACTTGTTGTACAATCTACTATTTCATAGGTATTTTTGCAGAAGGCTTATAAACTAAACAATAATTGTAATACCATAAGAATATTATTTCACGATAATCATTATACTCTTTTGCAAGCAATGTTAGTAATTGTTTACTTAAAACATGCTAATATGCAAGAGTGTTCTATGTTAATCCCCGGGCACCCGTGCGCGGACGGTGGCGCGACGGCGGCGCGGCGTCCGGCGACGTCCGTCGGCGCGGCGGCACTCGCCGGCGGAAACCGCGCGCGCCGCCCGCCGCCACGCCGCACATTACCACGACTACACTCGCGAGTTAATACGATACGAACAGTTTCGTACTTTAATGGAGCGACATGATTATACTTTCTCGATACTAAACTATTTAACATCGTAACAGAGAGATTGAAAAGTCAGTGAATAGCACAAATACTTTGCCATTCGAGTGTTATGTGAAGAAAAACTTCTTATGAAGTTTATGAAAAATCTTACCCATTTAGTGTCAACTACAAAGTGTCCGACGAACTCAAAAAAATCCGTCGTTAAAATGATAAACAAAATGTGTGTTCTTTTTCATCAAAATATAAACGATCTTTCAATGGTCTTAAATATTGCTTCTAAAAGTTAAATCTTTTAAATTTTCTTTATAATAAAACAATATAAATCTCCTGTTTTCAAAACGATCTTTTATCTTTAATAGTATTCGGTATCACTATCGACCAATAATAATAATTAGTAATGAAAATTCAAAAGTGAATTAAAATAAAGTTCCAAAGCTAGTCGGAACTAGGGATCACAAAGTTGTCGTTTTAGATGACATGATTACTCAAGTGAACAGTTAAGTATTATTAAAGTGGTGAAGCAGTATGACACGCGATTTATTAACGTTGCTAGCTGCAGGAGTATTCCTAGTGTTATCATGGGCGTGTCTAACTCTTGCACAACTCAACGCATCCATTGTCCTCGCCGACTTCTTCCAGCCATTCGCAATAGATGACTACTTCTTCCTCGAAAAGAATGTTTCCAGAAAATACAGTCGTCACAAGCGAGCGGCACACTCGCTCATATCCCCATTCGACATGTCGAGATTATTCAAGAAGAAAAAGTTGAAAACTAAATTAGAATCCCATCCCAGCGCCGCACCGCTGCGAGCATACGGCCAACTCGTCAACTTCGCAACATTTGCTACAGAAGAACCTACTGAGCTGATTTATGCTAAATTACCAGAGACAACTACTACAAAAGATGTAACAACGAATAATACTGCAAACGTAACAGGGGTAAATAGAATTTTAAAACTTCCCAAAGCTATAGTGGGTAACATTACTGATGGTAGAACGGGGACCAAGGAGCGAAGTGGTAAGGGTTCGGGTAACGGGAAAGGATCTGGAAATGGAGGCAGATTGGGCATAAAGAAGGGATTGGGCAGTGGGAAGGGGACCCGCAAGTCCCGGCTTGCCAAGAAGAAGCCGGCGGTGGAGGCGGTGTGGCCGGTGAAGCACGCCGCCGTCGTCGAGGGAGACATTGTGCTTGGCGGACTTATGATGGTCAGTAAATCTATGTATCCTTACTTTTAAGAATTTACACATGGCTGAAGTTTGACTTACAGTTCTTCAAAAATAAACATTAACCCATCAAAGCCCGGAAAATGAGACACAATTTTCTGTTGTTGTCCGGCCGCGCGGGCATTGATGACTTAAAGCCCTCTGGTAACGATCATTTGCGATTGTCAATTTTTACGCAATTGATGCTCTTTGATGCGAAAATTAATCGTTTACATGTGCAATTGAAGCGATTGTCAATTCGTCCAATGGCATTGACGAAAAAATTGACAATCGCAATTGATCATTACCGGCGGCCTTAATGTAACCTACCTGCACCGCACCCGAACGACGGAATGACTTTTTGTAGGGCCAGTAATCTTATCGTAAAATAGATAGAAGTACCCGATCCACATTAATATTACATGCGAAAACAGCACTGTTTGTCACGATTTTATGCTTAGGTACATAACATAAAACACGTTGCACATTAATCACACTGCATGATTTCAACAAACCCACATAAGAGTGTTTAGCACAAATCACAAAGCGTGCAGTCATGTTAGTAGAATAACTACATTAAATATGGGCAGAATTTGCTAATGATTACAATATCTATTAAAGTAACTAACTACCTACTGTTAATACTGTTAAAATAATTACGTAAGTAATACCTTAATAGCATATTTAATTGCTACCGGTGCACTATTTTGATCAATAATGACGTGTACCCCATAATATTGTGAGATTGTGAACCTAGTGTATTTTTTTTGCCACAATGTGTTAGATCTATGATAGATATTTAAATCTGTAGTATCCTAAAGCGAACCAGTGACTATCAATGATAATTGCACTAAAATTATGCTCTTGCTCTACTAAACTTGTACAATATTTTGCCCAATAAATTCTTGTGAGCTCATATTTCAGAAGTATGATCGCATCTATCTTCATTTTAATTCAATCGGAAATTCGAAAGGCAAAACTTCGTGCACTCTGAAACATGTTATACTCTTTATTGCACTTATAAAAACAGTTACACAAAAATAAATTGAGATATGTACAGTACACAAAGAAGGACTTATCTCATAAAGAGATCTCTTCCAGCCAACCTGAGAACGTGTTCGAGATTTCAATATTAAGCGGGTGACATAAAGTGCAAAAATTAAATAAGAAAAACTGTAAATTTAAAGTCTAAAATATAGTACCTACAATATATGAATAAATAAATATACCTACTTTACCTATAATACATACATACACATACATACATACATATTATAAATATACATACTTGCTGTCGTACTTAGAAGTTAGTACTCCTCCGTATAGAACTAAACCGAACATGTAAATGCTTAATGCTATCGTGGTAGACCATGGGTGTGATTGCACATTTAATAACTTAAATCACAGCCTCAGCTCAGTTGCCGTTTAAAGCAATTTGAAAACATTTTAATTCCTTCCTTGGATCGCTACACTAAAGAGATTTTAAACTGAAGTTTCTGATTTACATATTTTTTGAGTGTGCATATTTTAGTGTCATTTTAAGTATCGATTCAGTTTGTTACTGTCTGTTGTTGTAGCAAAAAACTTATTTATATTGGCTACTTTTCGGTAAGGTGATCATTATTAAGCTTTGCTTAGATGAACGTGATTATTTCTATTTGCAATATTTTGAGACTAAGCATAGTTTTCAAAATCTCCTTAACTTTTGCTGCCTTTGAGATGTTATTAAATCGCTTATTGGCTTTTATACTTTGAACATATAAAAGCCCTCACTTACGTATGTTGTACAGAGATTTCTTTTCAAAGAATCTGAAATCATTTTTTCATTTATCCAAGTCCCGGTGTTTTCGACACATTTCTGTAATATTTGTAGGGGTATCCAATAAAATCGCAAAATCACTCTCCAGGTCTATTGAGTGTTAGTAAATTGCTCTGACCTAAATTCTTTAGTTAGATAGAGGCGTAGAGTCGTGGCGATTATGAAAGGGTATCCTTGGTTCCGTTGTTAAAATGCTTTATACAAAATTTTTACTCTTAGATACAAGTTATGAATCAATATTGTAACGATTAATACAAATTTATTGATATTGTTACTGGAATAAAAATATATTGTAACTGTATTCTTAGCGAATTTATGACAATTATCTACGTTTTACTTAGTTACCATCAGCCATTTTTGATGTCCCCACTGTTGGGGCACAGGCCTTTCTTATGGGTGGTAAGGAGGATGGGCCATAACCCACCACGCGGGCCCAATGCGGATTGGTGGGTGTTTACGACTGCAAATGCAGCCAAGACCAACGGCTTCACGTGCCTTCCGAAGCACGGAGGAGCTCAAGATAATAAATTTTTGGTCACCCATCCCATGACCGACCCTTGCGAACGTTGCTTAACTTCCGCAATCGCTGGGCCAAAAATGGCTGATGGTCACTTAGCTACGAGTAGACACGTTGGCAGAAGTGATATTCACATGAAGTACATAATGTTGGGTAGGTACCTATTAAAACACTCATGCGGAAGGTACTATTATCAGATTCATGATTTAATACACCTCTTTTGTGAGAAAAAAAACGACAATTTCATAGGTGGGGACTCAGTATGTAAAATGTATGTAAACATTATGAATTTTGATTTCTACAAGTAAAATATAATAAAAGAATTTATTGTATTATCTTATCAACAAGCCTCAAATTTTATGTCCTACCAATTTTGTGTCTTAATATTAATATGAGAGTCTTAACTCTCATCATCGCGCAACATGATACCGATGTCTTAATAGCAAGCACACAATACACTTAAGACGTTATAACAGCCAATTAAACACTCGAGCAAGATACGACAGCTCGGTGCGTCGTGCGTCCTTGCCTTTACTTATGATGTTATGTTACACTTGCACGATACACAGGAACACAGGCACTTAACCGAAAACATGAACCACTTAGAAATTTCTCAGAAGATACACATTTTAACCATTTAACAATAACCATAACGGTAATACCCTACTATAATTGTATTTTCTGAAATTTATTACTGACAACAAAGATCTTAACTTTATCGCGACACATCTCTCAATTCAAACATTGATAGTAAAACTACACAAAACAAAAAAATACATTTGAATTTGAAAAATCATTTGAATTAAACCTTATCTTTTGTGAAAAAATAAATACCAAACACGACTGTAAAAGCACAAGCTACTGCAGACTTTTTGATTAAACGCGTAAATATCGCAGACTGGATGGCACCGGGTAGGTATACAAAGGTATTTGTCGAGTAATTCGTATGCTTTGAATGAAGATCGTCGGACAAAGGGGACATAGAAAGAGAGATGCTCTCGAATATATGCGATGTTGTATTAACTTGCTTGCTTGGACGAACTTGCCTGATATTATATAGCTTCTATGAAAGAGGTAATGGAGATTTTTTTATTTAGTTGTCTTACTTTTTGTTCCTTCAAAAACCGTTATTATTCATACTGAACTTAACCAAACCATTAGTCATTCCATTCATTGCTTAAGTAAATGGGCTTTCCGGAGGTTTGATGAGAGTACCCATGCTGATTGTCCTAAAAAAATTTTTTTTTTGTTAACGTCAAGGTCTTAAGCTCGATCACCACCTAAACTTAATAAATAGTCCTTAAAGTTGATAAATAAAAAAATAATAAAAAAAAACTAGTCTTCGTTTTCTAAATTGACCCAGCCGGGATCGAACCGAGGACCTCAGAGATAGAGACACCTTGAAAACCACTCGACCATGGAAATCGTCATTAGCTAATTACGGAATCAGAGCAATGATGTTGTCCAGAATATTTGGGTAGAGCAGTGGTTCTCAATTAGTTTTTTATTGTACCTATAAATTCATTCCCTCCTGCTTCAAACAGGAATTAAATATAAATATAATATAAAAAAGGTTACTGATTTAATATCTAAGTGTGAGTTGCGCCAAAACGCTGTCAAAGTTATAGTTATCGTCAAAATATGATAAGGACATCATGCTGGCTGGCAACCTCTTTTTTTGGCTAACTTGTGTTTAACCGGTACTTAAACAAGCTTGTTATCGTTAAAGTTAGATGGTGCAACTCAGCCTTAGTTAAGTAAGAAGTTGTTCCGCGTACCCCCTGACGCAACCTAGCGTAGGTATCCCTTGAGGTACGCGTACCACTAATTGGGAAACACTGGGTTATAGTAAGTTCCCAATCCCTTGTGTAGGTGCACAGCCGCTCTGAGGTGGCGACTTGCGGGCCGGTGATGGCGCAGGGCGGCGTGCAGGCGCTGGAGGCGATGCTGTTCGCGCTCGACGCCGCCGCCCGCCGCCGCCTGCCGCCGCCCGGCGTCGCGCTCGGCGCACACGTGCTAGACGACTGCGACAACGACACTTACGGGCTCGAAATGGCACTCGACTTCATTAAAGGTTTTATTGTTTGTGATTCCCCTTGCGTCATCAATCCCGCATTTTATTCCTTAGAGAGATGAGTGTTTCCGTGACAGCTTGTGTTACGTTACGTGGTCGGTCAGACAGTCGTCAACTGTCGTTAGCACCGCGACCAAGGTATAGCTGAGAATTGTCGTCTGTAGGCTCCTTTAAGGCCGCCGAAACGATCACTTGCGATTGTTAATTTTTACGTCAATGCCCTTGTTAGAGCCATTGAATTGTTGCTTTAATTTCACGA
Organism: Agriphila straminella; assembly: GCA_950108535.1. Classification (NCBI taxonomy): domain Eukaryota; kingdom Metazoa; phylum Arthropoda; class Insecta; order Lepidoptera; family Crambidae; genus Agriphila; species Agriphila straminella. The sequence continues at coordinate 539,215 of OX467316.1, read as the reverse complement.
GTAAACGATCAATTTGCACATCAATGAACGTCAATTTTATTAAAATTGACAATCGCAAATGATCGTTACCGGAGCGCTTTACTCATAAAACCATAAATCCATAGTGTCACGCATCCATCTGTCAAACGAAAGCGATTGCGATAGATTTTTAAAATTAGACTATTAGCCCCCAGCTTATTTCATCTAATAACGAAAAAAGTTAACTACTAGTTAGCTGAGTGTGTTCAGTCCAATAAACTGTTCACAACTTTAGAAACAGTTTTAATTACATGAATCCCCCAATCATCAAACATTGATATCCCCCCGTACTAAATTAATCTCGTGATCTCTCTGATTTGTATTGTTGTGGCCACATTATCGTGCACCACATATTACTAAATAGTTACGCGAATATACAACTCAACGAAAATCTTAGCAATATCGTGATAATGTGGCCGCAACATACATAAGAATAATAAAAAAGTAACGTCAATTTTTTTATGGTGAGTATGGAATAACCCTGTTTATGCAACTCCTCTAGCTGCATATTTTGTAAGTCGCTTCGTCCTCGTGTTGGGTGTGTTTGGTTACACGCCCTCTTTGACACGTTTGACTCGCCTTACGAAATCCTATTACGCTCCCTACTCTAGAAATTGTAAACTGAGATGCTTGAAAATTAATAAAATGAGTTCCTATGAAGCACACTACAACATAACTCTCTTTAACGATGTTTTATTTAGGACGTCTGTCAGGATCCTGTTTAAAATGTAAACTTACACCTCTAAACCTTTTAGCATTCATTTTATTTAAGTAACAAGCTCAGACTTATTTCTAACCGTTTCTTCCCACAAGGTCTCTCATCGTTGTTCTCTAAACGCTAGCGTAGCTTATTCGACTTGACTATAAGTGCTTTTAACAACAGATTGATTAAATGTATTTGACTTTATTGTTGATCCATCAGGTTCGATCAGCAACATAGACGACGCGGAGTACGCGTGCAACGCGACGGCAGTGCGCAAGGTGATCTCGGGCGTGGTTGGAGCCGCGTCCAGCGTCACTTCCGTGCAGGTCGCCAATCTGCTGCGCCTCTTTAGGATCCCGCAGGTGAGCATAATTGTGTGTTTGTTATGTTCAACCTTGATAATTTCATTAACTAGCGATGATATACGATTATCAGCAAGTGAATCTGTGTTACTTTTAGGTTTTCATGTAATGGACAGGTTTACACAATTCGAATTTGCATTAATTCATCAATGCCCGGACGCCGGCGTCCGAAGAACAATGGAATATCTATTGTGTCTCATTTTCCGGGTGTTGATGGGCTAAACGATCGATGATCAATTGTATCGATTGTCCATCCATGAACAATCTTACGCAATCGCACCTCAGAATCACGCTTTTAATCAAAGTTTCGCATGATGATCGTGGTGATTTTAGCCGATTCCGCAAGTTACGACCATCAAGGATGATGGAAGCTGATTTAGTTTTTAAAAGTTAATCAAAACCTAACTTTACCGAACCGTAAATTATTATAGAAAAAATTAAGTCGTTCAAAAAATATTAAAAACCACATCAAATTCTTTTAAGGTATCATTCTTCTCAACGTCACCAGAGCTATCGAATAAAGCCCGATTTGAATATTTCACACGGACTATACCTTCGGACCTACATCAAGTGCGCGCTATGGTCGAAATTGTGAAGAAGCTTGGCTGGCGATACGTATCCATCATCTATGAAGAGTCCAACTACGGCATAAAGGTGAACATTTTATTCCTTGACAACGTCCTAAGCGTAAGGCATTGCCCGCTAGAACGGATGATGCTTATCGTTCGTTTACCAGCCCCCTGATTATGTAGGTAACTTTGTTGCAATCAACTCTGACAGAAATCGCAGTTACATTGCTGCTTTTGTTAAGAACCAATGTGACAGACAACTATCTTACTGCGCTTTTAATCGATTTCAATCGAGAATTGTTAGCAACAGACTTACGTAATCAACGGGCTAGTACTATTATCTGGGTAGTTCTTGGGAGAGCAATTTTTGAGTGTCACAGACTCATATCTCCTATAAAAACAAATAATTATGATTAAAACTATCATTACATCGTTTCTACATTTCATTAAGTATCGTGTCATATAGATTTCACTGGTTAAAAACTACGTAGATCGGAGTAACTCACCCTCAACACCTCAAAAACGGGGTTATTTTGCACGTTTTTACGTGTCACACGGGCGCCGGCTTATGAGATATCGCGGATATTTTTGAAATCACCCACGTTTTTAATCAGTTTTGTACACACATTTAAAATAGACATATCACGTTATATACTGATCAAGTTTTAAATCCTATCGGAGGGAAACTTTTGATTTTATGGACCTAAGTAAGTATGTCACACGCCTAGCTACTTTTTCACTGCGCCCTCTTGCGAAGGCCATTGCTCTGCACTGGCTAGGCACAGACAAATAGTGATTGATGTTTTCGAATCGACAGTTACACCGCTACTGACAGGTAAGATGACTGTGTTGCTGTTTCCCACGCTTTTGGTGCAAGACTAAGTTCTACGATTTTAAAAATTTTTGTTCTCATTTCTAATGTATTTCCATGTCACATTTTTGCAATATAATTGTGCTATTTTTTGTAAACGGGTTCTGAGGTGCAATACCTTACTCCCAAATGTACTTAACCAGTAACAAAGTAGCAGGTTATATCTTTTCAATGCCGATAAATTTCAAAATTAATGCTTTTTTGTAATTTCCATGGCGTAATTTCCATGTATAAAACACCAACAACACCAAACACCAAAACACCACCACCACTCTTCAGCTGTGCAATTCTTCAAGTGATGTCGGTTACTTAAGTTCTTCTACGGATCTCTTCATTTCTGTCGCCAAACAAGGCAAGTTGGCAACAACACACACACTGTCGTTTTGAGACACTGAAGTAAGTTGGACGCAAACAATTTTCGAAGCTTTGAGTTGGATCTGACGAGAGATCTCTTCCTCGAAATTGGACTCACTTTACTAGGACTGTCTGTCCTAGGTATAATTAATAGTCTGTATAATTTGAGTACACTGTTCCTAAAGCTTCTAGAAACCTCTGAGTATCGGCTTTCCGTCAGCTCTCAGAAGTACTCTAGTGATTCCATCGTCACCCGCCACCTTGTTGTTTTTTAGCTGTTTGAGGGCCATACTATTCTCAGGCTGGCGTCCTGGATATCTTTGGTAAAGTGTCGGGTGAGCTTGGCTTTCGTCGATCCTGTATTAATTTCTTCGTTACTCAAAAAAGAAAATCAAAAGCAAAGCAAGTGGCTTTGCTTTTGATTGAAATACTCGTACATAGGTCAGTTACACTCCAGTCTCCCGATATGACGATATGTGCTCTACTCTATGGGCGGTATGGCTTCGTATGCAGAACTGCCACACCGGTGTAGGTCGCATTATCAACTGGCTGTGGGCTGCCGTGTTACCGTCGTCCGCTAGTTGCCGAGTTGCCGCTGCAGGGCTTAGTTGCATTTGATTGCAGACCTAGAAAGCTAACTCCAATCTTCACTCATGAGGGGTGGTATACCTTGCTGCTGTCCATGTCGGTGGTCAGGTCACCATTGTTGAGGACGGCAGGTCACGTCGTATATTCAGCGAAAAGGAAAGTATGTACTTCTGCCGGGCTAGGAGTCTGTGCCCGGGACTTGCAGTCCAACTGATCTGCATTAGAACTTGTATCGTTATACAGAGCAGGTTGGTAAACTTAGTCAGCGTTATTGTTTGAAGACCATACATAATTAGTGAAAACTAGTCTTTAGTAAACGAGTATTGACCTAGGTCGTACAGATTGTTGATACTTTTTACCAAATATTTGTTATTTTTATTATTATGATGCTCATCCATAATATGCAATCAATAATATACTCTAAAAGAAATTTATTAATTAATAACATTATTATTTATTACCTTCATGTTTCTACATTGAGTTCCTTTGTAAGTTTTTTTTATTAATCTACTGTTTTTGTTAAATATAATTATAATACAATGTAGTTCTTAATACTACCCCAACTAACTTTTATTTGAGCTTTAATTTCATATCTGACATGATGTTGAGCAAAATTTTATCTGCTAGGTAATTTCCGTGGTCTTTACTGTAATTTCCATGGATCGCAAATTTTCTATATTTTTTTTTAGCAAAAGTATGCATTCGCTACGTGGCGAATTTTGATATAATGTTTGAATTTGCATAAGCTTTCAATTTTTTTGTGTAATTCACTTTAATTTAGTGATTTCAAAAATGCTGTGGAAATTACACGGAGAACACTTTTCCGAAGAACTACCCATCTATTCTGTGGTTTTACTTACTTTTACAGTGCGGCGGCAAGCCAGCGGCTTTTCCCGTGCGGACATATTGTGCTCGGATAAAATTTGTACCGTAATGTAAAGGCCGTCCGGCCTGACGAGGCAAGGTCGTAACACCCGCCGCGCCGGCCAAGTCCGGACAGCCTTTGGCACTGTGTCTGTTTAGACGTTATTCCTGATAAGCTTTGACAACGAAATGAACGTTGTACTATTTTCATAGTCTAGTTAGTTATCATTTAAGTAGACCCTCTAATAACCAACTTTTCTTTAAAATTCCATTATTTCATTATGTTCATAATTTTTTAGGCATTCGAAGAGCTGGAAACCTTGCTTGCACGAAATAATATTTGTATAGCAGTGAAGGAAAGACTCGTGAAAGATTCAGGGGAAGCTGATGAAGAAGCATACAATGCCATCGTCACCCGACTACTTTCCAGACCAAGGGCTCGAGGTAACCAATTATTTCGTATATCCTAATAAAATATTAATAATTCAATCATAATAATAATATGATAATTATTTTTGTATGTTACGTACTTGCTTTTATTTTTTAAGCAAGAATAAGATCTGCTTGCTTTCGCACTATTGCAGATACTTTTGGACAATTAGCATAGCAACGGTGTGGTTTCGACAGGTGTGATAGTGTTCGGGTCGGATCAGGAGGTGGCGGGCGTGATGGCAGCGGTGGGGCGGCTGCGCGCGACGGACGCCTTCGGCTGGGTCGGCTCCGACGGCTGGAGCTCGCGCGCGCTCGTCTCCGACGGGAACGAGCCCGCCGTTGAAGGCACCATCAGCGTCCAGCCGCAGGCCAACCCCGTGCGAGGCTTCAAGGAGTACTTCCTGAACCTCACCGTTGAGAACAACCCGAGGAACCCCTGGTTTGTCGGTAAACCTCTCCGCACCGAGTGCACCTCCTGCAATGCACCTAGATGTTGCTGTTTGTGACAAGGACCTCTCAGCGAGCAAGTATCCTTAAACAGATCCCGGCTAAAGTAATTGTTGTCATGTCTGCATAGAAACTCGTTTGAAGGGGACATTCGCAATCTGAGAGATCCTCATTGAAATTATTTTCAAGCAATATTTTTTGTTTGCAGAATTTTGGGAGGACAATTTCCGCTGTCGATACCCAGGCAGCCCACGAACACCCTACAACATTCAGTATACGCGGGCGTGCACTGGAAAGGAACGTCTTTCTGATGAAAATACTGAGTTTGAGGCGCAGTTGCAGTTTGTAGCTGACGCTGTTTTTGCCTTCGTATTTGCCATTAGGTAAGTAGACACTACAAAACTTTTATATTCATACGAATGTAAATATTTCCAAATGAAGGCTTTTCGATATTGTTCACATTACAGAGACATGCACAACGACCTATGCGGTGGCAAACCAGGACTTTGCGAAGCGATGCGTCCAGCGAGTGGTGCCATATTACTCCGATACTTGCGACAAGTACAATTCACAGGTAGCTAGGGAACAAACTTCTTACAAATATTCACTGTTCATTTAATGTAACTAAGTCCAAACATTTTATTTTAGGTCTGAGTGGAGATGAGTTTCATTTCGACAGCAATGGTGACGGCCCAGCGCGGTACAATATACTGCATTTCAAACAAGTTTCACTTGGAGTCTACCGGTGGTTGAAGGTCGGGGAATATCTCGACGGAGAACTCGAACTGGATATGGACGGTAGAAAATAATATTATATATTTAATCTTTTAGTACATACCTATTAAATAAATTAAAGGTGCTTACTCTGATAAGTAATGTTTTCAAATTACCGTAATGCATGACTCTGGCCGGTTTTTTATACATAAACTTAGTTGAAAATTTAAAGTATTGGGTTTTATTTATGTTAGAATAGAAACACATCGCAGATTACTACTTCTTTAAATATCTTCTTTTCTCTTTGAAGAGATCCAGTTTAAGTGGGAAGAGCGACACCCGCCGGAGTCGGTGTGCAGCGCGGAGTGCGAGCTGGGCCAGGCCAAGCAGTACGTGGAGGGGGAGAGCTGCTGCTGGCACTGCTTTAACTGCACACAGTACGAGGTACGCCGCTTTAATTAATAGATGTCATAAATCTTCCTCTGGAGTCCCAAAGTTTTTTACTAAATTGTGTTGTTAGTCAATTTAGTAAAGAACTTTATATTAATGCACAAACATTACTTAAGGTCTCACAGGTCTCGCGGACGCACAGCGTCCCAACTGCCAATCACACGTAATTCGTAAAACAAACAAACCAATCATCATCATATCAGCCGCATGACACCAACACTGCTGGGTATACATATTCATTCACACGTACACCTCCCCCAATGATCTCAACGACGATCGGTTCTGCGCTGCCCGCATCTAGCTTATACGCCTATCATGGCTTTCTCCATTCTTCATCCGGGTGACCTTGATCCTCCTTTTAAAACCCATAGTTAGCGACCACGTTTCACTGCCATAAGTTATCACACACTGGCAGCATTCATGGCAGCACACACTAGTTATAGATTTTTGTACTGAGACACTGAGGTAAGTAAGTCAGACGCGAAGATTTTTTGAAGCTTCCCGAATGCTGCCCATCCGAGTTAAATTCGACGAGAGATCTCTTTCTAAAAGTTAGACTCACCTAACCGGACTGCCTTTCCTAGGTTAGAACAATACTCAAATTACCCTTGCCTATGCGAACGCACTTTGTTGAAATGGAGATCAAAGAAAATGGAGCTCTGTTATTGGTTCAAGTAATGTTTGTGAATACGGGTGTCAGTTACAAAAACATCATTTAGATAGTCTTAGCAGATCATTTTGGTAATTTGTAATAAATTGCATATTATAAAATCGAGGTAAACGGTAAACCGTAGAAAGCGTTTATTTCAAGATGGTTCATGTTGCTAATAGTTGTTACTGCTAAGTCCTTCACGTGATGTGCAGATCCGGTCGCCGGTGTCGGAGACGGCGTGCGTAGAGTGTCCGCTGGGCACGCTGCCAGACGCGGCGCGCGTGGCGTGCGCGCCCGTGCCCGAGCTGTACCTGCGCCCGCACCAGCCCGCCGCCATCGGCGCCATGGCCTTCTCCGCGATCGGCGCGCTGCTCACCACGTACGTACACTGTACACTGTCTAACTCTTCGTAAACTCACACGGTAGTAGCGGGGCTATGCATTCTGGCATAATAAAAATGTTTATGCTTAGGATTTCATGAAATTCCACTTGTCCCAACGGTTACGTCTAACGTCCACTAACGCCCCACAGACCTTGCTTACTAATTAATAAGAAGGATGGGTAGTAAGTAGCCTATTACGCATACCTGGTCCCGCTCGGTGGGTTTTAATAACTCACTGGAAATGCAGTCGAGTCGAGACCGACGGATTTTGAAACGTACCTCCAAAATCCGGAGGCACTCAAATAATTTAAATTTTTAGTCACTCTTCGGATAGGTTTCCTTAGCGATAAACGACGTAATGTCTTACCCGTTAAACAGCGCAAATTATAACGACCAAGCCATACAGTCTCCTAATAATATAAGCAGTATTTTTTTCAATGACGCGGTGCACTGATTCTGCAGGCTGGTAGCGATTGTGTGGGCGGTGCGCGGCGGCACGCCGGTGGTGCGCGCGAGCGGCCGCGAGCTGTCGCTGGTGTTGCTCGCCGGCATCCTCATGTGCTACCTCGTCACCTTCGCGCTTGTGCTACGGCCCACCGACCTGCTCTGCTCCTTGCAGCGGTAACGAATATTTACTGTTGTCCCATCGCAAATCCTTCTTCTTTAATTCTTTTTGCCACCGTTCTTATTGTCAACTAAAACGTCTAATCTTACAATTAAGACATTTGTTTTTAATGTTTACGTGTATTGTATGACAATTTTGAATTCATTTTTATTCTTTTAAAGGTTTGGTACGGGTTTTTGCTTCACGGTGGTGTACGCTGCACTTCTTACTAAGACGAACCGAATCGCACGCATCTTTGACGCGAGCAAACAGTCCGCGCGCCGCCCCTCGCTCATCTCGCCCAAATCACAGCTCGTTATTTGCGCGATACTCGTCTCTATTCAGGTAAGCGATCATCTACATCAGCCATTTTTAATACACTGCGGTGGCACAGGCCTACCTTATGGGTGGATAAGGAGGATTAGGCATAACCCACCACTCTGGCTCAATGCGGATTGTTAGGTGTTAACTATTAACGACTGCAAATGTAGCCTGGACCAACGGCTTAACGTGCCATCCGAAGCACGGAGGAAATCTAGATAATATTTTATTTTAGATAGATTATAAACTAACGGTGTTTACAATTTTATGGTTACTATTTTTTGTTCCTATTATATAATTATTATAAACCCATGGCACACACACAGCGACAGTGATCATTTCTCGCTCTACATTTCTGTGGGATGAGATAGTAGAGATATACAAAAAAGCTACAATAATTCCGGGCCAATGTAGCTTAAACCTAAAATGGTCAATGTAAAATTGCAGGTGGTGATCGTAGTGGTGTGGCAGGTGGTGTCGCCAGCGCGCGCCATCCACCACTACCCAGCGCGCGAGGACAACATGCTCGTGTGCGACTCGTACGTGGACGCCTCCTATACCATCGCCTTCTTCTATCCTGTCGTGCTCATCGTCATCTGCACCGTCTACGCCGTGCTCACACGCAAGATACCGGAGGCCTTCAATGAGAGCAAACACATAGGTATTTACATTACTTTTACATCATACAGCTCGGAAACTAGGATTTACCTAGTATGGTAAGAGGCTGTGTAAGTTGGCATGTGCAACACAGTGCATTGTTTTTTTTTCAGTATAAAGTTTCGTCATTTTAATAAGAAAAGAAATTGGTTCACTAGAAGTTTTGCATAGCTTGAATGGTAAAGTGTACTTTACAATTAAAGCATTCACCCTATGCTTGAAGTAAAGTGATTTGAAAATGGAACGTTCTATCTAAACAGCGCACATGCCTGGCCAACCAGTATCACTGCTTTTTTATAATTTTATTGTAACAATGTCCATCAGCCATTTTTTGATGTCCCCACTGCTGGGCCATAACCCACCACGCGGGCCCAATGCGGATTGGTGGGTGTAAACGACTGCAAATGCAGCCGGGACCAACGGCTTAACATGCCTTCCGAAGCACGGAGGAGCTCGAGGTAATAATTTTTTGGTGACCCATCCCATGACCGACCCTTGCGAACGTTGCTTAACTTCCGCAATCGCTGGGCCAGGCGCTAAACCACTGCGCTACCGAGGTCCTCAATTGTAACAATGTAACTATTAATTTTAATAAATATTTTTTTTATAAATATTTTCTCTCTAATGAAAAATTCATTTTGTCATACCAATATAAATGTTTTATTTACCTCGCATGAATGATGTAAAGTAGGTAGTATGCTTAACTCGGTTGTAAGTAGCTATTACACCCTCGAACTATATTCTTTTAAATATCTCGGGTGCACTCGATCCATTAGCGCCCTTTGCGAGGTACGCTCGCATGGGCGCTAAATTGGATCTTGTTCTGTAAGAGCTCTCTGACGTCCCTTGTGTAACAAACTACATTACTCATTTTACTAAGACACCATATTCAAGCGCGTCCTGCGACATTATTACGTTGTTCTAAATCTAATCTCTAGAAAAAAAGAGATCTTGTGAAATGCGTATGAAGTCAATCGACGGATAGAACTTTCCTCGTTCTAGAAACAAGACTTTTGTACTTATAGAAGGGAATCCGTGAAAAGGCATGGTGTTCACTGAAAGGAATAAAGTAATGCAAAGGGCGTTCATTCATAATTATGGTGCCTCAATTATTGAGTTCCAGTGACCCTCTTGTTGTATTGTAAATATTACAATACTGAACAAAATATCCAAGTCATTACACTCCTATTATTTTTAATAAAGATCCAAATGGAATAAACCCATGATTTTGTTACTGTAGGGTTCACAATGTATACGACGTGCGTGATCTGGCTGGCGTTCGTACCGCTGTACTTCGGCACGGCGAGCCACGTGCCGCTGCGCGTCACCAGCATGGCCGTCACCATCTCGCTCAGCGCCAGCGTCACGCTCGTCTGCCTCTTCTCTCCCAAGGTAATTATCGTTGACATTATTTATGACATCTTTTTAAGCACATCGTCGTTTGTATGCTTAATTGGATGGGTTATTCGTGTTTTGAAAGGTAGTTAGGTCGTTTGTTCTGACTGCTTCGGCAGTATTAACACCCTCCAATCCACATTAGCTCACCTACTTTACTTATCCATAAGAAAAGCCAGTGCTCCAGGAAGTGGGGACATTTAAATGGCTCATAAATGATAATGATTACAGGATCTAAATAACTATTGTTCCAGCTGTACATCATAGTCGTGCGTCCGGAGCGCAACGTGCGTGCGAGTCTGATGCCGCAGCGGTGGCGGTCGGTGGCGGGCGCGGGCGCGGCGGCGGGCGTGCGCGGGGGCGCGGGGGCGGCGGGGGGCGCGGTGTGTGCTGCGCTCATCGGAGCCGCGCCGCTACCCCGCGCGCCTGATCTCACGCCCTCCACTGATCTCTCCACGCTCAACGACACGGGTAGGCTATAGCACAGAAAATTCGGGTACATCAGTGTGCCCCAAATCACTTTTCTTTTTGATTTCCTTTTTATCCTGTCATCGTAAATTCGTTCTTCACTATCTTCACCATCTCACAATCACCTCCCGTATTTGAAATGCACTTGAAAGGAAGTTTGTGTTTCTCCCGTTCCGTCTCTCATTGGCGATTATGTAGTAGGTAGACAATCATCATGTCTACAATGTAGATTATTGTCTAATGTAGACAATCTTCTACCAACCCTGTTAGTTTGATTATTCCAGCAGACTTTCCTACGTTACTGAGCCTATGTAGCCTTGTGTGATTTATGTACTATAGGCAAACCGGTTAGCAACAAAATTCGTATGCCCCGCACGAACTAAACGTATGTTATGATGGCGCAGTGTGCAAGCAATTTAAATTTTAGGCGTTAGGTTAAGTTAAGCGCCGCTGTTACGCATGGTAAATACTTGCGTGCTCGAAGAAATCTCTTGTTTTTATGGCCATGTCTTATTCTTTGTTATAGAGCGGAGCTGGTCAGATCGCCAAGTACAAACGGAGGAATCATCGTTGTACCCGCGACTGCGGGCGGCGCGTGACGAAAATGGCTTGCAGTTGGACCCGCGCCACCTAGCGGGACTGCGCGCCGGCCTGCCCACCTTCCCCGCAACCGCGGCGCGACACCCCATCGCACCGCCACACGCTGTCGCCGTCGCCATCGTGCGCACCGATGCCGCGTTATAGCGCGTGCGACCTCAAAGCGGGCGACAGCGGCGCAGACCAATTCTTGTGTGAGTGGCCAATGGGCCTATTCTAAACCGAAATACGATAATCGGAGGACTTTCGTTTCGCTTGACATTCTTTAGAGGACTTTTAGGTCAGCGGATCTACCACGTAGCTATATATAATATGAAGTTCAAGTAAATGTTGACTGTTTTAGACTTAAGTACCTATTTTTATTATTTTTTGTCGATTAGTTTGGTCTTTTTAACGACGCTCATCTCTTTGTTACGGGCGTCGCAAAACAGAAAGCAACTGTGTTTTACTGTTATAATTCTATAAGTTCGAGGTGGGCGCTAATAGCTGCGACACAGTCTTTGACTAATGTGGTTATTAACGTTAATTTGATTTTGTTAAAAATGTATAGACACAAATAAATAATTTTTGAATTTGAATTTGAATTTAACCTGCGACAAAAATATATAAAAATAGGGACTTTTAATGTCAATGTCAACATTTACTTGGACATCATAATATTTATCTATTAATATTGTAACGCGGTAGCGCCCCTGTAATAAAATCTAAATAACGATCATCGACTGATTGTCACATTTTTGTAGAATGCCTACTGACCACGACGCTCCTTGATATTTTTTTACGCATCGATAATGTCGATTTTTCTAATACGTATTATTGTTTATATTATTGGTTTTGTAAATTGTGTAAATACGAAAAATATCCATAATTTTGGGTAAGTAAAGAAACGAACCAATTGTGATATTAGTTTAAGTAATAAAATGTTACAACAACAACGTAAAACGTAGTTTTATTTGAACTCCTGAAATCCGTGACTTGAATATTATAATAGTAATAAACTAAACAAGGAGTAACCTTAAGGAGATTACAGTTTAAATACCTATATACAGGGTTACTGGAGATATATGACGTTTCCTACTTAGGGGTTATACAAGGTGTTTGGTAAAAGCCTTATAACGCCGAATATGGTAGATAGAGGAACCATCAAACTGACCAACTTTTACTATGGGGCCAACTCTGAAATCGCGAAAAAAAAATCGGCTGTTTCATACATTTTGATATTTACGTTAGGTATTCATTTTTGTATGAAACAGCTGATTTTTTTTGCGATTTCAGAGTTGGCCCCATAGTAAAAGTTGTTCAGTTTGATGGTCCCTATTTACCATATTCGGCTCGGTAAACTGTATCGATATATTTGATGCCAAATGCTCCAAGCAGCATTGGAATGCGATGCACCCGCATTCTAATGTAAACTGAATGAAACCCACTGAATTATTTAACACTTGACACTGGCAAAAATTACTCCCTTAAGAGAAGTAGATTGCCATAGCAAAAATAAGAAGAAGAACTTCTAGTTTCACTATTTTCTTATGTTTAAATAGGTATTACTGATTCTGATTACCTACCTAAATAATAAAAATGTGATAACTATAAATACTATAGGCATAAGTATTGCTATTTGTTTTCTCGCAGTCAATGGTAAAAAGTAGAGTAGGTACACAACTCGTGAAAAAAAAAATTCATCTCGGTCCTTTGTATCCTTCGCTCCGCTCACGATTCTACTTTTGAATCCCTTGCTACGCTCAGGATTCAACTCTAGAATCCTTCCCTGCTCTCGGGATCGAACTTAGTCCCTCGAACTAAATTCCCTCTTTTTTCACTTGTTGTATAATCTACTATTATTACTTGTATACCTTACAATAAAATAAGGTATAATATAATATAAGGTGGGAATGTAGTGACACTAACAAAATAATGAAAACTTCCATCATTGTAATACTAACACCTGTATTTCACAAATATGTTTAAAAAATTATTATGTTTTTTACAAATAAATTATACAAATATATTTATTTCCAAAAATAGTAATTTGTTATATAAGTGACCAAAATCAATTTGTGCTGCGAGTTCCGACTTTAAATCACGAACTAGCGAAGTAGTCTAGAATTGAATCACGAGCGCAACGAGTGATTATAATATAGACTACTGAGCACAGTAAGTGATTTAAAGGCACGACGAGGCAGAACAAAATTTTGGTCTCGTGTAAAACATACAACTTTTCACCTCTACCAGCGAGAAAATTTTCACGTGACTTTCTTAGTAAAAAGCTAAAATCAGCATTAGAAACATGTTCACTGAACTATTTTGGAGTTAGACAACTACTCCAATACTCTTATCATACTACTACTACTCTTCATCATTGGACGCACTCATTATTTGTAATTTATCACAAAAATAGTTCGATCAAACCTATGCTGAAAATTTTTATTCATAAAGTACCTGGATTCCCGTCGTTTTGTTTTAAATTACTTTGTGTTTTTCTCTTATTCAATCCTGTCTTATTTATTTATTTATAATCATACAACACTAATTTGTTAAAAAAAAACATAAATTTTTCTTATTTTATATTTATTTCATACATCATGCGACCTATCATTTCTTCCATACTCTTTATTTCGAATTATCAACCTTCTTTATAACAATCCTTATTTAAAACTCCTTGGTATATCCATGCATTTTATTTTTTTTACTTTTTAATCCATGTATGACACCATAAAGCACTCTATCTATCCTTTTCTGACATATCAATTTTACAAGTCTCATCCTTGTCACTTTGTTTTTTCTTTATTATTTTAAAAGTTGATGTTAGAAATTTAAAAAACACTTTGCCTCACGCTCGCAGCAAAAATCGATTTTGCTGCGAGTTTTATCGCGCCAAAAGCGCCCTTTTCGTGCTGGAGAGGTGAAAACATAATTACAAGGCTTAAGTTAACCAGCCTCCACACTAGGCTAAGCCTGTCCTAAATAAAATAGGAGAAAAGGATTAGCTATGATAATGAAAATATACATTAATTAAGATTAACTAGATAATTGTTGATAGGATTCCTATTGGTCTATAATTTAGGAAAAATACACTTTTGTCATCCTTTTAGGAAACTTCTAATGCTTAACGGACAGATTAATAAGCTTTGCTAATATTATCATACGGCTTACCTTATCAGCTTATGTTTTCAAGTCAGACATGCGTATCCGATCACATCCGGGGGATTTTTCTGAACACATTTTGTTGATAATACGATAAATTTCTTTACTTCTCACCGGCTGCCATCTGATACTCGCCTCCGAATTATTTACATATTTATTTCTATCTAATACTTTTTCATTGCAGTTATGTTTTATGAAATCAATTTCACTAGAAAATGTTGAAGCTTATTTATTACATATATAATTATCTTTATGATTACCTTAACATAAATATTATTGAATATTAATGAATACAATAACTTTTTATCTTGACCTAATATTATACACCTTTAATTTTTAAGTAGGTATATCTAAAAATTAAACGGGGATATCAAGCCACGTTTTTGAATATGAACGTGCAGTTAACAGTTAAAAATTAATTGTTTGAAAATATCGAAATAAAAACATGATTAATCGGCAATAATAGCAAGCAAGACACGCACGTAGATTCATTACTTTTCATTACTTACGGTTAACAAGATAGTCTCTTGATTACGCGCGTGTAATTTTACTGATTTCTGGATTTAGAGCTCATGCTCTAAATCCAGAAATCAGTAAAATTTTGGGACATAAACAAACCTCAATATCTTGACCAATTATTAAATATTGAAACTTTTAACTCTACATATACTCGATTAGAATAGGAAAGAGATACACTCATTTCATTTTTAGATATACTTAAAAATTTACAGTGTATTAGGTAATATTGTCTCAGATTTTCTTAATATTATTATTACTCTCTAGAATACTTAGTTTTTCATACACTATAACTCTTAGTAATAGCTTTATAACATTTATTTCTGTATTTAAGTTATCATAATTTTAAAGGTTCATAATCGAATAAGTTAATCCGTAAATCGAATACACTGTCTCTTTCTTTTATCATTGCCTTTAAATTATCTATCTGTTATCCAGTATTTATTTTTATGACTATTATTAATGTCAATTTTTTAAACATCATAAATGTTAGTAAAAAATTCACAGAAAGCTTTTTATAATTTATTTCATGATACATTCATACTCCAAAATCTCATCAAAATAGGTTGTAAATAGTTTCTCTCTAAACATAATTATTCTTCTTCACAGAAAGCCTTATATAATTTATTAGGACATTCATACTCCAAAATCTCATCAAAATAGGTTGTAAATAGTTTCTCTCTAAACATAATTATTCTTCTTCACAGAAAGCCTTATATAATTTATAAGGACATTCATACTCCAACATCTCATCAAAACAGGTTGTAAATAGTTTCTCTCTAAACATAATTATTCTTCTTCACAGAAAGCCTTATATAATTTATTAGGACATTCATACTCCAAAAACTCATCAAAATAGGTTGTAAATAGTTTCTCTCTAAACATAATTATTCTTCTTCACAGAAAGCCTTATATAATTTATTAGGACATTCATACTCCAAAATCTCATCAAAATAGGTTGTAAATAGTTTCTCTCTAAACATAATTATTCTTCTTCACAGAAAGCCTTATATAATTTATTAGGACATTCATACTCCAAAATCTCATCAAAATAGGTTGTAAATAGTTTCTCTCTAAACATAATTATTCTTCTTCACAGAAAGCCTTTCCCTTTCAGGCCCGTCGAAAACGATCGTGCATTTTCACTTTAAAAATTCCCGTGTCTTGTCAAATCAACTTTTCGGGCCGAAACCCGAGCGCAGCCATCGTGCATGAATTGCGCTACGCACACATTGTCATTTTTCGTATGATTCATTAGTCAGTGGGCTTTGGTCGTGTGACAAAGATAGCTGCGTTTTTCGACGATGGGAGCGGTGCACATGAATTATTAAATTTCTTTTATTTTCTAACATTTACGACAAGTAGTTGTTGTTATTTTATTGGTGTAATGATGATACATGCTTTTAACTGGTTTCTGCTGGTAATCTATGTATATTGTGAGTAATATTCCTATCGAAAAATTAAAAGTCACGATAGTGTCGTTTGGGCTCAACTCCACCCTAGTCCAGTTTAGATTATTTCATTATTTTCATAGATAATTAGTTATTTTTAACGTTTTAATGGGCAGATAGCTGATTTCAGACTTAGTATTGGTCTACGACTATATCGTGGTCGTTAAATGGATGAACAATAAGTCTGTGCTAACTGCCTCGACCTGCACGTCTGCAGATGACTCGACTTTAGTACGTCGATGGGTCAAAAACAGAGGGGTTTTCATAGGATATGTTCCCACACCCAACATAATCAACAGCTACAACAAACACATAGGTGGTGTAGAAGTACTAGACCAGTCAAAACTACCGCACTTTCATTAAAACCAGAAAATGGTCACTAAAAGTAATTCTCCACTTCTTTGAAATTGCAGTATCAAACGCCTGGCGTTTGTTTTAATTAGAGTGCAATTGCATCTGCCATCCCAAGCAATAAAGTAATGGACTTGGTAGAGTTTCGCGGATGCAAGTCGCTGATGGGCTTACAAATACCCCTACTCGTTAAAGAGGAACTAGCAAGAGCGATGATGAGTCTGCCCCAGAACCAACAACTACTTCGAGGTTCAAGCGATCAAACCAACAATCTCAGGCCTTGGTCATACCCGTCGTACCTTTTAAAGTACGACGGGTATGACCATCTTCCTAGTTTTGAAGAATTCGACAATCCTCGCGCTGGTCGATTGGAGGGGTGCAAAAGTCGACCAAAAATAAGATGCAAAAAAATCTGATGTGTACCTGTGCCTCTCAAGAAAACAAAATTGTTTTGCGGGGTATCATTTAAAATAAGTATAATAAAAGTCTGATTGAAGCAAATCGAAAGACTAATGAATAATTACTACATTAAATGATTATATTCTTGTTTGATCTCAATTAAATCGTTATCAAGTCTATTTGTCAAATTTATATATCAAGTTGATATATTTGATTAGAATAATTACAAATACTAAAGTAATAGACGTTAATTTTCCGATACCTTTTGTTTAATTTCTAATTAACAGCACATTAATACCCTTAAACCCAAGAACGTCACGACCGTGCACTGTTACAGATAAAGCCTGAACATCACTATCGTGCAGGGGTCGTGTGGACCCCTGGGGGGTAGCTAGATTTTTTCCAGAATTTTTTTCACGAGCAATTTAAGGGTCAATTTCATAACATAAACAAAAAAAACTAATTTGTAAAAATATTTTTTTGGGCCTGAAAGGGATTTATTAGGACATTCATACTCCAAAATCTCATCAAAATAGGTTGTAAATAGTTTCTCTCTAAACATAATTATTCTTCTTCACCTAAAGCCTTATATAATTTATTAGGACATTCATACTCCAAAATCTCATCAAAATAGGTTGTAAATAGTTTCTCTCTAAACATAATTATTCTTCTTCACCTAAAGCCTTATATAATTTATTAGGACATTCATACTCCAAAATCTCATCAAAATAGGTTGTAAATAGTTTCTCTCTAAACATAATTATTCTTCTTCACCTAAAGCCTTATATAATTTATTAGGACATTCATACTCCAAAATCTCATCAAAATAGGTTGTAAATAGTTTCTCTCTAAACATAATTATTCTTCTTCACAGAAAGCCTTATATAATTTATTAGGACATTCATACTCCAAAAACTCATCAAAATAGGTTGTAAATAGTTTCTCTCTAAACATAATTATTCTTCCAGTCGGGGAAACGAAAGGACAGATCAAAAAAGATCACTAGCTATAAGTTCTAATCGTAATTTTTCTTAATATTTAAATATATTTTATATAAATTTATATTTTTTTTAAATCACCTGCCGACAACCCAAAATAGTATTTCTCATACTTACTTATCCTATTACATAATAATATATTACATCCCAAAATAGTATTACACATAATATTTTTTTAATCACTGCAACATTAAACAACCCATTACCATGTCTGACTCTTACATACACATATATATTTTTTCAACACACTTGCTCGTAAAGTGAGCCATAATACATCGCTTTTAGGGCCATAAACCGAGCTATAACAAACGCGTGCAATAATATATATAACACTAGTACGTTATAGAATTAACCTTACAAAGTTTTTAGTACCTTACTGCGTTCTATGCGAGTAAACAAGCGGCGCCAGTGGACGCGCGATGATTGTCAACCACGTGGTCTCCATACAAACGGCGATAACGTTTCCCACCCTCTAAACCTTAACCTACAGTAATTAATTTTTGGTATTTTTTTTTAAATGCCTAAATACTAGGGCTGTACGTTTTGATTTTTTAAATATCTATAATAGATTTCGAAATATTTGCATTTTAGTGATTTCATACAAAACACAGAAGTGCCAATATTTTCAAATCTACAATGAATATTTTAAAAATCAAAACGTGCAGCCCTAGTTTTTAGGCATTTCAAAAACATACCAAAAATTCATTGCTGTAGGTTAAGGTTTAGAGGGTGGGAAACGTTATCGCCGTTTGTATGGAGACCACGTGGTTGACAATCCTCTTAGGTCACTCGCAAAGACTTAGATATCTGTCTATTAAGCTGCCGATAACGATGAGCATCCGCTGAACTCTGGAGCCTCGTTTTACGTCTCTGATCTATGAGTAGGAGTTTGTGGTCGGAGAGTTTCTTTAGCTTGGGACGGCGGGTCTTAAAGAAGTTGGACCCTACCGTACGGACAGTATCCACCACCTGGTTGTTTAGATCGTCCACGTCCATGCTGTTCTCAAGGGCTTTGAAGCGGTTTTGGAGTTCGAAAGGAATTGAATACTTTTATGGAACTCGTATTTTGCTCTTTGATACTATTTGATAGCCCTAATAAACGTGGCAATTTATTAATGTCATGACATTTTTATATACATTGCGTCAACCAATTTGAAAATTGAACAAACTACTCATAGCTACACCGCAATGTAAGCCAAATTGTCATGACAATTTATTATTGAAAAGTTATTAAATAGGGCCCGTCATTTTTTTAGTTTTAAATCCCTTAATAAAAATTAAGGCAAAGCGCTATCTTGACTTGAAGTATTCATCTTGAATCAACACTTCGAATTGCTTTTAATTAAAGTCATTCCTCCAAACAAGATTAGTTTACTAAGGGGTTGGCTCGATAGTGACCACGGTGTGAGCGATGGTACTTAAAGCACTGCAGCGGCGCGACCCCGGCGAGGTAGTGTGTAGAGAGTAGAGGACCGCCTGTTCCTGCAACAAAACAACCATTAGGTAGGTACGCCTCGACCACGGCACCACCGCGTGCGCGTTCTGCGGCATGCGACTCGGTGCACATGGCGCGGCGGCGGGCGGGCGGTGCAGCGGCGGTCGTCCGTGAGACATGCTAAAACACTGTTATTTTGGGGGTCCTTATGACGTCATCGCGACGTACGCGAACCTTATGCCGTCCGTGATAAAGCACATAATTTCATTAAGCTTTTCCATTTCCTTCAAACCCTTAATAAATCAACCATTTCTATACGGATATCAAAAAATCTTTCACTGAGTTTCAGGGTTCGCCCCCGGTGTCTTTTGCCCCCGTGGTGTTTGCCCCCGATTTTCAATTAACTGATAACAGCCAATTTCGTCGGATTTAAAGTTATTTCTACCAGATACTTACTTATTTCTAACAGATTGTTATAATAAGTATAAATGTGATTATTTAATATGTATCATGTGGCTGTACTTTATAAATAAACAAAAAATAAACAATAAACGATACAGTCGACAAAAAGTTTCTGAATAAGTAGTAATTAAACTTCACTGTGATTTTTCATGGCGTTACAGTTACAGGGTATAATTATCTGATATTTTTACGAACAAAATATTAGACATTGTTGGTTGTTGTATATATATTAGACATTTTTTATTAAAATACACTATTTTGTACCTTTTCCAAACGAGCGTCCGACCAAACCAGTTTTAGACAAAAGCCAGATCGCTTTCTTATTATCTCTTTCGCGCAAAGGATTAAAAACAATAGAGTTCAGGTAAACGGACATTATTGACAATAGCAAATATAGCGATGGACACTATTTCTACCCTTTTCGCACAGAAGTCAAGTTATTGTTGCAATAAGTTACTGATAAGAAAGTTTAGTCGGCCATATCATCTCAAAATGGCAAGTCCGGGTCCTTCGCAGGCTTTAGCACAAAGTAATTCCCAAATAATTTCACATAAACTAGGTGGAAGAGCGTTATTACATGTCGGATTTGCTTATAATCCCACAGAGATAGTAAAAATCAAGTGTGTGGGGAAATTAAGTGAGGAAAGTGACAATGTTCAAATTTAAAAGTTATAGCAAAGTTTATAAATATGTGTATTGAACAAGGTGTTTATCCTAATGAGTTAATAGTACATTACTGCAGCGGCACGCAACACAGGCATTGAAGGACGAACGTGAAAATGTGGGCCGAGGCGAAGCCGAGGCACACATACGTGAGTCCATCAATGCCCAGTTGCGGCCAAGGCTTGTATAGTACTTTTCTCAAATAATGCGCGGAAATTCAAACCAAGTAAGTAGTAACTTTTCTAACATTTTATTTTTATGTAAAATTACAGTAGGTAATTGAAAGTAACAAATCGCACCGTCTTGAGTTTCTAGGTGTTTTACATAAATACTGAATATGTCGTTGCATCTTCATACACCGAAAATGGCAGAAATCAAACCTGAAACAAAAAATAAAGAACGTGTAAAGTTGTGATGTTAGCTGTTTAACTAAAACAAAGTGGTAAATTAGTACCTATATATATAGGTAGGTACTTATCAATAAGTACGAAAACTTACTTTTTAGGATCCAAATACACACTGTCTGATGCTTCTGACAAGAAAATTTGCACGTTTGGTGCAGACTTCCTACATTTATACCCTCGTGAATGTCTTTTGGGCATTGCAATTAGGTTTACATCTGGTTTACTTAATGTTTTTTGATTTTGGAGACAACATGTATTCTATTACAGTTCTTGCCGCTTCTTGAATTTCAGGTGGCGTCAAAATATCACTTTCGTCGCTTGAACTCATTTTTATATTTATTACTTAATTTAAATCAAAGATAAAATATTTTTATCTTTGATTTAAATTAAATTTAACAGAACAATTTGAGTCGGACATGCATAAATAAATAAGATTACATATAATAGCAGACAATCTAAAAAAATTAAGTACAAAGAGCCAAATACAGGTAATTATTATAAACAACGGACAAGATCTTATGTTACCTTTAGAATATTTAATAAACTCGGTTTAGGCTGGCCACATACAGACGGAATCCCGATTCGAAATCACGTACGTACGTGATTCCGTACGTACCACCACACACAGACGTTTTTTTTCGTTCGGAATCACGGCTCAGTCAGACGCTAAACTTTGATGAGGAAACATTGAGCGAAGATGAATTATTTTTCTAAAAATAAACAAAAAATACATAATTATTGACTATTTATTATTTATATTACGCACATGTCAATTCTATTGCTTTTTTGGAAACTAGAACTACATAATAACTAAGCAAAATAATAAAGGGTATGCCAAAAGTCTGGTATCCAGAGCTGTAATAAAAAATGTGTAGGTGTTTGTATACGTCACTCATACATAGGCCGTGCGTGTGAGCGCATTCCGTGCGGAATAAAAACGGTTGTGTGTGGCGACCCATACAAAATCTATGGTAGCCTTGCGTTCGGAATGGCTTTTTTCCGTGCGAGATTCCGAATGCACGGGCTCTCATGTGGAATTACGTACGGAACGTACCACATGATTAACTGTGAAGAAATTTTCACGAAATATCTTAAACCTCAGAAGTGATACGAGCTAGAACGGTGTTATTTTGGGGGTCCTATGACGTCATCCGCCACGTACGCGAACCTTAAGTCGTACGTGATAAAACACATATTGCATTGAGCTTGGCATTTCCTTAAAACCCTTATAACTCAACCTTTTCTAAACGAATTTCAAAAAATCTTTCACTAGGGTTCATAGTCTGAATATGTTATCTATAGGATTCAAACCTGTCGCTGATCCTCATTGAGCTAACGGGTCACTAGCGGGATCTTACCTGGAAGTGCTGGTAGACGCTCGCCCCTCACTGGTGGAGTTCCTGTACCCATCTATCCTTGAAAGCGAACTCTGGCGAATAAGGGCCATCCGGATCGCTTGGCATTTGTCGAAGCGATTACGGACCACGCCATGGACCTGATGATTGTAAAGAAAGAATTAATGAAGAGTGAAGTTACAATACTTAGGTATGTAAATACTAGCGTCCGCGAAGACTTCATCCATCTCTTTCTCCTCTTATTACATTACACCCCTTCAATATTATTTTCACGACAAAATTGGTTTACGAAAACTTTAGTTCTGTGATAAGGATTCCGGATGCAGTGCGCTTCCACCTCTGGCTTTATCGTCACTTAACATCTCAGGTGTGGAGAAGGCCAAGCACCATCCCGTTGTGCATAAAAAATGGCCAGTGTTATAAATCATAGTACCTATACTTACATACAATAAAACAAAATTCATCGCACTACATATTACAAAACAAAGCCCTCCGCCGCGCCTGTCTGTCTGTCTGTCTGATCGCGAATAACTCAAAAACTACTGAACGAATTTTCATACGTTTTTCACCAATAGATAGAGTGAGTCATGCAAAGGCCGGATTTGCGATAGCAGGAATACAAACTTGCTAGTGATTATCAAATTACCGTAAATGTTTACAATACATATCGATGTTTTGAAAATATTTTTGAAGTGGAACTTCTTTGATCGAGTCTGTTCTGTTCTGTTGACTTTACAAATGTATGAAAGTAACAGCAAAATGGAGATTACACCTTTGCCAACGCATCTGCCACAACCACAACATGGTATTAAAAAAAAGTTACTTGTATACTATTATGTATTCTATGACAAAATGTCAAAACTTTTTACCATTGAAAATGGTTATCAGATGCAAATCGCCTAAAACGTATTTTTGCCATATCTCCGACGATTTTGGGAGGATCGAGATGGGACTAGTACCAAAGTTGAGGAATTTATCGAGACACGTGTGAACGTTTGAATTTTAAAATCCTACTGGTAACTTTTTTTTTAATTTTGCAAAATTCGGGTAAATTCTGGTTTTTTGTTTACTAAATTGTAAATATTTCGGGAAAAAACCGACTTAAGAAAAAATTAAAAAATTGTTCCTAGGGTATTAGTTTGGCTACAAAATGGCGACAATATTTTGAAGTAGGTGGTCCCTTTAGATTTGGAATTGTAGAAAAACGGGTGTTTCCGTACATAAAAAGTAATATAGCTTCTATGATTATTAACAGATCGTCATGGTAATAGTGTTAAAAGATGCAGAAGGCAGGTCGAGGCAGTCAGCGGGCGCAACAATCGTAAAAATAAAATAGGTATTACGCCTAGGTAACTTTAAAAATATAATAGGATTTCGCATTTGATTTGATTTTGGTTTTTCGTAAATATTTGGGTTCATTTTCAATTTCAATGCTCCGATTCTTGCGGGGTCTGTAAAATCTGTGATTTTTGTTTAATACATGTTGTGGTGGTGGCAGTTAGCGGCAAAGGTCTGCTGTTACTTCCATACATTAATTGTGAAGTCGAAGAGACTTGGATTTTTTTTATTAATACCCAACTATTTGAGAATAAGTATACAGTCACGGAATGATATGTGGCAAGCGTATTGTATATTTCGCCGTATTACATAGCAACTAGCTGTTTTACAAAACGGCGCCGTAACGCCGCGTTTCGCGATTTTCAATAGGTGTCATATTAAAGGGCATAATATAAGGATTTCAAAAAGGTATATCATGACCGTAATATATAATAACTAAAAAGAGATAAATAAAAAAATAGGTAAATAAAAAAAAATTAAAAACCCGCCTGCATAAAAAGACAAGTCAACTGAAAAGATGGAAACAAGATTAAATATTAAAGGCAACATGTCATAATAACAAATAGTCGGAGGCATATAATTCAAATCATTCATAATGTCACTTTCTTTATGCATGCCTCCGACTGCATGTTATTATGACATGTTGCCTTAAATATTTAATCTTGTTTCCATCTTTTCAGTTGACTTGTCTTTTTATGCAGGCGGGTTTTTTTTTTTTTTCGTATACTTAATGTAGGTTCTTACCTCGTTATCATTTGATATCGTCATTGCAATGATGAACCCATGCATGGGGCGTAAAAAGTGTGTGACGTAGCTCCAGCATGCGAATCTGAGGACACTTCCATCGGGTTCCATGAGGTCCATTGTATTGATTATTCCAGATAGAGGTAGCAGGAACAGTATGGAAAACAATTCTTTCCTGAAATGAAATAAGGTTAACCAATACACGCTGATTTTTTTATCATTTGGTTAACGCAATGGGCCACCCACACTGCGGTAACCATGATGATTAAAATTTTCCTCTCATGATTATAAAAAACACACAGTAACACACTGCTCAGTAGCGCAACGCGACCTCCCCTCGGTCGGATAATCGTAATGATGGCAGTAAGCTAACCGTTTCAGAACCCTTTACAGAGGATTTAAAGCATGGGTGTAGATAAAGAAATATATCAGTATTCTAACATAGTACGCCTACAAACGGTTGAAACGGTGAAAAGGGATAAAAACCCAAAGATATCCATATCTATTTTTGGGCCATGTCGTTATTGGGGTTTTCTGGGATGATGATTACAAAAATGACATTTATTATGAAGTCCAACACGGTGGACATGATTGGACCTGGACATGCACATCCAGGGAACGGGAACGGGAACGGGATACTAATATCTCTGGATACAATTCTGAATATTATAAACAAGCTTCCGCCCGCGACTTCGTCCGCGCGGACATTCGATAAAATCCTCATGTTTTAATTTCATTAAATTCTGATCAGCCGTTTATACGTGATTAGGCGGGTCCCCACCAAGCGAGCAGCCCCGTGCGAGCGAGGCCCGTGCGGCAAACGTCCTGCCTCGCGAGACTGCGCACTTGGTAGGAACCCGCGTAAAAATCACGTAAAAACGGCTGACCAGAATTTAATGAAATTAAAACATGACGATTTTATCGAATGTCCACGCGGACGAAGTCGCAGGCGGAAGCTAGTATTGTATATATTTGGAATCAGCTCAAGAAGCCCTTTCATTGGATATCCCACACGATGGGATTTGGAAAAAAATAATTTCAAAATCCATATCCATTTTTAGGAAGTCATTAATACAGTAATATGTCTTTTCTATTAAAATATTAAACAATTTGCTTTTAAATTTAGTTGTAGGTAGTTCTCTAACATTATTTGGTAATTTATTGTAAATACGTATTGCCATACAAAATGAGTTTTTTGAATGTAATACCAAACTTTGACCAGGAATTCGTAAGTCGGTTCCTTTTCTACCTCTGTAATTAAAGTCTTGATTCTGTTTGAATAAATGACCATGTTTTTTTACAAATAAGCTAATCTCATAAATGTAAAGGCATGGCAAGGGCAGAATATTTAAGGTCTTGAACAAAGGTTTGCAACTGTCTAAATAGCCAGCACCACAAATTGTACGAACACATTTTTTTTGTAATTTGAAAGCCCGATGCATATCCACCGAGTTTCCCCATAATATAATGCCATATCGCAGGACCGAGGACACATAGCCATGGTAGGCCATAAGCGCTGCTTCCTTTGATGCAACATGTTTCACTCTGTTTAATACGTACACAAAACGATCCAATTGAGCAACCG
Source organism: Agriphila straminella (assembly GCA_950108535.1). Taxonomy (NCBI): domain Eukaryota; kingdom Metazoa; phylum Arthropoda; class Insecta; order Lepidoptera; family Crambidae; genus Agriphila; species Agriphila straminella. Next base: position 512,922 of record OX467316.1, on the reverse strand, counting down.
CGACTTAAAATTACCTGCACGCGTAGCATGAGCAAACGGGACTCTTACGAAGACTAGCGTGTCGGGTCGTCTCAAAATGCGAGCACAGTTTGACAGACAGGTGGGACTCGCTCTCTGATTTTTACAATATTTTAATGTCTTTTTATTACAAATATGAATTTTAAAAGGTTATATTTTTATTTCAACATTGTAGCGTCAGCTCGGACTTTGTATCTAGAGCAAACTCACACACACTGTCTCAAGTATATCCAGCTGACGCACATACAATTATATGTAATAATTTACTATAAAAGATCAGTAAAATAAATAAATATTGCTTCTTAGCTTCTCAGCGACAAGCTACACTGGCTGTTTGATTCATCTCCCAAGCTAGGAGCCAAATTGGTGACCCCGACGTGATTCTGCTGGATTTCTACGTGATCGCACATTTCAATCGGCCTTCCACAAGCGGATCTCCCCGATTGAAATTTCAAGAGGCGTAAAATCACGGAAGTCCTTCGTCGCCCAGGGAGACAAACAGATCGCAGCCACCCAGTGAAAATTCAAGCAAAACTACTGAGGAAAGAAAGCGCTATTTACGCAATCTGAAGTAACTGTCTACGCGCCGCGTCGTTCGATTTTCTAGCGGATCGGTTTGACTGGCCTCCCACAAGCGGGTCTCACCAGTCAAATTGAGAAGTCGCACATCGATTTTCGAACAACTAGACAGAACAAATTATTGAAGAAAAGCGCTATGGCCTATCAAAACGTCCCTACGCTGAACCCTATAGTACCGGCTCCGGCGCCAACGGCAACATCTGCAGCTACGGCAGAATTATCTGCTTTGTCCGTTTCATCTCGGATACCAGACTTTTGGAGGGACCAACCACGCCTATGGTTCTCCGTATTTGAGTCAGTAATGGCTCCTCAGAAACAAGGTGACGATGCTAAGTACAACCAAGTCGTCAGCAAGTTGGGAAAGGACGAGGTTCAGCAAGTCAGCAACATCATTTTGAATCCACCGAGCACTGGGAAATATGATGCGTTGCGATCGCGGTTGCTACAAGTATTTGAAGAGTCGGAAAACAGGCAACTTCAAAAGCTTTTGGGTGAAATGGACCTTTTTTTTTTTTTTTTTTTTTTATGCCGAGGAAAAACGCATTTACGCGCTTCCCTTCCCGCAGGTGATCGGGAAGGGGGCATGTGGGACTCGCCAGGAGAGGGTGAAATGGACCTGGGAGATCAGCGACCGACACAACTATTGAGGCGAATGCGAGAGCTATCCAGGAATAAGAACGCCATTTACCAGCCGCAGTGCGAGCGGTACTAACCGTAAGCGACTGCAAGGACTTGGAAACGCTGGCGAATATCGCTGATAAAGTCCTTGACAACATGAGGCCCTTGGAAATAGCACAAGTCTCATCCAGAAGTGCAGACCAATCGACGATTGATTGTCTTGTTAAAAAAATGGATCTGCAGACGCGGGAAAAATGCGAAATGCGTTCTTCTTATCGTCACGTGTCAAGAGAGCATGACAGAGACAGACAGAGGCGCAGATCAACGTCCCGCTCACATTCTAGGCAACGATTCCGGCGAGACAATGATTGGATGTGCTGGTACCACCGAAAGTTTGGAGATCAATCGACGCGGTGTACAGATAAGGCTCGCTGTACACATAAAGCGCAGCGAAGTACGCCATCGGAAAACTAACTCCGACACTAACCGCGGCGGGAGTTGGTGTTGACGGAACTTTGCACTAAACGTCACTGGAGGCGCGGGGTTTGTTGGCGGGAAAATGAAATCGGTAATAGATCTGACATTTGACAGGAAATGACGCAACCGGAAGGCCAGTTTTCTTTCTAATTATCTAAACTACTGTGCTAAGTGGTAACACATACGAGCGATACTACAAGTGTGAATATTACTAATATTGAGGACGACCACCGAAGTATAATACATTTCACGACGCAAAATATAAAACAGAGTAAAATTTAGCTGTATGGATATAGATTCGCTTGCCTTTCTTTTATAAGGAGAATTTTGAACACACTTGTTAATTTAGTAGTCTGTGGAAACTGACGAGAAAATTACAAAATATTGAAATCATCGTATGAAAATAAAATGTAAATAACGTTTTTAAATATTAAAAAATTAAAGTAAAAAAATCTATATTTGGGTAAAAAGGGTGGTAATATTAGGAAACAATATTATTATATTAAGCAATAAATTATTTAGAATTATTTTTTGTTTTAATTTTCTTTATTTTATTTTAATTAAAATAAGTAACAAAAAATATTTTTTTTAAATACTTAGTTACTACACTTAATAAATATTTTTTTTATTTTTTATAAATTTTAAAAATAAAAAAAATTAAATCAACACATTATTTATTATTTTTCCTATCCGGACAGCTGCTTTGTCTCTTGTGCTGTAACTTCTCTTATTACCCTAATAAAATATAAGCACGGGCAACTTTAATTTGTTTTTATTGCGAAATTTAGATTTACATAAAATAAAATACGTAAAAAACTCTTTCTCGACCTTCTCGACTACCCAAAGGGTAGTAGACAAGTTTCTCCGACTGTCAAATTAATGTCAATTGAAGAGAAAAGTGGTCGTTTGTCGACTTTTGACATAAGGCCACGACAAAGAACAATACGAGTCTACTAGTGTAAAAGTGCGAGCATGAGTATCTCGATCTCAACCCGACAAAAGTGACATTTGGGTGTAGAGTAGACAAGCCATTGTTCTGTGAGTCGAGTCTTTTCTCGAGAGTGGTCATGCCACGCGTGCTGGAGAGTCCAAAACTAAAGACTATACTTTTTTTATACCTAATCATTTTAATTACATCTACCTAGGTACCTACTTGAGTTTGTTCCAAGTTTTGTAAATACAGATGCGAGCAGTCCTATATCGTATGTTGACGTACCGCGCGGCTCTAGGTAGGTACCTAAGTATTTCAAGGAACAGGGTCGAGTCTTGTACTGTACTATGTTCTGTGGTCGACTACTGACAGATTTCTTTATCGTGGCGGGGTGGCGTCGTCGCCGCGCTTGACTGGACGGACGAAATGGCGTCATAGTAGAATCAAATAAGCATATAATTTTAAGACTGTAATTGTGGCAGCAACAGAGATACAAAGTTGAAAAATCTTAGGGGGGGGCTAGTACTATTACTAGCCCCCCCCTAAGATTTTTCAAATTCAATTATTGTTGATACAGTTTTAGGTAGCTTGATTGATCTTTATTACGAAAATAGTACTTAGTTTTACGTAGTTTTGTGGGAACAAATAGAGAAGCGTTTAAATGCACGACGGGCGAAAACCCCTAATTCCAGCCGCCTTTGCCCTAATATCAGCCGCTTTGTTCCCTAATTCCAGCCGGGTACAGGATGTTCTAAAATAAAACAACAATGTTTGAATGAGATTAAAGAATATTTATTTGGTAACTCCAATAATGATAATAAAATACTCGAGGCTTTAAAATATGGTTCCCATAACAAGTCATTAAAACCTTTACCTCTCCCTGTAGATATTAATCAACTAAGATATTCTTCTATTTCCCACTCTTTACCTGGTTTTCAGTTAATTCGTAACGATCGTGTAAGTTCCTCACATGGAGGTGTGGCTATATATCTTCGCTCTCAAATTCCTTATACTGTCCTTAGTCGCTCTCCACAGCCACCACCTTCCAATAGCGCCGAGCATCTCTTGCTTGAGGTATCCCTGTCCCATTCAAAAATTCTCTTAGGGGTTTTTTTACAGCCCTTCGCTCCGAGTTGACTATTTTGAGTCATTCGAGCAACTCTTGGAAAATTTTGTTCCTTTATATTCTCAAACCATAGTTATGGGTGATTTTAATACCTGTCTTATTAAAGACGACATCCGTGCCAAAAAGTTACGTTCTCTAGTAAACTCTTCTAACCTACATATTTTACCCTTAGAGGAAACCCATAATTTCGACAATTGCACTCCCACCCTTCTGGACCTTATGATTGTCTCTTCGCCTAATTTAGCTGTTAAACATGGTAAACTTTCAGCAGACGCATTCCCCTACCACGATCTGGTGTATCTGTCCTACCGGCTTCATCCTCCTAAACAAAAACCAACAGTGCAGCTTCAGCGTAGCTTTAATAGTATCGATCACGACTGTTTACAAGAAGATGCTGCCAACATTGACTGGTCACCAATTTTTTCATTCATTTCCGTGGACGAGCAAGTTGAGTTCTTTAACAAATCTCTTACTGAGTTATTTGATGTGCATGCACCTGTCCGTCCGGTGAAAATTAAACATCTTCCGGCACCGTGGTTGACAGATGAGATTCGGACATTAATGGCAAAAAAGAACAGTACGAAAGCAAGATTAAAACTCGATTCTTCGTAACGTAATGAGTCACGATATCATCGCGCTAGAAATCGGTGTAACACTGTGATTAGGGACTCCATAGGACTCTTGGAGTTGTCAAATCTCAGTCAAGCATTCCCGATAATAATATGAATTTCAACCAACTAAATAGTTATTTTACTACGGCGATTCCTATTGACGGCAATTCAAAAGCCAATATCTTGCAATATCTTTCAACCATGCCAACTCAAGATTTTGCTCCTTTTATTCTTAATCAAGTTGCAGACTGTGATGTAAAGAGAACAATCCCGTCTATTAGTTCCTCTGCTGTTGGTGCTGGTTCTATTAGCAGTAAAATGATCCTCCCCAATCTTGACATCCTTATTACACCTGTTATATAACCCATTTCCTTAATACTTCAATTACAACTGGTACCTTTCCTGATTCCTGGAAGGATGCGAATGTAATACCTCTTCCCAAAAAAACAAAACCAACCTTGTTTGCTGATTTCCGTCCAATTTCTATCCTTCCTTTCCTCTCCAAAGTCCTGGAAAAAGTTATTCACAGACAGCTTACGGATTATCTCAATATAAACCATCTCTTCAATCATCTTCAGTCTGGTTTCCGCAAAGGCCACAGCACCTCTACAGCGTTAATTAAGATAGCTGACGACATACGCCAGGGGATGGATAAACGACAACTCACACTACTGACATTATTAGATTTTAGTTATTCATTTAACTCTGTGGATTTTGACATCCTTCTTGGTGTTTTACGTTCTCTGAACATATCTCCAGCTGTAATTGATTGGTTTCAAAGTTTTTTTTTTTTTTTTTTTTTTTTTTTTTTTTTTATGCAGCTGCTCCCCGCTTTTTGGCAGGACCTTTTTTGCCATTCTCATCTTTTTTTTGCTTATCTTTTTCTTTTTTATACTTGCTTTATAGCATATATCATATTCTTTTTTTATTAATACTGTTTTTTCTTTTCTCATTGTAACAATTTCTCTTAGTTTCTAATACAGTTCCTTTCTTAATTTTGATACATTTAATTACTTATTCTAATTTTCTAACATTAAGTTTACACAGTGTGTAATATGCTTATCTAAATAATATATTTATTGCTACTTATCTAATATTTATTACATTACTTATTAGAATATTCTTATGTTATGCGCATATTATACTTATACAATTTTCTTTGTTACCCTTTTTATTAATATCATTAGTTTTATACATTTTGTTGCTTTATACATAATATCTTGATATTATGAATTACATTAACTGTATTGCAATTAAATTTTACATATTGTATTTTATCCTGTCATTTGGGTCTTATATCCCGTCAATCTTTGTTTCTATTTATAACAATTTCTGCTACTTTTTTGGCATACTTCATAAAAAGTCTTCTCTCTCTCTTATTATTCATAATTTCCTTTAGGGTGTCTTTACTCAGTTTCGTGTCAATTTGCTGTTGCAGAGTGTACCTATCGACATTGTGTATTGGGCAGTCGAGTATGATGTGGAAGATGTCCTCGATCGCGACCGGGTCACAAATACAGGAAGGGCTGTCCCTGCGTTTAAATCTGTGCAGGTATGCACAGAACCCTCCGTGGCCAGTCAGTATTTGTGCCGCCAGTCGATCAATGGACATCTTCCTCACCACACCGTAAGCTGCCACCCCATCAGGGAAAAAGACCTTAGTGGTCTCGGCCGTGTTTTCCGATCTATACCTGCAGTCCCATGCCTCGATCGTTTCCGCCCGGATGTGGCGTTTAACGAACGAGATGGGACCACAGTCATAGTCTGGTCTTGTCTTCAACTTGAGAGCCGCCTCCTTCGCTAATTGATCCGCTCTCTCGTTCCCTTTCACTCCGACATGGGCCCTTATCCAAAATAGTGAGACGAGCTGTTGGTTGTCTCTGAGGTATTGAAGGTTGCCCTGAATTGCCTTTGTGATCGGGTGTGATGAGTCTGGATCAAGTATCGTCTGGAGAGCGGATCTCGAGTCGCTAAGTACGGCCGTTTCCTGAAATTTTTTACCAATAATAATTTCGGTCGCTTGGAGGATGGCATACAACTCGGCTTGGAAGACTGTACAGTATGGTTCCAGCTTAAACTTCCGGGTACACGTTTCAATCGGCCCTTCCCAACAGGTCAGGGCGGCTCCAACTTTCCCCTCCAGTTTGCTACCATCTGTATAGATCTTCACTAAGCCTTCTGCCAGTTTGCCATCCTCTTCCGCGTTGTCCAAACATGTAAATTTTGAATTTAGCATCCTGCTGGGGTGGGTGTCATTCATGAACGAGGCTCGCTGTTCGACCTTCCTGCCACTTAGTGCTGCCTGGGGTTTCCCACGCTTTGCCTCAAAAAGCAGGGATGCTTCTTGGATACGGAGATCCAGCGGAAGCAAACCTGACAGCACTAAGGCGGCGTTAAGGGAAACCGTTTTGTTACCTTTTACGATTTTTTGAGCGCAGCCTCGTTGTACTATGTTGAGAGCTTTCCTGGAGACTGCTTTCCGTGCCTCCTTAGACCATACGCTGGCTGCGTAGAGGATTATAGGTTCTATGACCGCTTTGTAGATAGTTTTTACGATCTCCGGATGCAGTCCCCAGGTAGCTCGTGCCGCTCTGCTGACTCCCTTATAAATATCTATTGATTTTTTACATACGTATGCTATATGTTTATTAAAGAGCAACTTGTTATCTACTATAACGCCTAAAATTTTCATGTCATCGACTATCTCAATAGCCGTTCCTCCCATTTCCAGCCTGGGCGTGTCGAATTTTAGCTTCCGCGTGATAACCATCGCTTTTGTTTTATGCGGTGCGAAGTTCAGCTTGTTCGACACGCCCCACTTCTGGACATGGGAGAGGGCGGCATTGGCTTTTATTTCAATTTCGGTGGCCGTGTTGCCTTCAACTATTAAAACGATATCGTCTGCGAAGGCTTGGCAATAGACGTCAGCAACGGTGAGTTGATTGAGCAGGGGATCCAAGATTATGTTCCAAAACAAGGGTCCGCCAATGGAACCTTGGACGCAGCCCTTGTTTGTACTTTTACTAAATTCTTCCCCTGCATATCTCACCGTTACCTTTCTATCGCTAAGATAGCTGTCCACAAGTCTTCGCAGATTCAAGGGACAGTTCTTGTCCCTTAACTGACAGACTATTTGTGGCCACCACGCATTATCGAAGGCCCCCTCTATGTCCAGCGAGATCAATGCCATAATCTTCCTCCCATCCAGATTATGTTTGACCCGCTGGATCATGTCATAGAGGGCATCTTCGGTACCGCGTTGTGGCACAAACCCGTACTGGCACGGGTTTAGTTCAGGCAACACGTACCACTTTATACGATGCATTAATATTTTTTCTAGAATTTTCCCTAGTATAGCGAGCAGTCCTATTGGTCTATAAGATTTGGGGTGCGTGTAGTCTTCCTTATTGGGCTTTCTCAGAAGGATTATTGTGGCAATTTTCCAGGGCTTAGGGAATGTTGCTAGCTGTAGGCATTTATTGTATATAGCCAGGGACAATGAAATATCTGTGGTAATGGCCGCTGCACAGATGTCGGCTGTAAAGCCATCACTACCCGGAGCCTTTTTGGGGTTGAACGAGCCTAGTGTCTGAAGAAGTTCAGCCTCCGTGAATGGAGGGTCGTCAGGTTCAACTTGATTTCCCTCATTCGCTTTGGCTGCCCTTCTTCTCACTTCTCTGTGGTCCTCGTTCTCCCCCAAATCGGTGTCCTCCGGGTAAAAGCTCTCCGCCATTATGCGGACCGATTCTTTCGGGCTGGTGTTAATGCCGTCCCTGGCTATAGGCAAATCTTCGTAGCTCTTTTTTGACTTACCAATCACTCTATAAATACCCTCCCACATTGTCTCGCGCTCCTGTTTGCCACAAAAATCCTTCCAACTTTCTATTCTGGCCTTATTCATCGCCTCTTCGTATTCTTCCTTGGCCGTCACGTACTGCTCTACCACCCATGCCTTGCGGCTCGGTGCTGCACACTTAATGCTGTTCTTCTTCCTATTCTTCTCCTTCTTCATTTCCTCCAATTCCTCGGACCACCATGGCAATTTCACTTCTCTTCTGAACTTTTTAGTTTTTAGGTTATTATTACAGACTTTTTCTATACTTTTAATATATTTCTCTATCCTACGCTCAAATTCCTCCGCGTTATTAATTGCTTCTATTGCTTCTTTGTTTAATTCCTCTCTTTCAAATTTTCAAAAGTTTCAAAAGTTTCAAAAAGTTTCAAAGTTACCTGCTAGGGCGACGGCAGCGCATCCGCATTGGAGATTATTTCTCTGGGTGGAGCGATATCTGTGCCGGCGTTCCTCAGGGTGGCGTCATATCTCCACTCCTTTGTTCAATCTTCATAAATTCATTCTCAGATTCTATTTCGAGTTCCTATCACCTCTATGCGGATGATCTGCAAATATACACACAGGCACCTTTATCAGAACTTTCACGTGCAGTAGCTGTTACCAACTCTGATCTTGCAGTAATCAGTAGCTGGATCAAATCCTTTGGATTAATTGTTAATCCAGCTAAGATTCAATGCATAATTATCGGCAATCTTCACTACGTTTCGAGGATCGATTTTGAGGAGCTTCCTTTTGTTACCTTTGATGGCGCTACAATTCCGTACTCAAAATATGTTAAGAATCTTGGTATTGTCTTTGACCAGCATCTGTCATGGAGACCACAGATAGAGTCAGTAAGGAAAAAGGTATTTGCTGCGTATGGGTCGCTCAACCGACTTCGAAATTTCCTGCCGACCAGCACCAAAATCACTTTGGCGCAATCTCTACTGCTATTATCGACTACGCTGATGTCTCTTACACTGATCTTTCAGAGCAACTTCTTGACAAACTTGAGCGACTACAGAATGTCTGTATCAGGTTCATTTTTAATCTTCGCAAATTTGACTGTGTCTCACTTCCGTACTAAATTAAACTGGCTCCCTATTCGCCGGCGCAGGGACTTTCACACTCTTACGCTCCTTTACTCCATACTTTTCCTTTCAACCTCACCACCTTATCTCAAAGCCTGTTTCTCCTATCTCTCTTCCTCTTCGCAGTGTAAACTACGATCTTCTTCAAATCTTACCCTTGAAATTCCTCAACACTCCACCGATTTCTTCTCCTATTCCTTTACTGTCCATGCTGTCCGCTTATGAAACTCCCTACCCGAGGATATCAGGAAAGCTCAGACACCAACACCGTTTACCACAAGTGTAAACTTGTTATGTTACGGGTATTTATTTGATTCTACTATTAGCCATAAGAATAAATATGTTTATTCGGGTACGTATAATATCAGAAAGTCTAAAGTTAGAACGCCTAAAGTTAAAACGGCAAAGTTCAAAATGTCGAAAATTTTGAGTCTAACGATTAAAATGTCGAAGTTCAAAATGTCGAAAAAGAAAATGTCTAACGGTCAGATGTTCATAATTTAAAAAGACTAAGTTCAAATGAATGATATTTAAGATGTCAAATAGTCCAAATACATTATAATGTACTAGCTTCCGCCCGCGACTTCGTCCGCGTGGACATTCGATAGAATCCTCAAAGAAGCTTACAAGGATAATTTCATTAAATTCTGATCTGCCGTTTTTACTTGATTAAGCGGGTCCCCCCCACCAAGCCCGCTGCCTCGCGAGGCAGCGCAACGTTTGCCGCACGGGCCTCGCACGAGGCTGCTCGCTTGGTAGGGACCCGCCTAATCAAGTAAAAACGGCTGATTAGAATTTTATGAAATTAAATGCTGATCAGAATTTTATGAAATTAAATTCTGATCAGATTAGCTCTACAAGTATGCAAAGTACCATCAGAAACAATCGAACTTTTAAAGGAGATATACAAGAAAAGTATAAGCCGAGTGAAACTAGACAAAAAGGGTTCCCCTATAAACATTTGTATAGGCGTGAGGCAAGGAGACCAATTATCTCCAACAATATTTATAACAGTTCTTCAAAGTATCATGGAAAAGCTTAATTGGTCTTAACATAAATGGAGACTCTCAGTAATTTAAGATTTGCTGATGATATTATATAGTTTTATTCGCAGAAAGTGCCACTCAATTGGAAGACCTGATAAACGACCTCAACTCAATTAGCATGAAAATAGGATTGGCATTAAACGCAGAAAAAACTAAAGTTATGTCAAACAGCTGGGAAAGGCTACTACTACTCTGGTCGCGCGCATGCTTCCTGAAAACTAACCAAGCCGATGTTAACATGTTTGTAATGATGCCACCTACGATCCTGTTCACCATTTATATCAATATTCGATCGATTAGTTTTTGTGATTTATGAAAAATAGTTTATTAAAAACAGCTGCTTTATTAAAAATAGTTACTTGGCTGTGATTCATGCTGTGCTTTGGGAGGCTTAATTGATTGATCACTTCGAGGTGCGAGATAAAGTTGGTTCATTGCTTATAATAAGTCCTGTTCTCATTTAATAAGTTTGTTTTGTTACATGTACTTCTGTTGTTCTTTTTGTTTTTTGCATTCCACGTTGCAAAATTGTTATTTTTAATGGCGGCTGATGAGGTGTCCACCACATGTACAGCCCCAACGTGTCCATTTGTCCTTGTGTTAAAATAATAATTAGCTATTGTGTTTTTTGCCGAAAAAACGAAAAAACCAGTAACTGAGCTGTCACTACTGTCAGTTTGCGTTTGTGACAGTTTGTGTGCTTCACCAGTCTAGACTGTGCATGCACTGCACAGTTTAAAATAAGATTGCTATATTATTTGCTCTTGTATTTTGTAAAACTTTTTTATGTGTTTTTATGTAACTATCTGTGTTTTTCGGTCCCGATGTCATTACTGTGCTCGGCAGAATATCAGTGCAGTAGGCCTAGCTTGCTGCTTATACTGAGCTGAGCAGTCACGTGATGACGTGACGATGCGCAATGTTATTCGTTTATTAGCCTTGTATGTGTTTAGTTCTTTGTACTGTCTTTGTAATGTTGTGTATTGTTGTGTGTTTCCAAAATAAATGTATTTTCTTTCTTTCGATTGAAGATCTTTGTATGGGAGGCCATATGTTCAGGGTGGCATATCTCCCAGAAGCTTCCTACTTCGCAACCCAGACGACGATATTTGATAACACCAAACTTATGGCTATCTTGTCAATGTGGTCTAGTTATAATATGCGACAGATTGAAAATGAGCTTCTTGGCCGCCGGTCCATGATACCCCCGATTCACCACAACCTACAGACAGGGTTTTAATTTTTGTCATGTTCACCGTGTTGGACTTCTAACTAAATGCCATTTTCGCCATTCTTGGCGACAACTAAATGCCATCAACATCCAGTAAAACCTCAAAATCGACATCCATATCAATTTTTAGGTTTATATACCCCCTACGTAGTTGATTCTAAAAAAAATACGGAATATATGTTTGCTTATTTGCTTTTTAGGAGTACTCCCTACGAAGTTTCAAGTCGAAATGTCTACTTGACATTATTTCTCCATACAAAATTTTCAACCCTCTAGTTAGGGGTTCAGTCAAGTCCACCATGTTGAACTTAAAAATAAATGTCATTTTTGGAATTGACATCCCATAAAACCTCAATAGCGACTTCCATATCGATTTTTAGCTTTATTTTTCCCATGTAAATTCTAAGGGGTTGACTCTCGAAAAAATACGAAATATGTGTTTGCTTATTTGTTTTACTTTTCAACCATAAGCCTAAATAATAAAAATGAAGGACATTCCAGAAACAATATTTCAACCCCCTTTTCACCCCTTCAGGGGTGGAATTGTCAAAAACGCTGACACACCTGAATATTAATTTTCAATTGTGAGCCTACATACAAAATTTGAAGATCCTAACTTCAGAATTAAGTATTCAAGTATTTTTTTTTTATATTTCAACTCGCTAAGTATTTGATACTTTGAATTTTGCTATTTTAAAGTTATAAATAATGATTATCGACATTTGAATTTTAATTTCGACATTTTGAACTCCGCCATTTTAACTTTATACATTCTAACTTTAGACTTTCTGATACGTATCCATTTATTCTTATGCTATAGCCGCGATTATCTTACATAACGCCGATTTAGTTAGGAACCAATTACGGGTTGCCGTTGCCACCCCCACCCGTAGGCACTTGACAATAAAATATTCGATTTTAAAAGTAAATTTACACTATAACGGAAAGGTAACAATGATTTAAGATTGGAGATGAGAATCCAAAATAAATAATCATAAACATATTACATTTCCGTTATTTAAAAGAAAAGAAAATATTTATTAGACATACAGATGTGAGATGAGATTTACATGCTGCGTTTGTACATTAATGAAAAAAAACAGTTTTTTTTTCTTTATATAAAGCAAAAACAAAAGATAAATAGAAAAAAAATAATGTATCTCACGGCTGCGTCAAGGTAGGAAGCCAATTCAGCATGTGTCGTGTTTGTAAGACCCGACGCTGATTTTCAATTGGCACCTTTTTGTTTTTTGACAGAGCTGAAAGCATTTATTTGTGCAAAACTGTTAAAATTGAACTTATTTATACGGGTGGCAACTCTAAATTGGTTCCTAACTAGGATGCTAGATCGGCGGGCTGATTATCTAATTAGAAACCACCTAGCAACCGGTCTCATTTGACAGATGAATGTGATACACTGCTTCTTCTTTTTGGGGTAAAAAAAACATACCAAAGAAAAGTAGCAATGTATGTCAAATGAAAACGGTCGCTAAATAGTTTCTATTTAGATAATCAGCCCGCGGGATATTATGTAATCGCGGCTTATGATGGTGTGCATGAGAGTTAACACACGTCTAAAGCCCGGTTTACACATCCATAAGTAAGTAAGTAAAAACAACGTGTAGATACTGTCCGATTACTCACTTGCCTGTCGGCAGCAAGTAAGTTGGCGGGGAGCCGGAGACGATGCGGAGGGGAGTTGCGCAGTACTTGCCTGTTCAAAAAATTTAACCAGATCCTATCCAGCGGCAAGTCTCTACTTACTTACTTGCCGGCTGGTGTCCACCCACACTTGGTTTTTACTTACTTATTAATTACTTACTTATGTGTAAATCGGCCTTAAATGAGCACACGATTCGGCACATGAACTCGCGGGGTGGGGTGAGGTAATTGATTCTGGGGAGGGGCGGAGAGTGTCCTTTCTGAACGGTAGTACATAAAAATGAAATGAAAAGCGGTACCTACTTGCCAACCATCTCTCACGCAAGTTATGTCATTTGAAGCAATTTATTTTTATTTTTTTGTATCCCCTATTAATTTTAAAACATAAAAATAATTAAATGTAAAGAGCTACACACATTACGACAGCATCATTAAAATGGGCGTATCATTTATTTATAACTCGCTTCTGGTGTAGTTGATAGTTACTTCTCACTTAGAGCTCCGAGGAAACTCCTTAGATTTAACCCCCTGTTATGCGTACCATCTGCATCTTCTGCACTATGAGTAATTTTCTATGGAGAGTTGGGTAAATTTTTTTTTCGATGTCGCTTCCAAAAAACAGTTTCATCTCAAAGATCTTATCCAAATAAGCAAAAAAATATTCAACAGCTTAAGTCTATCATGGGCAGTTTTTGAGATATTTAAGATTAAAAATTTATATGTAAGTAGTTAATTTTTTTTGGCAATGTCGCTTCCAAAAAACACTTCCATCTCAAAGATCTTATCCATATAAGCAAACAGATCTTTAAGATAAAAAAGGTGTTTTTGGAAGCGACATCGTAAAAAAACCGGCCAAGTGCGTGTCGGGCCACGCGCCGTAGGGTTCCGTAGTTACCTTATATACCATATCCATACCATATTGAATACCACTATCATTTTTCGTAAGTAAAAATTACTTTGTTTTTCACAGTGTTGGTATAAAAATTAATGACAAAGTTATATTTGCGGTTTTGGAAAATATGATATTATATCAAAAACTATATATTCAAGTTTGTAAATATCGTTACTTATGGCTGTTGCAGCTGATAAGTTTCTTGCGCCCGTTCTTCTTGTCAGCTAAAAAAGTCTGGAACGGGTGGTAGGAAAATATAGACGATTCAAAAGTACTTAATAATTAAGTTTATTTGAATAAAGCTTATTTCACTTTCACTTTCACTAATAACTATATCTCGTTCAAACCAATTTTCAGTGAAAGTTTTTGTTAAGATCTATAGCATATATTTTTTTTAGATTTTTCACTCACTTATTTTAAAAGTAAGAGGGGGGGGGGGGACACGCATTTTACCACTTTGGCAGTGTATATCTTTCAAACGGTTGACTTTGAGAAAAAATTGTCTTAGGAACCTCAATGTCATTTTTGAAGACCTATCTATCTATAGACACCCCGCACGTATTGGTATGAAGAAAATTTTTTTTTCAGTTTCAGTTCCATGTATGGAGAGCCCCCCCTTAATCTTTTATTTTTTATTTTTGTGTTAAAATCGTTAAGCGGTTAACAGAATACATCTACCTACTAAGTTTCAACTGTGTAATCCTAATACTTTCGGAATAAAATGGCTGTGACATACGGACGGACGGACAGACAGACATGACCAATCTATAAGGGTTCCCTTTTTTGCCATTTTGGCTACAAAAAAAATTAACTACTTTTTACTAATACCCCGTATCTCTTGCGTGCAAGCAATAGCTTTAACTTGATCTCCAAGCAGTTTGACATTGACCTGTTTAATACTAGCGTTGCATCGTTGAATTGAAGCGACTAATGAGCAGCGAGTTTTTGGCAAATAGGTAGTCTTTTAAGTGTGCCGTATACTTAGTATTGGTTTTTTTCTAGTATATTATTAATCATAATTTTATTTTGGAATAATACCTAAATACTACGGTTACGGGCTGAATAACTAACTACCTACATCAAAATTTAAAAGAATGTTAATGACATTTATTTTATTTTTAAATAAAATTAAGCCCTTTCAAAAACAGGTCCGATTTTTTATTTAATTGTTCAGTTAATGCTTTCGTTATAAAAAGGGTAACAGGCTCAAACCAAGTAAAATACTCAAATTTGTACATTTGGATGAAAACCCGTAGTTCGAGGTAAATTTTTAATTTTACTCAGAGCACACAATATGCAAGGCTAAATAAAACAGTTTTTTTTAAAAAGTGGCGGCTTTCAGGGATTATAATAATGTTCAGGGGTTGTATGCTTGGTATCCTATCTACCATATTCGACTTTATACTTAAGGTTATTTATTACCAAACACCCTGTATACCAAAATATATAATAATTTACCATAACATCGTAAAATATTTCAGTAAACTAATGCAAATATAAGTAGGTAAGTATTCAAAATTCTGTTTCCGAAAACAATCGAATTACCTAATAACATCATCATCTCAATGTTGCTATGCAATACTTTTATTTAGCGTATGGTCATATTGGTCATTACAAAAAAGTTGTTACTACGTTTTATCTAAAAACTTTTTTAATTTTTAGGTATTGCTTTACAGCAATAAGTACCTATGTTAAAAACAGTAAAATAAATAAAACATAAAACCATCTTGACTTCATACATATTTTAATTTCAATATAATATATTGCGGCAGAACATTGCTGATTTCTTGTTTTTTTATAAAATACTTTTTTTTTTCAATTTACCTAGGTATATAAAAATTAAATTTAATATTGTAACAATGCCATGCCGCCGTGTCTCCAACTTTCTATGGTCCGTGAATTTTAGCAAACCTTTGTGTAGGTAACACGTTAGTTTTCAAAAATTTTAATAGATGTCGGTAATAAATTACATATTAGTTTTTCTAATTTTTTAACAGATGTCGGTAATAAATGACTCGTGATGTAATGTAGAGGGTGGCGGGATGAGGGGAGTCAAATCCTTAGCTGTCATTTCACCTTAATCCGCCTTAATATAAAAAATAAACAATAAAAAATATTTGATCTTGGAGGCAATGGGTAGGACTATTTATAGGGGTCAGAAGGGAATAAAAAAGAAAATTAATGAAATATTAAACTGCCCCCGGGAGCAATGGAGCATAAGTCGAAGCTTTGTGGTACTCTTTATCGCAATATTTTATTATTTATCTTTATTTCTACACTATTTTCTAGTCTGTCGTTTAGTTTATTGCCAAAAGTGGCCACTTTTAGAAATATAACTTCATTGAACTAATCTTTAGTACAATTAAGTTTTATTTCTAAAAGTGGCCACTTTTGGCAATAAACTAATTATTTACGACAACTAAACGACAGCGGAGTACACTAGAAGAACACAATGAGGGCTTTTCACAATGACAAAAAACTGTAGGCTCGATAGATGGCGTTGATAAAAAAGGTGACAATATGATGTTTTTACTTAGCTTCGAAGGGTATCAACACCATCTAGTGAGGCAAATAGCTAGGTACTATTTTTAGGCTTCGAAGAGTATCAACACCATCTAGTGAAGCAAATAGTTACTATTTTTATTTTTTAAATGTCACTTTAAAAACCCCTCAACTAGGTTAATACGATTTTTCGCGTGATTCCGCAACGGACCGGAACGGAAGTATCGAGCGAAAGCGTTTGCGGCACCGCGGCAGGTGGTTAAATATTGTACTTTCCATGGTTAAAATCTACTCTAGGGCGATCTATGACCTAGCGATTAGCCTGTTGGAATCCACCCATGAGTGCATTGCGTCGTACTTCTGTGTGTTCTCAACTAGATTATTTTATTTTATTATTAATAATTATTTAAAAAGAACGGGGGTACTTTAGTTACTACTACTAGTTTTTTGTCAAATAATCCACAATAATAATACACAACAACCAGTAGTTTCGTAGCAGTTGGCCTTGAACTACCGCGGACATTGGAAAAACCATCCATGTCCTATTTATTCTGTACTACTGTTCAGAATGGCAAATGAAATTATTACAAATAATATTATGATAAACGAAAGAATAACTTACCTGATACTGCTTCCTCTTTTTTTTTTACGAAGCAGCAGCACTCCTTTATTTAAAAAACTTATCTGAAAAGAAAAAATAAATCTTAACTTTCAACTTAAGGCGATTAGCTTCCTCACAGTGGCGCCCTCACCTTAAATAAATTTATTGTTCGCTAAGTACATAATGTATCAAAAATTCAAACGTTGAGATTGATGCTAAGGTTCTATAGTTTATTTACAAACTAAAAAATAGTCTTAGAAACCTCAATGTCATTTTTGAAGACCTATCTATAGATAGTTGACACCACGCACGTATTGGTTTAATGAAAAAAAATATTTCAGTTTCAGTTCCATGTATGGGGAGCCCCCTTAATCTTTTTTTTTATGTAAAAATCTTAAAGCGGTTTAAAGAATACATCTTCCTGCCAAGTTTCAACTGTGTAGTGAATAAAATTAGAGCGGACTGTCTTGGCTGGTTAAATAAAAAATAAAGTTCTTGGAACACGTACGTCACGCACGTCTTGTTTATTGTCATAAGGAACACACGGAAACAGGAAATTGGTTAATCGAACAGTGTTGCAAGCTGCCAATTTAGGTTGCCAGTTAAAATGGCAATTAAAATAAAAAAGAATGTTGGTTATTCCAACATATTGCCCAACTAAGAAAACAATTTTAGCTACACTAGGTACCTTTTAAACTTATACAAATAAAAAATAACAATTAACTTTACTTTAAAGTAAGAATGTATTTGGGTAAGTATAATTAACTTATACAAAGCAAATAATTACTTTACTTATAGGTCTGTATTTGGGCAAATATAAATTACTTATATAAGGCAAATAACAGTTATTATATAACATTTTTTTTTTATCTAAGTATGATGTATTCTAGTCATCTTAGGATATGAATTAAGCACAACTACTACATTACATGTTATTATCATCTATAGGCAAAACACATATTTTAACAATAGACCGTTTATGAGTCCTACCATTAGCAGTCTTTACTTCGACAACTCTTACTTTGTTGTCCTTGCCGGGGAAAACTTGAGTTACTCTGGCCATAGGCCAACACATAGGTGAAGTATTTTGCTCCTTTAAAATGACTAATGAACCTACTTTAACATTAGGATGAGCAGTCCTCCACTTAAGGCGTGTTTGCAAAGTATTTAGGTATTGCTTATTCCAAACTTACCAGAATGAGTTTTTTATTTGAGTACAAATTCTCCAAAATTTTAAATGATTCGTGAGAGGCACATCAGGTTCTGGGTAAGTATTTAGAGCAGAGCCTATAAGAAAATGACCAGGTGTAAGACATGCATAATCTTCTATATCATTTGACAATGGCATAAGCGGTCTACTATTTAAAATGGACTCAATTTGACACAAAACAGTGTTTAATTCTTCATAGGTAAGTACAGTTTTTTGAATAACTCTCTTCAAATGGAATTTCATACTTTTCACACTGGCTTCAGCTAAACCTGCGAATGTAGGTGAATAACAAGGTATAAACTTAAAATTTATGCCATTTTGTGCAGAAAAGTCATGAATTTCCTTTTGATGTGACACAGAATTTTGTAATTTATACAACTCAATTAAATTACTACTTGCACACCTAAATGTTGATGCGTTATCACAATAAATATTAAGGGGCAACCCTCTTCGTGCAATAAATCTTTTTAAACATGCCAAAAACGTTTCCGTTTTAAGATCTGAAGCTAATTCTAAATGTATTGCCTTTGTGGAAAAGCAAACAAAGACACAGACATAGGCCTTGGTTTCTACAGGCCTTCTGATTCGAGATTGTTTTATCATTATTGGTCCAGCAAAATCTAAACCACAATTTTTATAAGCTCTACAGGGAACATTTACTCTATCAGGCGGTAGCTGACCCATAATTTGCTTAGCCACGTTAGCTTTTAATTTAAAACAAATAATACACTTATGTATAACCTTTTTTACTTGTTGTATACCTTTCAAAATCCAAAATCTTTGATTTATTGTTGACAGAAGTAGCCTTTGCCCTGCATGAAGATTCCTTACATGTTCTCTTTGAATTATCAATTGGGTAATACGAGAATCTCGGGGCAATATAACTGGATGTTTTTGAGAAAAGGGAATTTTAGCATGTTCTAGACGGCCTCCTACTCGAACTAGGCCTCTGTCATCAACAAATGGACACAATGATCTTAGATTGCTTTTAACAATATTATTACATTTAATATGATGAATATCATCTTTCAAATATTTTTGTTGCTCATATTTGACAATTAATAGTAATGAGTCTTCTAGTTCTTTGCTACAAATAAAACTTAATTTATTTTTGGTATCTTTAGACTTTGCATTGTGAACAAAACGCAAGATATAAGCCAATATGCGCTGCATTTTGTTTAAATCAGAATGTTTATCGAGAAAATCTAAACATAACAAGTGTTCGTCGGAAACAGTACAGACCATAGCACTCGAAAATGCTGAGCTAACCTTCACCTCCGGTAAATCATCAGGAACTGGTAATTCAGGTAAATTACTTACTTCATACTCACTACCTTGGAGGATACTGGGACCTTTCCACCATAGTGGATGGTTCTCCAACTCGTTCGGTAAAACACCTCGACTTAGGCAATCTGCAGGATTACATTCCGAAGCAATATAAGACCAGCAAAATTGGTGTGCGAGCGTTGAAATAACCTTTACCCTATTTGCCACGTAGGCATTGAGCGTGTTTATATTAGTTTTAATCCATGCGAGTACGATTTGCGAATCAGAGTATAAAATGACATTATTCACATTTATTTTTAATTGTAAAATACTGTATATTCTAGTAACAAGCTGTGTAAGGAGAAGCGCCGCGTTAAGTTCAAGTTTCGGTACGCTGAGTTGTTGTCGCAGTGGATTGACACGTGACTTTGAACAAAGCAAAGATATTTTTACATTACCCGTTGCATCAATAACACGTAAATAAACACAACAACCGTACGCGGAGCTTGACGCATCAGCAAAGCCTATCAGTTGAACAAGGTGCACATTGCCATAACTAACAAAGCGTGGTATTGAAATCGGTGTCATGATATGCAAGCTATTACAAAATTCAAACCATGCTTTTAGCACCTTTTCACTTGGCCGCTCATCCCAGCCAGTATTTTCCTGCCATAGCCATTGCATTATGACCTTAGCACTTAAAATAATGGGTCCAGCTAACCCAAGCGGATCATAGAATTTTCCAATAAAGCTTAAGATATCACGCTTAGTAGCAGGTATGTTATTGTTAGTCATAGGGCTCGAAATCACAAAAGCATCCTTTTTGACATTAAAATTTACACCTAATGTTTTAAGAAACACATTGTCTTTTTCTAATTCTATATCATCAAAATGATGTTGTGATTTTGGAATTCCGCTTAATAATTCGGAACAATTGGAAACCCATTTATGTAATTCAAAACCTCCAATTTTTAAAAGATTGCAAAGTTGATTTTTAGTTTCTATCAATAGCTCTGGGCTACCTTGAGACACAAGAGCGTCATCAACATACAAAGAATTTTCTATAACAAACGCAGCTAAAGGAAAATTATCTCCATACCTAATGGCTAATTCTTTTAAACAACGAGTGGCTAAGTATGAAGAACTTTTAAGACCGTAACTAACGGTGTTTAACTGTATACATTGAATATTGTCCTTGGGGGCATCCCTCCAAAGGATATTTTGTAATGATCTATATTTAGGATCCAACAATATTTGTCTAAACATACTCTTTATGTCAGTTATAAAAATGTACTCATCTGTTCTAAACAACAACAAAACATCAACTAACTCTTTTTGGACTACCGGACCGTTTAACAATAAATTATTCAGCGAAACCCTTTTACTGCCCTTCATTGACCCATCAAAAACTACCCTACACTTAGTAGTTCTTTTATCTAATCTTATTATTGGATGGTGTCCTAGGAAAAATACAGCATCTTTATTGAGGTCATATTGGCTGATATCAATGATAGAACCGTGCCCTTGTTGAATGTAATCATGAATGAATTCTTTATAAAGTGCATAAAGATTTGTATCTTTTTGCAAGCGGCTTTCTAAATTAATAAACCTTTTAAAAGCTAAGTTAAATGAATGCCCTAGTGTTTGATTAATTGACTCCAATGGTAATTTAAGTGGTAAGGCAACTTGAAATTTGTTATTTTCATTATCTAACGTTACTGTTTCACAAAATATTTGTTCACATGCCTTTTGTTCAGGTAATTGTTTTGGAAAAATCTCAGGAATACTTTCAGTTTTCCAAAATAAAGACAGTGTTTCATTTAATGTGCTGTCACAAGTCTTGCAAAACAAAGATGTTACCTGATTTACATTGTTAGTGCTTGGCACTGAACCTGCTAGAACACAACCAAATTGTGTATGAAGAATAGGCAGTGTGGCTTTACTGGAACCGTCGGCTGACTGCTGCTGATTGGCGGTTCTGTGCTCAGGCTCAGGCTGTAGCAAGACCTGGAAAAACACATCAACGCCCAATAAAATATGTATCACGCTTGGCTCGTTAAAGTTTTTATCTGCCAGTGTGATATTTGGGGGCAGCACTAAATCCTTCAAAGAAAAGGAAGTTTGTGGCAATTTGGATGTAATTTTATCCAATATGAAACATGTGACATTAATATTAAAGTTGTTTGTGAGTGAAAATAATTGTATATCAACTCTATGTTTTAAGTTACACTTGGCATTACCTATACCAACCACTGGAGTATTCATAGGCTTTGGCTGTAACTTTAAAAGATCAGCAAGCTCCTGAGTGATAAAGGATACTTGGGATCCACTATCAAGGAGAGCCTTGACATGGACCTCCGTACCGTTGCTCGCTACGAGCTTAACTCGAGCTGTCGGTAATAGTACTTGATTTGTGTTAGCATCCATAAATAATGTTACAGGAGACTGTGATTTATCTTCATGAAGTAAAGTGTTGTGTTTTTGTTTGCACACTTCACACTTAAAAAAGAATCTACACTTTCTACTATGGTTGTTGAGACAAATTTTACAAATATTATTCTCGTTGACAAATTTTAATCTATCAGCTGCGGACATAAGTTTAAATTTAGGGCAAACAAATAATTTGTGTGGGGACTCACATAATTTACAGGATGGTGATGGAGACTGCCCTTGATCCTTGTTTCCAACTCCGGCACTTGTCGCTAAATGTGTATGAGCTTTGGAGACACCGACGCCGAAAGGCATAACTGCTTTCTCAGCATTCTCGAGCGCTAATGCCCTCTTTTCTAGAAAATCAATTAAACAGTTGACTGTAGGTTCCCTATCCCTAGTTAATTGGAACTCTCTATTGCACAATATGTCTAGTTTTCTAGTTAAAATGCAAAGAACTATAGGATCCCATTGATTAACATTATGTTTTAAATTGTTTAGCGCAGCAATTTGCTGTTTAACAGTTGACACAAAACATCTTATATTGTAAGCTGTAGATTTTGTCATTGGAGCTATGTCTAACAACAAGTTTATATGCTCATTTGTAATCTTATATATGTTATCGTAACGATCCCTTAACTGTTTTCTGGCTTCGTCATAACTATCACCGACTATGGGTAAATTCTTTATCAAATCTAAGGGTTCATTGCGAAGAAAACTTCTTAAGTATACCAATTTCTGAACATTTTCTAATTGTAAATTATTGTGTACTAAAGCATCAAATAGGTCACAGAAAGATCTATACTCAGAGTACTTACCACTAAATATGGGTACAGAAATATCAGGTAGTTTATGCTGATTCACATTTTTATAAACCTGTGGCTGCTGCGAAGACGACCCCTCAACCTTGACATCAGATATTTTCGGCAAAATTTTTGAAATTATGGCGAGAGCCTCAAAGTAATTTTTCTCGACGGCGTCATCGTCGTCCGCCGATGGATCGATTGCACAAATTTCCAGATTTAGGTTTTCGAACTTGTGAAATGCGGAACGTAGACGCTCCTTTTTACACTGAAGAATGTGCTGGTCAAGGTGAAAGACATCATCGTCTAAGTCTTTTAAATAGTTATAATGCTTCGTGATTACTCCTTTAACAGCAGCTCGCTTTCTTTTTAATGCGGACAATTCCAGCACACCTACGACAGTTTCTATACTTTCGGTTTCGTCACCGGAATTATTCGTTTCCGACATCTTTTACGATTACAATAACACAGTAAAGCTAACTGAAATGCTTTAAAAATAACAAAAATCTCGGTCGTCTTCGCAGCCACTTACAATACAAAATAAATCTTTGTATAAAACTACAACAAAATGGCTGACCGACGCTACGAACAAAAATGAAACCTCGGCGATCGATTCGCAAATTGATTGAGCTTGCTTGTTGTGCTTGACGGAAATGCTGCTTTACCGACGCAGTTGAGTGATGTTGCTCCCTAGCGCCACGAGCGTGTAGAATGTATCCCCAAGCGGCCAATTTAGGAACCTCGCACGGATGTTGATCACGAAGTGGCAGGCACGCTAGCGCCACAAGCGCGTAGAATACATCCCCAAGCGGCGAATGTAGGAAACTGGCGTTGACCCAATACGTACGTACGGCATACAATATGGCGGGCGGGCTGGGTCCTCTGCCCCGAAAATTGATTATGGAAAAGTATGCTCCGAATCTTCTTTGCAGTTTGATGCTGTCTTCAAAATTGATGACGAAAATTTTAATGATTTTCTGTGCGTGTAGAATATACGTGCTTGCTTCGGATGTTTGGTGGTTGTTGGCGTCTTCCGTTCACGCGGCAGGAAATGAAGGCACGCGCGAAGACAAAAAAATATTGCCGAACTCCTACACAAACTACTCGTAAACACTTCCAAGGCCTTTTTTCCACAAAGGACCATGAATAAAATTAGAGCGGACTGTCTTGGCTGGTTAAATAAAAAATAAAGTTCTTGGAACACGTACGTCACGCACGTCTTGTTTATTGTCATAAGGAACACACGGAAACAGGAAATTGGTTAATCGAACAGTGTTGCAAGCTGCCAATTTAGGTTGCCAGTTAAAATGGCAATTAAAATAAAAAAGAATGTTGGTTATTCCAACAGTAGTCCTAATACTTTCGGAATAAAGTGCATGTGACATACGGACGGACAGACAGACAGACAGGCAGACAGACAGAGACAGCCAGACGGACAGACAGACATGACGAATCTATAAGGGTTCCGTTTTTTGCCATTTTGGCTACGGAACCCTAAAAACACCTCACGTAATTTATGGTCGCCCCCATATAGATTATTGAATTTTATAAAAAATATATTCCTTTATTTGAATTAGTACTTACAATACTTTGAAATCACAGTAAAGCCATGAACAATTTTGGATCTACTTTACAAAATACAAATTATAAATATCTTTATTGTCTCATGAGTTTTACATGGTGGTAAATATTAAAAGTATCATCATGAACCCCGTTAGGGCACTACAATATTTTTTCAATTAAATTAAGAACTTGCTTAATTTGTTATAACATTTTCAAATGTATTAGAATCAATGCACTTAACACAGTCAATAGTACAATACAATTTATGAGAATAATCATTTACAAAACTCGAAAAACTCCTGCATAGTGTAAAACAGTTTTCCAACAAATACTCTTTCAGTTTTCTTATGGAATATCTTTTAGAATGTATTTATTTATGTTATTTTCATCTTTAATTATTTTGGGGAGTTTATTATATTATTTTTATGGCGTTAACGTGTGCTCCCGAACTATGGAGTTTTAGATTAGATTGAGGTAAGGCTAAACGGTTCTTATGTCTTAGATTCATTGTTCCGGTAGCAGTCTTTTACTTGGGGGAATAAGTGAATGTTATTTCTGACGAATTTACAGATTTCTAATATATATAGTGAGGTTAAGGTCAACATTTTGAGGTTTTTAAAGTGAGGTCTACAACTTTCTGTCCCATCCATATTTGCAAGGATTCGTATAGGTACATCTCTTTTGAATAAGATCTTTTCTGTGATTCGTGTGTATGAAATTCATATTAAAATATTTCATTGTTATAAACATTACTATTTTATTAGTACATACATGGTACATACCTACTAGGGCAGGAGCCCCGTTTGTGGCCACTACCACGGTTTTGGCCACTTGCAACTTTAGCGGCCAATAAATAAGGCATAAAAAACGGACTTGCTTCATAGTATGTGGTAAAAAATCCTTTGTCTATGGTCCGTTCTGACAAGTCACAGTTGTGACGTCTTATGTTTCAAGACAATTTTTTGTGAGGTTGGTAAATTTTATTGAAAATTTCCGGTACTTTCTTAAGGAAAACCTTAAGAGACAATATGAAAGTTATCAATAAATATCACAGAAATCTTTTTACTTTTTGTTTTGGATTTGATTGAAGCCTACTAACAGAATGTCTCGTTAAATTCTTAGTGTTGGAAAAAGGGGGTGGCAAAAACGAATACACTAATTTGTACTTTGCTTGGGTTGTGGCCATGCTAGTGGCCAGGAGGCTTACCATCACCTTTTAGAAAACCATCATGTTTTATGAACGTTTTGTTTTAAGCTTACAATAAGATTTTTCAAATTCGTACCACAACCGGCACAAAGTAATAATACTTTATTCCTGCCAAAGAACGAATGATATTGCGAAATTGTCTATTCCCTGCTAGCCATCATAATCATAATCATAATCATTTTATTCGCTCAAAACATGGTATAAAAAGTTGTTACATTTTTGAAGACTCACATGTTTTGCCAAGGTTGTGGCATGCAAATTATTTATATAAAATATTTAAATACTACTTAATTAATTGATTAATTACTATTTATAAACTTTTTCGTCAAAAATCCGTTAATTGAATAAAAATTGTTGTCACAGAGCCAATTATATTACTTTTTTTTAAATAGGTTAGTATTAAGTTTTTTTATGTCAGCAGATTTTTTTTTTATAAATGTTAATGCACATAAATAAACAACTTTTCCTATATTTAGCAGATTTTGGGAAATCTCTTAAAACAAGCCTGTGGGGGTCCCTTTTTAGTCTGGTGTTTATGTCGCCAGCTTTGGTAAACAAGTCTTTATGTTTATTTACAAAATTACAAATTTCGTAGATGTATAGAGATGGCACCGTTAATAAACCAAGGCCTCCAAATAGTGGTCTACAGGGTTCATCCGGTGCAACGCCATAAATGGCTCTGATACTCCTTTTTTGTGCTTTAAATGCTCGATCCCTATCTGTACCGTTGCCCCACTACGGCTTATTAGCTATCTACACTTGACACTGGCAAAAACGAACGAGACAGAATCATCATGGCACCGCACCGACAGGGCCCAACTTCCTGCTGCGAGCTGCCATACCGACTACGGCCGTGTACCTGTCCCGCCTGCACCACACCACCACCGTGCAGGATGTGATAGAGTACATAAAGAAGAAGGCTAACTTTTGCTTGAGAGTTCAGCCTCTGGAGTCGCGCCATAACACGAATTTTAAGTCGTTTGTGGTGCGCATCCCGACCGCCAGGCTGGACACTTTCATGAAGGAGGACTTCTGGCCGCAGGGTGTGGTATACAGGCGCTTCCGAGGGGCGTTGCCTTGTGCCACCGAAATGACACAGAAAGTGCCAAATTGACTTTATACTAACGTAATATTAAGTTATATTTACTAACAATATTGTTTATACATATATTATGTTTTAGTTTTAAGGTATGTATCTATGGGCCATTGTTGCCTGATTATAAATTAATAAATAAAATAAAAATAAATAAAAATTACTTCCAAGAGGAAAGTAGATTGCCAAAACAAAATAATAAGAAGAGAAAAATGGCCAAGAATGCGCTGAATGCGACAATTAAAAAAAACTGTGTAGGCGCGCTTGTGTTTGAACTTTGTAAATTAATAAAATTTTATATTTTAAACTTAAATGTCGGACTTAAAGTAAGTAAATACAGATTTCCTTTTATCACCTTTAAACGCGCAGTGCTTTAGTTTAACTAAGTATTATTTCTTGTCTTTCAGTAAAAAAAAACTAGTCGGGTGTCCAATAAGGATATTGCTTCGGCCTATAAAAGGTCGTTGCAGGCTAAAGAATACACTCGCACAGAAAATGGAACGAAATTACAGCAACAGCAGCAGCAATTTTTACAGGGGACTTCAGCAGAGGTTTCAACTCCTCGATGAGGTTATAAACCAATTTCTTGGTAAGTCGATAACGTTTCACAAACTCAGCATCCTCTAATTCGAAGGGATCACTTTCTTCAACGCAACATTAGTCGACGCTGCCTTCGATTTCTATTGGTTTCTGCGTTATCGGCTTCCAAAAACTCAAATACTTCGTATTCACTGTCCATCCGAAAACAAGTATTTGTTATCAAATAAGAATGAAACATACCAACTAATGTTACATTCACAATGAAGAACAATATGTATAAAAACGTTTCACTTACTGTGTATGACGCAATTTCCAATTTCTAAATAAAATAACTCAAAATAGTTTTGTTTCCGTCGAGAAAAAGCAACTTTTTTAAGACTGCAAAATTTCTCAATATTTGACACAAAAACAATAATGCTAGCTGTCAAAAGACACGTCGTGGTACGGTTTAAGTGAATGTTTGAACGATGACGTCACAAAACTTCCAACGGAAACATTATTACAATAATCATACTTTATGAAGGTCGTAGTACGAAATAGCATGGTAAGAATGAAATAATACTGCGCTAAGACATGGCAGTACCCAGAACTGACACCCATACAACATTAGTGTTGGCCACTTTGTTTTTATTTTGTGTTTGTTGCTTGACAATATACTAACTGGTTTGGTAAGTTTTTATTTCTTTTGTACTTTGGTTGGGTAAAAAGGCTTAAAACAATAATAAAAAAAACAAAATTGATATATGCCAAGAGGAAGCTTTTTCCTTATTTGCTTTCCAAAGAAGAGCTATGACAATAGCATGAAATGAAGCGGTGGTATGAAAACAGCTACAGCTAGCCGAACTTTTAGAGTGCCGCGTACCACCATGCCATGCGGCACAAAGTTTCAGGCTGTGCGCCGAGTAGAGTTTTTCTATGTGCCTAAAGTGGCAAAATATTGGGAATTTGTTAACTGTAAAACAAGAAGATCAACCAATTCTTACGACCTGTCAAGTGTAATATCCCCCTTCAAGCCGCAGGCGTCTACAAACTAGATTGTGACTGTGAGCTCTCCTACATCGGGCAAACAAAGAGAAGCATAGGGACCCGCGTTAAAGAACATGTAGCTGACATGAAACATAGGCGCGATAACAAGTCTGCAGTGAGTGAACACGCCTTTGAGGGGCCCAACCATTATATTAGATTTGACAAACCCCAAATCTTTGCCAGGGAACGTAGATTCATTCCTAGAATGCTCCGCGAGGCTATCGAAATAAATAAATATCCTAATTTCAATAGAGATGATGGTTGGAAAATTCCACCAGCTTGGGACCCCATCATTCACAAGCTAAAGCCCCAAACACACACTGTAAGATCTAATGATACGGTTAGTTCCTTTTGCAAATAAATTAATTAATATAAAAGACGGAGGTCGGCCTTCCTCTCCAAGTTTTCTTTCGCCATTTCTTTCTTGGAGGGGCCTCCCAATTTTTTGAAATGGTAGTAGTTTCAGTAGATTCTCTCTTTTTAACATATAAAATTAAATTAAAACCAAACCAAAACTTAAACTAATTAAAATTTGATAAATTTTAATTTCTGAACGTTCTAAAAAATTCATCGCTTGAGGGTAGGCTCACAAGTAGCTTCAGTCCCCCGTGACCACGGCAGCTGCAAAGGTGCCGTCGGGAAAATCAAAAATCAAACCAAATACCAACTAATTACCAAAGTACTTTCAATAAAACCGCGCTAGTATCCGTTAAAAGTGTTTTTTTTCATGTCTAGTGAGCGCGTAAGCTTGAGAAGTGAATAGTTAAAAGTTATTTACTCTCACAATTACCTATCCGATATGTAGTAGGTATTTAATTTCAACCTACCTACCCATTGTGTGCAAACTTTTGTTAACTATTGTGATAGAAAATGACCTCACTTTAAATGTGGAGCTCATTTTTCAATGTTGACGACTCTGTATGAAATATACAGGGAGAAAAAAGCAGCCCTTGACGAGTTTCTTGCCGGTTCTTCTCGTTACAAGGTCTCCCGCTTAGGGTTTGCGAA
Source organism: Agriphila straminella (assembly GCA_950108535.1). Classification (NCBI taxonomy): domain Eukaryota; kingdom Metazoa; phylum Arthropoda; class Insecta; order Lepidoptera; family Crambidae; genus Agriphila; species Agriphila straminella. The sequence goes on along the minus strand of OX467316.1, from coordinate 483,559 downwards.
CCGATGGCGTAGCTTCTATTAATTTCAGAGTCCCAAATTGTTCATTGTGCGGAAAAGTAGACGATGTCTATCATTTATTAATGGAATGTGATCGTAAGCGTCATATCAGGGCCGTGGTATTTAACTCGTTAAATGTTAATAAAAAATATGTTGGTTGCATGTCTAACCTCTTAGCTGAACCGTTGTCGGAAGCTACTAAAGTGATTATCAACTTTGTTATCCATAGTCTTAAGTTGGATTAGTTATTAAAATTAGGGTAAGATGGAGCTGGCACGTTCGAACTGTCGATCAAAGCTCCTAAACAAATAAAGAAAAAAAAATGTTGACGACTCTGTATGAAATATACAGGGAGAAAAAAGCAGCCCTTGACGAGTTCCTTGCCGGTTCTTCTCGTTACAAGGTCTCCCGCTCAGGGTATGCGAACCGATGGCGTAGCTTCTATGACATTCACAAGTGCTTGTAACAGTATTTTTGAATTTTGAATTTTGTAAACTACCTACCTAACTAAATATTAACTTTTAAATATTAATTTGGTTTATTTTATTAAAAAACTGTAAAATTCCCTTACTAATTTATTGGCCACAACTGGTGCAATGGTGTGGCCAAAACTGGGGAAAAAGTGGCCAGAACTGGTGAAATCATATCTTTTATAATTAAAACTATATAAAAAATATATAATAACTCGAATCAAACATCGCATAAAAACTTTAAAAAATAAATGTATGCCCTTCAAATTGGTTATTTCAAACCGTCTCATTACACAATCTCGTAATAGTAGCAAATTATTGAACATACCTGCCCTACCTAAAATATATAAAAAATTCTAAGATTTGTTTTTGAACTACGTCAAACACAGATAATATAATAATATACTATACTACTTAGTACAGATACCTCATCCCATCAGGGTTGCCAGATTGCCACACGACAGTCCCGATTTCGATTATATTGTCCCGAGTCCCGACGATCCATCAGTTTTGTTCCGATTTTTGATAATAACACGCGATCAAAATACAAGTGTTGATAAAAAATATGTCCAAATATTTAAAAGAATAAAAGACAACAAGTTAAATGCCTTATTTTGCGTTGTATCCCTTCAAATGCTAATGTTGAGCGAGTATTTTCCCATACGCTAATGATCTAGGTAATGTCAGAAATCGTTGCTCTGTAGATTATATGAAAGCAGAATTGCAAAAGACATGCCTCGTTCGGAATTCCTACCTCCTAAGTACCTAAATATAAAAATAACGCGAAATTAATGAGAGAGGCCCGTAGCAATACAAAATATGCATGGAAACATGGTCAAAATAAAAATGAAACATTAAATCAAAAGTATTTTTGTCCCTTCAGCTAGGTAGTTCTCATAATACCTCTTACTTTGCTGACCCGCCCGCTGTTTCCTTCCATTAATTTTGAGTACCTATTTTAATTAAGTACAAACATCAGTACATTCAACATGTCCTTCGTAAATTTACGAGTGCCAGTTACCAGTCTCTACAGTAGTGTTACTGACAGTTTTAATGTTTTCAACGTATACATTTAGAAAATAGACCAAAAAATTTTTCGCCCTTGTCCCGACTTTTATGTTTCTAAAGGTGGCAACCCTGCATCCCATACTAAAGATTACGTACGAGGCGATTTAATAGTAGATTGTTATACTAGGGTCAAAAGGAAGCAATTCCTTTTTTTTTCAAAATTGATGACTTTTACCCGTGTTAAACACTCTACTTTTCATTTCGAATTTCAGGAAAGTAAAAAAGTCTTAGTTATTCCAAAATGTTTATTAATAAAAACATGTACCTACCTACTTAGTAACTACATTAGTAGACCTTATAATTATTCCCTATACCAACTTACCTTTTAAAATCTAGAAAAATTAGAACAATTTGTGAAATTTAAAGTTAAATTCTTGCTTGGAATATTTACAGTTTGATATCAATTTGATATAAATTATTATGATGACAGATTTGGCTTTGTTGGATGCCTGTAAAAGTTGGAGATATTCTTTGGTCTTTGATAAGACGGTAAGTCCATGGCAGAGACTCTCCTGAAGTAGTTGTTTCCTGTAGGCGAATTACAGCGTAGTTTTATTGTTTCTTTTATTTTATTTGAACTTTTTGTATTAGTTTTAAATTCATTTTTAGTAAATACAAAATCAACACAAAACTTTAATACGGCACACACAGCTCAAAGTCACAGAGTTAGGTAAGTCTCCCTCCAATATTTTATAGGTTTTCTTATTTTAAATTTGGAACACGTAGCGTCGCCGGCCGCTCCGCCCAATGTTTTTAATTTTGCACTGGCTGTTTATACCATGTTTTGTTGTTGTTCGTGAATGCGCCCTACAAGGCTGCAACTTTTTTTAAACCATTTGTTTGTAACTATTGTAAACTTTTTCGTTGCCAAATTCAGTTCTATTTTTAAATTACTTTTCCACCCTAGGGTGGAACGAAGAGTTTTGGACCCGCTGCTCAGTTCAAATATACATCACTTTCCGAATATGAGAAATGAAAAATGTTTTTTTTATAGAATACTAGATGGCGCCGCTATCGTCGCAGCATGCCTTTATCTTTTCAAATTGTCGTTGTGAAAGAAATACTATTTACCCGACTGCAAGGAAAGGGTTATTTGAAAGTTTGGTTAGCTAAGTGATCATTGAAGTTTATTATATCGAATGGTAGATAAAGGTTAAGTGATATCTCTGTTTCCCGTTAATGAAGAAACCACTGTCAATTAATAATTAGTGACTAACGAATAGTCGCAAGTAGTCATACTTACAGTTATGAGGACGAGCCTGGGTCCTCTTAATATCCAGTAATATTCACTTGCTTGTACGTACCTGTAAAGATAATGGATTACTTTTTGTTACTTAGCTTCATCGCATAGACCATTCAATAGTATATAAGTTGAATCGTGATATGGTTATTATAAGGGGGTCGGAATAATCAGTTTCTATGAACATAATGAAAGATTGATATAGATAGAATATTAAATGTTACGAAAGCAAAGAGAACCAGCAAAAATTATTTATATAAGTGTTGCCGATGTCGGCAACCTCGACACTCTATATTAACGTCAAGCGGGAACGAATTGAAACACCTTCTTGAATCACGCTGAATGCTCGTATATTGTGGTTACAAAGAAAGAAAAAATGGGTGTGCGAGCTTATAAACGAGGTACTACATGGCATATTCACAAACACAATTTTTACCACTAGATCGCACTAAGTGTCCACTAAACAGTCGTTTTGTTAATCACTTTTTCACTGAATTAAAGCTGTCCGCAACAGTCTCCCCCCGGTGCAGCACTCGCGGCACCTTCCTCATCAGTAGGGAGAACAGCCAATCTCGTTGTCGGGCGACGAAAAACTCCTCCTCTTGTCTTAACATCAGCGTTGCGAATCTCGCCGTCTGGTCCCGGATGCACCGCCGTCACGACGCCTCGCGGCCACACGTTGCGAGGCAGGCTGGAGCACGGCCCAGTGAGTGGCAGGCCGCGCGAACCGCCCAGCAGGAAGTGATTTGGGGTGAGCGCCTCTGGATCTTCTTCGCTGACTGGTACGTGGGTTAGCGGGCGAGCGTTTATGGTGTGCTCTACCTCCGCCAACAGCGTCGCTAGTACCTCTTCTCGCGGCGACTTCTCGTTCAGTGTGACTCGTAGCGCACTTTTGACTGAGCGCACGAGCCTCTCCCATGCGCCCCCTTGATGTGGTGCCCCCGGCGCTATGTAGCGCCAGTCCATACGCTCTGATAGCGCGTAATCACGTAGAGCCGGTTCCCATTCTTCTATCGCACGACGCAACTCTACGTCGGCGCCTCTGAAGTTTGTTGCATTGTCTGAATACATAAGACGCGGCCACCCGCGGCGCGCGCCCATTCTTCTTAAAGCCATGATTGCCGAGTCTGTCGATAGCGACGCCACCAACTCTATATGTATCGCTCTTGTTGTGAGACACGTAAATAATGCGCCCCACCGTTTTTCTTGCCGCCGTCCCACTGTCACGGTTATTGGTCCGAAATAGTCCAATCCACAGTTTGTAAAGGCTCTCGTATATGGTTGTAATCTTGCCTTAGGTAAATCTCCGTGCACTGGAACAACAGGGCGGGCCTTTCGTACACGACAAAACACGCATTTGCTAGCCACTGTACGTATCGTCGGTCTCAATCGTAGTATCCAGTATTTGGCTCTGACTTCGTTCACAACGCGCTCATTGTGTGCGTGGTGGGCGCGACGGTGCTCGCGATATAGCAGCAGCCGCGCATACGGGTGCCTGCCGTCCAGTACTACGGGGTGAGTAGCGGGGGCAGACACACCCGCTGCCCTTTTTCGTCCCCTGGCACGCAGCACACCTTGTTCGTCCAAATACGGATCCAGTTTTCGTAGCCGGCTTCCCACTCTGAGGTTTCGCTTTGCAGTGATTCGTTCTATATCAAAAAGCAATACCTAAGTACGATGTTTTTTTTTTGTTTTTTTTATTTTTACACATCAATATTTAAATAATATTTTTTTCTTACCATTTTAATCCGGTAATACATTGGGATTAGAATATCATGCATGCACATATCATGTCACACATGCTTTTACACGAATACGCATTTACACACACTCACTCAGACACATTATGCTCAAATGCTCACACACACTTATACAACCCTTATACAATTAACCTCAAACATTTAAACTATCACGCACTCAAAATACACTTGATACATATACTCACACTTGCATAAACTGTTTAATTAAGTCTTAATAATAATAAATTACTGTTTTTTTTCTATCAACATATTTTGTTATTCTGTAGAATAGTCATAAACATACCTAGTTTTAGTTACTTATTTGAGTCTCGCATTTCATTATTAAATTTTATATTTAAGATGTAACCAGCACCGTTGAGTTTACAATAAGTACTGTTTATAAAATTATTTAACATCACTGTTACATTAAGCTGCATTGTAAACTTGTTTGTGGTTCATAAATAAATAAAAAAAAAAAAAAAAAAAAATATCTTCAGCGAAACATTGGCGTTGCGACTCTCGTTGCAATCTCATCTCAGCCTCTTCTATAAGCTCTACATTCATCGTAGCGGCACGGTCACGACATTAGCGTACGAATAGTAATATTCTCGCCATCGCTCTCACCAAGCGTTCATATGAGGAAAAACGCTCGGCTCGGGGCATACTATCGTTTGCTTCTCCCATTGTCGTGAGCACTGTCTCTACCGTGTCTTCTTCCGTTACGATTTCACATGTGGGCCATAAAGCCTCATTTTCATATAAAAAATCATCGTAGTAATCGCCCGTTCCTTATCATCGAAACTGTCCACCCAGTCATCCATATATAATGATTGTTCGTTATCGCTTGACATGCTAGCGGGTACTCATCGGCGCTCTCTCTTGCGTTCCAGTCGCGCACACTATGTGCTAAGAATGGAGAACTCTTTGCCCCAAATATCATCGACGTCATTTTATATTTTCGTGGCGGCCCGTCTCTATCACCGCCTCTCCATAAAAACATCTGTGCTGGTTGGTCTATAGGCGCAATTTTCACTTGTAAAAACATCTCTTGAATGTCGGCTGTTATTGCTATCCTTTTCTCACGGAACCGCAAAAGCAACCCATTTAAATCTTGTAATAAATCGGGCCCCTCTAAAAGCTCATCATTGAGGCAAACATCATTGGCTTTTGCTGCCGCGTCGAAAACCAATCTTATCTTTCCCGGCTTGTTCACGTTGGTGACCGCGAAGTGAGGCAGGTACCATGCTCGTGGATCGTCTGTCTCTTTCCCACTACACTGCTCCGCGTAGCCTTTCGTGAATAAATTTTCTATCTGTGTTGTATAAGCTTTTTCAAAGTCGCTTGACCGATCCATCTTGCGTTCTATAGATTTCAAGCGCTTCACAGCATTATAATAACTGGGCGGTAGCGTGACGTCATCTCTCTTCCATGGTAATCGTACTTCGCACTGGCCGCCGACTCGCTTTATACTCTCATCGAACGCTTTCACCGCTCTAACTTCCATTGGGTTTTCGCGTTCCCTCCTAGCGATACCGAGTGCGTCTATTTCAAAGTAACGTTTCACCATGTCTTGTAATTCAACCTCGGGTGTGATGAGCTCCATCTTGTAAACGTTAGACGCGCCCTCTAGCGCCGTAATTCGAGGCGCCGTTCCATGTATGACCCACCCTAGCTTCGTGAGCGACGCTACCGGTTGTCTTCTGTTGCCCATTAACAACTTTCGTGACACAATCAAATGCCAATTATCGGCCCCGATCAGTAAACGTGGTTTCACTCTGTCATAACACACGTCACTAGCCGCTAATCTTCTTAAGTGTGCGTACTGGAGGCTTACCATCACCTTTTAGAAAACCATTATGTTTTATGAACGTTTTGTTATAAGCTTACAATAAGATTTTTCAAATTCGTACCACAACCTGCACAAAGTAATAATACTTTATTCCTGCCAAAGAACAAATGATATTGCGAAATTGTCTATTCCCTGCTAGCCATCACTACGGCTTATTAGCTATCTACACTTGACACTGGCAAAAATTACTTCCAAGAGGAAAGTAGATTGCCAAAACACAATAATAAGAAGAGAAAAATGGCCAAGAATGCGCTGAATGCGACAATTAAAAAAAAATGTGTAAGCGCGCTTGTGTTTGAACTTTGTAAATTAATAAAATTTTATATTTTAAACTTAAATGTCGGACTTAAAGTAAGTAAATACAGATTTCCTTTCATCACCTTTAAACTTGCTTTAGTTAAACTATTAAGTATTATTTCTTATTATACGACAATAAAATTAGAACTTCTATGGGAGTTTCTAAATTCCAATAAGGATATTGCTTCGGCCTATAATAGGTCGTTGCAGGCTAAAGAATACACTCGCACAGAAAAGGGAACGAAATTACAGCAACAGCAGCAGCTAATTTTACAGGGGACTTCAGCAGAGGTTTCAACTCCTCGATGAGGTTATAAACCAATTTCTTGGTAAGTCGATAACGTTTCACAAACTCAGCATCCTCTAATTCGAAGGAATCACTTTCTTCAACGCAACATTAGTCGACGCTGCCTTCAATTTCTATTGGTTTCTGCGTTATCGGCTTCCAAAAACTCAAATAGTTCGTATTCACTTCACTGTCCATCCGAAAACAAGTGTGTCCATCAGCCATTTTTGATGTCCCCACTGCTGGGGCACAGGCCTTCCTTATGGGTGGTAAGGAGGATGGGCCATAACCCACCACGCGGGCCCAATGCGGATTGGTGGGTGTTAACGACTGCAAATGCAGCCGGGACCAACGGCTTAACGTGCCTTCCGAAGCACGGAGGAGCTCGTGATAATAAATTTTTGGTCACCCATCCCATGACTGACCCTTGCGAACGTTGTTTAACTTCCGCAATCGCTGGGCCAGGCGCTAAACCACTGCGCTACCGAGCTCCTCCGAAAATAAGTATTTGTTTTCAAATAGAAGTGAAACATAACAACTATAACATTCACAATGAAGAACAATATGTATAAAAACGTTTCACTTACTGTTTATGACGCAATTTCCAATTTCTAAATAAAATAACTCAAAATAGTTTTGTTTCCGTCGAGAAAAAGCAACTTTTTTAAGACTGCAAAATTTCTCAATATTTGACACAAAAACAATAATGCTAGCTGTCAAAAGACACGTCGTGGTACGGTTTAAGTGAACGATTGAACGATGACGTCACAAAACTTCCAACGGAAACATTATTACAATAATCATACTTTATGGAGGTCGTAGTACGAAATAGCATGGTAAGATAGAATGTTATAATACTGCGCTAAGACATGGCAGTAGGCACCCTGTAAGCAATCTTCACTGACTGTTTGGTGATTGAGCGTCAAACTTGTCATCGTTTTGGCGCGAACACGATGGGTGCTTTCATCTCTTGCTACTAACACTAGGTTTACGTCTTCACTGTTCGCTACGCTCCCTTGCGCATTTATACTACATATGCTCAATTCGCTTACAGGCCCTTTCGCACCTATTTCGTCCGCCAGGTCATGATCAACGATCGTCACTGTCGAACCCTCGGCCAGCAGCGCGTATGTCTGTACGGCGCCGCCGGGTCCTTTTACTGTCACTGGACACACCTTTAACATGACTTTCACCGCGACGTTGGCCCTATTAATCGTGGCGATCGTCTCAGTCTGCGACTCTCGCTCGCACCAACGTCTCTTCATTACTGGCGGCACGGTCCTTATGCAACGTAGCGTGGTGACGCGCATTACAGTTGTTCACCCCGCATAGTTTGTGTGTACAGCGGAACCTCCGGTGCTTATTGTTCACACACCGAAAGCACACTCCATTGTTTCTTGCCCACTGCCATCTCTCATCTACCGTCATGGCTTTGTACTTAGTACAGTGGGGTACGTTTCCACATAGTAAACACGGCGCAGACGGCGTCTCTTTCTGGCCCAAAGTGTATATTCTTGCTACATTTTTCTTCTTATCGGTGCGTTTCTCGCTACGGTTTTTTACAACGACGTTCTCTCTTTGCTGTGACGTAGTCGGTACGTATGCAAAACGCAGCGCGCAGTCGGCCTCTTTCATGAGAAATCGAGATAAAATAATTATGTCAGGTTCACTCGGTTCATTCTTCTCGGCGTAGGCGACCCAGTTCGATAACAAATGTGGGCTGAGCTTCTTTATCACCTCTCGAACCAATAGCGGATTTCGTAGGTACCCTCGGTCATCAACCGCTTGAATAACGCAAACTATATTTTGCAATTTCACAGCGAGGGCATTCAACTCGGTAGCACTCGTACCTGAACGCGGTAAGCTTTTCAAATCTTCGAGCGCTCTATCTATAAGCACTTCAGGGCGGCCGTAGCATTGTTCTAATGTGGTCATGATACGATCGGGGTCGGTCGCACTCCATAATAGAGCCGACACACTCTCTTTCGCCTCCCCTTTCAAGCTCACGCGTAATCTTGCTAGATTTTCCTCTGCAGTGAACTTGTATAATCGTGTGGAATCACGCACTGCGGCCTTGAATAACAACCATTCATTCGGTGAACCACTAAACACGGGCAACTCTTGCGCGTACCGCGGCATCGGTCGTCTAGTTAGAACCCTGTCCAATGTTTCAGCGAGGTTTTCCACCCCGTAGCCCTTTTTCGTATCGACTACGGGCCTCGCGTCAGTCTCCATTGGATTTACACAAAAAGTTCGGTTTTTATCCATTTCTAAGGCACGCGCCTCATTGCGCTTCATATCCCTGTCTGTCTTGCACGATAACGGGAGCGATATCTCTGTCTCTGTCTTGTGAAACGACAGGACGATATCTCTGTCTCTCTCTAAATTTTCATCTACCCGACACCGAGGATCGGCTGTGGTATCCAACCATTCTTTCAGCCTCTCTGGGACGCTCTCGGCGGGTAAGCTCGCACAAGTTTCTTCTTCCAAAATAGTATCAATTTCAACTTGTAACCTTTGTTGAATTAATTCACGTTCAAGTTCCATTACTTTTCTCTTAATCTCGACCAACTGTTCCGCGGCCCGAAGTTGCGCCTGCCGGACGCGCGCAGCGACACTCGACGAACACACTGACGGCGGGTTACGTCTCAAAGCCTCAATGTCGGTGGCAGCGGCGGCGGCGGCGTTGCCATCGTCAACTTCCTTGGTGGGCGGCGGCGGTAACGGTCTCTCTGTACCACTTTCTGTGGCCTCTTCTTGCATCGTGGCTGTAGTCAATAACGGTGGTGGTGGCGGTGGCTGTGGCGCGATCGTCGAAGGTGACGCCAGTGGCTCTTCATGTGTGATTGCCCCCCTCTTCTTCCCTCCAGACTGGCTTCTTGTGATTGGCATCTTCTTCTTTCTTCTTCCTTGACGCCCTACTATACCCTACTCCTAACAATCCCAGCCCAGGTGAGGATGGAGGTTGAAGCAGGAGTGGAAGGGAGGAATTACCCGGCAGAGGGGGTGTGCAACTCCGAGGTGCTCGGCCACCGGGAGGAACGCCCGGCAGCTTCGGCAGTGCCTACAGTCCGGCCCTCAGTGCGACACAACCCGTACCGGCGTAATCGGACAATTTCAGCTGCCTTGAAAAAGGCGGCTGGCAGCCGTGTCCGTTAGACTGCACCGCCTTGAACGGCGTTACTCACACTAACCACACTTGGCACCGTAAGGGTGTGGCAGTGTGAGCCGCGGTCCACCCGCATATTGGCAACTAGTTATTGTGATTCTTCTTTTCTTCAGTGATGCCTCGCTTCTTCTCGCTTGACGCACAGATTCTTCCTGTCCGCCGCTCTGCAGGATCACGCAGTAGATTCTTCTTATCCGCGCTGAGGATCACGAAGCAGCAGATTCTTCTTATCCGCGCTCTGAAGGACCACGAAGCACTGTTGCCGATGTCGGCAACCTCGACACTGTATATTAACGTCAAGCGGGAACGAATTGAAACACCTTCTTGAATCACTCTGAATGATCGTATATTGTGGTGACAAAGAAAGAAAAAATGGGTGTGCGAGCTTATGAACGAGGTACTTACATGGCATATTCACAAACACAATTTTTACCACTAGATCGCACTAAGTGTCCACTAAACAGTCGTTTTGTTAATCACTTTTTCACTGAATTAAAGCTGTCCGCAACAATAAGTTAGGCTCAATGACCAAAATACACAAAAAAAAACAAATATACAGACGAACAGAGAACCTCCTCCTTTTTTGGAAGTCGGTTAAAAAGTACCTTGCACAACCATTAAATTTACGTCATGGTTTAGCTTCTTAAAATGTTCCCTCAACATCGCTATGGGGCTAGTTCTCTAAAAGTCATGAAAACTCTTCTATGGTAGGTACTAAATAGTTTCATAGCGACTCCTGCCTGCCTAGCATGACGTTTAACTGTCAAAAAGACAAAGGAGTTTGACAGTTGAGTGTCGATAAAATGCTATATCACGTGATATAAATCGGTCATGCTAGGCAGGCTGGTGCAGTTGCTAAATAACTTAAATTCTAAATTGTTACTGCTACCAGACTAAAGCGTCAGATAAAAGCACTAAAATGAATAGGTAATTAATGGACTAATCCGTTTTTTGTGAAAACATGGCTGCTGTTTATGCCATTAATTAGTAGCGCGACTGGAGCCAAATGTATATAGCAGGCATAGTCGGGACGAGTCCTTATTTTATTAATTTAAATTTAATTAAATCACGAAAATTATGAGTGCGCATTGTCAAATTTGAAATCAGCATAGTGATTTTATCGATACAATTATTTTCGCAAGTGCAAGTTACGGTGGAGCTACGGTCAATGGTCGATCAAAGGTGATGTTATGTAGAATGTCCTTTGTATTACAAATTGTAATAGTGAATGACATTTCTTTAAATTTGACACATTTTATTGTATGACAGCAAACGTCAACTATTAGTACTTTGAGAGTTAAATCGCTCTGAAATCAACATAGTTTTATAACATTAATGACCTAAAACTCCGAAATTACTAACTATTGATAAAAAGTATGTTTACAGCAAAATTTTTTCATATAAAAACCTCTCTAATGATATATTATTCAATGCTAGAGGTGGGGTAGATCAACTCCCATAGACAATAAACCAGTTTTATACTTTAATAACCTTTAACTCCAAAAGTATTAACAATTGATATAAAGTATATTAACAGCAAATTTCTGTATTTAAAAGAAATTATTTATAGCTAGAGGGCGTGTTAATCAACGCCCTGCTGAAAAAAATAAACAAAAAAGATGACATCTTTGACAGCCATTTTTTCCTGGTTAAAATTTAAATTTTTCTTATTGTTTAATATATAAAGAACTTCAATAAAAGAACTACATTATTTTCATATTTTCAACCTCGTACGATTACTACGAAAGAAAATATCGACTTTTTAAAATTGAAATATTCCCATACATTTAGTATGGAGACTAACCGACGCCATGACCACGAACTGACACTAACAGACGTTGGCAAACTTAAGTTCACGGCTTGTAAAATAGAGAAGGCTATGCATGAGCACAACACTAACAAAATGGCGAACAATTAGTGTGATAAAAAGATAACTAAAACCATTAACGGTGCAAAATAGCACTATAAACATGTTTTAGTTTTCAATGATAGAGTCGATTTATTACCGTCAGAGCCTTTATGTAATGTTAATAGAATAAATCAGTGATAAAACTAGGGCCTATTTGGGGTTCTGTAAACGTTTTCAATACCATTATTATAGTACTTATCATGAAACTAATTAGCACGTCTTACGTTCTCAGGACTTTTATAGTACTTAATTCTATGTGTCTATTATTATTAATAACTTACTTTTTTATAATAGTCCAAGCTATTAAATGGGCTCCGGAGGCGGCCCATCCTATCCAGGCACCGTCGTACGCGTGCTGCAGCCCTGCTAAAAACAATAGCAGGGCCGTCGCTGATGTTGCATACTCTAATAGCAACATCAGCTCTTCATTGACAAATCCCTGAAAGAGAAAAATAGTGCGATTAATCTGACACTGTCAATTATTTTTATTTTCTTTATCTACACCTATGCTTTAAATCCTCTATAAAGGATTCTGAAACGGTTACTGCCAACATTAATCTGCCAAATAATATCCGAGCGAGAGGATGTCGCGCTCCTCACGCCTGACGAGTTATATTATGAAATTCAGGACAACATTATAACACTTCTTCGGATGATATTATAATGACGAGGTGGAGGGGGAAAGTCATAGTAAAAAACCCTTTATAGAGGATACGTATCAAGGGTGTAGATAAAGTATGTAACTGTACATAATTAGGTATGAAAATATTCAAGTGTTACTATATATATTACCTACTATTACCACACTCGGCAATACTACAGTTGCATAAATAACTATCAAACTTCACAATGGGTATGGGTATAATGAAAAAAAGAACAAATCTGCACGAACACAATTTATATTGTTCAAGCTGCTCACCTACAAATAAACTGGCAATAGGGATGACGACTAATAAATAAAATAACGAAATACTACTAATAACGTAAATATTATTAAACTTTTAGAGTAGCTTGATTTATATCTTGATTTATACAGGGTGGTCCAGATAATGACGTCCAAAATTTTTTTTAGATTAGTCACACCTGGGCGCATCCGAAAATACCCTGTGTATGTTCCGCGATTTTTCGTAGTTTAGAAGTTATGATTTTTTAAATGTGTTTTTGCGAATTTTCTACCGGACGGACCAAAAAAATTTATAACTCCTTTCATATTAAGATTATTTTTGGGTTTTCTTTTTGCAAGATCTTTAAACATTTTTTTAAAGATCTTGCAAAACTTTCCATACGTAAAATAATCAACTACACAACATCCAGATAAGTTCCTGAGAAAAGGGTCGAAAGTAAAAAAAAATGGTTTTACTTCGACAAAGTAACATTTAAACAATTCTTTTAGAAATACAAAATGGATATTTCATCAATTCAAACTAATTTTAAAAACTTAAGTGGCTTCTTAGCTTAGCAAATAAAACAAAAAAGTTACTCTTGATAGGGCATTTTATGCTGAAATCGGCTTTCAAAGTTTGTAGGGTGAAAAATCTCCTACTGTTTGAAAACATCCAATATTGAACTTTTTTTTACTCCTAGCGCTAAAAATTGTAAGATATCGTCGAATACATAAAAAATACTAAAATTCACAAAGACAGTTCTTTATGTCACAACATAATCCTCTTGAATTTTTTTTGTAGTTATTTATGCAACTAGGCTATTAAAACACGAACGTGGGTTTATCACATGAGTGTTGTAATACCTAATTATGTACAGTTGTACACATTAATTATGTACACACAAGACTTTATCTACACACATTTTTTATTTTTATTTGAAAAACAAACAATATTTTAATACTTATTATATGGATTAAAAACACCCATGATATTTATCTACACCCATGATATGTATCCTCTAAGAGCCACAAGCGCCCACGACCGACGAGTTACATTATGAAATTCAGTACAACATTATAACCTTCGTTCGGATGATATAATGACGAGGAGGGGGAGGAAAGTCAAAGTAAAGTAAAAGTCAAATTCAAGGTCAAAGTAAAAACCCTTTTTAAAGGGTTTTGAATAAGTAGAATAGAATAAGTAACGATATTTACAATTTCAACCTAACCTTACCTACCTTTTAGTGATATTTTAAAGTTTTTCATTGACTATTTGAGTTTAAATGCTTTCTATAATATCTTACGAATTTTAGTGATAAGAATAAATAAAATTGTTAAAATAAATTTTCAATAATAATCAATAATCATTTATTTTTGTCAAACATGAGTGTACAAAAAATGTAGTTGTCAGGGTTTATCGGTGTCCTTACATGTTTGGCCCTGTAGGGCATACAAAATTACAATGTCAATTAATTTAATTATTTCTTATGTCAACGAATAAAAAATATTAGGTATCTTACAAGCATGATAATAACGAATAAATGTCACTTAATGCCTATTTTTATAAAGTTACATGTCAAAATCCTCAAAAGCTTAGCTAGACTCCTAGGTGGTCAGATAACAAATTAAAAATTAATGTCAAAATAATATAAATGTCAAAAATGTCTCCCCTGTTTATTATGCCGATGTCAATGTTAATTAAAAAAATAATGATTATAATAATAAATTAAATAGATGACTAATTTACATCTTTACATTATAAATTAGGTAAACCTTTATCTGATAAATAGTCACTTAATCTATAGTAGCATTTTTCTATAAGGAAATTCTTTAGTCTTAGTTTATATAAGTTTAAGTTAAGGTCTTTCAAGGCTATTGGAAGCTTGTTATATATAATAGGTCCCATACAAAAAATACTATTACGCTTAAGTGCCGTATTTGCACTACACACACAAAGCTTTGTCTTTTTATTTTCTCTTATTCTATTACTAACATATGACTGAATTTTGAATAACTCTGGATTCATTTTCACAAACACAGCTACTTCAAAAATGTATAAACATGGTAGTGTTAACAATTTGTATTTTTTGAAGTAATCTTGACAGCTAAATCAATACACTTTAAACCAAACATTGATCGTATTGATCGTTTCTGGAATTTAAATATCATTTCTTTATTTACTGAGTTACCCCAGAAAATAATACCATATCTTAATATAGATTCTACTGTTCCGTAATAAGCAGCAATTAACCCATCTATATTAAGAACCGGTGCTAACTTGTATAGTGCATAAGAGGCTTTGCTTACTCTAAGGGATATTTTTTCTACATGTAATTTCCAATCTAATTTTTCATCAATTGTCAAGCCCAAAAAGGTTGTAGCGTCTGTTTCATTAATTTCTTTACCATTATAGTGGATGTTCATTTTCATACTTTAATCTTAATAATACGGTAATCTTTGGCTAAAATGCATTAGTTTTGTTTTTTCTAAGTTTATCTTCAAATTGTTATTTTCTAACCACATTATAATAGTTTCCAATGTTTTATTTACATCACTCTCGTAAAATTCTTTATTTTCGCATTCAATAATGACTGTACTATCATCAGCAAAAAGGGATACAGGTTTATTAACTGCTTTTGGTAAGTCGTTGATATACAATAAAAACAGTAACGGTCCTAACACACTTCCCTGTGGGACACCATATGAAATGGTGCACCGAGAGGATTTAAATACTTGTTCATGTTTTGACTCCATACATACTTTAGAGATTTCTACAAATTGTTTTCTGTTTTTTAGGTAAGTCTCAAGGAGTTTTAATATATTACCTCTTATTCCATAAGAATTTAATTTAAATAATAATTTTTCACAGTCAACGTGGTCAAAAGCTTGAGTCATATCACAAAAAATAGCGCAGACTGGATTTCTTTTGTCAATATTTCCCATTTCTATTTCCAAAAAGTCATATATAGCCATGTTAATTGTTTTGCCTTTTCGAAAACCTTTTTGCTCTTTGGCCAAAATATTGTGTTTTTCTAGAAACGAAAGCAATAGGAAGTAAATGTATTTTTCAAAAATTTTAGAAAACAATGATGACAGAGCAATTGGCCTATAATTTTCCATAAGCTTTCTGTCTCCCTTTTTGTATATAGGCTTTACCTTGGTTACTTTTAACTTTTCTGGATAGACACCAGCACTTATTGCCATATTAAGGATGTGTGCTAAGTGCTCGCATAATGTTTCTGCAACGAATTTCACTACCTTCGTACAAACATCATCATAGCCTACACTCTTTGTATTTTTTAAAGTTCTAATTATATTAAGTATGTCAGATGGTAGCGCCGGAGGCATAAACATTGAATTCATAGTATTTGGAATGTCATAATTATATTTAACATTGTTATTTTTTATGGGTTTAACTTTGTTTACAAAATAATTGTTAAAACTATTCGTAATTTCATTAGAGTCAGTTATAATGTAATCGTCAATATTTATTGCAGGAATTGGTTCATGAGGTTTGTTTTGCTTACTGTTGTTTACTATCTGCCAAACACTTTTGGACTTATTATTAGATTGTTTAATTTTATAGTTGTTTTGAGCACGACGTGTAAGTTTAATTATTTTCTTATACAATTTATTATACCTTTTAAATTCAACTTTATTAGAACTGGTAGGCTCCAATCTACATCGCCACAGAAGTGATCTTTTTTTTTACTACAAATTTTTATACCACGAGATAACCATGTCACTTTTTTATTAAGTTTTATAGTAATTTTTTTGTTCGGAAAACAAAGATCATAAAAGAGTTTGAAATCTTCTATAAAAAGGTCATATGCTTTATTAGGATCATCTTCCTTGTAGATGTCCGAGAAAGAAAGACTACTTATGCAGTTCTTAAATTTGATCATATTTTCGTGACTATAGTCACGGCGTGTAATGTTCCATTTATCAATAAGGAAATATTTTTTTACTGGACATTTTAGTAGCTGTGCCGTATGGTCAGACAAACTGAATTCAATAACCTCGGATTTGCAACCCCTTTTAATATTGTGAGCAAAATTGTCTAAGCAGGTCCCACTAGACAACCGTGTAGGTTCTCGTATTTGTAATTTCAAATTATGATTCATCAACAAGCATTCAAAATCTAAAGAAACATTGTTTTTATTAAGTATATCAACATTGAAATCCCCAGCGATTATTATATGTTTTTTAACATATTTGTTTATTTTGCAAAGAAGTGCAGACAATTTTTCAAAAAACAGATTTAAGTGTTTTTCGCTAGGAACTCTGTACACACATATTATAATTAAATCATAACCACATAATTCCACACCACAGCATTCAAAAATACCTTCAATAGAAATTTGCTTAACATCAGGGATAGGTTTACAATTATGTCCATTTTTTATTAAAATACAGGTTCCTCCTCTTTTACTGGTCCTTCTACAAAAACTATCTGCTAAATAATAATTTGGTAAATTTAAATATATTTCATAGCCAGACTCCATAAAGTGCTCTGTTATACAAACAACATCTACACATTTGTTTCTTTCTGAAAGTTCATCTAAACATACTAAAAGCTCGTCAGATTTTGCAAATATACTAGCAATGTTCTGATGCATTATTAAAAGGTGTTTATTGACGAAAAAAATCAGAAGATGTTGATAACGATTCTTGATCTTTTGTATTTGTCAGAGTAACATTTTTCATTGATGACTTTTCACCCATATCATTGTTGTCAATTTTAATTTCATTCACTTATTTTAAAAGGTCATTAAATAAAATTTGAATACCAAAGTTGTTAATGTCACCATTCAAACAATCTTATTATGTTAACGGATTTTTCACCTTACAAACATTGAAAGCCGATTTCAGCATAAAATGACCTATCAATAGTCACTTTTTTGTATTATTTGCTAAGGTAATAAGCCACTTCAGTTTTTAATTTTCTGTAAGTAACAATTGTGTAATTTTGTTTAAAAAATTAATTCCTACAGGAAAAAGTATTTTAATGTCAATTATTTGAGGTTATTGTAAAATATTCAATTTCAAAATTTTATTTTGATAAGTGTAGGTAAATAAAAAAGTAAAAGGAATAAATTAATAGTGTAAAAAATACAATTTCATTATCATTTTATTTTATTTGAATAAATACATGATTCAGTAAAGCTACGTTTTAATTAATCCTATTTCGACCGTGATTTTTAAATCAATTTCAAATCACATAACATGACGTATGTAATAAAAACATTGTAGACAGTTTCTGGTCTATACAAAAAATAATTAAACTACTATACTAACTACTTATTTGATTCTACTATGCTAATAGGGTATTTTCGGATGCACCGGTGTGAGTAATCTGAAAAAAAAAACCTTGGACGTCACTATCTGGACCACCCTGTATATTGCGTATTATTTGTTTTTATGACCCTTCAAAGTTGGGTAGAAAAGTCCATTTAAAAGGTATTATTTAATAAATAATACCTTTAATTAGTCCGTAAAATGTATAGCAGTCTACGAAACCATTTTTATAAACACAATATTTAATATAATAGGTAGCTGCCAAGCTTGGTCAATGCCGGTCATTACACACGTCAATCTGATCTAAACCGCAGAGTGATGGAATTTGATGCGGTTGGTTTGCGACGTTACACGGTCAATCCAGCAAGATCTGGATCTTGGTAGATTGTCAATCTACCACAATCCACGGTGGATTGATGGAATTTGATGCGGTTGGTTTGCGACGTTACACGGTCAATCCAGCAAGATCTGGATCTTGGTAGATTGTCAATCTACCACAATCCACGGTGGATTGATGGAATTTGATGCGGTTGGTTTGCGACGTTACACGGTCAATCCAGCAAGATCTGGATCTTGGTAGATTGTCAATCTACCACAATCCACGGTGGACTGATGGAATTTGATGCGGTTGGTTTGCGACGTTACACGGTCAATCCAGCAAGATCTGGATCTTGGTAGATTGTCAATCTACCACAATCCACGGTGGTTTTTGGTAGGGTTGCCAACTTTTTTGCATCAATTTTCGCGTGATATCGATCGATGACCTGAGTGGTGCAGTATTCAACATGCCAGTCTACCACATGACACAGCTGGACGTGTGAAGCACGACCAGTGCACAGAAGGTGGTAAATGAAACGTCAATTTTACAATTTACCAAGATATATTGTAAGATCTCAGGGGGGGGGGATAACAACCTTCGCTCAGGGTTACGAAAAAGATATAAAAGGGGACTTAGCTGCTGTTTAGCCTAGAGGAGGCAGCAGAGGATGTGCAGCACGAGGGCTACACCCGCAAGCGGAGCGGAGGGATCAGCCTCGGTAGAACGAGGGTGGGCTCGATGTGAAGCGGATGCGCAGGCTCGGCGTGGGTGATGCTCCGGAGTAGGCCGGAAGCAGCAGGTGGTGGCTCGGGCAGGTAGGTGTCCCGAGGTGTAGCGGTAGGCGGCGCAGCAGGGTCCGGTAGGTGAACTCCTGCCCATAGACACGACCCTGGAATTGTTACAAAAAAAGGTATGAACAGGTGTTCACTAAGTTTTACCGCTGCCGAATAGGTGCGAGGGCAGATGGCTACAATTGAAAGGTTTCAAAAAAAAAAATTAATCAATTTAATCAATTTGATTATTTTGATTAATTTGATCAATCTGACTAATTTGACTATAGAATTACTTATGGTGAGCATTCGGGCACTTTACCCTACTAACAAGTTTAAAAGGAACAATATTTAGTAGAAAAGTATATTTTAATAGAAAATAATAAATGATTTAATGCTTAATTTTGAAAGGCAATTTCGAATATTATAAAATAAACATTAGGATCGGAATTCACCCATTCGCAGCGGTGTACAACTTTGGGTTTAACACCACGGAACCAATGCAGAGCATCGTCTGTAAAAATCTCATAACCAAAAGATAACACTTTATCGTAGCTAATACCTCTTGATTCTACAAATTCATCCACTTTTTGGATGAAAGATCGGACACAGGACTTTCCGTTAAATTTAATTTTGGAAAAATCAGGCACCGTATTACGATCAACAACTAAATTAATGACTGATTTTTCCAATTCACCGAAGTTTGCACTTATATTGGGTTTCGCCTCACCCACCGGTGTCAAAGACTTAAGGTCTTTCGTTTGGAACTCAAACATAGATTGACAATCCGACAAAAGAACCAGCAAGGAGTCATCATCGACCTCGATTCTATTCAACCTATGGTATATCAAAATAGCAAAACTTCAGTTCTTAAAAACAAGTTTTTTTCAAATTTCGATTTTAAAGATTTTAAGTTTTTTCAAGAGAAGTCTTAATACCCTCAATATCCTCAGAAGGAGGCAAGTGTGAAGTTAAAATAATTTCGGATGGAAGATCCTTAGATAATTTTACGATTTGTTTCCGCAATTCTTGAACAGACTCAGCTGGGGTTGGACCACGCAAGGCCACTTCGTATTCAAGTTCTGACTTTTGAAGCGAAAGAAAATTTACTGAACGTTCAACCATGATTACGACAGTTAAGAAAATAAAAATAAAAGTAAAACGGGACCAAACTAAGGTGAGTGTAGCGTGAGGCTAATCAATTGCAGTGCAATTAAAAATATTTTTTTAAGTGGGTACCTAAATTTCAAAGTTAAATTTAACGATTTTTAAAAAAAAACGTGAAACAACGTAAAAAATTGAATAAACACAAAAGCGCAGTAGCAAAAGTACTTGTACGTTTAAAATAGTTAACAACGGCTTAGTGACAGTTAGTTACGCAGTAAAAGATATAGGTACCCACCTAAAACACAAAAAAACAAAATTTAGTAGAGAATAAAAAGGCGAGAACCACTGAGCGAAAGATCTTGAGCGAGTTGGGCGCCACTGACACAGCTGGACGTGTGAAGCACGACCAGTGCACAGAAGGTGGTAATCTTAACGTCAATTTTACAATTTATCAAGATATATTGTAAGATCTCAGGGGGGGGATAACAACCTTCGCTCAGGGTTACGAAAAAGATATAAAAGGGGACTTAGCTGCTGTTTAGCCTAGAGGAGGCAGCAGAGGATGCGCAGCACGAGGGCTACACCCGCAAGCGGAGCGGAGGGATCAGCCTCGGTAGAACGAGGGTGGGCTCGATGTGAAGCGGATGCGCAGGCTCGGCGTGGGTGATGCTCCGGGGTAGGCCGGAAGCAGCAGGTGGTGGCTCGGGCAGGTAGGTGTCCGGAGGTGTAGCGGTAGGCGGCGCAGGAGGGTCCGGTAGGGGAACTCCTTCCCGTAGATACGACCCTGGAATTGTTACAAAAAAGGTATGAACAGGTGTTCACTAAGTTTTACCGCTGCCGAATAGGTGCGAGGGCAGATGGCTACAATTGAAAGGTTTAAAAAAAAATATTAATCAATTTAATCAATTTGATTATTTTGATTAATTTGATCAATCTGACTAATTTGACTACAGAATTACTTATGGTGAGCATTCGGGCACTTTACCCTACTAACAAGTTTAAAAGGAACAATATTTAGTAGAAAAGTATATTTTAATCTACTTACGTGGTGAACGGAGGTGCCAGCGCCCGGGCTTTCAGAGGTGCCAGCGCCCGGGCTTTCAGGTCTGAACGCCAGAATTCCTTCTCCCAACGTGGTACTACGATCAGGAATATTCCTGTTGATTGGGTTAAGTGCGTCAGTACTCTTGGGACTAGAAATGGCGGGGGAAATACCCAAGTGCCATGGGACGCTGAACGCATCGTAATAAAGGGCTTGAGGGTCTTTCAAGTCTAGTGTCTCATAATTGTGGACTACATGTGCCGAGGCTGAAGCGATAAGGTCTATCATTGGAATTCCCCACTTGGAAAACAATATTTGCAGGCATCCCGGAAGGAGATGCCACTCCGGTGTTTTGCGGTGACGGGACAAATGATCTGCCTGGCTGTTGTACTTGCCCGGGATATGATATACACTGAGATGTATTTGATGCTCGTCCACTAGGTCTAATATTTTGCAAGTGATTTCCATCAACGCTGCTGATTTCGTCCCGCCTTCTCTCCGTAGATGAGCGACTGAAGTTCTGTTGTCGCATTGAATGAGAATTGAGCTGCGGCTTAGTGAATGAGCGTGTGCCTGCAGTGCATATAATATTGCCAACATCTCTTTCTGATTGGAGTGGAGGGCTTGCTCCTCTTGCGACCAAGTGCCGGACAGAGTTGTATTGTTCAACTGTGCTGCCCAAGCATGATCCGATGCATCTGTGGCCAAGAATATCGTTGGTGGAGGATAATGCAGTGGGGTTGGGAACTGATAATTCTGAGTCCACCAAGTAAGTTCGAGTAAGGCATTTTGTGGTAGTTCGTAAGTCACCAGTGGAAGGTCTGGTAGTGACTGCATAAATGCTAGGAGTTGGCGGTGGTTTAGACGACCTCTTGGAACTACAAAACTTGCAAAATTGAGCAATCCTATTAATCTCTGCAGTTCTTTTAAAGTTGCCACTCTTTGATCGAGAATCTGTGTTACAGTTCTGATTACTTTGGTGGTCTTTTCCTCTGGTAGAGATTTCAGATTGTCCCAGGGTTGCCACAGGATTTCTAAATAAACTATTCTTTTTTGGGGACAAAGAACTGATTTTTCGAAGTTTACTAGCCACCCTAATTTCTGTAACGTTTGGACTACTAGTTTGATATGAATGCGCAGTGTATCCGCATTTTGATGTACTACTAGAAAATCGTCTAAATAGACCACAATTCTTATGTTCCATTTTTCTCTGAGCACTTGAGCAATCCAGTTGGTTAGGATGGAAAAAGTTTTGGGAGCTGTATTTAGCCTGAATGGTAGACAGGTCATTTCTAACAATTCCTGGTTGTATATGATGCGAAGGAACCGCCGGTGTGCCTTCGATATTTTTAAATGAAAACAAGCTTGGGACAGGTCCACCTTGCACATCCAGTCGTTGGGTTGAAGAAAGCTTGGGATGCGATGCATATTTATCAAACGGAATGGTTTGTCTTCCACGTACTGATTCAACGCTTTTAGATTGAAAATAGGCCGGGCAGACCCGTCGGCCTTCGGCACTAGAAACAGTGGGGACACAAAACTTGGTGCAAGATGTGCTGGTTTTAGAATGCCCTGTGCTTTAATTTTCTTTATAATGACCGACATTTCTTTTGAAACAGGGGTTTGGCATGGACTGTTTGTCACATTTGGATAAGCAAGCGGGGGGTTTTAGGAAAAATGGTATGCGATACCCTTGGATTAATTTTAAAATTATGTTGGGTGCTGCCATTTCCTTCCAATACGATTGGTAATTTACTAACTGACCGGCACGAAATCGTCGCAAGTCATTGTTTGAACTTCCTTGGATTTCCTCTCGAAGTAGTAGTCGAGCGTCCTCGGTAATTTCCAGTTTCCACGGTTGGGCCGCGAGCCTCGGTTGTGAAATGTACCTCTATTAGCAGCACTGTGGTGCTGGTGATGTTCATGTGGAACATAATTTGACGCATGATCTCTGTACGAGCTTACATGCTGACATCCACCCCGCGAGGGTGGGTTAGTACAAGTGTATGTAGGTAAGTTTTGCGCAGGCATATCATGATAACTACATTGAGCTCCACGCGATGGAACTACTGGGTTGCGGAGGCCTTGCCCCCGCAAGGGGCGGCTATTGGGTTGCTGGTATCTTGTTTGGTTGGACCCTTCGTTTCGAAGTGGCCAAAACACTTTGCGAACACCTCCAGCTTTTTCAAGAAAGGCTGTCAAAAGTTCAGAATCAAATCTTCAAAAAAACTTCAAAGAAACTTCTCACAGCTTATCATGGATTGGCGGCGTCAATAATAAGATATGGGATTATTTTCTGGGGAAACTCTACTCATAATGATATGGTGTTTAAAAGACAGAAACGTTGTGTGAGAGCCATGTTTGGCCTAAAAACGACCGATAGCTGCAAACCATATTTCTTAAAACATAAAATTCTGACACTTCCGTCAATGTATATTTTGGAGATTACCTTATTTGTTAAAGCCAATCAGCAATATTTTGTAAAAATGTCAGATGTTGTTCAGCGTAATCGACGTGATAATAGTCTACTCTGCTTGCCTCGATCGAAAACAGCTCTTCTGCGAAAGAGTATTTTATTTATGGCACCAAAAATATACAATAAATTACCTCCATCTTTAAAGCAACTTAATTATAATGATTTTAAATATAAAGTGAAAGTTTTGCTACAAGAAAAATGTTATTATTCTATTTTAGAATTTTTAAATGATAAATTGTAAGAATATTTTGAATAATGATAAGACTTACCTATATTGACATTCTAATTTACTTGTTACTGTTATTTTTTTTTATAATTACTTATTTTCTATGATCGGATTATGCTTATATTTTAATTTGTACACCGTTTATGGTAAGACATGTTTGAACTTATTATTTTAAATGATCATCTCTGTTACACATGTTTTAAACAAATAAACTATCTTTATCTTTATCTTTAAAATATATGGGTCTTTGACGGTGGTATTTTATTCAATGACGCTTTTGAGAGTGGATCACGAACTTGTTTAGTAATGCTTTGGCGCCGCATTTCTATACTTTCAGCTCTGTGTCCACAAACTAATTGTAAAAGGTCTGAAGAAGTTTTGTGAAACTCTCCCTTTAAGAATAATTTTTCCATCTTATCACTTAGATTATTGGAAGTAACATCTGTATTTTTAGCCCAAGAAAGAAGGTTGCGGATGCCTTCTTGTAAAGATTCTTTTTGTTTTAAAATGCAAAAAGTAAGGGCTGCGTATGACTTGTCTGCATGAGCATGATAACGCATAGTATCATAGGTTTTTACCTCATCGTTTGTTTCCAGGTCTATGAGACCTGGGCTATGATTGTACTGTTTTTGTGTATCAGCGTACCTTACATCTGACCAAGATGAACTACCAAGACGTTGCACATCAGTTAACATTTTAAAAAAACTATCAGAAGCTTTTGGAACTGACGGTTCCTTTAATTTCGTTTCAATGTCAAAAGTGAAATCAACATTATTTGAAATATTCGGGTCAGTCTCAGAAAACTGTTCGTCCGGCAAATTTTGTTCATAAAGTTCATTACTAACTCCAGAAATTATTGACAGACGGTCATGCTCATGACAAGGTACATCGACATTTGAAGGCACTACATGCTTACGAATTTCACCGATTGTCTGTAATGGGACTGGAATGCCGAGAACCCTTACTTTTCGTATGACGGCGATGCCGCTTCCTTTTGCTGCCAGAAGAGGAGCTTGAGGAGCAGCTGCTGTTGCTGCTTGAAGAGCTGCTCCGGTTACGGCTTCTTCGTGCTCGCTTACGGCTCTCGCCTGTAGTGCCAGCTGTTTTGTAAAGATTAGGTTCTAATGACGTAATCGTAGACGCAGCCAGCGAGCCGGCGGCGAGCCGACAAGGTCACACGTCTGTGTGCATTGTGCGCGCCAGCCAGTTACTATTTTGCCGTACAGCAAAGTTGCATTCCATTTGCTTGACATTCGCTGTGTGCAGGCGTCGCGAGCGGACGGTATTGTTTGGCTATTATCGTATCGGCGTGGAGTCGGCCATTTTGTTTGTGGCATTTTGTTGATTGTTTTAATTATAAAAACCGGCTGTTTGTTATCATTTTATTGTAAGTTTAACGTAGTTATGTGACGGGAATCGATGATTGTTATATTTTGTCACCGCGAGTGAACTTTGTATTGGAATAAAAGACCTTTCGTGGCACGTGCTAGGTGTCGCTAATTACTTGGAAGAACGAAGAAATTGTTACGAAGACCCCAACTTATTTCTGGTGCCTGTCTGTGTCTGTGTCTTTGTGTTAGCTTGGCCAAGTTTAGGTAGTGAAAGTGCGATACCACACAGGGCGGTGCCAGGCACCGAACGCCGGCGGTAAGACTCGCCGCGTGGCGTGACTGCGTGGAGAAAGTGGACTTTGACCCGTGAGTTTATTAACTATTAATTATAAATTAATATATTATTATAATATGTTTTGGTTGTGTTGTAAGCCGATCGAAGCCCCAGGACGGAGTCGGCATTTCCGGCCCGTTCCACTTTGTTACTTTCCATTGTGTTACGTTTCTTTTTTGTTATCTTCCGGGATCGGTCCGCTTGCAACAAGCAACCTGGTAGCAGAGTGCAATTAGTATAAA
The DNA here is from genome assembly GCA_950108535.1 of Agriphila straminella. Classification (NCBI taxonomy): domain Eukaryota; kingdom Metazoa; phylum Arthropoda; class Insecta; order Lepidoptera; family Crambidae; genus Agriphila; species Agriphila straminella. The sequence goes on along the minus strand of OX467316.1, from coordinate 457,507 downwards.
CATTCAGGTAGGATTTTGGTAGCATTTAGGTAGCATTTCATAGTTAGCCATTTAACCTTTAACATTAGATAAAACATTCTGGTAGCAGAGCGTAGTTTAATCTCGGACCTTATCCTTGTTTGTTTTTTAAAATTTAATTTTTGTTTTTAAAATTTTAAATTTAAATTTTATTGGAAATTTGTTTGTTTAATTTTGTTTGGTTAAATTGTAGTTGTAAATTGTTACTTCGTAAAGGTCCCGATTTGTAATTAGTAAGTAGGGTGATTCTGCTCAATATAATTTTGGGACATTGTTTGATTTTGTTTGTTTGAATTTTGAATTTGTGCCCGTTTGTAATTGCGTTTGTGCCTTTGTCGGAGCCGTTTGTCCGGTCGTTTCTTGGTTGATTTAAGTTGTTCTTTTTTTGTTTTTTTTTTGTTAAGATCGCTTAACGCAATAGCGAAGGTCGCGGCTGTGAAGGCGGTGATTGCCACCGAGCTCAGGTGGTTTGTGGTTGCTGGAGGACTACTGTCCCGCACCGACCGGGACGCGGCTATATTGGATCGAGCTGATCAACTCCGGCAGCGTTTAGGGAAGGTCGAAGCGGCCATGGTGGCGCTTATAGAGGTTGGCGCGGACGCAACCATCCTGGCAACTGCTGAAGCCGATTACACGCAGATCATGACCTTGCACGACGACATCGTGGAGGCGGCGACCAAGATCAAGGTGAGGTAAGCGGGCGGTCCCGCTCCTCGCACTTCCATCGGAACGGAAGGACCAGGGGTCACTGGTCGGCTCCCCACCCTGCAGCTGACCCACTTAAGCGGCAAAATGGAAGATTGGGTGGCTTTCAAAAATATGTTCGAGTCGTTAGTGGACTCCAGACCGGACTTATCGAAGGCACAAAAGATGGCGTACCTCCTCTCCACTCTCGAGGGTGAAGCGCGGTCGCTCATCCAGCACCTCCGAGTGGAGGACTCGCAATACGATACGGCGTGGGAGCTTTTAAACTCCAGATATCAAAATGTTCGTTTGTTGGCGGATGCGCACGCCGCGCAGTTGCTAGCCTTGCCTAAGGTGGCGAACACAACGGGGCGGTGGTGGGCACAACTGCGCCCACTCTTGCTCACGCCCGTTAAGGGGGCGTGTACGCGCTCCGCCTGCTGGGACTGCCGGTGGACGAGTGGTCTTTTTTGTTGGTGCATATTGTGCTGAGCAAGCTGACCAACGAGGTGCGCGCGCGTTTTGAGCGGGAAAATGTAGAACGGAACAGCACCGCACTACCCACCGTTAACGATCTGGTGAGGTTTTTAGAGTTTGAGGCCAGGGCTGCGGAGACTACCATGCCGGAAACAGCGTCGTCAGGGACGACGGAACGCAGGCCCTCGGCACCTTCATGGAAGAGTAAGCCCAAACCGGGACCGACGCCGTTACAGCGTGGAGCTAGTGCTCGGTTCGCGGCCAACATGGCAGTCGCTGCGAGGGACGCGGACTGTCTGCAGTGTGGCCGGATGGGGCACGGCCTGCTGCAATGCAGGAGCTGGCAGAACCTGCCAGTAGCGGAAAGGCGCCGCATGGTTAGGCGGAACGAGCTTTGCTTTTACTGCCTGGACAGTCACTTTGCACGTGACTGCCCCCGAGCAAAGCCATGCAGTTCGGCGGTCCGGGACCATGCGCCGGTACATGGTCAGTACGTGTCTGGCCAGGCCCAGAATTGGCCCCCTATGGGCGGGGGCCCTAGAGCGGAGGCCAGAGGTGGGACACCTCCCTCCGCACCGGCTCCCAGCACAAGCCGGATGGAGCCTCAGCGGTTTTCCCCGCCGCTCCACGAGTATCCACGGTTGGAGTACCACCCGCCGTACGCTAGGTACGGCCAGGCTGCGGGTTACGCGCCCCCTCACATGGGGATGTGCGCTCGCCGAAGTATTATCCGGGCTGGGCCCCCCCTGGTTTGGAGAGAGTGGGAAGCCCATAACTAGTTTGCTCCCACAGTGGGACAGAACCACGGACGGTTCTGCTCCCGACCGCGGCGGTCCGCGTATGGGGTAGAGAGGGGCGGTTTGTTATTGTAAGAGCCATGTTAGACTCAGGGGCTCAAAAAAGTTTGGTTACCACCCGGGTGGCGCATCAGTTAGGTTTATCCGTGGAGGATTCGCCTGTCCCACTTCTTGGGGTTAGTGGCATACAGGTGAAGTGTCTGACGGGACAGACACTTGTCACCTTTTCGTCGCTGAAGTCTCCCACATTGAGGATTACGACTTCAGCTCTGGTAATGGACACCATTGCGGGTTGGCAGCCCTCTACAGACATACCGCCGAGCGCGATGTCTTTGGTATCGAGTTTGGAGCTGGCCAACCCCCTTGTCTTTCATCCTGGCCCAGTGGATATGCTCCTGGGCTCGGACGTATTAGGTTGGATTCCGTTAGGCGCCCAGAAGGCCCTGGGTTCGTCTTCACTGGTGGCGGTATCCACCATTTTTGGTTATGTCTTAATGGGCCCTGTGTTTGAAAGCGACTCCATGGAGGAGCCAGCGTTGATCGCGTCTGCGACCCTAGCCAAAACTATGCAACGATTTTAAGAGGTGGAGGAGCCACCTATGGTCTCCAGGATGGATCCAGACCACGCAGAATGCGAGGCCTATTACCAATCGAACACCGAGAGGTTATCCTCCGGCCGGTTCGTAACTAGGCTACCCTTTGTCGCTTTTCGCCCTAGTCTCGGGCAAAGTAGGGCACTGGCGGAAAAGCGGCTGCTGTCCATGGAACGGCGCATGCAGCGTGACCCCGTGCTTCGTGAAAAATATGTTGATTTCATGCGCGAGTACGAGGATTTGGGTCACATGTCTCCGGCTCGAGTCGATTGGAGCTCAACTGAGCATTATTTCTTGCCCCACCACGCGGCGGTCAAGGCCTCCACTGGCAAGTTGAGGACCGTCTTTGATGGGTCGGCACCCACTTCGAACGGGGTTTCTTTGAATCAGTGTTTGCATTCCGGTCCTAAGCTGCACCGAGGAATAATTGACATCATCCTGAACTTTCGAAGACATCAGGTGGTTTTTGGAGCGGACATCCGGATGATGTTTCGCCAGACGCTCATACATCCTGAGGACAGGCGATTCCAGCTGATACTCTGGCGTGAGTGCCCTGAGGATCCCGTGACGGTGTATGAGCTCAACACAAATACATATGGGCTGAAATCCAGTCCTTACATTGCCATCAGGTCATTGTTGGAATTGGCAGAGCGGGAACGGATCCGCTTTCCCCGTGGGGCTTCCGTATTGTCACGTGACTTGTACGTGGATGACGTCTGCACCGGAGCCCAAAGTATTGAGGAGGCGATCGTACTGCGGGATGAATTAACTGCGATTCTCAAAGCAGGAGGCTATGAATTGCGGAAGTGGTTGTCCAACGAGCCTCGAGTTCTGGAAGGGATCCCGGAGGATCACCAACAGAACCCTCACTTGTTTGAAGATGTGGATGATCCCAACAGGATAGCGGTGCTGGGCATGCAGTACCAGCCGCTAACGGACATTTTTACGTTCCAGGTGGATTTGGAGGTACCAAAAGCCTGGACTAAAAGGACGGTGCTGTCCATGATAGCACGCATGTTTGATCTAAATGGCTGGATAAGCCCAGTCATATTCGCTGCGAAGTGCCTTCTCCAGCGACTTTGGACCTTGGGCGTCTCGTGGGACGAGCCGCTGATCGGGCCTACCTTGGATGATTGGCTCGAGTTGATCTCATCGATTGAGGAAATCAATCGGATTGCCTTGCCTCGTCGAATATTGCCGCCTGGGAAATATCAGGCCAGCCTTCACGGCTTTTGTGACGCGTCCGAGCGAGGCTACGCCGCGTCTGTTTTCATGCGAACAGTTGACGCCGATGGTCAGGTCAATGTCTCGCTTTTGTTGGCCAAGAGCAAGGTTGCTCCGATTAGGACTAGGCTCACTATCCCAAAACTCGAATTGAGCGGGGCTCATCTTCTCGCTAGATTGTTGAGTCACGTCGTGCAAGAGTTGGCTGCCACGGTCGAGATACAGCACATCTTTTTTTTTTTTTTTTTTGAATTTCATTTATTATATAATTTCTTAGCCTGGTCGGATAGTCAGGTCGCGCTGGCATGGTTGCGCGCGGCTCCACATAATTTGGAAGTATTTGTGGGAAATCGGGTTTCCCAAATACAAAATATTGGATTTGACATCATATGGAGGCACGTACCGGGAGAGCTTAACCCAGCGGACTGTGCTTCCCGAGGGTGCACGGCTCCAGAGTTGGTGGCACACCCACTCTGGTGGGGCCCAGAATGGCTGGTAGGACCAGAAACCTCTTGGCCTGTTTGTCCAATGGATGGACCAGCCCAGATATTACCTGGGTTGCGTGTGCATACCGCAGTCGCAGGAACGACTGCAGTACCGGATTGGCCACTGGCTCGTTACAGTAGTTTGGAGAAGCTGCTGGGTGTCACCAGCTGGATCAAACGCTTCATCCACAACTGCCGAAACCCCCAGGCAAAACGTTTGGAACCTGTCGCGAGTGCAGAGGAGCGCCGGAGCGCACTGTTGCACTGGGTTCGTGTCGTGCAGACCGAACGCTTCGAATCTGAGCTTCGTATCTTGCGCGAAGGACGCGCTAAGTTAAAAGGCGCGGTCGCTCGTTTGAACCCGTTTGTCGACTCAGATGGGCTTCTTCGGGTTGGAGGCCGGCTCCGGAAGGCGGACCTTCCATTTGAGAGCCGCCATCCTTTGTTGTTGCCCAAGGGCGAACCCTTGGTGCAACTTTTGGTGTCGGACCGACACATCCGCAACGCTCATGCAGGGTGCAGCGCGTTGCTGGATATTTTGCAACGGGAATTTTGGATATTGTCTGCCCGGAGAGCAGTCCGAGGTGTCTTGTTTCGATGCATCTCATGTTATCGAGTAAAGGCCTCCACTATGCAGCCTCAAATGGGTGATTTGCCGGCTGACAGGATCCGGCCTTCGCGGTTAAGGCCGTTCGAGGGAACCGCGACCGATTTCGCAGGACCATTCTCGATCAAGACGACCACCCTTCGCAATGCCAGGATTGTGAAAGGGTATTTGTGCGTGTTTGTTTGTTTGGCCACCAAAGCTGTCCACTTGGAAGTCGTCTCAGCTTTGACCACAGAAGCCTTCGTCGCTGCGTTGGATCGTTTTGTGTCGCGTAGAGGTCTACCCTCACTCATTCGCTCCGACAACGGCTCAAATTATAAAGGCACTGTACATTACATTAAGGATGTTTGTGAATTTTTGGAAAGCAATTGTAATAGTTTAAGTCAAATTGCTGCCCAAAGGGGGATAACTTGGCGGTTCAGTCCCCCAAATTGCCCTCATTGGGGAGGGATTTTTGAAGCTGCGGTAAAGTCAGCTAAGACCCACTTCCGCCGCACTATTGGATAAACGGCTCTTACCTTTGAGGAGCTCGCTACGGTGTTTTGTAAAGTTGAGGCTGTCCTCAACTCTTGGCCTCTCTGTCCACTTTCGCAGGATCCAAATGACTTGGAGGTCCTAACTCCTGGTCATTTTTTGGTGGGAGGGCCTTTGAACGCCCTACCCGAATACCCGTGGAGGAATGAACGCGTCAACCGCTTGTCGCGATTTTAAATGTTGCAGCAGATGGCCCAACATTTTTGGAATCGTTGGTCTCTTGAATACTTGCATCTGCTGCAACAACGAGTAAAGTGGACGGATAGGACCGAGCCTCCCAAGGAGGGAGACTTGATCTTGTTAAAGGAGGCTAATCTGCCGTCCTTACTTTGGCGACGCGGTCGCATTTTGCGTTTATTGTTTGGGGAGGATGGGACTCCACGCGTGGCGGAAGTGCTGGTCGAGGTTTCCGTATTGAGAAGGGCTGTGTCATCCCTTTCTCGCCTTCCGATTGAGTGAGCTAGCGGTCTGCTTCTCAGACCGGGACGGGGGGATGTTTTGTAAAGATTAGGTTCTAATGACGTAATCGTAGACGCAGCCAGCGAGCCGGCGGCGAGCCGACAAGGTCACACGTCTGTGTGCATTGTGCACGCCAGCCAGTTACTTTTTTGCCGTATAGCAAAGTTGCATTCCATTCGCTTGACATTCGCTGTGTGCAGGCGTCGCGAGCGGACGGTATTGTTTGGCTGTTATCGTATCGGCGTGGAGTCGGCCATTTTGTTTGTGGCATTTTGTTGATTGTTTTAATTATAAAAACCGGCTGTTTGTTATCATTTTATTGTAAGTTTAACGTAGTTTTGTGACGGGAATCGATGATTGTTATATTTTGTCACCTGTTATATTGGAATAAAAGATCTTTCGTGGCACGTGCTAGGTGTCGCTAATTACTTGGAAGAACGACGAAATTGTTACGAAGACCCCAACTTATTTCTGGTGCCTGTCTGTGTCTGTGTCTTTGTGTTAGCTTGGCCAAGTTTAGGTAGTGAAAGTGCGATACCACACAGGGCGGTGCCAGGCACCGAACGCCGGCGGTAAGACTCGCCGCGTGGCGTGACTGCGTGGAGAAAGTGGACTTTGACCCGTGAGTTTATTAACTATTAATTATAAATTAATATATTATTATAATAAGTTTTAATTGTGTTGTAAGCCGATCGAAGCCCCAGGACGGAGTCGGCATTTTCGGCCCGTTCCACTTTGTTACTTTCCATTGTGTTACGTTTCTTTTTTGTTATCTTCCGGGATCGGTCCGCTTTCAACAAGCAACCTGGTAGCAGAGTGCAATTAGTATAAACATTTAGGTAGGATTTTGGTAGCATTTAGGTAGCATTTCATAGTTAGTCATTTAACCTTTAACATTAGATAAAACACCAGCCACCGCTTGCTGCTCAGATGACGGAAAAGACGCTTGTTCCATTTCTATAATCAGACAATTTTATTAATGCATTAGTTAAGCAGCAAATACTCAGTACTAATAATTGCTATCTACTACCTGTATGGAAACACGTAAAATAATATGAATTTTTATCGTAACACGAACGGTAAAAAACCGTGGTTAAAAAACTTTATTAAAATTGTTTATTTCTTTATTAAAAATGTTAAAATAAAGCACTAAAATAATCTTTGATTTTATCATTCGAACGGCAAAAACCGTTTAAACTAAACTTAAAATATCTTTATAACCTTTTAACTGAAATGCAAAAACGGCATAGACCGTTAAATGATTGTTAAAATTATAATCCTTAATAATGAAAAAACACTTTTTACTCACTGTTGAAATATGCTGTTCACTATTAGAATCACTGATTATGAACTCACGATTGCGTAGACAGATCGATAGAACGATAAGCACAAGTTGCTTCGGCGGGATTCAGAACGCCAATGAGTGAACAATTGCGCGCGCAAAATTAGGAAACCAAAAATGGCGCGCATCCGCCAGGTGTCGCCACTGGACCGGATACAAAGTGATTAAAAGTATTTAAACTGATAAGAATTCGACGGGAAACGGAAATGCTCTCTCCAATATAAAGCTTCCAGTGACGGTCAAGCTATTTAATATTGATATTTACAATACTACATTACCAAGCTATGAACTATCCGAGTGCCAAATTCATCCAAATCAGTTCAGCTTCAGAAGGCTGAACTGATTTTGATGAAATTTGGCACACATACATAATAATATATAGTTTATAGCCTCGTATAGTAATAATATCAAGGTAAAATAGTATTTTTCAAAACATTGCAAAAAATATAGTAGGTAGGATTTTTTGAAATTTATGAAAAATACAGTCCTCATTTAAAAAATTAAAATAGGGTACATAGGGTAGGTACTTCCTAGGGTACCAAACTTAGAGTGTACTTTTTGTTTAAGGCGGTACCCTGAGCGAAAGTGGCGCCGCGGTGAATTATATTTAATATTATAATTCTAATACACAGTTTTAAAAATGTTTATCGTGGAGATTTTTGGGGCCCACAGTCTAAATAGCAAATTTTGCTATCTACTTTGCAACAATTTGAAATTCAAATGACTTATTTATTACAAGGTAGGTACCTAGGTAATACAAACAAAGTCTCTCTCTCTTATCTTACGTTGATCTTTTATTTAGTTGGTTCCATCAAAAATGTATATATGAGTGTAGATAAAGAAGTGTATGAAACTGCACATAACTAGGTATTAAAACACTGGTGTGATACTATTAAAAACCTCGCCGTTTTAATACCCCTCATTATGCATCAGTTTCAAGAACTACTGTTTTAATCTTTCCCGACTTTCTAAACGATTTATAAAATGTTATTAATTTTTTAATTAATTTTGGAGCATAAAGATTCAGCCAGGTAGGAAAATATAGGTTGGCAACCCTAAGTACGATGCTGTATGGTTTAAGTGAGTTTATTTAAACTTACTACATTATCGGTTCCGTTTATAGCAGTTGTATTCTGGTCGCCCAGCTGGCTGAGGACAAGCTCCTGGTCAATGTAGATGATCATGCGGACCACCATCTGCAGCATCATGGCGCTAAACAGATGCATGTGGATACTGGATAGGTTGTTCCTAAAACACCTGAAATCAAGTAAAGAGCAACGCTCATTTTAGGCCAACCCTTGAACAGTGCAATAACATTTAAATGAAATTGTGCAATTAAATTGTGTTTTATTTATTTTGTGGCGAGTAGTACAATCTACTACTTACACAATTAAATAGAATAGGGTGGTGGAATTATTACACTAGGACCGACGACGTCGCACAAAATACCTAAGTATGTATAGATTCTTTCTCGTTTGTGTGTTCGTTCCTTCGTTCGTATCACCACAAAGTTTGCGAACGATTTTATACTAGCTTCCCGATGAGCTAGAGACTTGAAACTTTGAACATAGGTCAGAACTAGAAGGTAATGCAATATTATGGTGTCATTGAGCTGATCTGACAATGAAGCCGGAAGAAGGCAAGGCTGGAACTCTATGATGAAACCATACAACCCCATCGTGTTTGGGCTCGTTAGAATTGTCTTGACGAGTACTCTAATGGGAGACGAGTTTCAGGGTCTGATGATGAAGCTGGAAGACCATGCCATAGGAACTCTTTATTGAAACCGTGCAACCCCATCGAATTTGAGCTCGTTTGAATCGTCTTGACGAGAACTTTCTTGGGAAATAGTTATCAGGGTCTGATGATGGAGACGGAATACTTTTTAAAATTATTTTTGCAATTACGGAACAGAGTAATCGATCAATATCGATCAACTACATATTTTTAAGACCACTAGCTAGCGCCATCTCTTACAGCGCTCTTAGAACCAAATTTGCCAAAGAAAAGCATTTTTTGATGTATGGGGGCTTTTCAAACTGACAAAAAGCTGTAGGCTCGATAGATGGCGTTGCAAAAAATAGGGGATTCAGACTGGCCGCACACAGGCGTTTTCCGCGCGCGGATTAGCGCACGCGTTTTATATAGACCCAAATGCATCAAATCTAGTACAAAATACACTGACCGTTCACACACAAATTCAAAATAAAACGCTCGCGCTAGATGGCGATATTTCTTTGGACAAGGAAATAACGAATAAATTAAGGTTTCATAAAAAATATGTTTTTTTTTACTTTGACCTTCAATAACTTCGTGGCTATTGGTTTCCCAGGTACCTATAGTCCAAAAGACAAAAATGATCCTGATGATGGGTGGAATGTGTGGACTTCGGCTACGTTGAAGGTCTTGTTACACCCATTACTTCCAAGCTATTACAATTATAAAAAAAATATTCGACGGTCAGAAACCCAATTGGCGTAAGGGACATAAGGCAATTTTTGTGTAAGTATAAAACTATGTTTTGCAAGCAAAAAAAGTTGTAAATACGAAAATGCGAAAATTCTCAGTTTTTGCAGTTCAATTCAAAAACTGTGGGCTTTTGACATTAGTTGCTACTATCATTTTGAAAGTGTATTAAATTTGGAACAATTAAAGCCAACTCATAGCTCCGTATGCCGAATAGTTATTGAGATATGATGCTCGAAAAACGTGTACTCACCGGCTCACTAAACCGCCCACACCACACCGTTATTTTCATACAAACATGCTCATTTCACAGTGTCATAAATAAAAAAGGTTGTGCATTTCTGCAATGGTTTGTATGTTGATAGATTAGTCAAGTGCTCATTAAATAATGCATTAAAATAAATAAAAAATATGCATTGCTTTACTGCATTTTTAGGGAAATTGAGAGGTGTCTATACTTATTTGACATTTGTATTCGAAAAATGAGCACCTGACTAATCTTTCAACATACAAATCATTGCAGAAATGCACAAACTTTTTTATTAATGAGACTGTGAAATGAGCAAGTTTGTTTGAAAATAACAGTGTGGGCGGTTAGATGTGCCGGTAAGTAACTCACGTAAATGTTATCTGTAATAGGTTAAGATCCGTACTAGGGAAGTTATTTCAATTGAAGTGTGTGTTGCATAAAGATACACTACTGATGGTTTACTATGCACTGGCGGACTCGCTTATCAGTTACGGACTTGTTGTGTACGGGCGAACGTTTATGACTTACCTACAAAATATTAAGAATTTACAAATAAGACTACTTAAATTCTCACTAAGTAAAAACTTAAAAAAAATGTGTAACAAAGAATATCACAAATTATTTAAATTGTGTAAAATATTACCTATACTTAGATAAAAGGTTGAATTTTTGATAGGATTAGAACACTACTACTGTGACCAGTATAAAGTTAATGTTGAAAATAGATATAATACAAGAAGTGTACGACAGAAGAAATTCGTTATTCCCAGGGTTAATAACTATTATGGAACAAGATTGTCAAAATTTGTAATACCAAAATTATTTAATAAGATATATTTACTGAGACAGGACCATAAATTAAGTAAAAATTTGTTAAAGACAAGATTGAAGGGTGTGTTTCTCGATAGATTAGATTAGCTATTACATACATTATTATTTATTGTTACAAATTCCTTGTAAAAGAACTGTGGGGAAGGGTAGGTTAAAATAGTTAAAAAAGAGCGCATCTCGCCATCAAACTTTAAAGTTTGGCGAGTGATTTTTGAATTGTATTTTTTTTGTATTTCTTTTGGTAACAATAAAAAAAAAGTATACATTTTCAGGCAACATATTTTAAAAACTATTAGATATACGGAGCTGTGGTTTGGCATTAAAGTCAAACCACAGCTCCGTTTAATATACTTTCAAAATGATAGTAGCATGTAATGTCAAAAGCCCATAGTTTTTTTACTGAACTGCAATAACTGAATTTTTTTCAGTTTTTCTCGTATTACGCAAGTAGCACAACTTTTATTTGCTTGCAAAACGTGGTTTTATATTCCCCTAAGGGGTCCAAATAACATACCAAAAAATGCAGCTTTACATCGCATTTTGCGTTTTTAATGTAGAATTTTACTGGCCTATTACGGGATTTTTTAAAGGCAAATACCTACATGTTTAAGCCCATTTTAGAAAGTTTTATATCCCTTTCTAAGGGTCAGGCCAGCGAGTTATGTTATGTCATTTCAAACCCGCAACAATTTTAAAAATGTTATTTAAGTATTTATTTTATTTTATTTTATTTTATTTTATTTTATTTTATTTTATTTTATTTTATTTTATTTTATTTTATTTTATTTTATTTTATTTTATTTTATTTTATTTTATTTTATTTTATTTTATTTTATTTTATTTTATTTTATTTTATTTTATTTTATTTTATTTTATTTTATTTTATTTTATTTTATTTTATTTTATTTTATTTTATTTTATTTTATTTTATTTTATTTTATTTTATTTTATTTTATTTATTTTAGGAAGGTTTACAGCTTTATAGGCATATAAAAACATTATTAATTACTCAAAGCCAATTACAAACCTCCACATATACATATCAATAGTATCCTATATATAAAGTAAAATGCATTATGCACAAAAAGTACAAATTTCCACTAAAAATAAAAATTTAACCAAAAAGACAACCAGTGACGTTAGAAAAAATAATTAAAACAAAAAGTAATACGTTGCTATTGTTATTACACAATTAAGGTTGAGCACCCACACAGAATTGCTGCCGAAAGTAATGCAAGTTTACAGTTCGCCTGATAGTCGCCGGGCTTGTCATAAATAAGTCGAAGTCATGTTCACTACTATACCTATTATAAGTTTCGCAGCCACGCAACATAAAGGTGTTATGACGGTAGTTTGTGTGGGCTGATGGTAAATAAAGCAATGGACGCCGACGAAGACCAAGAGTGTTAGTGCGAAAACCAATCTTAGATAATAAGTCCGGGCAATCAATTGCGCCATTAACAAGTTTAGATATAAAACAAACGTCATTTACTTCACGGCGAATTTGAAGAGGTAGAAAGTGTTATCGCTTACAGCGGTGCTCGTAACTCTCAGAATATTGCCCGGCCTTATAATCCAGAAATCGCAAAAACCGTTTTTGGATTTTCTCCAGGCGCGTAATGTATATGTTATACATCGGGTTCCACACCTGCGAAGCGTACTCTAGATGGCTGCGTACGAAGGCACAATACAGAACTTTGATTACCTTTAAAGATTTTAGGTCACTGGACATTCTCATTACAAAACCTAGAGCCTTGGAAGCCCTTTTAGCAATGTGGTCAATGTGATCGTTAAAAATTAATTTAGAATCATGTGTCACACCTAAGTCCCTAATTCTGTCAACCCGAGTTAAACTGTGGTTTAGAAGATTGTACCTGGAATCAATTTTATTCGTCTTACGTGTAAATGTCATATAAAAACATTTTCCCACATTGAGATCCAACTTGTTGAGAAGGCAGTATTGCTCAAATCGTAGAAGATCCTGTTGTAAATCACAAACATCCAATGACCCGCGAATCACCTTGAGAACCTTCATGTCGTCAGCGAATAATAGGATTTTAGAGTTTACAAAACATGTACTTAATAATAATAATAATAATACAATAAAAGTATATAAATATACACTGTTTTTTATTTTATACACTAAATATAAACCATATTTCAAAATACGAATAAATTCTTAAGTCTTGGTTTAATAAATTGCCATTTATAGGTAATTATATGTTGGGGTTTGGCAAACCCCACCACATGCTAGGTGTAACTTTTTTCACCACATGCTCGCCGGGTTAATAATAATAATAAAAAAAATATTTCGGAAATCATCCATATAATTATGTTAGTAACAAGATAGCTTATATCTAGTGTTAGTGATTAAACCTAAGACATACTTAACTATATGGTTACTCTAGTAACTCGCCACTGGCGCGTGTAGGCGTACCCAGCGCATCAGCAGTGGCGAGTCCCAGCGCTCAGCTAACGCGCACAGGATACTGTTCGGGCTGGCGCGCACGCGCGATAGCAGCGACCAACTGCGCTTACGCATTATTGCATAAAAGCAATCTGTGCGCGCCTCGGCAAACATTGTTGATGCACTACAGTATGGCGCCAGCCCAAACAATATCCTAAACGCGTTATTGTATTGGACGCGCAGAGCGCCATATGCACGCTGCGTAAAGTTAACCCACAGACTGCACGTGTAGAAAGCCTGACAGTATGCTTTAAAAAGTGTCAGTTTTACTTGCTTACTACACCGTGCAAATCTGCGAGCCAACATGTTACAACGCACACTTAACGCTCTGCGTTCCCTTTCAATATCAGTGTTGTCTGACAGATTATCATTTAACCAGTGGCCCAAATATTTAAATTTATCTACTTGTTTTAATGAAGTACCACAAAGAGTCACTATAGGTACGTTTTGGTAACTTTTTGAGCCCGCTTTAAATACCATCAACTCACTCTTTGTGGCATTGTACTTTAGCCCATGGGCCATTGCATAAGCCTCACATGTACCTATCAATCTACGCATTGCACTGATCGACGGGCTCAGCAGCACCATGTCGTCAGCATAACTAAAGTTATTCATACAGAGACCGTCTATATGACATCCAATACCAGTGCTACTGAGCCCCTCGATCAGACGGTTCATGTACAGGTTAAAGAGCAACCCCCCCTGTCTCACTCCGCACTCCAACCTATACGCCTCCGAATGCGCACTTGCCCATCTTACGCTATTGCGCTGGTTCTCGTACCAGTATTTAAACAAAGAACAGAGTTCGGTTAGAAGATTGGTTTCACTCAACTTTTTCCATAATATATTATACGAAACCAGATCGAATGCCTTCGACAAGTCCAAAAACAGGCATATATCGGGGTAATGCTGGTAGTATAGTATTGTACAGTCTGCTTGAGGCATAAAATAGCACTTTCTGTTGAGAGGCCTGGTTTGAAACCAAACCGCGCATCGTGTATATCAAGGTGCTCACTCAAGTGCTTATCAAGCAGACTGTCCAATACCTTAGCTATCACTGTCGCCAAGGATATAGGCCTATAATTGGACAAGTCGGAGGCATCGCCCGTTTTGTTTTTGACAATCGGCACAATAACAGTGTACATCAGTTCGTCAGGCAAATAACTATGACTGTGGGGTGCTATCCCACATTTGTTGATATGGATAGAAATGATATTATAAAGATGATAAAATATGATAATTGATATATGATATTAAATGATAATTGAAACGACCGTTTGATACGAATGCGTGTAATGCACTGATCGATTGCTGGCTGCTTATGAAAATGCTTAGTAAGTAGAAATGCTAAGTTAACAAAATTAAATATAAATTCGATTGCGAAATGTACGTTACCGTACATCTTGCGCCTCTCAACAAAGGGACAGGATGAGGTGATGATACAAAAATAGATTATGATAAGTACTTAGCTATTAAAATCATGCTTAAGGTTAGGTAACTAAAGTTCTTAAATATTTCATTTTAACAATAGTTAGTTACTTATGCATTTCAACAATATGCTCTATAATAATGACAAAATATATTTCTAATATTATAATAATTATAATTATAATTTAGATATTCAACTTTAACAAAGGTGACTTATGATAAGTAAGCTATTAAACTATTAAAGTCAATGTTCAGTGTCCCAGAGACTCACTTTCACTTCACTCTATTTTCACTGCACTAGGTACCTCAAACTTTACTGATCGCGATGTTATAGGTGAGGTAGCTTGATCTACACTTGTAGCACTAGGAACACTGACACTAGCTTGATCCGTCGGTCGTGGCACCGACGTCTGCGGCACCTGCTCTCCAGCTTCCTCAGAGCTCCTCTTTAGGGGGCTCCTCCGCCACCACAAATAGACAAGGACAGCAACTACTAGTAGCCATCCAATAGCCAATACGTAAATAGCTGAGTAATGATGTACGTCATGGATACTTAGATCTTTGTTCTCCTGTTCTTTGATATCATTTATCAGATCTCTTATTTTAGAATATAATTGCTCGTGATCTTCAGCTTGATAGTGATCTAAGTTAGTGATACTGGTATTGATAAGGTTATTTAGTGCAGATTGCGGTATATCCACGTTATCAAATTGTTCCTGAATATTTTTGAAATAATGACTATGTGCATAGATAGTAAATGTATCCCCTTTAAGTAAACATCCTTGTTGTAGGCTTATTAGACCGTTTCCACTTAAATCCACTATTTCCATCTCGGATTCACAGAAAATGCGTACCCTGCATGTTTCTTGACATGCAAATATCCATGTTTTATCTCTATGTAATTTGATCCACCGGTCATTTTTTAATTTTGACACAGTGTCGGAGCATGATAAAGCTTCGTTTAGTAGTTTTATATCGCATATTGATTTTTTAACTGTTAAATCATAGACAGGTTTATCTAAGGAGCATAGAAGCTTATTGCTAGTCTGTATGTGCAAACAAGATTGTAAGTCAAACTCTGATAACATGATTGCAATGTCCTTTTTCAGATTAAAGGCAATGAATGGGAAAACTGGCTTTAATTCGTAAAATATCTCGTCCTTTTTTCTAGAAATTGATATGATTTTGTCGAGCTCATACAATTCACTGCTTACTAAAGGTATGCGGATCTCAATGATAAAATAATTATTGTGAATCCGGGAGAAAACTCGTAGAAGTTTATATACATCTCTAGTATTAGAACTGTCCATAGGTAATGTGAGACCGTTTCGTAGCTGATTAGTGATAATGCTTATCTGTTGTTCTTATTGCTCTGGCGGCAATAAATGTGTATCGATGCGGCCGTGTCGGAAGTCCACGAGGGAGTCTAGCAAGGCTTGTTGCATCCGTCTCAAATTTG
Organism: Agriphila straminella; assembly: GCA_950108535.1. NCBI lineage: Eukaryota > Metazoa > Arthropoda > Insecta > Lepidoptera > Crambidae > Agriphila > Agriphila straminella. Next base: position 441,386 of record OX467316.1, on the reverse strand, counting down.
ATATGATAATGCTAGCGGCTAACGCTGACGATGTTAAATAGATCTCTTGATTTTTAGCCAGTCGTACTTCATTGATTTGAAGTGTTAAATTATTCATGTGATCCTTAATAGACGTAAACTGCTTATTCATTATATCTTCGTTGCTCCTTAAAATGTTGTTTTGTGATTCAATTATTAGCGTCTGATTTTTTATAAGATTTTGTAGATGATTCTCATTGCTAGCTATCTTCTGAATGTTGATTTCGTATTGCTTTGCGAACCTTTCATCCAACACCCCAAATAACGAGTTCATTGCATATCCAACTCCATTTATAATTCCTCTTTTCTTTCGACTATTCTGACTCTTAAGTAACTCATTATAATGTTCAATTTCGTTTAACTCGTGTTCCAATTACGATGTGATACTCTTGTATTGTGTTTCCAACGTACTACTGACTTCCTTTAAATGCGTTACATAATGATCGATATTTGATATACTTTGCCAGTATGTTGACAAATTATAATAAACAATTAATTTCCATTCATCTCTGATATGTTGTAGATCTGATATTTTGTCAAAATACAAGCTTTGATGGTCTAGTTTTGTTATATTGTATGAATAAGGCATTGATAACTGCATGCTCGGTGATAACATGAATAAAAATAAAAGCAATGTTGTAAGTAAAGAACTAAAAATCGGTTTCTTCGTGCAGCGTGGTACTCTTGAGTTGGAATTATCTTTAGTTGATAGTCGCGATGCGCAGTCATCGTCATCGTTGATTGGTAATAATGATAGTTTATTTATCGGGCGTTTAATGATATTATTTTGTGTTTTTATTGACACAACTCTGACTAAACCGTCACTACCAGGATGGGTGTCTATTACACGGGCAACAGCCCATTTTCGGGGTGGCAAATTATCCTCTTTAATAACTACCACGTCATCAATTTTGATATTTTTGCATACTGTTCTCCATTTTGACCGGGCTTGAAGTTGCTGAAGATAGTCAGTTGACCATTTCTTCCAAAATTGTTTATTGATACCCTGTACCATCTGCCATCGTGTTGATAAGTTGACTATATCGGGGTCAGTTTGCGGTCTTGATATAAGTGTGTCTCCGACTAGAAAATGCCCTGGCGTCAAATAGAGATCGTCGGGGTTTTCGGTGAGCGCACAAAGTGGTCTAGAATTCATACAAGCCTCTATTTGATGTAATAATGTTGTGAGCTCTTCATACGTGAGCTTTTGCTCACCTAGGGTGCGCTTCAAATGATATTTAAGGCTTTTCACGCCTGCTTCCATAAGTCCTGACGCATTAGGCCACGCAGGAGCATTAAAATGCCATGTGACGCCTAGCTCACTTAAGTCCTTGATGAAGTCGGTGTCGATGCATGATATGATTTGCTGATATTCCTCTTTTAGCCATCGGGAAGCGCCCACGAAGTTAGTTCCATTATCACTAAACATGTCCTTGGGGGTCCCTCGGCGGGCACATAATCTTCGGAATGCGGCAAGAAAGGAGGTCGAGCTTAAATCAGAGACCAACTCTAGATGCACCGCCTTTGTGGTTAAACAAACAAAAACGGCTACGTAACCTTTGCTAGTTCGAACCCCTCTGCCTTTTGCTGATTTGACATGTATGAAACCCGTAAAATCACATCCTGTTCTAGCGAAAACCCGTGCCGGTGTGACCCTCGGTTGTGGCAGGTTGGCCATGATCTGTTGATGTCTTTCTTGATTTAACTTGCAGCATTTCACACAGCGCCTGATATGCTTTTTGACGGTGCGAACCCCACTTAAAATCCAATATTTTTCTCTAAGATATGATAGTGTCAGCTTGGGTCCGCCGTGTAATGTCGTTTTGTGTGCTTGGTCAATGATAAGTTCCGTAAATCGGCTGTCTGATGATAATATAATAGGATGTTTCGAGCCGTAACTCAAGTTTGCATGCTCAAGGCGGCCGCCAACCCTCATAATTCCATTATTGTCTAATATCGGTGATAAGCTTGATAATTTGCTACTGTTTCTAACGTGACCATGTTTCTTTAAATTATTTAAATCATCTTCAAAGTCAATTAGTTGCACTTGTTTAATAATTAAATCAAGAGCGTGTTGTATTTCATTCGGTGATAAGACGCTCTTGTATATGGCACCTGTGCCGGATCATGTTGCTTAGCGGCTCGTGCGCGTGTTATGAAACGCGACACCCAGCCCATTGTTTTATTTACCTTAGTGATTGAGCTGTTGTCATTTAATAATTGCATTATGAATGGAGGTGTATTTGATTGTAAGGCTGCGGACACACTGGGCTTCCTTTTTTCTTCAATTGACGGGATTGGGTAAGTGATAGGTGTGATTTCTTCACAGTTGAATTTCAGGAGCCATTCTGGCCCTTGCCACCACAAAGAATGATTTGATAATTGCGTCGTGGTCATACCTCTAGAGGCACAGTCAGCGGCGTTTTCCTCTGATTTTACATGGCGCCACAATGATGATGGTATGATATTCAAAATCTGTACGACTCTATTAGCCACAAAAGCCTTCCATTTTGATACATCTCCCTGGAGCCATCCCAAGACGACCATAGAGTCCGTCCATGCGTAAATTTTGATATTCTCGATAGCTAATAAGTCGACAGTTTTTTTATTAATAATGTTAATATTTGGGCACCTAACAATTCCATTCTAGGTAATGATATTTTATTCTTGTGTGGCGCTACCTTTGTTTTGGCTGTTATCAATCTTGATGTGTATTCGCCCTTATTGTTTCGTGTTACAGCGTAAATTGAGCAAGCATAGGACTTCTCCGATGCATCGCAAAACCCATGTAAATTGATTATATCTTCTGTATTTCCTATGTGTCGTGGTATGATAAAATTATTTATGTTTTTCAGATCTTCTCGAAGTTGGAGCCACTCATTCCAAATGTCACTCGGTAATTCGTCGTCCCATGATAAGTCGGTGAGCCATGTTTTTTGAAATAATAGCTTGGCTTTTATTGTGATAGGACCCAACCAGCCAAGTGGGTCGTATATTTTTGATATGTCTGATAATAGTTGTCTCTTTGAATTGTAGTTGTGATTTTCTTGATATTCTAATTTGTTTTGAAATGTAAAGGTATCAGATGACGGATTCCACTGTAGACCAAGTGTTTTACGTGAATCTGAATCTTTAAACTCGAGTGGTGTATTGAGTTTGTGTGCTGGTAGATCTTTTATGAGCTCGGGATCGTTGCTGGACCATTTTCTGATGTTTATTCCAGCTCCATGCAGAACTTCAATGAGCTGACGTATTAATTCCTTTAAATGATTTTGATAATTGCTCCCACTCATCAAGTCATCCATATACATTTCTGATGTCAATGAGGATGCTGCGAGGTTGTAGTGATCGGCGTTATCTGCTGCTATTTTTCTCAGTGTTCTCATAGCCAAGAACGGAGCAGCCTTGGTCCCGTAGGTCACAGTGGTCAAATTATATTTTTCTAGCGGCTGTGTAGGTGTATCTCTCCAGATGATAGATTGAAGTGGCTGATCTGAACTTCTGATTAGTATTTGGCGGAACATTTTATCAATGTCCGCGGTTACGACGTATTTATGCTTTCTCCACTGAATGATTAGGGTTAGGAGGTCTTTTTGTAAATTAGGGCCACACTCCATCAAATCGTTGAGGCTGTACCCGGTGGATGTTTTTGAGGATGCGTTAAATACGACCCTTAAAGCTGTAGTGGTCGAATCTAGTTTTAACACTCCGTGATGTGGTACATAGCATCTAGGCGTCGTAAAATCGTATGTATCTTCCGCTTTACGCATGTGTCCTAGATCTCGGTACTCTTGCATAAACTGCCTATATTTTTCTAGTAATTGCGTGTTTTTTTTTTAACATTTTTCTCTCTTGTTGTAGAAACTGCGCTGTTGCTTTAGGCTTTGATGTGCCAAGATGTTTTTCAAAGTCTGGTTTCATAGGTAAGGCAACCTCGTACCTACCATCTTCCAAACGTTTCGTAGTTGCTTGATAAAAGTCTTCACAATATTGTTCTTCAGCTGTCAGTGCCGAAATCGATGATTCTTTGATATCTTCTACCTCCCAGAACTTGGAGATGTCTTCGCTATTATTTATGATGACGTGGCAGTGAAACGTCTTCACATTGCCTGATAGAACCCATCCTAGCTTAGTTTGTTGCGCAATCGGAACCTGCGCTGGGCCCTTAATTAAACCGCTCATAATTATATCGGAATAAACACTGGCATCTAATAATAAATCTATAGGCTTCGATATGTTGTATTCGGGATCGGCCAAGTTGATATGTTGCAGATGAGGCCATACTTGCTTGTTAAATGATGAATTAGGTAAATTATTGATGACTCGCGACATAACTAGTGCTTGCGTAGTAAATTGATAATCGTCATAAATCGACATGCAATCTAATGTAACCATGCCTTTACTTTGTTTTGATGCGGAACCAATGCCTGATACTGATGCTGGATACTTAGTACGTCGTAATCCCAGCCTTTGTGCTGCGTTCTCTGATATGAGAGTAATTTGAGATCCTTGATCTAGGAGTGCTCTAAGAACGACGAAAGTACCAACGTCGGCCTTAACTTTCAATGATAGAGTTGTGAGTAATATTTCTTCATCTTCATTAGCCACATGATTTACATTATGTTGTTTATTATTGATAAAAGGCGTTGCTGAAATCTTATTACTCATGGATGCTGTAGGTGTCGTCACATGCGAAGTCGAGTTCACGGGTCGTGCATTAGGTGATTGACCGACAATTGCATCATGAATTAAAGTATTGTGTTCTGAATTGCACTCCTTGCATCTTTTCGTGGAAATGCATTTGTTGCCGTAATGCTTGAACAAACAGTTTTGGCAAATATTGTGTTTCGCAATTGTCCTCAATTTTGCGTCCGCTGGAAGGTTGGTGAACCTTTTGCATTGGAACAAATGATGATCGGAATTATAAGTACATATTGGACACTTATGATTATTAGAAGCGAATGCTTGATAATTCCTGTTCTGATACTTAGGCTGATAATGATTATACTTGTTTGGCGCATATTTTGAGGAGTTGTATTGAGATGGAGCGGTGGGTTTAGGAGCTGACGGTTCCTTCTCTCTCCTACTTATAGGCTCGAGAGCTGTAAATTTACTCTCAAGGAAATTCATGAGCTCGTCCAATGATGGCAAATCGCGTGGTGATTTTCGTGATTCCTTATAATCGCTGTACGTTGTCGCGTCTAGCTTCTTTGATATTAAATGCACCAGGAGAGGGTCCCAAGTTGATGTGTCCACGCCCAAGTTGTGGATGGCGTGGATGCATTCCATAGTAGTATCATGGAGGCGTTTTAACTCGAATGATGACTGCTTAGATATTGATGGCTGATTTAAAAATGTTTCAACTTGGTTGGTAAAGAGAACTTGGGGGTTGTTGTAACGATGTGTTAATAATTCCCACGCAGTATCATAGTTCTCAGCAGAGATATGAAGGTGTTGAACAAGACGCTCTGCTTCCCCTCTCAATTTAGTCTTTAAATGTTGCATTTTTTGGGCCTTGCTGATAAGTACGTTGTTGTGAATTGTTTCTGTAAACAAATCGAAGAAAGTAGGCCATTGATTATATTTCCCCGAAAAAGAAGGTATCTCTATCTTGGGGGTTGAATGATTCAAATGTACAGTTGAGCTCAATTTGTTGTTTAACTGTCGTTTGACGTAATGATATATTCTTTCCACCTTATTAAATTCAATGTTGTTTTGCTCATTTTCTCCTCGCAAGATATTATCGATGCGTAAATGTAATTCGTCAATAACTAACCAGCGACGGTCAAGATTTTTCAGTTCGTCTTCGATCTCCCATTTTTCTGTTAAATCTAGCTCATCTATGCGATCTGATAGCCTATAAAGTGCTCGAATGTTTGTTTTTTGGAGTAAGAACCTTCGGGGTAGGAGCTGCTGGGGGGTACGTGGATATTAATCGCCTCGTAGTCTCATAGTACTCCTTGATACGAATAAAGATGTTCTTGGTTAAGTATTCATGCTGCTTATCTTCGTAATCTGCGAGAGATTTATCATTTGCTTCAAATTCTCTCCACAGGTCATCTAATGCTTGCACCCTCCTTCCAAGATAGTCCCGCGTCTTACGAGTAGAACTATCTTTGCTAAAATTCACGCCGATGCGCTCAATATCAGTGATAAGCTCACTTTGACGTACAAGCAATTTATCCATGATGAGTTGATGAGAAAAACAGGTAAGTAAGAAAATGGAAAGATCTTACTTGAAACACGATGATAGGTGAGAGCGGTAGCTCCCTGATCAACCTGTGCTACTCTCCACGCTGCTCTGCGCTGCCTTTAGTGTTCACCAAAATCCTTGTCTTGATTTATAACTTTGATGATAATGCTTGATAAAAGTCACTTCACTACACACACACACACACAGTTATTATCCACTGTTTAGTAAAGTTAAAATTTTTAATGATATAAATGTCTGTCACTGCACCTTCCAGTCTTTTATAATCCACAGTAAAAATATAAAAATTCACGTTTGCAGTTAATGATATGATAACACAAGAAAAATTTAGTCACAGGTAGTTACTTAGTTTACTGAACTGTTCTCGAACGGAATGGAAAACGGAACTCGCGAATTTCGACGAAATTTGATACAAATGACGCGAGGTCCCGCTTTTGACCCTCCCCGCGCGCTAGATCAATTGCTCGAGGGACCAAAATGTGGGGTGCTATCCCACATTTGTTGATATGGATAGAAATGATATTATAAAGATGATAAAATATGATAATTGATATATTATGATATTAAATGATAATTGAAACGACCGTTTGATACGAATGCGTGTAATGCACTGATCGATTGCTGGCTGCTTATGAAAATGCTTAGTAAGTAGAAATGCTAAGTTAACAAAATTAAATATAAATTCGATTGCGAAATGTACGTCACCGTACAATGACTTATACATAAATTAAAGAACATCGCAAGTAGTCGTGGCAAATGCACACCCGCGTATTTAAGATACTCAACACTAAGGTTGTCGGTAATATTTATACAATCTGTGAAAATATCGATACTAGTGTATTACTATGATATTCTTTAACTTTAAAATTCATTACTAGAAGGACTAGAAGTAATTTGAAAATGAAAGATCCTGAAGCTTGTTAATTGCTAATAAATATTGCAGCAATACATAACATTTACATCATTTTTTATTATTAGAAGTTACTTACTACTTTAATTTTCTAATTAGCAATATTACATTGACCTTTACACCCGTCAGTTAAAATTTATTTGTCGGACCAATTACCAAAATTTACACAAAAGTAAGGGTCACTATTATAATTTCTGTAATCAGTTATTTTAGATTTTAGATTGATTTTTTTAATAAATAAAAGAGAACTCAATTTCAAGTATTTTTGTCACAGACATCATCTAAATATCTTAAGAAATAAAAAAGTTATAAAGTATTGAAATTTTTTGTTTTGTTTTTTGCTCCTCTTGAAAACCTATACCTTGTCCCTTACGCCAATTGAGTTTCTGACCGTCGAATATCATTCATCATATTTTGATGGTAAACAAAACATAATTCTATACCCACCTGAACATAAAGTTGAATTGATGTAGTAGGAGAGCGATGAATACCGCAGTGCTGCATAATACTTCCATACTGCGCGAATATCTGGTGTGGAGTTTCATCTGAAAAAAAAAATTACTTTGTTTATGACCATAATAATCGAAAAAGTTACCAAATGGGTGACGTTCGAAGTCAACTAAGAAAATTGTTTAAAAAACAAAAAAAAACGACTTCAAAAAACCTGTCTCTAAAAAGCAAGAAATAATATACAAATCATTAGATACGCATTATCATTGTTATAATAAAACACGTCTATTAAAGTTGGGTGGGGCTGGAGTACATCTTCCTTTTTTATTCTAAAAGCCCCACCCGACTTCAATAGACGTGTTCGCGAGAACGCCTTCGATAGCCCGAGCAACAAAAAAGGTCACCGATCCATTGTTTCTAACGGTACAGCTCAGGCATAGTAATTCCTCATTAAGGGGTGAACCACTTACCCTTGACGCCGACAGCTTTGACAGGGTTGAAACAGCAACCAAATCCAGATGTCACCATGTGCTCCGCTTTTAACGTCCACCGCACTATCACAACTCCAACTGTCAATGTTTCCTTTTTTGAGAGGTAATTTATGTAACATTAAAATAAAAAAATAGTCAACATCCCTATTGTCCGAACACTTCACGCCGCCGACCGAGAGGTGAGTGAGGCGGGCGGCTGGTCTTCACCGCAGGGTCGCGGATTTCGCGGTTTACCCACATAATAAAGAAAAAACTATGCCTGAACATCCCCCCCCCTAACCAAGGTCCGCCTTGGTTCCTAAGGATCAGCGACAGGCAACCGACATAATTTAGAAATAGGCCGAAGCAAAGTACCGTTTTGCGTTCGAACCTCCGCGACCCTAACGATTCCATCTTTACCGGGAAGAAGTTTAACTAGCCGACCGCGTTTCCATTGAAGAGGATTAGTATTGTCTTCTTTGATCAAAACTAATTCGTCTAATTTAGGAGGTTCCGTAACCGTATTCCACTTATACCGCTGTTGCAAAGTATGTAAATATTCAGTTTTCCACCGAGACCAGAAATGTTGAGACATTTTTTGAATCTGTTGATAGCGAGACAACCGATACAACTTAACTTCCTCATAAGGATATTCGGGTAGAGCAACCAGAGGTTGGCCGATTAAAAAATGACCGGGTGTTAACACTTCAAGGTCCGCCGGATCCGTACTTAGAGGGCACAAAGGTCGTGAATTCATGACTGCCTCTACTTTATGAAAGAAAGTTGCAAGTTCTTCGAACGTCAACTTAGTCTCGCCCAACACGCGCCGAGCATGATTTTTTGCCGATTTTACCGCTGCCTCAAATAAACCGCCCTGATTTGGACTAGATGGAGGGTTAAATAACCATTTAATATTTTGTTGAACCAATTTCCGTTCCAATTCCGAACTATTATCCCGTAAAAATGAGTATAATTCCTTAAGATATCTATTTGCACCGGTGTAGTTAGTACCGCAGTCCGATCTGATTAATGAAGGAAGTCCGCGCCGAGAAACAAATCTTGTCAAAGCCGCAATGAAAGCTTCAACCGACAAATCCGAAACAATTTCTAAATGAACCGCTTTCGTAGATAAGCATACAAAATGCACAAGTAACATTTTTGAATTTTAGCATTCCGTAATGAATTAGATTTAATAAAATATGGTCCCGCGAAATCGGTTCCGGCTCCGGCAAAAACTCGCACGCTATTAACTCTATCCCGAGGTAAATCTGCCATAAATGGTTGTGTACACCGAACCTTAGACCGATAACATTGAATACACCGAAATGTGATGCTTCTAGTAACTCTTCGTGCCGAAATTATCCAGTAGTTTTGATAGAGAATAGCTGCTAAAGTGTTAGCTCCGACATGACAGTGAATTTTATGGAAGTGAGTAACTAACAATTCCGTAAAATGTCCATGACCAGGTAATAAAATCTGATGTCTTGCATTAAAAGACAAATCCGCAGCTCCGATCCGACCGCCGACACGTAAAATCCGATCTTTATCAATAAATAAATTTAGTCTAACCAATGATGATTTAATTTGTTTTTGATTTGACAAGGCCTCAATTTCATCACTAAAATATTTATGTTGAACAGTCCGAATTAAAAATGAAATTGCATTTCTACGCTCACCGATAGAAATATTTCCGCTAAAACGTGAAGATTTATTCTTACAATTATGAATGAACCTTCTAATATAAGCCGTAACATTAATTAATTTTTGAAATGAACTATATTTTTCGATTAACTCAAATTCCGAATTTAAAGTGCCTATATTAGCTACCTTTGCCTTAATTCCGGGTAACATTTCTTCGGGGAACTCTAAGTAATCCCGTGGCCAGGTAGATGGTGATTCACTCAACCACTGTGGCTGCCACCAAAGATGATGCTGCAGCAAGTCCGACGCCAAAGTACCGCGTGACGCTACATCCGCGCAATTCATGTCACTTGGGACATGTCTCTACCGAATTACAACAGGCTGCGATGTTATTTGTGACACCCGATTAGCTTCATATACCTGAAGGGTATGTACTGGTCGCCTGAGCCATGCCAAAACAATAGTGCTGTCGCACCAACCAACGACATGATCAAATACAATGTGGTCTCTCATAGAGGAGACGACATGATTGATAAGTTTGGTGAGGAGCAGGGCACCTTCCAACTCCACCTTTGGGATCGTTAATTTTTTTCTCAGTGAGGCTACTCGCGATTTAGAAATAAGTAGTCGCACGAGAACATTTCCGTCCGATAACTCCGACCGAATATAAACCGCTGCGGCGTAGCCCAGCGAGCTACCGTCACAAAAACCGTGTAGACTATATCGAGCAGGTCCGTTTCCGTCAGGCTTCAAACACCGAGGGATCCGTATGTTACGTAAATTAGGTAAGTCCGAAACAATAATATGCCATTGCCGTTTAATATCGTCCGAAACAGGTGCGTCCCAATCAATTTTATTAGAATTGTCACTAGTACCGAGTAATTGTTGTAAAAGAATTTTTACTTTGAAAATGACCGGACAGATCCATCCTTCGGGATCGTATAGACGAGCCGATAACGATAATATAGTACGACGCGTCACCGTTGACTCCGCAGTCAAATTAACATGATAAGTAAAACTATCCGAAATTGGATCCCATAAAATACCTAAAACTTTTATAAGTTCCGAGTCGCTTGAGCCGTCGAAGCTTTTAGGTATCTCTAAATGAGTAGATGGCAAACCGTCCAAAAGCTCCGGTACATTGGAAGACCACTTCCGCAATTCATAACCGGCCGTATCCATAAGTTTTATTAACTCATCGCGAAGTGCAATTGCATCGGAGAGTGTATCCGCACCGCCATTGAGATCATCCACGTAACTTTGCTTTAATAATAAATTCGCCGCCGATGGGAAATTCGCTTTTTCGTCCTGAGCAAGCTGATGCAAACACCGAATAGCCACGAAAGGACTAGACTTTAAACCGTAAGTGTTAGTCGTCAACTCGAATATTTGTAAGGGTTCCGAAGGCGACGATCGCCAGAAAATGAGCTGATATTTACGATCATCCGGATGTATCCAAGTTTGTCTAAACATCATTCGTACGTCAGTAGTAAAAACTGTGCGTGGCCACCGAAAATTTAATAATATCTCCGATATATCCTTTTGTAATTTTTCACCCGAATATAAACAATCATTTAAACACACGCCCGTACTACTGGAAACACTACCATCAAAAACAACCCGAATTTTACTTACATCACCCGATTTTTTAAATACCCCATGATGAGCCAAAAAATAATGTTCTTCATCCGAATTAAATTTTGAAACCGCCATATGCCGGAATTTTATGTATTCCGCCATGAATTCTATATATTTCAATCTAAACTCCGAGTCACGTTGCATACGTCTTTCAATCGACAAAAATCGTTTTAAAGCAGTCTGCCTAGAATCACCCAACCGCTGGTGATCCGGTATCAGCGGCAGGCGCACAGTATATTTCCCGTCTGCGCCGCGTGCACTACTAGAACTGAACAAACGCTCGCATTCTATGTCCGCCGGACTAATAAATTTACATTGCGGTGGTTGTTCATAACGCCAAAACTTTTCAACCGCTTCCAATAACTGGATAGCCGAGACATTACAAGCAAAGTTCATAGTATCCGAATTAATTTCTTGACTTGGCCCGAAAACCGCAAAATCAAAAATAGTACTTAAGGCATAAGGCCCACCTGCGCCTAAGTCAAGTTTCTCGCCGTTCAAGATTTGTCCTAAAATATCGCATCCGAAAATAATATCTATATGTCTCATGTGAGAAGAACCGTCATCCGAAATGTTTACATTTTTATCCGAAATATTTAATTTCTGAACTAAATAAGAAGTAGGTTTCTTTAAAACAACCGCCGTAACCGATAACAAAATATTTTTAGAATTAATTGGCCGAAAATGAATTTTAACAATATTATTTGTACATACTCGATCATTATACTACATCATCATTTATACTACATCATTGTACATACTCGAGATACTGACATTTATAAGGAAAAATTTGCATCTTTTTACAGAAAAACGTGAACAGTGTAATTTTCATACAAGATATCCCAATCAGTTGGTTGTACCTCTATCAGCTACTACCTGTTTCTCAAGAAATTGTTACAGTATGGGGATTAGATTATACAACTTACTTTCTAATGATATCAGAAATTTGCCATTAAATCTCTTTAAAAAGACAGTTTTTGGAATCCTTATGGAAAATTGTTTTTATGACATAAATGAGTTTGTTAACTTTTGTCGTAAGGGAAATCTAAAATAGGTAATTTAAATTTTATTGGCATCTTATTATCATTTCTTGTTGACATCTTATTATTATTTCTCGGTGGACGATGGCTTTGATCCTGAATTTAGTATAGTAATTAATGTTCTTAATATTATGTTATCTTATTTTTGTTATATAATTTTATAAATTGTTAATGACATTCTCACACATCTAATGTAAGTAAATATTGTAATTTAGTTTTTTTTTTTTTTAAGTACCTAATTAATAATTACTATCAGAAGCATGACGACAAAATATTTGCATATCGACAGATCGATGAAACATGTAGTGCTACGCTCTAATTTACACCCTTGTTACCGTGTTTTATGCAAATAAAGATTTATTTATTTTATTTATTTTATTTTTTTATTACTTTCACTAGTGTGAACACCGCCTATACCTACAATAGGAACATTCGAGTAATGTCGCTTTAATCCCAAATTTGTCACCAAATCACTTTTAACTATAGATATTTGAGAACCGAGATCGAGTAAAGCCCGAATCTGTAGGAAAGTATTTTGAGATGATTTAACTTCAATTATAACCGTTGGCAAAATTACATTATCGATTAATTTAGGTTGTGAAGCGACATTACATAACTGTAACTGTAATTGTAGTACGCTGATTTCGCTGATGTTGTGTGTCCCTAGGGCTCGCACTCCGTATGTCCTGCTGCCCGTACCGTGACCTTCCGGCATCCGTCGATAAATTATTATTACCGCCATTGTTATTATCAATGCGCTCCGGCCGTTGATAACGCGAAGAAAATGAATCGTAAGTAGGACACGCATGCATACGACTTAATTGTTCCTGCACTTCGGGAGGACTGGCGCTCCGCACGCGCCGGCCGCGGCCCGCCGCCGCCGCCGTGAAATTAGAAAACCGGTTTGATGTTTGAGAATGATAACGCGCAGGAGATTCACGCGAAATATGCATCATGCAGATTAACTTGTTGTGACCGATATTACCGCATTTATTGCATGGGACTTTACTAATACAAGACCCAGCATTATGTTGTCCGAGGCATTTAAAACATAAACGTGAATCCTTAATGAAATCTTTACGACCGATATTAGTTAATTTGTTAAATTTAAAACACTCAAGTATAGTGTGCCCCGTGAACTGACAATATAAACAACGCTTCGTTGCCACGACGTTATTACCATGAGTGACTAACCCAGTACGTGGTACGCGATGCCCGCGATCCGAGTAGCTGTTATTGTTATTTCTATTTAATGAATCCGAAGCAGCCGTGTCTAATAATCGACATTCATTTTGCAAGAAATCTATTAATTGATTGAAGCTGGGTAAGGTAGCCGTATTTCCGCCGTATTTATGTTCAAACCGTGACTTCATATCTAAAGGAAGTTTCGTGAGACTAATAAAAAATAATAAATAATTCCACTCATTTATAGGAAAACCGAGATTATTCAATGCGCGTGTAGATTCTAATAAAGGGTTAAGTATTTTTGTCCTAAGACCCGAAATATTATTTAAACATGGCAAGTTTAAAATACGCGAAATATGAGAATCCGACAATAATCTTTTATTTTCGTATCTACTTTTAAGAATATCCATAGCCGTGTCCAATGACTCATCAACCATTGGTAAATGTTTTATCAAATCGCGAGGTTCCTTTTGAACATTAGAAAATAAATAATGAAACTTTTCCGTTTTAGAGATATCTTTCCTACACATCACCAACGAATTGAACAAACTAATGAAACTAGTCCAACCGAATATGTCTCCATCATACACAGACAGGGTGATTGTTGGCAAGCGAGCGTTTTGCGCGCTTTCGGTGGGTTGGTGTGTGCCGTCCAAGTTCGGGTAGGCAGATCAAATTGCCTCCAACTGATAATACATTTCTTCCGCGTTTTTAAATTGGGTATCAAATAAAATAATTTGTTTTTCATCCGTTACCGAGTTCAATATTGCTTCGTATGCCTCGCTCAACAACTTATACCTTTCTTCAATTTTACGCAACCAAGCCGATATTACCCCCGTTGTTTGAGTTTTATTGATGACGATTTCGTTAGTATTTACGAACCAATCGCACTGTATTTTAAATTTATTTTCTACGACCTTAGACGCCATTTTGAAATAGTGATACAGAACGCAACGTGAACTTTACGAATTAAAATAACAACCGATTAAACCGAAACAAAAGAAATTACCGATATTTTATATTATAAAGCTTACCGAAATTAATACGAAACAATGATCCGACGAGAGGGACCAAAATAATTATGTTCGCGAGAACGCCTTCGATAGCCCGAGCAACAAAAAAAGTCACCGATCCATTGTTTCTAACGGTACAGCTCAGGCATAGTAATTCCTCATTAAGGGGTGAACCACTTACCCTTGACGCCGACAGCTTTGACAGGGTTGAAACAGCAACCAAATCCAGATGTCACCATGTGCTCCGCTTTTAACGTCCACCGCACTATCACAACTCCAATTGTCAATGTTTCCTTTTTTGAGAGGTAATTTATGTAACATTAAAATAAAAAAATAGTCAACATCCCTATTGTCCGAACACTTCACGCCGCCGACCGAGAGGTGAGTGAGGCGGGCGGCTGGTCTTCACCGCAGGGTCGCGGATTTCGCGGTTTACCCACATAATAAAGAAAAAACTATGCCTGAACAAGACGTGTTTTATTATAACAATGATAATGCGTATCTAATGATTTGTATATTTATTATTTCTTGCTTTTTAGAGACAGGTTTTTTGAAGTCGGTTTTTTTGTTTTTTAAACAATTTTTTTATTTTTAGTGTAAGTACCTTCTGTATTAGGTAGTGAAGGTATATTATTTAGGTAGAAAAATAGGCTTAGCCAAACGTGAGATAATCGCGAAGAAACATACATACATACAAACTGAATACCTCCTTTTTTGAAGTCGGTTAAAAAGACTACAAAAAGGTATCCCTTTCCCAACAAAAAAAATCATCTAATTCGGTTCATAAATAACAAATTCGTCAAGGCAGTTGATTTAATATCATAGTATTTTCAGGATTACTTGTAAACCTACTGAACCTATTCGAAAAAAAATAAATGGGACCATTTCGCAAGAAAACCCAATCGAACAAAAAAAGAATAATCAAAATCGGTCCATAAATGGCGAAGATACGCGCGAACAACGATAAAAAAAAAACATACAGTCGAATTGAGAACCTCCTCCTTTTGTTGAAGTCGGTTAAAAAGTAACAGTCTCAATCTTCTATACATACATTATAATAAAATCGTAACGAGCTAGGCCAATTCTGTACATTCAATATTTTTTCAAAAAAGTAATTGCTACATGTTAAGTACATGATACTGAACCCAAAACAATAGTTTTTGGAATTTTTGTCTGTTTGTTAACTTGTATGTACTCGCATAACTATTAAACTACTACACCGATTTGAACAAAACTTTTTACCGACTTCAAAAGGAGGAAAGTACTAAATTCAACCCTTTTTTTTGTATGTACACCGATTACTCGAAGACGGCTGGACCGATTGAAATGATTCAAACGTTATTACATTGAGTAAACTCCCAAGTTGGTCCCATTTTTTTAAATTTGGAAATCGGTTCAGTACTTTTCAAGTATTTTTTTTTCTCTTTATTGGGGTTAACAAACAGTAACAAAGTTGAATATTTCTTACAGAATAAGTACACTTTATATTAAATTACATTGTCACCAGCAACGTTTACCACGTATTAAAACAAACATAATCTATGAGAGTGGTATACATTAAATAAACAAAGATACAAATTAGCATATTAAGTTTTAAACTTCCTAACAACATATAAAAAAGAGAAGAATATAGAATTAAATGTTAAACTAAATTAAAATTAAATCAGTAAGAACACACAATTTAGAATTTAAGGATGAACTTTGAAATTTATTTATTTATTTAAATTTTTTTTTTTTTTATTTATTTTAAGGTATTTTTGATAATATCATTTTCTTAAATAAACTTGGTCGGGTTGCCGCTATGTCGACTGTGTGAAACGATTCGTTGTATGTGTGCACAAGCCTATGTAGGGGCGAGCGTTTGCCAGCATTTGTTCTGCATCGAGGCGTTGCAAACAACGTACGTACAAAATTTCGCACGTAAAAAAAGTCGTTTCTGGCGCTTCGCCGGCCGCTGCCGCGGCACGCTCGCTTCGCTCGCTCGGCTCGCGCGCTGGGTTCATGTACACCTAACATGCTCGTCGCTACGCTCCTCGCACCTATCATGTGACCTGCGGTCCTTTAGTAGTGCTACCAACTTAGTGCGCCGCTATTAAACGTCAAAAATTACGACACAAATCTAAAATTGTCATTTTTCCTAGAAAATCTTAATTTTCAGTTTTTTTTTCTCGTGTATTATTTGGTTCCTAAACATAAAATTTCGTATGCGTGTTCCAAATCATGAGTTCTTTACATAAAAAAATATGAATTCGAAACTCGTGCTCTGATAATGGAAAGGTGAGCCCTGCAAAATCATATAGCGTCTACAAGTACCGATATTGCGATCTATTTACCAACAAAAGATTCGATGCGATAGATGATTAATCGCAAGAAAAAAAAGCATTAAGAAAAACTAGGTAAGGAACCAACCGAGTTTGATTTTTATATTGATGAACAACTGACAACTTACAATAACAAAAACTTTGTCATAAAAGAAAGGACTTTTGTACAGTGTAAAAGAGTGATTCTGTTTAGCACGAAAGAACTCATGCTATTGTTGAGTCAAGCTACTTTTTGGATTATGGATGGAACCTTCAAAATCGTTCCTCAGATATTCGTTCATAGCCCCACATACAACTGTGAAAAAACGTTTCCTTTACTATTTGCGCTTTGTACACACAAAGAAAAGCATCATAATATGATGTTATGTTTGATTTGATTCCTGAATATTGTACAAAAAAGAAATTTCATTAAATCCATTATTTGTCGTCATGGATTTTGAAAAAGCTCCAGCTTTATGTTTACGCCAAAATTTCTTAACTTATTTAAATCACGCTTTCTCAACTTCAATTTTGGTGGACTGCTACAACCATCACATCATCAAAAAATGTAATTGGCATTTATTATGAATTGGTAATTTGAATATTAGACATTTTAAGTTTTGATCATTTGAATTTAGACATTTTTATTTAGGACTATCTGACCGTTTGACATTTTCGTTTTTGACATTTTGAACTTTGCCATTTTAAGTTTAGACATTCTAACTTTAGACATTCTGATACGTACCCATTCTTTATACATGTCTTCCGCGCTGAAAGTGATATTGCACAAAACAAGATCAGATGCTTGGTTGTTATCCGGAATAGAGTTCACATCATAATCGTCAGATAAGTCAGATGGTTGAAATACCGATTTAAAAAATGATGAGAATAGGCGACAAACTTCATCAGGATTATTAGCAGTTTCATTGTTATAATTTACTTTACTAGGAATTTGTGCTGTGGCTTTCATATTATTTGCATAGGTCCAAAAATATTTTATGTTATCCTGTATGCCGTTTTCCACGGCCTTTACGTTAGTTTGACAGTTTTTTAGCGTATTCGACATCATTCATTCAAATTGAAAATGTGTTTAATAGCCACAACCGACGAACTGCAGACGATTATCGTGACCAAGTGACTGCGTTACGCAATAGGGATGTTGACTATTTTTTTTTATTTTATGTTACATAAATTACCTCTCAAAAAAAGAAACATTGGTAAAAGAATTAATTCGCTAGCATGAAAACTGCCCGAGATATCACAGTGTGAAATGCACACAAATGGACTCGATCAAAAACGCTCCATACTAATGGCTTGCACGTTATGACGTCACGCCGT
This sequence comes from Agriphila straminella, assembly GCA_950108535.1. Classification (NCBI taxonomy): domain Eukaryota; kingdom Metazoa; phylum Arthropoda; class Insecta; order Lepidoptera; family Crambidae; genus Agriphila; species Agriphila straminella. The sequence continues at coordinate 423,172 of OX467316.1, read as the reverse complement.
GCTAGTTTGTATGCAACGCATAGGAAATTTGTTCAGCAGCTATATTAAATATTGTGTTTATCAAAATAGTTTCTTCGACAAATTTGCTATACATTTTACGGACTAATTAAAGGTATCATTTATTTTAATAAATTGTATATATTTAAATGGACTTGTCCACCCAACTTTGAAGGGTCATAAAACAAATAATATGCAATATATAAAACCAAGAGGTATACAAGCTACTCTAAAAGTTTAATATGTTTACGATTTTTATTAGTATTTCGTTATTTTATTCATTAGTCAACATCCCTATTGCGTACGTTATTTTCGTAATTGGCCCCCTGTTTCTCATTCTTATTTTTGAAAATGGAACTAAAAGCATCTCTTCTGTGAAATCATAGACTTATTTATACTCTGTGCGTGCACAGAGCGAATCGTAGAATGCGTGTTTGTGTTGCTTAGCTGCTACAGCAGAAATTTAAAAAAGGTACCATGGCGCGAAATCTTTAGAATTTTTCTATAATTACAAACTGATTGAATTGTGTGACTGTAATAGGAAAGAAATAATTTAAATCTTTTGCCGTCAAGCACAAATCATTTATTTAAATATTGTACAAAAAGTTTTTATGAGTTTTTATGAGTTTAAAACGAGTGGATTCGTTCACGGAAGTTTGTAACTCGGTTTCTATTTATTCCCTCGCTAAAACTCGGGAATAAAACTACCTCGTATGCAATGGGTCATTTTAGCGTCTTGTCTACTACTATCTACTATTAAAAAGCAAGAAATAATATTCGAATCGTTCGTTACACATATCAATATTAATCAAGAAAGTCAGGTGGGGCTTTTAGAAAAAAATGAAGTGACTTTTTTAAATTTTAGATTTTTGCATTCACAATGCTATTTTTACACAATACTAAATAATATACTAGAAAAAATACGACTCGTCTGAGTATTGATCTGGTGCGAGTCGTATTTTTTCTAGTATATTATTTAGTATTATGAAGTGACTTCTTTTCTTTAGACGTGTTTTATTAATATTGATATTATGTGTAACGAATGATTCGAATATTATTTCTTGCTTTTTAGAGGTATTTAATTTTGAAGCTGTTTTGTTTTCCGGTTTTTTGAAGGAGGTTTTTACTTTCCTCTATGGTTAATATTTATGTCAAATCGAAGATGTCGAATGTAATTTTCATGTTTTAATAATTATTTATTTTGTGTAGTTATTGCTTTCTCTGCGTATTTTTTCGTGTAATAGCTAGCTTGTTGAGATTGAATCAAATAAAAATAAGAATCAGTGGATTAGTGAAGTTTATGAAAAAGGTACCTACTTGATACACTTGATACAAGTCATTAGAAAACAACCGGAAAAATACTTTCATGTAAGTTTTACTAAAAATAACCCTGTCTTTAAGATTCTTTTAATAATTGTTTCATAATATTTATAACAAGCTATTCATGGATTCGTTTATAACAAGCTATCTATGGTTTTTTTAAATTGCAAATTTTTAAAGAAGACCTGCCCCCCTTCTCAATTGGCTAACATATAGATCTAATTCTAGAGTACCTATACTCTTTTGGTTGAACGCTACTCAATGGACGATTAAATAAGTTGTCGCAGGCTTATGTGAATCACAGGCTTTGATGTATTGTGTGGAATTGAGAAGCTTACGGCACGTAATATCGTTAGCATTCAAACGCATAGCATGTCGGCCACCTGAGTAGGGGAGCTGAGCGTGATATCGATTATAGCCTAGCTCATATTTCACACGGTACAGCTTAATGAGAATCCCGCAACTTAAAGTATACTTATTTCATTACAGATCATGTGTGTACCTCTGCCGCGCTAACTAAGAGTACAATAACTCGATTTTGCCGCTTTCGAGAAAAACGCGCGCAAAAATTTAAACTTTGTTTTTATTGTATCTCATGAATCTACATGAAACTTGAACCAATGGAAAGAAGAGCAAATAAATAACTAATTCAAAATATACTTAGAATGAATATAATAAGCTTATGGCTCGAAATCGTGGAAATAGTTATTATAATAAGGAATGTTTAAATTATCAACCTGTCATCACTAGTCACAAATACAATAACTACATTACTTAATGTATTTATCTTTAGCAAACCTACATATTGCGAACACTTATTTAAATAATTTAATTATTCTCTAGCGATAAAATCAATAACTGATGTAGTTATTGCACTTGTCGTTAGAAAAACCTGTGTGACCTAGTCGGTAATCCCAATGAAATAAAATAATTTTTAACTTTTTTCATTAAGTATTTATTTAAAGTAATCATAAATATTTAAAACAAAAAATAATTTACTTTTTATCAAAAGCTATTTTTTTAATCTATAATATAAAATTCAATGTTCTGACTGACTGACTGAGATATTAACGCACATGTACTATTAGTTATTCTGTGGCACAGCCCAAACCGCTGAACCTAGACACTTGAAATTTTTCACTTACATCTCACATTAGAAAACTGATTTGGATTTTTAAATATTTAAGACATATTGCTGATAAGGACCTACATCTACGTATATAAATCCCTCGTCCAATCCGTTCTGTGCTATTGCTTACCTGTCTGGGGTGGTGTGTTTTAAGCCTGGAAAGAGCACAACGCTCCTTACTTAAAATAGCCTTGTTCAAAAATAAGAGATTCAGAACTACAAATTTATAAATATGAAGAAGCAGATGTCTTAACTGTTAGAAAACTCTATATTGTTTTATTGTTATTAGTTACACGGGCGGTGCCCAATTACATAACTAACATAGTTAACTTACATAATTATGCAAACAAATACTAACAATATACATATTATAATGAGATATGTATGAAAGACTACACAATCTACAAAATTTAGGTTATAGTAAACAATTAAAAAGGACAACCACTTTCACAGAATGACAAACATTTAGTCATAATAGTTCCTCAACTATCTGCGAATACGTCGCAGTCAGGTTGCTGACACAGGAGTGCATTGAGCCCCGCCTGCATCTGACAGACAGGCGAGTGGTCATACGCGACAGTCCGGCCCGAGGGGGGCGCGAACAGGTGGCGCTGCCGACAAGTGCGGCGCCGAACATAGTGGTCTGGTACATACAGGCGCAGAAGTTGCTCCTGCAGCTCAGGGCACTGGACTCTGCCGTGCAAGATCCTCACTGCTGCCAGGATTAGGTCCTTGTGACGCCTCACCTCCAACGAACACATACCGAGCATACCCAATAGAAATTTGGTGGGATACAGAAATGGGAAATAGCCGAATACCCTCTTGTATAGGTACCTCAAGAAGGCCTTTTGTACTTTTTCGACCATTACCTTATATTTCGCTTCGTGTGGATTCCACACACATGAACTCGTTTCTAGTTTGCTTCTTATCAGTGTCATGTAAAGAAGTTTCACGACATGAGGATTTTTAAAGTCATGCAAATTACGACTATATTATCATATTATATACTATATTATCATTAGAAAACATAAAACCATTATACCAAATCCAACTATACTCAATAAACGAAACCCTCATTCGGTAGTTGCTCTCTCTTGGGTAAGAACGAAGTTTGCATCAAATCAGTTAAAAAACCAATCAGCGTTTCTATATAATAAAATTAATAGGATTCTTAGTATATATTCAATGCCTCTGCATATTTAGGCATTTCAAAAAAATACCAAAAATTAATTACTGTAGGTTAAGGTTTAGAGGGTGGGAGGGAAACGTTATCGCCGTTTGTATGGAGACCACGTGGTTGACAATCCTCTTAAGTACTAGCTGTTGCCTGCTACTTCAATCGTATTATTTCGGAATAAAAATAGCCAGTATGTTAATTCAGGTCCTAATGTTATCTATATGTCGCAGGCATATTGTATATTTCGCCGTATTACATAGCAACTAGCTGTTTTACAAAACGGCTCCGTATCGTAATGCGGCGTGTCAACGATACGCCAGATTGACAATGTGATACGTCGTTCAACGCGGCGGCGCACGTAAAGCCGTTTTGTATAATATTTCTATTGCAGGGTGACCACACTAACAAAATGAAACGGTGTTCAATTGAAAACAATAGGGTTGGTAAACTTTTTCGAAAAGAATTGTTTTATATTTTTTTTTGATAGCACAAGTTTGAAGAATAAAGAAAATAATATTATGATTTTTTTATTTTAACTTGTTAACTAAATATATTTTTTCATATTATTATCGCGATAAAATATCAAACATACGGCTGAACACGAAGTTCCTTTGCATTTACCGATTTAAAAATCTGATTGACAGATTTGACAGACAGTGACAAAGAGTAATCATACCTTTGTTTTTTTTGTTTTGAGCAACAACATAGAAAGTCTTTGGAGCAAAGGCATAACCTACGCATTCAGCCGTAATATTGATTTATTGTACTATGCTGTAAATGATAAATTTAATTTTTATTTCAATTAAAATGAAGCATTATATAATTCCGCAATTTGTTAATCCTGACTCCAAAGCCAAAAGCTACCAGAATATATATAATTCACAACAGTTTTGGAAAAGTTTACCAACCCCATTGAATTTTAATGATTATGAAAAAGGTACTTAATTTCTTTTTAATAACTTCTAAAGTACCTAGTAAGTAGTAGGAAACAGAGTGTTCTTTTTAGTGAATAAGGAATGTATAGGTAAGTACTAATTCTATGAAATAAGTAGGTACAGTACAAAAACGGTTCGATTCTTGTTTGTAAAATTTATATATTAGTTAGACTTACTAGAACATTCAGCTCATTTTTTTGGTTTAAATAATTTTAAGTCATTTTAAAAGAAAATCTTTTTTGTATTATGTAGATAATGATTGTATCAAAATAATTGTTCCTTGGACACTGCCCGAATAGTAGGGTCTTCCAGAGTATGTTTCTTTAAAATTAGATAATCTCTACTGGCTACACTCATTTTTATTACCCGACTGCAAAGAAAGGGTTATGTGTTTCGCGCGTATCTTGTAAGTATGTTTGTATGTTTGTATGTATGTATGTATGTATGTATGTTTGTATGTAATATTCTTTATTACCTCATATCTTTCAAACGGCTGAACGGATTTCTATGATTAAGATATCGTTAGATTGGTCTTTTCAACCCAAGTGTTCTTAAGAAGGTGGCGTTATAAAAAAACCAACATGGCGGCTGTACGGTGCTATTATACGTAGTGAAAAAAAAATTTTTTTTTTAGAATACTGCAATATGGGTGTCAAATTAAAGGGCTTATTATAAGGATTTCAAAAAGGTATATCATGACCATAATATAATTATAAAAAAAACAATAAAATAAAAAAGTACATTATATTACGCAAATGCGAGCGGCCGCTATAAACATGTCAATGAGAAATTTATATTTTGTTTGTGTATGTTTTTTTTTTTTTTTTTTTTTTTTTTTTTTTTTTTTTAAATCTACTACCTCTGACTCTAGGTCAAAGCCTGTTTTTTCTATATTGTTTTTACACTTCCATACCAGTTCTCGCTTTTATGCCTCTCGTACTTCCATACCGCATACTACTCATTCATTCATCACCTTTCTTACTACTGCAGTTGGGGTTACTGCCTAATTCTGTCTAACCTGTGTACTTTTCATTTCTCTTACTAGGGGTTCTGAGTGAACATGACACAATCATATAACTTTATTCAAGACCACTTGATTTCTTAAACACTATCTTTTTACATATTGTTACTTATATCTTTTTAAATAGTTTATAGCTTTTCTTTTCATTTTAATTTTACATTATCTCTTAATTTCTACTTAATCTTTTCTTATTTCTAGTTTTTCTTATCATGTTATACATTTAGCTTACTAACAATAACTATTACATTCCATATTATCTTACAGTAGTATTATATTATTTACGTACAATTTCGTATGCTAAAAGTCAATATTCCAAATATCGCTCTAGCATCCTTTCCTAATCCTTGTTTTTCTTATTCGTTTTTGTGACAATAGTTTTGCAATTGCATTGTGTATGTTAGCCACATTCATGATGAAAAAATAGGCTATAATATCATCCCAAAATCCCTCGGGATCGAAGCCTCAGGCTATGCCGCAGGGCACAGCTAAGTTAATCAATAGATGGCGCTGTAGCCGAGTACATCGCGGTATGGTTGTTTTGTATTCATCATCAATAGATTTCTAGTTGCATAGACCATATCAATAGATGGCGTTGTAGCCAAATACATCTCGGTATGGTTTAGCTCTCTGTAGATTATACAAGGTCTTTTGTGTTTATACTAAAAAATACTAAAATAAAAATATAAAGATAATAATAAAATAATAAAAGAATCGAAGAAACAATAACGAGAAATAAGAAGAAACGATTCTCGTTTATGGTCTTTATAACAATTAACAACTTTTTTAATTGATAATTATTTTAATACGATTCCATCTAGCTAGCTAGAATACATTCATTATTTATTATACTAGATTCCATCTATCTAATTGGAACGCGTGTTGCATTACTTTACTTTCATTAATATTGAAAAAAATATTAAAGAAGTAGATTTTGTTAGGTTTTGTAGCAAGCATACCTAGTTTAGTTAGGACTAAGGAATAGGGTGTTTAGGAATATCTTATTACTGAATTAGTGATTAATTACATTCTCTTTGATATCGATAAAATATTATTCAGAAAATTGGTAGCTTCTTGTGTTCGGATTGAACCTTCTGCGTCTGAGTTTGATGGTTTACGCGGTAAAGGCAAGATCGAGCGACGTATGCTACTTCTAATTTTATGCTGGGCGGTGACTGTGCATAAATTGCAAGGTACAACTTTAGACCGGGCAGTTGTCGATTTGAGCAGTCACCTATTTGCTAAAGGTCAAGCTTACGTGGCTTTAAGCAGAGTCCGATCTCTCGCAGGGCTTGCTGTCAGTTGTCTTGACCCTAAAAAATTCTTATTTAAACCACACGATGAAAATTCTTTTAAAGAATTAGACCGTCTACGTAATTTGTAAGGAGAATATAACTAAAAAGACGTAAATAAAAAATAACTAAATTTAAAAAAAATTAAAACCCGCCTGCCTAAAAAAAGACAAGTCAACAGAAAAATAAAATAGAAAAACTGAAAAACCCAAATGCATCAAAAAACAAGTCAGACAAGTAAACGAAAAATAAATTCAAAAAAATTAAAAAAACCCACTTGCATCAAAAGATAAGTCAACTGAAAAGATGAAAACAAGATAATATATAAAGGCAAACTTAAAAAATATAGAACTTTTGTTCAACATAATAACATGCAGTCGGAGGCATAGAATTGAATGATAAGTAAAATCATTCATAATGTCACTTTCTTTATGCATGCCTCCGACTGCATGTTATTATGTTGAACAAAAGTTCTATATTTTTTAAGTTTGCCTTTATATATTATCTTGTTTTCATCTTTTCAGTTGACTTATCTTTTGATGCAAGTGGGTTTTTTTAATTTTTTTGAATTTATTTTTCGTTTACTTGTCTGACTTGTTTTTTGATGCATGTGGGTTTTTTAGTTTTTCTATTTTATTTTTCTGTTGACTTGTCTTTTTTTACACCAATAATATTGCGTAGTATTCCGTACAACATCGGAAACCATTGTCACCTCAGCAGTTTTGACTTCTAAAACTCGTTCTTTAATCCACGGCTTTTTCACACTTTCGCATTGAGCTGCGTAGAAACTATTTAAGCACATTAAAAAATGTCCTAAAAACAACAATCTGTACACACATTTGACACGTTTTCTTCATTAAATTCGTGCTTTCTTACTTATTTTCGATGGAATATCCGCAATTGACGCCATTTTTATTGTTAGTGGTGGGCAGCGCCGCGAGTGGTGAGAATTAGTACTAAAAACTGACAGAAAAGCGGCTTATGAACCGCCCAATTACATTACGGCTAGCCGTATTGAAAATCGCGAAGCGCTTTATTCAATGCGGCGTACTTTCGTTTAGCCGTTTTGAATACGGCGAAATATACAATACGCCTGCGACATAAATATACCAAATTTCATACAAATCTGTTCTGCCATTGAGTTGTCGAAACTTTTTTACTTTTTAGGGTTCCGTACCAAAATGGTAAAAAGGAACCCTTATGGTGTGACTCAGTCTGTCTGTCTGTCTGTCTGTCTGTCACAGCTGGATATCTCGAGAACTACTAATGGTATCAACTTGAAATTTGGAATAGTTAAAGATGACGTTTGTCCAACTATTTTGCAAATAAGAAAGAAATAATAAAAAAAATATTTTACAACAGGGACTGAAAAGGGGTCTTAAAAATTGTAAGTGGGGCGACTAGGGCATGTGGGGTATCATTTATGATAAAGCGCTGTTTGCACATTTTAAAACATTTTTTTCACCTTTTTAGGTCGCATAGTTTTCGACTTATGATGAAAAATGTAAAAAAATACCGTCCCCCCCTTATCTCCGAAGTTTGCAAAGAGAAAAATCTGAAATAATTCTATGTGATAGTAGTTTATGTAAAGATTACAGGAAAAATAAAACGATGTCTCAATATAACACACTTTTTTAGAAATTAAAAAAAACTAAAAATAAGTAGTTCCTCTACCAGTCAACAGATGGCCCTGACCCAAGAAAAAATAATTTAGTTCCACTAACGGTCAAGAGATGGCGCTGAACTAAGAAAAAAAATAGTTCCACTATCGGCCAAGAGATGGTGCTGACCTAATACTGCAGTAATAATTTTATTATTCTACAGCAGGCTCTGCAGTGTATTTGTTACGATGGTACGGAAACCCTCGGTGCGCGAGTCCGACTCGCTCTTGCTTGACCGGTTTTTGTTTTTTATTCTAAAAGCCCCACCCGACTTCAATAGACATATTTTTATTATTACAAATATTATTTCTTGCTTTTTAGAGGTAAGTAGGTTTTTTGAAGTCGGTTTTTTGTTTTTTTTAAATATTTTTTTTAACTTTTTTAAATCGGCTCAGCCAAACGTAAGATAATCGCGGAGAAACATACATACGGGTCAAACTGAGAACCTCCTTTTTTAAGTCGGATAAAGAACCAATATACACTTAAGATATCCCTATTCCTACAAAAAAGTAATTATCTTATTCAGTTCATAAACAAAGAAGTAATACGACCATTATCATCGAGGTAATTCACACAAAATCATACTATTTTCGTGCTTTTTTTCAAGATTACTTGAAAAGTACTGAACCGATTTCCAAATTTTAAAAAATGGGACCAACTTGGGAGTTTACCTAATGTAACAACGTTTGAATCATTTCAATCGGTCCAGCCGTCTTCGAGTAATCGGTGGACATACACAAAAAAAAACAAATATACAGACGAACATAGAACCTCCTCCTTTTTTGGAAGTCGGTTAAAAAGATATGGTCCGACAGGGTCCATAGTGATCTAAAATATTATAATTTAAGAACTAGGTACTGTTACACTGTGGAATGCAATAAATGATTTGAGTATTGAGTATTGAGTATATTTTTAATTGTAGTTTAGGTTCATTTAAAGTGTCACTGTTGCGTGAAATTTAATAGACCTGCATTTGTTATTTGTTTTTTGTTTGAATTTGTTCGTATAGCTTCCAATTATTCTTTTTTAAAATTAATTGTTCAAAGCTTTTTAGCTTATTAAATTAAGTTAATTAAATATTTGTTTACTGTTGTTTTGTGTCAATGCTGTGTACAATTGTTATTGGGATATCAATTTAGAAAGTGCTTTTTAATGTAGATTGCAATGTAATAGTTTGTATTCTCAATGTAAATATGGCTAAAAAACTTGTTTCTAATGAGAAAATACTGAAATATTTCAAAATGACCTCATTAAAAAACAGGCGCAAAAGACTTAACCAAACTTTTTTCAATAAGATAGTTAATAGTATATTTGATTGTCCGCAGTTACTTAACAAAATAAGTCTCAACATTCCACTAAAACTCCCGCGCTTCTCCAGATATACCTTATTTTAAAAAGTAATTTAGGCCACTATTCCCCACTAAATAGATTACAAACACAATATAATGCAATCTCAAAAAACAATAAAGATCTGGATATTTTTTGGCTATCATTACCTCTTTTGAAGAAAAAACTCATCAATATAGGTACACAAAAAACTAGCGGTTGCCCGCGACTTCGTCCGCGCGGACTCTTTTTTTTACATTTATCATTATTAGTATGATGCATTTTGTATTTCGTATAATTTTGTAATACCTAAGTTTAAAATATTAATATAAAACATATAATTTTATGTGCTGCGGGTTCTGAGTCCTCATTAAATTCATTCACTTATCGATACCTATTTCACAGGTTACAAATGGCTCACTTGACACTTTTTCATAAAGTATTTATTTTTTGTTATACTTACAGTATAAATAAGTATAATTACTTAGGATAATTACGTTTGTTAGTTAGGTAAGTTAAGTTTAAGGGTGATTGGCTCCCGTTGTATTTTTTAAGTTTATAACTATGCTTTCCGTGGCAACCTATAAGTAAGGCAACACTTACCTCGTATTATTATTCTTTAAGTTACCTATTTGCATGTGAAGTGTATGACCTTGTTGATTGTTCTAATAAATAAAATATTCTGCTATTTGTACCTTTAACAATAAAAAAAATGTGTAAGTGCTTACCTGAGCATCATCATTAGCATCAGCAACATCAACTAAGCTCTGCGTGTAGTTGGTCGACCCGGACATTCTGGAAAATCTGGCAAAAGAAAATAACAAATTTAATAAATAGCATAATTATCCATGCTTATTGGGTACTGCAATGTCAATTAAATATTATGTAGTTTTATTTGTTTTTAAAATCTAGTCTATGAATAGATATGTTACCGTTACCGTTTAAGTGCTATACACACCGGATGCGTAAGCGTAAGCGTGCACGTAGACGTACCATGACGTTGTAATATCTAAAACTTTATGAGACATGGCACACCGCTTGCGTAACGAACGCGTGCACGTAGACCGATGCGTCACCCTCATGATTGCAGCTCTCATGAGACAAACAGGCTGCGTACTTACGCAGTGCGGAACGCATTGATGACGTTGTACTCAATGGCATTCCCTATTGGACGTCACACCGAACAAATACGAACACGCACGTATCTTTCCTGCGCGTCACTACGCGCGTGACGCATGAACCCATTGTTTTTTTGCATGCCGAGCAATATTCTGGCACAATAGTAGTAATATTGCTTCTTCTTTATCTGATGAACTAATTGGTCCGTCCATCCAATCATCGTCATACATCGTGTACAAGAATTGCAAACATAAAAAGTATGGCTGCTGCAGCGGCTGGGTACGCAAGGGACAGGCTGCGTTGCGTATGCGTATGCGTAAGCGTAGACGTATGCGTAACCCGGTGTGTCAGGGGGTTACGTGCGTAACTATGCGCGTGTACACGCGCGTTTCTACGCATCCGGTGTGCCCAGGCCTTTAATCTGCAGATTAACTGGTCGAGTCAGTTTAAGTGCGAAATTTTTCTCAAAGTAGACGATTTACGCACTTTAACTATACTCCGACACGTAATTCGGTGCAGAGATTTGACAGCTCCAGTGTGTCCACTTTAGGACAAAATAAAAGTAGTGTCGTGACAAAATAATCGTTCATTCAATTAACATTCAGTTAAAAATCGGGTAATCTATATATATATATAAAATTCAAAGTCCTGACGGACTGATTGACTGACTGACTGAGTGAGATATCAACGCACAGCCCAAACCGCTGAACCTAGAGACTTGAAATTTTGCACATAGGTCCCTAATGAGGTCTAAGGGTGCACTAAGAAAGGATTTTTCAAAACTCACCCCCCAAGGGGGTAAAACGGGGGTCCAAAGTTTGTATGAAAGTCCCTCAGTTTTGAAGCTAGGATCTTCAAATTTTGTGTTTAGGCTGAACATTAAAAATTAATAAATACGGGTGTCAGCGTTTTTCAAAATTCTACCCCCGAAGGGGTCAAAAAAGGGGGATGAAGTTGTGTATTGAAGAAAATCCTTTATTTTTGAAGTAAAAATCGCTAAATTTATAATTTAGGCTTATGGATGGAAATCTAACGCAACGTATATTGGTATTGTTAGTATTTCAACCCCAATGGGGATAAAATGAGGGTGAAAAGGGGTAAAAAACCCCATAAATAGGATATGGATGTCCTTATTGGGGTTTTCTGGGATGACGATTGCAAAAAATGACATTTATTTTGAAGTCCAACACGGTGGACATGATTTGACCCCTAAAGGGGTGAAAATGGGGTTCAAATTTTGTATGGAAAAATAATATAAAATAGACATTACAACTTTAAACTTTGTAGGAGCACATCTAAAAATAAATAGGCAAAAATAATATTTTGTAATTTTGAAAATCAACCACTTAGGGGTAAATGGGGTGAGTAAACATAAAAATTGACATGGATGTCGTTCTTGAGGTTTTATGGGATGGTGATTGCAAAAAAGGGGATTTATTTTGAAGTCCATCACGGTGGACATGATTTAACCCCTAAAAGGGTGAAAATCGGGTTCAAATTTTGTATGGAAAAAGAATATAAAATAGACATTAAACTTTTAAATTCGTAGGAGCATGTCTAAAAATAAATAAGCAAACACATATTTTGTTATTTTGAAAAACATCCCTTAAGGTGTAAATGGGGTAAGTAAACATGAAAATCGATGTGGATGTCGTTCTTGAAGTTTCATGGGATGGTGATTGCGAAAATGACATTTATTTTGAAGTCCAACACGGTGGACATGATTGGACCTGGACATGCACATCCAGGGGACGGGGACAGGGATGGGAACGGGAACGGGAACGGGAGCGGGAACGGGAACGGGAACGGGAACGGGAACGGGAACGGGAACGGGAACGGGAACGGGAACGGGAACGGGAACGGGAACGGGAACGGGAACGGGAACGGGAACGGGAACGGGAACGGGAACGGGAACGGGAACGGGAACGGGAACGGGAACGGGAACGGGAACGGGAACGGGAACGGGAACGGGAACGGGAACGGGAACGGGAACGGGAACGGGAACGGGAACGGGAACGGGAACGGGAACGGGAACGGGAACGGGAACGGGAACGGGAACGGGAACGGGAACGGGAACGGGAACGGGAACGGGAACGGGAACTGGATACTAATATCTCTGGATACAATTCTGAATATAATAAACTAGCTTCCGCCCGCAACTTCGTCCGCGTGGACATTCGATAAAATCCCCATGTTTTTATTTCATTAAATTCTGATCAGCCGTTTTTACGTGATTAGGCGGGTCCCCACCAAGCGCGCAGCCTCGTGCGAGGCCCGTGCGGCAAACGTCCTGCCTCGCGAGGCAGCGCGCTTGGTGGGGTGGGGACCCGCCTAATCACGTAAAAACGGCTGATAAGAGTTTAATGAAATTAAAACATGAGGATTTTATTGAATGTCCACGCGGACGAAGTCGCGGGCGGAAGCTAGTATTAAATAAACTATTTAGAATATAAATAATGAAATGAAATTGAAAATGAAAGGTTATAGGTTTTATGCTTGCAGGGGAGTTACTATCGAATAAACGTCAAAAATCTGTTATTTTAGTACATTGAAAACGGTTGCCATGGTTTCCATTGTACTTTTTTGACATTTACTCGATACCAATTCGATCTCAGGACGTTGTGTTCGAAAGTAACCCCCCAGGTTTGTAAAACCGCCCAACCAACTGCAACCAACTGCAGCTCCCCTCTAAACTCCATAACGACACTAAAGCCATCTCAATTTCACCCGATTTAGTATAGTTACCGTTATCAACTTGCGACATTTTTATCATTTTACCAAGCCAAACTAGGCCTTAAGTCAAAAACAGTTTTTTTTAACTATAAAGAGGTTATGTTTATTTATTTTGATAACGTAAAAGTGTAACTAAAGAATGGAACTACTTAATTTTTTTTTTATTTCCAACGTTTATTAGAATATTTTTCCAGCAGAGATTTTTTTAATTTACAAAATTTAGGAATTTAATTTTGTACCTGGCCTGTATTTGACTTTCTTGAGCGTATTATTCATACTCAAAATTAACAAACAATCATACACAAATAGGTACCGTAAGCTGGGGTGATTAGCAACTGGCGTGGTGAATAACAACAGCTACATTTTCGATAGAAAAAATATAAAAATTTATAATGAACTTATTGATCCTGTTCTTAGAACACTTTTCTATAAAACTACTAATAAGGTCATTTTGATTTTATTTCCCTTTTTTCTCTATCAAAAATGTCAATTATTTTATTTACTTCCAAGTACCTAGCTCCAATAATTATTTACGGAATAATATATTTTCAATATTATTATTAATTAGGCAGTAACAAATGCTACACCGTAAAAGTGAGAAATACAGTAAGTGAAATAGCCAAGGCTTAAGGAAATTTAAGTAAAAGACCTATATTGAAAGTTAATTTTACAAAAACTTCATTTCTGGCGCTTCGCCGGCCGCTCCCGCGGCACGCTTGCTCCGCTCGCTCGGCTCGCGCGTTTTGGGTCACAATACTAACCTAACCCAATGACCTCTTTGAGACTTTACCATAGCCCCCCCGTCCCCCCTTTTATGTTATTAAACATTTTTTTTCAATAAAAGAACCTATTTCCGTACTTTAATTGATCCTTGGTCCTTAAGGCGACGAATCGGGAATTTTGGCGGTAGGGATCTCGATTTTCCACAGCAATTACAAAACATATAAAAGTGATATTTAATAAACTAATTCTTCATTTTATTGACTTCATTTTGTCAGTTGCAGGAACACGATTTGTTAACTTTTATAACAGAGAAAAAATATTAATGAAACCTAAAGAGGTAAACAGAGATTTGCATTTTACAGGTAAACCAGACCGATTAAGCCTCTAAAATTTCATAGTAGATTAGTCTACACACTCACTTTAAAATGCCAGTAGGATTTTTAAAAATTGCTTGTAGTTTTTAAATGAAATGAGAAAAACCGTTTTGTCGTATACGACCTTATGGTATGAGCTAGATTGTTAACCACATTTTTTTATGTTTTCTGAGTTTTAATTTTCTTTTTGGTATGGTTTTATTTAGTGCATTTATTAGAATTTTGTGGAAAGCATTAAAGTTTTCATTGACGTTTTTATTTTTTTATATTATTATCAACTAGTTGTAGGTATGCTTTAAATTGGGAGATTGTAAATTTATTATATAGCCGTTTTATAATATACCAGTTCTGTTCATGTGTTTGTTTTGGAGTTTTTAATTCTATCACAGTTCCAGCATGGTCTGAGAATCCTAGTTCTGTTACATAAGTTTTCGAAAGTGTGTTGTCAAAGTTTGTAAATATGTGATCTAAACATGTTGAAGAGGTTGGTGTGATACGAGTCGGCTCGTTTATATGTTAGAATATATATATTCTAACATGAAGTTTAAAAAATCCAATGTTTTTTTATTATGTTTTAAAATATCAACATTAAAATCTCCGCCCAAAATCACACTGTGTTTAGAATATTTTGTATTGATATATTTTAAAATTGCATGTAATTGATTATAGAAAGTGTCTTAATTCCTCTCGCCTATTCCAGTACATAACTATCAGTAAGACATTTTCTTTCACAAGTTCAATGGCACAAACTTCCAATAAATATTGTATAGACATCTCAGCAATATCATGTCTCTCAATATACTCTATATCTTCTTGTACAAGGATACAGAGACCACCACCAATTTGATCTTTCCTGCAGAAGGCGGCTGTGTTCGGTAACCATTAAATTGTATTAATTGTAGTTTTTCACACGTGAGCCACTAGTTACAAGCTTGCTCGATATAAGCTAACTTTTAAAAAAGGTGGGAGTAGGCCCCTGAGTTTAATCCTCCAGGTAAATAAATATACACTTAAGGAATTTGGAATACCTAAATAACTCAATATTGGAATAAAAGTGTTATTCCACCGGATGAGCGATATTATTTTGTAAGCTTTTGCCCGTGGCTTTGCTTGCACTCACCGAATTCACAACCCCAAAAAGTATATCCATCTGTTCCCTCATAACTTTTAAACTAGGTACTTATTATAATTTGACAAATGATATATCGTTACAAGTAATCGTCCTATGAACATAGATATACAAAAGATACATAAAATCGAATAGGGCGCCCTCTAGGGGACTTAAAGTCATGAACTATGTATTGTACTTGGTTTATGTATTGTATAATTATACCTGCGTTAATGCTCTGTAAATGCTGTGGTAACAATGTTCAATAAATAAAATAAAATAAAATAAATTAAAAAAATATGTTTAATGATGCCGTATTGGGTAACAAATGAAAGGGCTTAATGACCACTTTTTAAATACATATATAACTTTTGCCCGTGACTTTGCTTGCCAACTCCAAAATATTAAGTTTAAAAACTAAACCCGACTACGGAAAAATCGTCCTCTAAAAAGTAAGAAACAAGAAAATATTCGAGTCCAAAATCCAATAAAAAGGATAACCGTGGTCGCATGCCACCTCCAGCCTGTTGCTCGCAGCACATGTCCAGCCTGTTGCTCGCAGCACATGTCCAGCCTGTTGCTCGTGTCGTGCGTGTCTAAGCGACTTTAACTTTAACTTTTTTTGGTGTTAGGACTGGATTTAGTATTTTTCCGTATTGTTTTGCCCCTGGATATAGGTAATTCCATGTCTCAAAAAGATAAACTTGTTTGTTTTACACGAAATGTCAAACTCCGCCATTGTGTGCCGTCCACGGGCTATCAAAGCCAAACTAAAGCTAAACCGTCTTTGTATCGCGGCGTTGTTTGACACGTGACGTGAAACGTTAGTGAACGTTTAAAAAAACGTTGACATAAATCAAATGTCAACAACGTATTTGCTTCAGAGCATTTCTCATTTTTAAGGCTTCTCTATTTTGTAAGCTTTTCCTAATAACTTCTCAAGCTTACGCGCTCACTAGACATGAAATAAAACACTTTTAACGGATACTAGCGCGGTTTTATTGAAAGTACTTTGGTAATTAGTTGGTATTTGAAACGTCGGGAAAATCAAAAATCAGACCAAATACCAACTAATTACCAAAGTACTTTCAATAAAACCGCGCTAGTATCCGTTAAAAGTGTTTTATTTCATGTTCTTTTCCTAATAACTTAAGTACTGTCAGCAAAGCTATGAGCTGATCACCTTAACGTTCATTTCTAGATTGAGTAGTGGTACATATCAGAATGTCTAAAGTTAGAATGTCTAAACTTAAAATGGCAAAGTTCAAAATATCAAAAATCTTAATGTCTAACGATTAAAATGTCGAAAGTTCAAAATGTCAAAAACGAAAACGTCAAACGGTCAGATAGTACTAAATAGAAATGTCTATGTTTATGATCAAAACTTAAAATGTCTAATAGTCCAAATGCATATAATGACGTATAGAATTTACTTAATACCTTTCTTTCATTTAGGTACCTAAATAATTAGGTTAAATGATTGCGTGTTAACCTCTGTGCCTCCGCCGCACATAACCATGGCCACGCCGCTCCTTGATTCAGTAGCCGGTGCCAGTCACTGATTCAGTAGCCACCAATTGAGTTTGAAATAGATTTTTTCTGGCGCTTCGCCGGCCGCTGCCGCGGCACTTTGAATTTTAATTTTAATTTTTGACATTTTGAACTTTGCCATTTTAAGTTTAGACATTCTATCTTTAGACATTCTAAATCCCTTGAGTAGTCTGTATTGTCTTGCTTTACCCAAATGTCACAAAAGCATCTTTTGTATAAAAACAATGGAGGCAGGAAAAAACAAACTTTTACGGCTGTACCACAAAAGATTTTAAAACACTGTTCAACAAGTGTTTAACTAAAACACTGTTTTAATGTGATGCTGTCACATTTTTTAAAAATATTGTTAAAAGAGACGGCATCACATTTAAACAGTGTTTGAAAATCTTTTATGGTAAGGCCGTTAGTTCCATCCTTTCAAGGGATTTATTTTCAAACTGTTAAGGTCATAACTTTGCTGACTGTACCTACTCACCAGCTAAGTTTTATATCATAAGTGATTAAAATCATTAAATTAACACGGAGGTAGTATGTCAGTATCTAACTAAGTATACTCTGTATAGGATTGGTGAAAATCAAACATAAATTTCCACCATTCCTTTGGAGGAGCCTACATAGCTTATATAGGTACTTTATCTCTTTGAAGGTAATAAAATCTCTAAAGCCATGCTCAAAAGTTTCAGTTACTGGGTCTGACACTTCTAAGAATATTTGATACAATCATTAAGTATTTAATATATTAATTTTTGAATTGAATTGAAATGAATTATTATTCTTGTTATAATATAACAAGAAAATTTCCTTTTAAATCAAATTCTCTTTGTTTAATACTTTATTGAGGTTTTTATTATTTTAACTCCACTGCGTTACTTTGACATTAACTCGTCAACGCCCGGTAAATGAGACACAATAGATTTTCTATTGTGTTATGTGCCTCATGCGGCACATCGGGCGTTGACGGATTAAAATAATTTGATATGCAAATTAAACAGCCACCTGAAACTTGCTCCTAACTCAGGCAGTACCTTTTTAGGGTTCCGTACCTCAAAAGGAAAAGCGGAACCCTTATAGGATCACTTTGTTGTCCGTCTGTCTGTCCGTCTGTCTGTCTGTCCGTCCGTCTGTCTGTCAAGAGTCTTTATCTCGGGAACGCGTGGAGGTATCGAGTTGAAATTTAAACCATTAAACTAAGGTCTACGGTCCCTTGAAGCTGTAATCTTTGTTAACGTAAAAAAGATACTGCCGTTTAGGCCGCAAAAAACGCATTTTCGATACTCTCAAAGGAATCAAAATTCATAGGGTACTTCCAGTTGACCTAGAACTATAAAATTTGGCAAGGTAATAGCATCTTATACCTACTACACTTACAGTACAGTACAGTAATTAATCATCGAGGTGAAACAACGGTATGCGCGGTCATAGTTTAACTCACAGAACAAAGATTTTTTTCCCCCGCAGTAAGTCGCATGTAGGCGGTATCATAGCCAACATCGAATCTGCGTAGCTCCGCATTTCTTTGTATTTCGCTCCGTCAGTCGTGTGAGCGAACGCCAAACAAAAACATCTTCAAAAAACATATAAAAATGCAGAGTTGCATTATATATAAGAGCAAAAACGATATCCACATATATCATTTAGCAAACGGGTGCATATAATATCAGAGGCAAGCTTTATTTAATTTATTTTGATTTTAATTAATAATTCAACAGATTTTTTCATTTAAAATTTTAAAACAATAAATATCCACCTTTATGCGGTATACACTTAAGATCCATATTCCAACGCACTATTTGACATATTCTTGAAGTTTCATAAACATTAAAATATAGACGGAAGCGGCGGGGAATCACGACCTAATGTTGTTGTTTGTTTATCAGCTTATTACTGTGATTTTCTAGTGTTTTTCTTGTTCAGTTATTGGAAATGAATCAGCTTGAAGAAATCCATAATCCAGCTTATTACGCCGATGAAGTACCTACACTGCTTTGTTCCGTTTTGTTTGAAATATAGACGTGACCATCCGCAGAACAATTTTTTTACAATTACCATGCCTTTGAAAGAGACGTGGTGCAGAGGATAAAACAGGAATTGTCCTCAAAGAGCTTTATACGTTAGCGATGATCACGTAAATGTATGTATATCTACAAATTTACTCACAAAAGAGTTATTTTATTTATTTTAGCTGACTGCCCTTTTAATATACTATATCTATGGCTGACTGTGACTGACATGACAACTATAGTTGACATTGCTAATGCCAAACCTTTGCTTATTTGTTTTGAGCAACAACATAGAAGTCTGTGGAGCAAAAGCATTACCTACGCATACTGCCGTAATAGTGATTTATTGTACTATGCTGTAAATTAAAAAAATCATTTTATATTTAAATTAAAATGAAGTATTATAAAAATTCCGCAATTGGTTATTCCTGACTCCAAAGCCAAAAGCTACCAGAAAATATATAATTCACAATAGTTTTGGAAAAGTTGACCAACCCAATTTGCGTAAGTCATTTCCTAAATATTTAATTTCTTATTAATTTTATTATATAAGACAACAGCTCTCGTGTCATATTGCCTCTTCGCAAAAACTGACTTAACTGGCTTTTGTTGTACAACATCACGTTTTCTTCTAGTTATTTACAATGTGTTGGTAAGAGAGCGATTTGCTCAGTACAGTGTTCAAAATATATAATTTTCTGACAGATAACAAATCACTAGAGGACTAATGTAAGTCTGTTAAAAAGTCACGTGGTTTAAAATACATCATTTTCAATAATGATCTCTGAGCTCTCTCCAAGTCTATAAATCTAGTTTTGTTTGCTCCACCCCACACAGTTAAGCAGTAGGACAATACAGATTGCGCTAGCGATATATATGTTAGGCGCAAGAGGTGTTCAGAGGCCACATGCCGTAAAATAAAACATTACTAACGTGAAAAAACTGCGAGACTCGATTCCTGAACTAATTATAATACTTATTGTACGGAACCCTCGGTGGGCGAGTCTGAATCGCACTTGTCCGGTTTTTTAATTAGGTATTTTGTTTATACTGTCCTAACGCACTTTAAACTAAACATTGACAAAATAAATGAAGTCCCACACCAAATTTTTAGGGGTTATTATTATAGACCAACACTTAAAATGGCAAATTCACATAGAAAGTTTAGAAAAAAAAATAAACAATATTAGATTGTATTATAACCTTCTTCGTGTTAAATCGGAGTTACTAGACAGACCTTAACCACTCCGGCAATATTTGTATGAAAATCCATTACTAACGTGTAATAATGGATTTTCGTACAAAAATTGCCAGCGTCTGACCGACATTACTGCCGCGGTCAATAATGACTGTGTTGCTGGCAGCGATGATGATGGCCGAGACTGGAATAAGAGGCCTTTATAACGCGGACAGCAAGGTCTTGCAGGCCGAGAGCGTAGTTAAGCTTAGCTCGAGGCCATCATATCGTGGCCAGCAGTGCAGTCATTGTGGACCAAGGCATGTATATAGTGCTTTACTCAAAAATGACAAAAATGTTAAAAATGACAAAAGGAAAAAAAGTCCAAACTTTAAAAAAATGACAAAAAGGAAAAATAGTAAAAGAAAAGAAAAGTAAAAAAAGTACAAAAACATCATCTACAACAATACAACACCGCGCAAATAAAGAATGGGATTGAAAATGGCGGCTCACCGCGCTTACCACGACGAGTGTGACAGAGACCGATAGGTGTGGCGTTTAATGTGCGAGCGAGAAGAGAATATGAACGACGTCATTTTTAATCCCATTCTTTATCTGCGCGGGTTGTACAATGTACTTTTTCTCAAACATGCTTGGAAATTCGATCATTATTTTGACAACCTAATACTTACAAAAGACTTCGGTCAGATCATTTTATTGTACACTTATATTACTTTCAACAAAACAATGGATGATACAATAAATAATGAATTGGATGAGTTGAAAGTGTCTGATGTTTTTCTATGTGAGCCGGAAGACTGTTGTAATTATATTCAAAATATGACAAAAAAATTGTCGTATTTAACACAAAATATTCGCAGTATAAACTGCAATTTTTGTGGCCTTGAGGTTTTATTGCAACGGACGAGCATAGAGTGCGATTTTGTTATCTTAACCGAATGCTGGTTGTCAAAATTTACTGTTATCCCTCAACTTTCTGGATTTGTTTCTCATGCTACTAAAAATAATTTAATACAGAATGACGGAGTGGTTGTTTACGTAAACTCCAACTTAAATGTCAAAATTGAAGAGCCACCATTACTAAATTGTAATTGTCTTGTTCTTAAAATAGGTTCACATACTGCAATTGTTGCTATATACAGGTCACCATCTTATAAAAATTTGGAAAATTTTAATACCTCTCTTGACTCTGTTCTATCTAATCTCACAAACTTCAGTAACATAATGATAATCGGCGACATAAACATTGATATTCGTGAAGAACATCTAAGTACTGCTGGTCGTGAATATTTAAATATATGTGCTAGTCATGGCATGATGCCGGCTCATCGAGAGTCAACTCATCAAAGTGGTTCTAGTCTTGATCATGTAATTTTAAAAACTAAAAGTAAAGTCTCAACATTTATAACTAATACCTCCTTGACTGATCATTCTGCTGTTGTTTCCTGCATTTGTACTGATACAAAAGCAGTAAAATTTGAGCCATCCCACATAATACTTAACCATGATCAGATAATTAAAGATGTTCAACAGGATATTGACTTTGAGCTAATTCTTACAAGTGATGATTGTAATTTCATGATAGAATATCTTATAAGTAAAATTCAAGACATTTTAAAGAAAAATACAAAAATAGTTAAGTTTTCCAGAAGAAAAAAACCCTTAAAACCTTGGATTACCTCAGGTATAGTTCGTTGCATACGAAATAGAGACCGCCTGCATAAAAAATATAAGAGTTCACCTGACAGTATTGTGATAAAGATCACTTATTTTAGATATCGTAAATTTTGTAATAAAATTTTAAAAAATCTTAAAAGAGAATATGAACGCAATGAAATCATTAAAGCTAATAAGAACAATAAAAAGTTGTGGGAAGCTATTAAAAAAATTACGAGCACAAATAAAAAGAAGTCATCACCTAGTGAATTGCTATTAGACCTCAGTAATGACAAAAGTGTTTCTAAAATTAATGAATATAATGAGTTCTTTGCCAATGTGGGGAAAAGTCTGGCTGACAAATTAATGAGTGAAGCAACTGCTCAAACAACTGAACCTCCAGAGAGACAAGCCTCTACAGCTGTTAGCCGGAATTCATTTGTTCTTTTACCTTGTGATGAGTATGAGGTAGATAATATTATAAGGAATCTGAAAAAAAAATCTGCTACTGGCTGCGATGGAATACCTAATAGTATAATCAAGCTTTGTAGTCACGCTCTGATACCCAGCTTGGTTCATATTTTTAATAGCTGTTTTGAGAAGGGAGTGTTTCCATCTGTTTTAAAAAAATCGCGCATCCACCCAGTTCATAAGGCTGGGGATAGACGCTGTATTAACAACTATAGGCCGATCTCTATTCTACCTGCGTTCTCTAAAATATTAGAGCGCCTTATATACAATCGTTTAATCAAGTACCTTAACAAGAATGATCTATTATCTAGCTCTCAGTTTGGTTTTAGATCTGGTAAGTCGACCAATGACGCCATGTTGGAGGTAACTAGCTTCGTTGCTTCTAATATGGATCAGGGCAGTAAATGCTTAGGAATATTCTTAGACCTAGCTAAGGCCTTCGATACGGTGTCTATTCCCATCCTTCTGGGGAAGCTTGAGAATATGGGAATTCGAGGTATACAACTGCAACTTTTACGCGATTACTTGACGGATCGAACTCAATGTGTTAGTATAGGAAGAGAGGCCAGTGATTTTATCAGTGTGGGATATGGTGTGCCTCAGGGCAGTGTTCTTGGGCCCATCTTGTTCTTAGTTTATATAAACGACCTTCTGGGACTTCATCTTACCCATGGCAAGTTAATTTGTTACGCCGATGATACCGCGCTACTTTTCTCAGCTAAAACCTGGTCTGATGTCTTCAGTGCTGCTCAGAAAGGGTTCAACGAGGTTTCTTTATGGCTTCGCCAAAACATTCTGACTTTAAACCCAGATAAAACCAAATACATAACTTTTGCTATGAGATCCTCTGGCCTACCATCTGAAGAATTTGCACTGAAGGCTCATTGCTGCGATGACTTCCGTTCTCAGGCATGCTCATGTGTTAGATTGGAAAAAACTGATAGTATTAAATACCTAGGTTTAGTCATTGATTATTCTCTGTCTTTCAAGGAACACATTAGACTTCTAGTTGGCAGAGTCCACAAACTAATTTATGTCTTTAAGAATCTGAGACACGTTGCTGACTTTGATCTCCTCAGGAAAGTGTACCAATCTTTATGCCAGTCTGTTTTAACCTACGGCATCATTGCATGGGGAGGAACCGCCAAGACTACGCTCATGAATTTAGAAATAGCCCAAAGATTTGTTTTGAAAGTTCTCACTTTCCGTCCAATTTTCTATCCCACTACTCTCTTGTATAAGGATTGTGATGTGTTAACGGTGAGACAACTATTCGTATTGCAGGTGATTCTGAAACAACACTCACTTTTACAATACAACAAGGATTTTGAGACTAGGCGTCGTAAGTATCAAGTGTGCTCATCCTCTGTTACTGGGCACTCCTTCGCTCATAAATTCTTTAATTTTCTAGGTCCATTTCTCTATAATAAGGTAAACAAAAATATAAATATATATCGTCTAAACATGCATGAAGTAAAAAACTCTATAGTTGTCTGGTTGAAATCGTTATCGTATGACGATATTGAATTGCTTTTAAAATCTGAAATTTAATTCCATTTACGCGTATTTTTTCATAAAACACACCCTCTCTACACACACACACTCACATTCACTTTACACACCGTGAGAGGATTCACTACACTTAAGAATTATTTTAAGTTTTTGGCAATGTTAAACACATTCTTTGCGTTGAACTATTTCCATCTAAATGTAATCGAGTCCTAATAAGAGCGCTGCACCTGAGATACAGTTTTTTACTAGTTTGGGTGCAGATGTCATTAGATCGTCACACAGGATGTCTAGTTTATTTAAGTAAGATGTTCAAAAACATGTATTATTTATGTCAATAAATGTTTTATTATTATTATTATTATTAACCTTCTTCGTGCTAAATCGGAGTTTACGGACTGACCTAAACCGCGCCGGCAATCTTAGTATGAAAATCCATTACTAACGTGTAATAATGGATTTTCATACAAAAATTGCCGGCGTCTGACCGGCAATGTTTCTATTAAAACTCATTACGCACGTGTAATTCAGAAATGGAGCGAACTTTTTAATGAATCACGAATAATGGGTATCAAATGAAAGGCCTTGATGAGCGAGCACAATCCAATTTTTTTTTTAATATTAGGTATATGGGTATCAAATGAAAGGCCTTGATGAGCACATTCCAAAATTATGAAAAAAAAGGAAAAAAAAGAAAAAAAATCTTTTTTTTTATACCTAGGTATATATATGGGTATCAAATGAAAGGTCTTGATGAGCACATTCCAAAAATATGAAAAAAAACGAAAAAAAAAAAAGGAAAAAAAACTTTTTTTTAATACCTAGGTATATGGGTATCAAATGAAAGGTCTTGATGAGCACATGCCAAAAATATGAAAAAAAACGAAAAAAAAAAAGAAAAACAAACTTTTTTTTAATACCTATATTGGTATCAAATGAAAGGTCTTGATGAGCACATTCCAAAAATATGAAAAAAACGAAAAAAAAAAAAGAAAAAAAACTTTTTTTTTTAATACATAGGTATGTGTGAAATGGAACGGAAGGAAGAGTAACAGGGAGAGGTGTGTGTGCGAGAGGGAAGGAGGATTAGACTGTCAGAGGAAAGACGTAAGACGCAAGCCGTTAAACTAAGATGTTATTTAATTATATTATACAAGAAATATAGTGTTCCCGAGCAAATATATCTTTTATTGATACTATAAGTGGGGGCTGAGTATCAAATGAAAGGCCTTAATGAGTACATTCCAAAAAACTGAAAAAAAAACGAAAATACTGAAAAAAAAATTTTTTTTCAACATGGGTATCAAATGAAAGGCATTGATGTGCACATTCCAAAAAAATAAAGAAACTGGCTCCTTTCTTCTTTTTTCAATTTTTTGCTTTAATTTGAAATAAAAATTAAAAGTTAAAAATACCTTCTTGGTTTGAATTTCCGCGCATTATTTGAGAAAAGTACTATACAAGCCTTGGCCGCAACTAGGCATTGATGGACTCACGTATGTGTGCCTCGGCTTCGCCTCGGCCCACATTTTCACGTTCGTCCTTCAATGCCTGTCTTGCGTGCCGCTGCAGTAATGTACTATTTTCACCTAACTATGTTTGAAACAAAACTCGACAATAATGGATTCTCAACAAAGGAAATTGCTGGTGGCTAAAACTCGACAATAATGAAATCCCATACAACTTTGTTGCGTCACCATCGGAGGACACCGGCAACCTCGACTTTGTTCAAAGAAGGTTGGCAAAATAATGACCATATTACAAGCATTTTTTGAGTAAAACTCATTACACACGTGCAATTCAGAAATGTAGCAAACTTTTCAATGAAACACGAATACTTTTATGGGTATCAAAATATGAAAGGCCTTGATGAGCGAGCACATCATTCCAAATTTTTTTTTTAATATTAGGTGTATGGGTGGGTATCAAATGAAAGGTCTTGATGAGCTGAGCACATTCCAAAAATATGAAAAAAAGGAAAAAAAGAAAAGGATATTTTAAATATTAGGTACCTATATGGGTATCAAATGAAAGGCCTTGATTAGCAAATTCCAATAATATGAAAAAAAAAAGAAAAAAAAAAGGTTTTTTTTTAAATACTTGGTATATGGGTATCAAATGAAAGTAATGTGCTCAATGTTTAATGTGCTCATCAAGGCGTTTCATTTGATCCTAATATTTAAAAAAAAATTTTTTTTTTCATATTTTTGGAATGTGCTCGTCAAGGTCTTTCAATTGACTCATATTGAAAAATTGAAAAAATCTTGTTTTTTTTTAGGAAAATAGGAGCAAAAGAGAAAATAAAAAACTAAGAAAATAACATACTTTGGCCCCGTGCCACATTGACGCTACATCTGGCCAATCTTGTGCGGCAGCAATCACAGCAGAGTGTAACAAAACACGTAAATACCGGGACTTGGGGGAGACATACTTTTTCCTTCCTTTTGCAGTGGAGACAATGGGCCCCTGGGGTCCAAATGCAAAATTGTTTTTAAAGGACCTAACTGCTCGCCTGTTGGAGGCAACAGGTGACCGAAGGTCTGGCAACTATTTTGCTCAGCGCATAAGCCTAGCGATACAAAGGGGCAATGCCGCCAGTCTTTTGGGTACCTTGCCTCGAACAGGTGAGTTAGTGGAAATATTTTATTTGTAATTATTTGTCATAAAATATTGTATTAAATCAATAAAAATAAAAAAAACTAAGAAAAAACAAAATAGATATTTTTTTTACCTTTTTTTTCAAAAAGAATAAGACATGTGGCCAAAAACAATATTTGCGTTCGATTTCATTGGCACACATTCATTGGAACACTAAGAAATTCAAAAAGTGCGCGTAAAAGATCATTGCGGCGCACTTATAAAGAGGATTAAAAACTCATTACTGCCCGCTAATAGTTTCTTATAGAAAACTAGGCGAACCAAGTCGTCCTTTTCGAATTGATGGGATGAAAATTCGTTTAATGTTACTAATAGAGAGACGGCCATTACTACTTATAGAGCTTACGTGAAGTCAATTTTGCGATATGGATTATTACTGTGGGGCACCGGTATCGATAATAAGAGGGCATTTATTGCACAAAAAAGTATATTAGAGCCATCTGTGGAATCCCACCAGACGAGTCGTGTCGTGTCAACCATTGTTCAAGAATTTAGGCTTACTACCACTACCATCAATGTATATTTATGAAGTTAGTATTTATGTACATAAAAACATAGGTCTGTTTAAAAAGTTCCCGACTGTCTAATTTGTTGTATAATTAAAATTGTCTGAGTATGTGTGTAAGTATTTATAATAAAATTCCAAATGACTTTAAAAAATTGTCATTAAAAGTATTTAAATTTAAATTATTATCCGTTTAATTTATATTATTAACCGGAAAGGTGGATTGGATGGGCGAACAGGCGGACAGGTGGAATGAATAAGCGGACAGTTAATTTACAAATCTTAACCACACACACAGCTGCTTATGGTGACTGAAAACTTTTAGCCACTCCACATTGCAAACTGTTTATATTAAGTAGTAAAAATGTTATCGATAGTACTTAGTCATGTCAACCGTTGTAGGCGCAATAATTTTATGAAGAAGGGAAGACATTTACTGTGTAAATAGCAAGATAGTTGGTTATTTAGTATGCTTATTAAAATCAACATTTAGGTGATTTGTACCCTCAAGTGGCGCCCTCATCTTAATTATACAATAACCTCTTAAATATAGTTTACTGTAGTAGTAGTAGGCAAAAGAGCAAAAAGTGGCCACTTTAGGCAATTTTGCCTACTAATACTACTACAAACTATATTTTACAGAAGTTATTGTTTGTAAATAAACTATAGGACCTTCGCTTCAATCTCAACGTTTGAATTTTTGATACATTATGTACTTAGCGAGCAATAAATTTAATTATGGTGAGGGCGCCACTGTGAGGAAGCTATCGCCTTAAAGTACTACAGGTACTACCTAGTTCAGGTATCAGTCAACCATAATCTGTCAAATCCTACTACTAAATAGGATTATGGTGAGAATTAAATGATTATTTATTATTATTATTATTATTAAAAGTCTCCTACCACAGGTGGTGGTAGGAATACGTATAATAGTAGATTATACAACAAGTGAAAAAAGAGGGAATTTAGTTCGAGGAACTAAGTTGGATTGAGCGAAGCGAGGGATACAAAGGACCGAGATGAAATTTTTTTTTCACGAGTTGTGTACTCTACTTTCCATTGACTGCGAGAAAACAATTAGCAGTAGGTACTTATACCTATATAATTAAATAGTTATCACATTTTTATTATTTAGGTAGGTAGGTAATAATCAGTAATACCTAAGTATTTAAACATTAGAAAATAGTGAAACTAGAAGTTTTCCAATGGCATAAAACAACCACGCTAAGAAGGAAATTACATAAGTTTGGCATCAGTCCAAAGGAATCCAAAGATGAGACACTAAAAAGGACCTAATTAATTTGGCGGGATATTTTTTAGAAAAGAACCCAAAGATAAGACACTAAAAAGAAACCAAATTAAAATTGGCAGGATATTTTTTTTTAATTTATTTGTATAACTATGGCTTTATCTGTGGAATAGCTCCATACTTTCAGCACTTTTTATTTTTTTTCTACATAATTCATACGATGCGCGCTTGTTCCAAATTAAAAATATTTTTATTCACTCGGTGAATAAAACAGCGTTTTATTCACTCTTATCGTTGAATTAAACGCACTTTTTCGAGTGGCGATGGTAAAAATACTTTGATAGCTGTATCGAGACAATCTATTGCTGTAGACGGATATTATGAACATTTGTAACTTTAAATGCTATACATTCACAATGACCACCTCCTGGGCTGTCAGAACAATATCATTTATTTATTACTAGCGACCTGCCCTCGCTTCGCTTCGGTTCCTTTACTTTCGTTCCAAAAGTCTGTATCTACCCGACCCGTTCGAGTCCCGTCATCATCGGTATGAGAAACGCGCTTGAATTTATTTTCGTGCGAGACAACGACTATCACCAGCTGTCATCTGTTAATCGACCACTCTTCGATAATCATACAGAGGAGCCGCTGCCCGTAATTCACAGATGATATTGCCGACACATGGCTAACCCTTTAATTGACATTTATGGTTATAGATAACCTATTAGTAAGAACAAAGAGTCCCATAGGACTACTTTAATTATAATTAGATAAGAAACCCCTTGTTCCACCAAATGTAACCTTAGTATATAAGCTCTGCTTCTTGCTTTTTAGAGGTAGGTTTTTTGAAGTCGGTTTTTTGTTTTTTTTAAAACATTTTTTTATTTTTAGTGTAGGTAAGGTATATTATATAATTATGTAGAAAAATCGTCTCAGCCAAACGTAAGATAATCGCGGAGAAACATACTTAAGGCGCTGCTTAATCGAATTTTCTGGTTTTTGAGGGGGTGCGGCAGACGAAGCGGTGTGCGAGTGCAGCGGCGCCCCTCCCGCGCCGCACCTCACCTGCGAGTGTAGCGGTGTAGACTGGGCCGCATTTAGAAATTTTTTGTTTGTTTTTAAATTATTTGCTGTTATGAATAAATGTCATGTTCTCTGATCAGTCCAGGGTGAACAAAACTTTGAATTAGATTTTGAGATATTACATAATAAGTATATTTTTTATCACGTAAACGAGCTTTGAGAGTTATAAAAATTAGTTACAATATTTTTCTATACAAAATTTGAACACCATTTTCACCCCTTATCTATCACCAATCATATCCACCGTGTTGGACTTCAAAATAAATGTTATTTTTGTAATCGTCATCACAGAAAAAACCTATAACGACATCCATAATAATCTATTCAAAGGTTTTTTTTACCCCTTTTCATTCATTTCATGCGTTAGATTTCCATCCATAAGCCTAAATTATAAATTTAGCGATATTTACTTCGAAAATGAAGGATTTTCTACAATACATAACTTCATCCCCCTTTTGACCCCTTTGGGGGTAGAATTTTGAAAAAGGCTGAGACCCGTATTTATTAATTTTCAATCGTTAGCCTAAACACAAAATTTGAAGATCCTAGCTACAAAGCTGAGGGACTTTCATACAAACTTTCATCCCTTATTTCATCTCCTTAGGGATGGAATTTTCAAAAATCCTTCCTTAGTGGATGCCTACACTGTATAAGGTATCTGTGTGCAAAATTTTAGGTCTCTAGGTCCAGCGGTTTGGGCTGTGCGTTGTTAGATCAGTCAGTCAGTTTACGATTTTATATATTAAGACTAGCTTCTGCCCGCGACTTTGTCCGCGTGGATATTAGAGAAAATCCTTAGGGAACCTACAACCAGGATCTAACCAGACATTTTTACGCATTTAGGCGGGTTCCTACCAATGGCGCTAACTGGCGACATACATTTGCCGCGTGTGGCGGGCCTCGCACGTGGCTTCCCGTTCCCGTTCCCGTCCCCTGGATGTGCATGTCCGACCTATCATGGCCACCGTGTTGGACTTCAAAATAAATGTCATTTTCGCAACCACCAACCCATGAAACCTCAAGAACATCCACATCGATTTTCATGTTTAGTTACCCCATTTACACCTTAAGGGAGGATTTTCAAAATAACAAAATATGTGTTTGCCTATTTATTATTAGACATGCTCCTAGGAATTTTAAAGTTGTAATGGCTATTTTATATTATTATTATATTATTATTATACGTTGCGTTAGATGTCTATCCATGCCTAAATTATAAATTTAGCGATTTTTACTTCGAAAATAAAGGATTTTCTTCAATACACAACCCCCCCCCTTTTGATCCCCTTTTTTATCCCCCTTAGGGGGTGAATTTTGAAAAACCCTTTCTTAGTGCACCCCTAGACCTCATAAGGAACCTACGTGCCAAATTTGGAGTCTCTAGACCCAGCGGTTTGGGCTGTGCGTTGATAGATCAGTCAGTCAATCAGTCAGTAAGTCAGTCATTCAGTCATTCAGTTTACGATTTTATAAATATAGATAGTAGGGTGAATATGCCAAATACCAGCCCCCCAAGGATTTTCGACTTTGAATCTCTGTTGTTGCCACAATTGCGGTCTTAAAAATATTGTTGACACAGTTTTAGGTAGGTTGATTAATCTTTATTACGAAAGTAGTAAGGTCAGTGTGTGGAAGTCCGGCATACTTTTCTAATATTTAAGTTTAACTGAACTCATTTTTATTTTATTTTATTTTATTTATTTTAGGAAGGTTTACAGCTTTATAGGCATATAAAAACATTATTAATTACTCGAAGCCAATTACAAACCTCCACATATACATATCAATAGTATCCTATATATAAAGTAAAATGCATTATGCACAAAAAAGTACAAATTTCCACTAAAAATATAAATTTAACCAAAAAGACAACCAGTGACGTTAGAAAAAATAATAAAAACAAAAAGTAATATGTTGCTATATTGTTATTACACAATTAAGTTTTTGCACACAGAATTGCTGCCGAAAGTAATGTAAGTTTACAGTTCGCCTGATAGTCGCCGGGCTTGTCATAAATAAGTCGAAGTCATGTTCGCTACTATACCTATTATAAGTTTCGCAGCCACGCAACATAAAGGTGTTATGACGGTAGTTTGTGTGGGCTGATGGTAAATGAAGCAATGGACGCCGACGAAGACCAAGAGTGTTAGTGCGAAAACCAATCTTAGATAAAAAGTCCGGGCAATCCGGGAAAGCAATCAATCATTGAACCAGATACGCTTTCTAAAGTGACTTGTGTCATCGGAAATTATAGGTTATGTATTAATTTACTTATATTGGTATAAAAATAATATTAATTGCAATAATCTTTAGATTTAAATGATATTTTTTAAAACTCGGCGTGCAGACGGACTTCCCATGCAGTTTGAGGTAAGTCCGTCTAGTACCAATATAACCAAAGTGAAAGTGAAAGTGAAATAAGCTTTATTCAAATAAACTTAATTATTAAGTACTTTTGAATCGTCTATATTTTTCTACCACCCGTTCCAGACTTTTTTAGCTGACAAGAAGAACGGGCGCAAGAAACTTATCAGCTGTAACAGCCATAAGTAACGATATTTACAAACTTGAATATATCGTTACCAGATAATTACAACAGGGTGACAGGATTATTGGCAACAACATAGACTTATTATATTACTTCAACAAAGTTCTTATATTAGCAAGTTATGTGTTACATCATTTCCACGCATTTTGATCTTTAAGATAATCGTCAACTTTATAATAACCTTTACCCATGAGCGTTTTTTTAACATGGTTTTTAAATTCATGCAAAGGAAGATCAATCACTTGTTGTGGAACTTTATTAATAAAGGCTATGCCTTTCCCCATAAATGAACCTCTCGTTTTTGCAAGCCTAAAACTTGGAACGGCAAGTTTATCTTTATTTCTTGTATTAAACTGGTGAATGTTGCTGTTCTTATCAAATGAATCATAGTGTTTCCTTACATAAACTAAATTTTCATAAATATATTGGCCTGCCAAAGTTAAAATATTTATTTCTTTGAACAATTCTCTCAAGGTATCTCTCCGCCGTAGATTGTATATGGCGCGAACAGCTCTTTTTTGGAGTACAAAAATATTTTCAAAACTGGCAGCTGAGCCCCACAATAGCAGTCCATAAGACATTACACTATGAAAATAACTAAAGTATACTAACCTTGCCGTTTCAATATCAGTTAAAAGCCTTATTTTCTTAACAGCGAATGCCGCTGAACTAAGTCTACTTGACAAGGCTTCAATATGTGGATCCCATTGCAATCGAGAATCTAGTGTATACCATAACTAGTGAGGCTATATGAATGAAAGCAGTTTCTAGCAGTGATGCAAAACAGGCGTT
Source organism: Agriphila straminella (assembly GCA_950108535.1). Lineage (NCBI taxonomy): Eukaryota > Metazoa > Arthropoda > Insecta > Lepidoptera > Crambidae > Agriphila > Agriphila straminella. The sequence goes on along the minus strand of OX467316.1, from coordinate 390,037 downwards.
GAAACATGTGTTTTATGTCATTGTGCTTACGGTTTAGATTTCAATGATAATTCATTTTATTTTATTTTAAGGCAAGTCCGGCATAACTTTGGTGACAGTGGTTGCAAACATTTTCAATAAAATTATAACTATTGTTTTTTCTGTAAAATTAAATACTAAGTAAAAACATAAATCTTTATTTCAAATTGAACATGAACATGAACAGTTTTTCGAATAAAATAAGAAATTCGTGGCAATTTCTTAACAATTTGGATATTTTCCTGGCAACACTGTTATCGATCTATCGAATGGTATGGACGCCACTAGCGAAACGTTACGTAATATTTTATAATTTGTGTTTCACGTTGAAGCCTACCGCATCTGGGTCGATTTCGCAAGTGGAGATAAAAAAATAATAGTGGAGAGCTCTTGCCAAATAGTCAATATTGTCCTTCAGGGCATCGTTAAGGCGAGGCCAGTTCACGATCTGATGAAAAGTCTGATTTTTGAACATCCAATGTGAAGAACTGATGTAAAATTCTACTTCACAAAAATTACTGTAGACTGAAAAAGAAACAAAGAAGCAAATTAACCGAACAGAATATTGAAAAATGGCATGGTAACTCTGTAAAAAAATCCTGAATAACACTAAAGTATCAACGGTTTTAGGAAAAAACTCAAGCTGTTTCTTAATAACTTTCAGAAAATGCAGGAAACTCAAGTGCGGGATACAAGTGCACTTTGACAATACTTTTTTTTACCTTGTTTGTATGTCCCATATGCATTGTAGTGTTGATTCTGTCTCCCGATGTTGGTTGATTTTTTTTATATTGCATTGAACTGAATTATCAATGAACCGTATCAATAAAATTTTATGTTTTGTTCTTCATGTTTTATTTTGTTTGCTGATGTGTAATAATTAGATAAAGAGCGTCTCACACCCCTCTCATGTCAATGTCAATGTCACAGACTAGGTACCTAGTCTGTTCGTTCACAGATAACTATTTGGACAAGTAAAAAAGACGAGTGAATATTGTGGTTTTTCTTTGTGTTGCCTTTTGTGCACGGGGATTACCCATACTGCATTGGTTTATATTGTTTTTTTTTTTTTAGTTTTCTTTAAATTGTAATGTTTAGTTTTATAGTATGTTTTGCCGGTCATTGTTCCGTGGCATCACCAAACCGGTTCCAACGGAAGATCAGCGCTTGGTCAGGGGCCAAGTATTATGCTGAGTTGGGACCGATTTGGGACAAATCGTAACCATCAATGTATTTTAAAATAGTTGTTTTGTCTCAAATAAAGATTTTTCTATTCTATTCTACTATAAAAACTTATAAAAATAAATTTCAAATCGTCAGATTTCGTAATTTTCAACGACAGTGATATGATTTTTTATGCAAAAAGGATAGCTTTTTTATCGATCTAACACAATAACCGAGTACATTTTTAATAAATGATCCAGTATTTCAGAAATCAATAAAAATGTACTAAAATTCGTCAAATTTCTGGCGAAGCGTCAATTAAAGTTATGCAATATTCAACTGTATGGTTACACTCTTGAGATATAGAAGTTAGTTAGTTGGAGTGCAGGATGAAAAGATCGCTATAGATTGAAGTTGAGATGTATTTACGTAAACGTTACAAGTAAGTTAAAAATAGACGATTCTTTTCTCTAATGTGTGAAACCGATTAAGTTGGCGTTATAAATTGCACTGAGCTAAAATATGTACTTATTATAATAATTAAATATGATACTTTAGGTTACTTCGGGTCGATGACGCGTGAGCCGCGACGTTTGCTGTGTTAGCAAAGTAAAATAAATATGTACATGTAAACCGTACATCTTGGCAACCCAAGAAAACAAAAAAGTTAACAAAAACAAAAGAGAAAAGAAAAGCCTTCACAAAGCAAATAAATTTAAAAAAATTAAAAACCCGCCTGCCTAAAAAAAGACAAGTCAACAGAAAAATTAAATAGAAAAACTAAAAAACCCACATGCATCAAAAAACAAGTCAACTGAAAAGATGGAAACAAGATAATATATAAAGGCAAACTTAAAAAATATTGATGGTACCTAGTGTTTAGATTAAAGGCAAACTTAAAAAATATTGATGGTAGTGTTTAGATTAAAGGCAAACTTAAAACATATTGATGGTAGTGTTTAGAACTTTTGTTCATCATAATAACATGCAGTCGGAGGCATGCATAAAGAAAGTGACATTATGAATGATTTTACTTATCATTCAATTCTATGCCTCCGACTGCATGTTATTATGTTGAACAAAAGTTCTAAACACTACCATCAATATGTTTTAAGTTTGCCTTTAATCTAAACACTACCATCAATATTTTTTAAGTTTGCCTTTATATATTATCTTGTTTCCATCTTTTCAGTTGACTTGTTTTTTGATGCATGTGGGTTTTTTAGTTTTTCTATTTTATTTTTCTGTTGACTTGTCTTTTTTTAGGCAGGCGGGTTTTTAATTTTTTTAAATTTAGTTGTTTTTTATTTACGTCTTTTTAGTTATATTCTCCTTACAAATTACGTAGACGGTCTAATTCTTTAAAAGAATTTTCATCGTGTGGTTTAAATAAGAATTTTTTAGGGTCAAGACAACTGATAGCAAGCCCTGCGAGAGATCGGACTCTGCTTAAAGCCACGTAAGCTTGACCTTTAGCAAATAGGTGACTGCTCAAATCGACAACTGCCCGGTCTAAAGTTGTACCTTGCAATTTATGCACGGTCACCGCCCAGCATAAAATTAGAGGTAGCATACGTCGCTCGATCTTGCCTTTACCGCGTAAACCATCAAACTCAGACGCAGAAGGTTCAATCCGAACACCAATACAAGAAGCTACCAATTTTCTAAATAATATTTTATCGATATCAAAGAGAATGTAATTAATCACTAATTCAGTAATAAGATATTCCTAAACACCCTATTCCTTAGTCCTAACTAAACTAGGTATGCTTGCTACAAAACCTAACAAAATCTACTTCTTTAATATTTTTTTCAATATTAATGCAAGTAAAGTAATGCAACACGCGTTCCAATTAGATAGATGGAATCTAGTATAATAAATAATGAATGTACTCTAGCTAGCTAGATGGTGGAATCGTATTAAAATAATTATCAATTAAAAAAGTTGTTAATTGTTATAAAGACCATAAACGAGAATCGTTTCTTCTTATTTCTCGTTATCGTTTCTTCGATTCTTTTATTATTATCTTTATATTTTCAGTATAAACACAAAAGACCTTATATAATCTACAGAGAGCTAAACCATACCGAGATGTATTTGGCTACAACGCCATCTATTGATATGGTCTATGCAACTAGAAATCTATTGATGATGAATACAAAACCATACCGCGATGAACTCGGCTACAGCGCCATCTATTGATTAACTTAGCCGTGCCCTGCGGCATAGCCTGAGGCTTCGATCCCGAGGGATTTTGGGATGATATTATAGCCTATTTTTTCATCATGAATGTGGCTAACATATACACAAACAAAATATAAATTTCTCATTGACATGTTTATAGCGGCCGCTCGCATTTGCGTAATATAATTTACTTTTTTTATTTTATTGTTTTTTTATAATTATATTATGGTCATGATATACCTTTTTGAAATCCTTATAATAAGCCCTTTAATTTGACACCCATATTGCAGTATTCTAAAAAAAAAAATTTTTTTTCACTACGTATAATAGCACCGTACAGCCGCCATGTTGGTTTTTTTATAACGCCACCTTCTTAAGAACACTTGGGCTGAAAAGACCAATCTAACGATATCTTAATCATAGAAATCCGTTCAGCCGTTTGAAAGATATGAGGTAATAAAGAATATTACATACAAACATACATACATACGAGTACAAACATACAAACATACAAACATACAAACATACAAACATACAAACATACAAACATACAAACATACAAACATACAAACATACAAACATACAAACATACAAACATACAAACATACAAACATACAAACATACAAACATACAAACATACAAACATACAAACATACAAACATACAAACATACAAACATACTTACAAGATACGCGCGAAACACATAACCCTTTCTTTGCAGTCGGGTAAAAATAGACGATTTTTTTCTCTAATGTGTGAAACCGATTAAGTTGGCGTTATAAATTGCACTGAGCTAAAATATGTACTTATTATAATAATTAAATATGATACTTTAGGTTACTTCGGGTCGATGACGCGTGAGCCGCGACGTTTGCTGTGTTAGCAAAGTAAAATAAATATGTACATGTAAACCGTACACAACCTTATTCTAAAGATATAGTGAAAGAGTAAATTTCGTGAACTGGCCTCGCCTTAAAAGGTAAATATTTAGTTTGTTCTAAAGGTATGTTGTTATTTATTACTATTTTAGTTTATCGTAACCATTTTAAGCCATATTAAGCTTAATAAGTAGATATTTAGTAATATCAAGGAGCCGCCTTACTAGACAACGAAACCACATGTTTCCAGTATACCGGCCGGGGGCCGGTTAACTGGGACTGAGCTCGATATATTGTTTTGTCTCTTTTTGTTAAAATAGGGATTCTATAGAAGAAAGTATAATGCTATCCCTTTTTATTAAATTTAAAGTACTTTGTGTCCAGTACTCGGCCGTCTAAATGTGCTTGTATAAGAAGTTGTTTTTTTTGTATGGAAACGAGTGCCCGGATCTACTGGGTGCTTGCCCAGTTGTGCCAAACCAACCTAATTGCCTATTATTATTCAGACGACTTGATATTTTTTTTTTCTCTTTTCTTTTTCTTTCTTTCTTACTTTTTAGTATTTTTATACATTATTATTAACATTTACTAACTTAAATCTTTATTATTATTATTTTTCTTGTTTTGAGTCTTACAGAATGAGTAAAGATTTCATATAAATTGTTTCAGCTGTTAAGAATTGTTTTTAAGGAGAATTAACAATTCTTTTTCACTGAAGCAATTTATTATTCTAATCTTTTATGGATATTTATTCTTTGGAGATGAATAAATGAGAATGTTAGTTTTGTGAAGATATTACAAATAACAAGTCAACGCCATCTTACGGTGAGACCTAAAAACTATTAATGCGATTGACGAAAGAGGAGCTAAAGTCGTGCTTGTCTGTTGCTTTAAAGAATATATGATAAAAAGTACGGCCAACATTCGTTAGATGGCGCTGTTAAAAATAAGATAATAAAAAAAAACTATCTGAGTTAATAAAGTCGAAATAGTTTATTTTCTCGTACATTACAAGCTGCAGGGACAAAAAGAAACATACATTATTATTACTACAATAAATTATAAAAGCTTGTCTGGTAGAATCAAAAGGAAGCATTAGTTTTCAGACTGGTCAAATTAATAATGTGTTTTCTTCTGAAAAACTTGTCTTCAATGTCCTGTTTCATTCTGTTTATTGTTAGCAAACGGGTGGAGGTGCTATCATGTTTCCAGTGAGTTAAATCATCATGAGACATGAAACATTGGTAAACCTGAAAAGTACCAAATGTCAAAATATAGAAATTTGCATCTTCTTAATATTTCATTAAGATATAGAAATATACATAAATCTAGGTATTTTCTGATATTACTGCTAAATAGAACCAGTGTTGATAAGGAATTAATAAACTTAACCAGTACTTATAGTATAACTAACTAACAGTAATGAAAACTAAAGTGGATAAAATTTTGTCGTAGACAAAATTTGGATTTTCATCAGAAAATCAATATTGTTATGTTCTTTATGGGAAATTTATCATTTATTATTGCTATTAAATTAGCCTAACATATTAAAATAAAAACTACCTTCTTAAGTCATATAGATTTTAAATGGGAGCAAAAAAGCAGATTCTTTGATGTAAAAGAATTCCAAAATTAAGCTAATTTAAGAATGCTAATAACTTTTGTGTTTGATAATAGATTCACAAGGTTGAAGTAAAATTGATAAATTCAGATTGTTCTTATTATAATTTAATATAAATAATGTCAAGAAATTTAGGGAAACATTACTTTTTAAATGTGTGAAAAATACCAAAATATGACAAATTGCGCTATTATAAATACCTTTTAACTTTGGCTGATGGTTAGAACTCCTGAAAATGAAACCTCTCTACAGCTGAAAGCTGTAAGTTAACAAAAGACCACATTTAAAAACATTATTACATTATATTATCTACCTTCAAGTTATTTTTTTTCTCAGTGATTACGTTTTATGAGATGCGTTCCGAGGTAAATGATGCATTTCAACGGATGCGTTCAAACACTAGCTGTTAAGGGGCTACCAGATTCACGAATGCTACAAACACGTCTCAAAAAAATCTCACAAATGTGAGATTGGTGTGCGCAAACCAATTGATGTACGTCATGCACGTGTTTTATGCAGTTCCGCTTTAATATTACTACTCGTTATTTGCAAATGTTAAGGGGAACATTCGTTAGGCCGAATATGTGATGAAATTATCTAGTTATATAAGATAAGAATAGGATTGCCTACCGGGTAAACAAGGGGTGTGCATTTCGACCATGGTTTGGCTGTTTGTTGATGTTTGTATGCGGGATAAAGTACCTTGCTACAGTTATCGATTTAATCCGCGTCTGATTTTCTTAACTATTATGTTTTCACTACGTTGTCATTAAGACAGGGACAGTTTTGTAACAGCTACACTATAAGTGTACGTCTGAGACCGGCTTTACATCAAAATCGTCATTTTCTAGATATTAAGAACACAGCGCAACAAATTATAAACTGTATGGTAGCATATTCACTTTGGCGGTTTTAAAAACGCTGACATTTATACAGGCCGCTTGGTTGCTTGTCTAATGTAGTCGGGTCCTGGAATGAAGTTGTCGTTGTTTTTAACACAGTACATAAGCTGATAGCTAATCTGAGGTCTAAGGGAAAATTAGTGTGGCAAGTCACATTTTCCCCGATCATCGGGAGATTTTTCGACTACGGTATTTTAACTCAAGTTGTTCGAAATTACAAAACCTAAATAATCTAACTAAAATATAGGTTGTTTACATGCAAAACAAGTAATGAAGGGCTAATAATGCGTGGAAATAAAGTAAATTCATGCAAATGTATAAATTGTCTGGAGATAAAATACTTTGAAAATTTTATAGAATATTTGAAATTAATAAGCTACTATCTTATTAGTAGGTTTTACCTATTAAATGTGTTATGTAGTTAATTATGTATGTTGTTTAATTAATTAATAAGGTTTTCCAAGTGTTAAAAATGGATATTACTATGTCACCAGGAGTTTGAAAGGCTAAAAAAGTTAGCAAATTATTCTTAGGATTGAAAGAAGTATAAATTAAATTACTTTGGTTGGTGATTAATATAAGAAATCTACAAATAAAGTTATTATTGAATAAAAAACTTGAATATTTATAATGGGAGAATTGAGAAAAAGCTGGCAATTTTTAGTATTTATTAATTATTTATTAATTATAGAAAACAGCTGAAAAGCTTACAAATAAGTCATCTAACCGATGTTGAAACCTAAATGCTTGAGGAATTCACATTTCTTTTCTTGTTTTTATGTTCATATAATGATTTATTGACCTTTTAAAAACCACTTGACACTTGGATGTGGAAACGCTACAGTCAGACCTGGTTTCTTATGTACCAGACCATATTTGGGCATTTTACATAAGGATTCAACGGTTTTTCGAGAATCAAGTGGGGGTTTGAGGGACTTTAAAAGACGAAGATTGAGACCTTCGGGGATAGTTTTTGCGTATATCTAGCAGGAGTCGGAACTCTGCCGAAAAAGTCCAAGAAGCCAGTCAAAGTTTTAAGTGTAAATTTATTGTCTTTTGTTTTAATTAAAAGTTAAATAGTGTTAGTTTTCTGTAAAGAATACATCGTAGATTTTGCATAAATAGCTAGGCATGTTGGTTCGTAACTGGTAAGCAGGTCTCATCTGGTCTTCTAGAATACTGTGTTTTATAAACCCTCGTTCGGGACAGTTCTTGCTACGGTTGGTACAGGTACAGGGCCCTGCTTGTACTAATTGTTGCAAGGATTAAGGTAGAGTTTCATTGTTGATTTTCCAAGAAGTCTGAAGAACTTCTGAATTCATGGAACTTTTGACATCGTAAGCGCGTCCAGATGCGATTCTTTTTGTATGAAATCGTGTTGTTGTGCGGGACCGTGTCTAGACTAGGGGGGGAGACTTGCTTACTGTTCCAACAGGTAGGTCACAGTTAGGACTTAGGGTTATCTTTGCTCGCGTAAAGCTCTAGGTCGTCGCCTCTTGAGCTAGCAAAGAAATCGCGACGGGAGTGTCTTAGTGATCAGTGTATGTAGTAATCAGTGTCTTTGTGTTTTAGTGAAATGTGCTTAAGTGTTGTGTGTAAAGTGAGTGATTTGTGGTAAACTAAGGTGAGGAGGATCTATTTACGAGGAATAAACAAATAGATTTCAGGTAAGTAAGCATGTTTTCTAAAATCTCCTTCAGTTCATGTTAGGGTAATTAATCAGTGTTTTTTTTTCAGGAATACTATGGTTTTTGTGTGTTTTAGTGTTATTAGACGACCTAGGTACATTTAGGATCAAAAGTATTCTGTGTTGACCCAGCTATCACTCATACAACATAATTTCTTAGCAAATCTAGGCTTTAAATTGAACCTAAAGTTTATTAATTTATTGCCTGTACCGTTTTTAGGAATCTGACAGATCTAGGGTTAGGATGTCATGTGCTTTGCGTTTAATTAGGTATTTTGTTCACATCTAATACTTCTGGCTTTATTTGTAGGACTAAAAATACCTACATACTTTAACTTCTAATATCAGTAATACTATACTAATCCAATTATTTATTTCATGATTTAAGGTTTTACCAAAATAAATCTAGCTCAAAATTAATAAACTTAATAATAAAGTTTATTAATTAATATGTGAACAAAATATCATTGTTTTCACAGTTATAATCTTTATGACTCATGCAGGTTTCAGAACAATACTAAATTTGACAACGCTGGTCAATTGAGACCATAATATTACATAATGAATACCTGCGTGAACCATACATTTGTTATGTGTGATTTGGATGGTGTATTTTCAGAAGGTGTTCCTTGCACTTAAACACTTATTTAATTGCCTCAATAAGCAATAGTAGTGAGCAAAAGGACCTTTATTGAAAATGACAGAATCCAATATTTGCATGTGTTTTTCTACTGCTTGGATGAAATTAGTCAAATACCTACTGTCGGAGAATGAGGCGCCATCTATGATGATTTCTGGGAAACCTGTAAAAGTTGTGTGTCGCGCGATTATGCAACGGCAGCCAATCAGGAGCGTCCTCGATCGCGTCATATTTTAGGGCACCAATCGCGGGTGCGCATTTGTATATCATTTTTTAATTTTCAAAATCCAACAAACACTTCTATCACAACCTTTGTAACGAACACAATTTTTATTACATTTTTCGAAAACCATTTTTTCCACGTTTAATTTTCACGCCAAATCCTTCGACCAAGTCCAAACCTGGACATCTGGACCTTCGTCGCCGCATAAAAGGAATCAACGGCCTATAAATCAGCTGGACCTGCTCAACCATCCGACTCCAATTTCTCTGGACTACGCACGGGATATCTATCAATCCAGCCAGGGAGAGAGGACTGCCGCAATCGAGACTCGAAAGTCTATGTGTATGGACATCTCGACGACAGACAGGAGACGCTAAAAGTGGTACGGCCAGCCATCCGCAATATTCCTAAAACCTTGGTTTTCACTTGTGTTAATAGTTGTGCATTTCACCAATTCCAGTGTGCTTACGTGCATCTTGCTACCTGCTTGTGTGAGTGATCAGCCGGGTGCGGCTGCTAGTACCTACCTACCTGCTGCATTCGCAAGATCACCATAAATCGTAAGTACTCCTTATTTTTCACTGACTACTGAGATGAGCACCGATAGTGAGGTTAGGGCTAGATCAAAATCCCCTTGCAAATTAACTATTGACAGTATCAATGTGCCGTCTGAGCTTCTAAGTAGTTTAATTAGAAAGCGAGGCACCGTAAAAGGCAGGCTAACTAGATTCTCTAATTACTTAGATAATGTTGAAGCGAATAAAGTGTTGTCCGAAAAATTACGTGTCGATTTGAAACTTCGTGTCCGTGGCGTTACAGATCTATACGCTGAATTTAATAGTCTTCAAACTCAAATCGAAGAAATAGTATCAGAAAGCGAATTAGAAAATCAATTATCACAGCGCGATTTGTTTGAGGACTGTTATTACAGCTTATTGACCAGAGCAGAGTGTATGTTGGGTACAGAGCCAGTTGCTGAAGGTTCTAGGTGTAGGGGCGCACAGCAGCAGGCGGTCAAACTGCCTACGGTTTCAATACCTGCTTTTGGGGGCGATTACGAGCACTGGTTAGAGTTTCGCGACACTTTCCTATCGCTTATTCATAATTCCACTGAAATAAGTGACATCCAAAAATTCCATTATCTGAAGTCAGCACTAAAAGGCAGCGCAAGCTTAGTGATCGACTCCTTAGAGTTTTCCGCCGCCAATTACGCCATTGCATGGGAGCTATTGTTAAACCGTTACAACAATACTAGTTTACTTATTCACAATCACGTAAAGTCTATTTTTTCCATCCAAAAGCTTACCAAAGAGTCACCTGCAGCATTAAGGCTTTTAATAGACACCATTTTAAAGAATTTGCGTGCTCTAAAATTGCTTGGTGAGCCCACGGACTACTGGGACACCTTAATTATTTATATAATTGTCACTAAATTAGATACCAGCACAGAGCGCGAATGGGAGCAATATAAGTGTACGCAATTAAATCTTAATCACGACGGTGACTCCAAGGTAACCTTGAAAATTGATGATTTGCTACAATTTCTAAAACGCAGGGCTGATATGCTAGAAACATTGTTAGTTTCGCACAGTAAAAGCAATTGTCATAATCACAATGTTTACAATAAAAAACAATCCACACACGAATATGCCAAAGTGCACTGCAATGTTTCTAGCAATAAAGTACACAATAATCAGCAACGCGCAAATACTTTTTCTTGCGTAATGTGTAACGGTAAGCACCCACTTTATTCTTGTCAAAAGTTTTTAGATTTAACTGTCGATTTAAAACTTGATTTGATTGTAAAACACAAATTATGTAAAAACTGCTTGCGTTCGGGTCATACGGTGAACGATTGTCGATTCGGGCCTTGCAAAAAATGCAATAAAAAACATAACTCGCTCATACACAGTGACGAATTAAATGCAACTCCAAGCGCGGTCTTACTATCTGCGAGTCCCGTTATCAATGAGCCGACGGACGGCGCAAGCGCATCGCGCGGCAGTCAGCTGCTCGTGACGTCGTCACCTCTCGTTCCTTGTTGTTCGGATACCGCCGCAATTCGTGAAAAAGTCAAATCTATACAGTCAACTCAAGCGCATACCGATACACGTGATCTATGTGTGCAACCTGTTTTGTTGTCGACTGCTATAGTCGAAGTTGCCGATAAGCATCATAATTATCACGTAGCGCGCACATTATTGGATAACGGGAGTCAGCGATGTTTTATTACGAAATCATTTTGCGAATTATTAGATATCGAAGTAATACAGTCCGCTCATGAAATACGAGGTGTAGGTAATTCTGTGTCACAGTCAACGCAGATTTGTAACATAGAAATAAAATCACGCGTAAATACCTACTCCACTCGCATTACGTGTTTTGTTCTACCACAAATAACATCATCACTGCCAGCTGTTAACATACAAAGCGCACAGTTCAGTATTCCTGACAATGTTCAGCTAGCTAACCCGCATTTTTTAGAGTCTCAAAATATTGATTTATTAATAGGCGCGGATCGATTTTGGGACTTACTTATAGAAGGTAAAATTCGTTTACCTAATGGCCCGGTCCTCCAAAACACACAATTAGGATGGATAGTGTCGGGCTCTTTAAACATAATTAATGCACGCAATAATAAAATTGTTCATTGTAATTTTACACAGTCGATAGACATGCAACTGCGTCGGTTCTGGGAGCTTGAAGAACTACCTAAGGTTCAGAATGCGCTTAGTGATGATGAGCTGGAATGCGAAAAATCTTTCGTAAACAATACGACACGCGATGCTAGCGGAAGGTTTTGCGTTCGAATTCCACTCAAAGAAACAGCTGATTCCTTAGGTAAGACGTATTCTCAAGCTGAGCGGCAGTTTTTAGCATTGGAAAAAAGACTTGATCGCTCGCCCGAGTATAAAAAACTATATTCGGAATTTATTCGGGAATATATTAATTTAGGTCACATGACACCCGTAAATTCCTTTGGTGATCCGCATTATATCATGCCACATCATGGCGTATTTCGAGCTCATAGCACTACCACTAAGTTACGCGTCGTTTTTAATGCTAGTGCCCCGTCCAGCAGTGGGAAGTCGCTCAACGATATCCAATTAGTGGGACCCGCGATACAAGGCGATCTTTTTTCTATTTTATTACGCTTTCGCCAATATAAATACACAGCCTGTGCGGATATAGAAAAAATGTATAGGCAAGTGCTTGTATCACCTGACCAAAGGGACTTACAGTTAATACTTTGGCGCGATGACTCTTCACAGCCCATCGGTGTATACCGTTTAAATTCCGTTACATACGGAACCGCTTCTGCGGCATTTTTAAGTTGTCGTTGCTTAAAACAATTAGCAGCCGAATGCGATGACTGTGACGTCAAAGAGGCAATAAATGACAATTTTTATGTTGATGACATGGTTCTCAGTCATGATGACAAAGCTAAATTATTAGAAATTTGCGAAAAAACCGCGAAAACATTAGAATCGGGGTGCTTTCCGCTACGAAAGTGGATATTTAATTTTAACACTGGTGACCATGACCAATCATTGGTATCTTTACCCCATTATGCTAAGGAATTAAAGTTAGATGAAAACGTTCATAGTAAAACGCTTGGCATTGGGTGGTTTAACTGTTCTGATGAGTTTTATTTCACAACTGGGTTTGAAGGCAATTCTGCCCTTTTAACAAAAAGAATTATTTTATCGACTGTCTCGCAAATATTTGACCCATTGGGTATTCTTAGTCCTGTCGTAATTATCGCAAAGATTTTACTACAAAAGCTATGGTTGTTGAAGGTGGGATGGGACGACCCGGTCCCTAGTGACGTCACGCGAGCATGGGAACGGTTTGTTAGTGATCTATCAGTTTTAAATAATATTCGTGTACCGCGACACGTCGTAGGCGAAAATCCAATTAGCATTGAGTTGCATATTTTTACAGACGCGTCGCAAGCAGCGTACGGTACATGCATATATATTCGCACAATTAGCGCAAATCAGGTAACTGTTAGGTTGTTATGTTCTAAGGGCAAGGTCGCACCCTTGCACCCTGTCAGTATCCCCCGATTAGAGCTCCTGGGGGCAATGCTGGGCGCTCGTCTTTATAACAAGGTTCGCGAGTCGTTGCAACTTCACTTTGACTTAGTTATGTTTTGGACGGACTCAACAATAGTGTTGGGATGGTTACGTATGGCCCCTAACCTACTAAAAACTTTCGTTCAAAATAGAACCACGGAAATTCACGAATTGACTAAGGAACTTCCGTGGCGGCATGTAAGTGGAAAGGACAACCCTGCTGATCTGGTATCACGTGGCGTCGGCTTGCCTGACCTTTCTAAAGCGTCATTGTGGTGGGAAGGTCCGTCATTCCTTCGCGATCCCGAATTTAGTCCTGGAGCGACCACGAACTCGCGTAATTTTGAGATCGACACGCAGGATCTACCAGAACTCAAACCTAGGAGTATACACACGTTGGTAGCAGATCAGCAGCCTAGCACGTCACCATTCCCTTTCCACAGGTTCTCTCAATTTAATCGCATGATGCGCGCAACGGCCTATATGTTGCGATTTATTTATAATGCGCGCAATAAAGTCAACAAAAAAACCGGCGCACTCGATGTTGATGAATTGAGAGATGCTGTGAATACTTTAGCTAGATTTTCGCAATTAGAGTCGTTTCCAGACGAATATGAGGCATTGTTAAAAACAGGAAGCTTAAAAACAAAACACAATTTAAGTAAATTAAATTTGTTTATTGGGGATGATAAATTGATACGAGTTGGTGGTCGCATCGATTACTCACCTCATTTCACATATGAGAAAAAACATCCCGCGCTCATATCTAGTAAACATCAATTTTCAGTGTTGCTCTTCCGCTACGAACACAAACAGCTACTGCACGCGGCGCAGCAGGCGCTGCTGTTCGCGCTGCGCGAGCGCTGGTGGCCGGTAAGGGGGCGGGATCTCGCAAAGAAGGTAATACATGAATGTATTATTTGTAAGCGCTTAAAAGGCAAAGTTGTCACTCCTCTTATGGGAAATTTACCTTCGGAGCGAATCACGCCAACTTATCCATTTGCACAATGTGGGGTTGATTTCGCGGGACCGGTGCTCGTATTGAATCGCAGCGGGAGAGGGGCTAAAACTGTAAAAGCCTATATATGTTTGTTTATTTGTTTCGTAACGCGCGCAGTGCACCTAGAACTTGTCAGTAATCTCTCATCAGACGCATATTTACTCGCTTTAAAGCGGTTTATTTCACGGCGTGGCAAACCGGAAGTAATTTTTTCGGACAACGGACGAAATTTCGTAGGATTGATGAATGAGTTTAGGAAATTTTTAAATAGTTGTTCGTCCGAAATATTTGAATACGCTAGTAGCCAACAAATTAAATTTAAATTTATACCTGCCTACTCTGCTCATCACGGTGGCCTCTGGGAAAGAGGAGTACAATCATGCAAGTACCACATCCATCGCTTGGTAGGCAATGCACATCTAACTTTTGAGGAGTTAACCACATTATTAGCACAAGTGGAAGCCGTCCTCAACTCTCGCCCACTGAGCCCCTTGTCCTCTGATCCTCATGACCTCGCTCCCCTCACGCCCGCTCACTTCCTTGTTGGTCGTTCACTCACAGCGCCTGTGACTGCTGCTGATCTGCAGTCTACGCCAGTTCACCGCCTCAATCGCTACCAGAGGGTGGAGCAGCTGCGACAGCACTTTTGGTCACGGTGGAGCAAGGAATACATTTCTGAGATGCAGACAAGGACCAAGTGGAAGCAGACCATAGAAAACCTACAACCGAACACGCTTGTTGTTATCAAAGACGACAACCTGCCGCCGCTGAAATGGCAAATGGGTCGTGTGGAGCGCATCATACCGGGCAGAGACGGCATCGCGAGAGTGGCCGACATCCGCTCAGCGTCTGGTGTCATCAGGCGCGCTGTCACCAGAATCTGTCCCCTCTTCCATGATGAGCAAGCAACTAATTCAGCAAGAGTTTCGTAAGCTGGTGCTTCCAAGGCCGGGGGCATGTCGGAGAATGAGGCGCTATCTATGATGATTTCTGGGAAACCTGTAAAAGTTGTGTGTCGCGCGATTATGCAACGGCAGCCAATCAGGAGCGTCCTCGATCGCGTCATATTTTAGGGCACCAATCGCGGGTGCGCATTTGTATATCATTTTTTAATTTTCAAAATCCAACAAACACTTCTATCACAACCTTTGTAACGAACACAATTTTTATTACATTTTTCGAAAACCATTTTTTCCACGTTTAATTTTCACGCCAAATCCTTCGACCAAGTCCAAACCTGGACACCTACTATCTAATCTCAGAGAATAATGAGAGCTGAAATAAGTCTAGACTTTAATCAACCAACTTAGTTTAAAATTATTTTATACTAGGCAAAATTTTAACAATTGTAACCAGGGTCATGATGACCCACCTCAACGTTAGTGTAACTTTTTTCCGCCACAATGACGCCGGGTTAAGACTACTTCATCCAAACAATAGTTATTATCTATATGATAAAAACTGCTTGTATGTACTTATATATGCATACACCTATACACAAACAATCAAATTGTAGTTTGAAATGTCTGTGGATTTAATCCGCAGATATTTTAAATGAGGTATAAAGGTAAAGTTGAGCGAACCTGGATTTTAACAATAATTGTTGAGTCTATTGGTAGATTTCAGCAGACGATCATAAACCCTGAGTTTTATTTTAGGGCTTTCCCCGAGGTAATTACAAGTCTAGTTACGACATTCAATCTCATTTATCAAGCGGCTAAAATAGGCTTGTTTGAAAAATGTTGAAGGCTTGGGCATTTTCTCGGCCTTGTGCCTTGAAACTCTAACACCATGGTTAATAGTGATTTGTTAGAATGTGATGTTATGACTGAACACCTTAAGCCATGTTAGGCGGACCTGCCAGTGGAGAATCTGTGTGTACAGTCATATCATATTCTGATGAGATTACTGTTAATTATGAGGCTTGATCAGATGTCCGTTGGTTTCCTGATGCAATTACTTCAAAACTAAACTTTGTCCTTGTGATATCAGTGGTTGTGGACAAATCTCCATTCGGCTATTGATATACAAGGCAGAGTACATCCACCTCCCTGTGTTCATATTTTTATGACCGTCTGGTGAACTAAAACCAAAGCTTGATAGACTTTAGAGATAACTTAAAGTTGGGAGCTTAGCCGGTAAAGGTTGCTGGTTCGGTATACTCTATACAGACTTATATTATACATTACAAGACAGAATTATTTGTCTATTTTATAATCATACTGACCCACATCAGTACCTGATTTAATCATACTATGATTTAACAATACACTCAATGTCATCTTGAACTGTTCCAATTGGTTCAGCGATATGCTGTTTTTTTTCCATGTCAATGCAATAGCCTTGTAACATACATGGATTTTATACAGAACACAACTATACAATGGCAGCCGTTGGCTGTTACTATAATCACAAATTTTAATCCCCTGATAGAGCTTAGTCTGGAAATATGCGGAGCCGCGAATATACGCCAGTAACTGGATCTGCTCAGTGCCATCCACCGAAAACGTTGACGGTAGGTTTCCGTACCAGCTGACTTCTATGGGAACTTATACTACACAAACCTATGGACATGCAGGCTGATTCGCTCACCTAATTGTACCTGGGAACACCACATTGTGCCTCCCTAGTGGTCGGTACCATCACCAACTTATGTAATCACTTGGTATAGATTCTACGGAACTATCCCAATGCTTACCCAACTCCTGGCTGTGTATGTTGCATGGTGACGCAATGACATGGAATACTACTAGGAACATTTACATCTATTCCAGTATGGTTAAATCGGTGTACCTTCCTCTTTCATGTCGATTTTGAATAGCGCCACAGTTGCGCAGTACATAGTTACCGGGAAAGCATCTAGTTATGCTGGTGTGCGTTTGGAATTAAGGTCGGGGGCTGGTGGTAGAGACCTTCCAAGGCTTATAGCCTTGGCTCCATTATCTTCATCCTTATTTATTTATCTTTAATTTATCCAAATCATCAATATAATTTATGCTATGTCAAATATTAATATATTATAATGCTTATTAATTTTAAGATCAGAATAAGGCTTTTTAGTTATAGGATAGAATTAGTACATGTGCACTTGATAATGAAACATCTAGACTCGAGCCAGACATACCAAAAGAGTCCGGGTTACTACTACTTAAAATCACAACGTAGGTCCTTTTATAATTAGACGATCAAATTTGGCCAATACTAAGTCTTCATGAGGTTTCAGTTACCTATAGCTGTAATCAATTGAGGATTATATTACCATGGATATTAAACGATGGTAGAAGAAGTGGAGTTTACAATGGGTACCTTTCATTAGGATCTTAGATCTTAATAGCCCAGGTGAGCTTTTCACACAGTGTACCGGCCTCCTAGTATACACTGGGAGGCCGGTATACTGGCTATCCTGCAAAATACTACCAGTACACCGGCCAGCTTTGAAATTTATTTCCGAAGTGTAAGTTAGCGAATTACTCAAACGATCGCTACTGCATTGAACGATGTGGTTTTTTTCTTCTCGTCATGTTCTTTGAAAGGCGGCCGGTATACTGGGCAATAGAAGTAGGGGGGCCGGAAATAGAAACAGGGGGGCCGGGCACTGGGCAAATCGTACTTTTTTGGAAAATAATTTCTAATGACAAAACCGACTAATGAAGAAATAGTTGGGATCATTACTATTTGTTAAATTTAAGTTACAAGTGTTCAAAGTCAACAACTGCCTTAAACGGCCGGAAACTAGGCACTTTACCCTAGTATCTCAATAGGCAATCAAACAAATTGACACTGACTGAATTCGATTCGACACGTGGTGGGCAAAAATATGGAAATAAATACAATACAGTCAGTCACAGACACAATACAGTCAAGTTCGTACAAAACTGGGTACCTACCTATAAAAACAAGTCACAGTTACAAGACGTAAAACTACACTAAATCTATTTTATTTATTACTAAAACCTAAAACTACAAAACAAACACCTAAAACTATTACTTGGTAATAAATAAAATTATTTATTTACTTAAAACAAACAAAGTTCACAAAACTTTCCAAAATCCAAAAGAAAAATTACGTTTATATATTTACGATATGTATAGGAGTTTAGTTTAAGGCTGTTAGTTATATAAGGATCGCTTGTTTTAATACCCATTGTTTTATTACGGAAATAAAATGAGGTTGCCGCTCCAAGATTATTGAAACTATAATATGTCGAAAGGCATTGCCTTTCGTCGATGAAAATCCACAACATAGTTGAGCTGCCTTTGCATAGATTTAAAATACATGATAAAATATGCTCACGAGCTAGGGTTATTACAAGATTGTTTAAAAAAAGGATTTCTAAAATCGGTTTATGATTGACAACGTTATGAGGTAACAAACATAAAAAAAAATAAAAAAACTGACGAACTGAGAACCTCCTCCTTTTTTGAAGTCGGTTAAAAAGACCGCAATGCTTGTTTTCATTTGACTTTATAGTATTATTTTTATTATAAATATGTTTCAAGGTTGCAACTCTGTATTTTAATAAAATTGGTAATAATAATTACGAGTAGGTATATTATGTGAATAAAGTTACTGAACTTCCTATCTTTGCAGAAGCTGAAAACTAGTTTCCTGTCAGCTAGAAAAGTTAATTTCGTGTTAGGATGATATAAAAGTCGAAAGTTTTAAGTTTTTAGTTATTTTGATTTTATATATAATAGTACTCATTGAGGGACCCAATGAGTATAAGTGTATTAGTAGTTGCTTTGAATCCTAATTAACTAATGCATGAGGCAAGTGATAGTAAGATTAGTGAGTCAAGTTGATAGCACAGATATTATAGATTTGTTGGAAGGATAATGTTACTGCAATTAACAAAAGAATGGCTGTTACAGTATACAAACAGTTTATAATAACCTGACGATGGAAAAAGTTTACTTTGCTAAGGGCCGTCTAACCTGACGATAAAAAAAGGAAAGTTTTATTTTATTAAAGGCCGTCTAAACTTACGATGAAAAAAGTATATACTATAAATAATCTGTACTTCTATTTTATTTTACTTTATTAGGGACAGTACACAGCTCACTTAAATTCGAAGTTACAATTTTAAAACATCTTAAGGCCAATTACGACTATCCAACAAATTACTTAATCAATTCGAAACAAATGGACGAATGTTTCTTTTTTGTTTACCTTACCAATGGTTCTCAAGGGATAATGCATTTCAATTAAATAAATATGTTTATGTTGTAATTTATAACTATTATAACTATTATTATGAATTAGTTTTTGCAATATAAGTATAAGTGTACCCAACCCACAACAATAATTATGCATTTTGTTAGCCAAGCAAAGTATTTATTATGTAAGATTTTGTTTGATACTGTTAATAAATCGCCTTTTGGAACCCAAGAAAGGGTCGACATTACTAAATTTGTTATTGTAAAGTCTTGGTAATCGGCAAAACACAGTATTTTGCCCGTAGTTTGTGAATTTAAATGGGGCATTTAACAAATTAGTGTGCCTGATTCGACGTCGGGGAGTAAAAATATACAAGCTCAAGAAGCTCAGGGCAATCCAGACCGCCGCAGATGACGTCATTCAACAGCCCCATGTCCAGCACCTCCCGGCGCTCGGCTAGACTTAGCAGATTGTACGCGCGACATATCTATAGGTATACCTAGACTATAGATGTTAATGTAACAATGTTCTATCGTATATCCAATTTGGGGTATAGTTCCCACAATGACGTTAATTTACTTCATCGATTAATAAATCATTTATACCAACTCGTTTATTGGACGACATAAGATAATACAGCTGATGTATAAACAAAGCTTATGCCGTCATCTCGCATGAACTCGTCGCTCGATCTCGAGCGATTCGCCAAAAGTTTTGCCTATCGGCGATCACCGGGAATGTAGAGAGCCGCTTTCGTGTGCTCTCGCGCATGCTCGTTGTTTGACAAAAGTTTTGCCTCTCGGCAAACTACGGGAATGTGGAGCGGGCTTTACATGTTTAGCTTAACGTGTAATTTGCCATTTAACATTTAACTTAGGCATCATTTAACAATACATGTACAGCTAAGCTAAATCAAGCAAACAAATCTGTTAGTAACAATCAAACCAAGAGTTTTGTAAACATTAGCTTATCAGACTGTTTATAGCAACAGTAGCATACTTAGTTATGTATTCTGTGCCTAAAGGCCTACTGTCACAGAATACATAATAGTACAAGTCTTTAGGGTTATAGGTAAAATGAGAATATGGTTGTGCAATACCGAGTAGTTTGGTTATCATAAACAGCAAAAAATTTAGCTAAAGTAAACGAGAATGTTAGTTGAAAGTATGCAAAAAGTAAGCTTACTAGCTGCATTTAAGAAACTTCTTAACTTTTACTCTACTCTGAGTCTGAACTCAGCCTGCCTAGCATGACCGATTTATATCGCGGGATATAGCATTTTATCGACACTCAACTGTCAAATTCTTTTGTCTTTTTGACAGTTGAACGTGATAAAACGCTATATCACGCGATATAAATCGGTCATGCTAGGCAGGCTGAGTTACTAAAAGTTTTGCAAGAGTTAATATTTAAAAATTGTTTAAAAAACAAAAAACCGACTTCAAAAAACCTGCCTCTAAAAAGCAAGAAATAATATACAAATCATTAGATACGCATTATAATTGTTATAATAAAACACGTCAATTAAAGTCGGGTGGGGCTGGAGTACATCTTCCTTTTTATATTCTAAAAGCCCCACCCGACGTCAATTGACGTGTTTTATTATAACAATGATAATTATTAACAAAACTGTTCGGTTAATTAATTAAGCACACTGCTTTTGGTTACGTGTTGCCTTAGTTTTTACCCGACTGCAAAAGGGTTATGTTTTCGCGCGTATCTTGTATGTTTGTTTGTATGTGTGTTTGTATGTGTGTTTGTATGTTTGTATGTAATATTCTTTATTACCTCATATCTTTCAAACGGCTGAACGGATTTCTATGATTAAGATATCGTTAGATTTGTCTTGTCAGCCTAAGTGTTCTTAAGAAGGTGGCGTTATAAAAAAAAAAAAAAGGCGGCTGTACGGCGCTATTATACGTAGTGGAAAAAAATACTGCAATATAGGTGTCAAAATAAAGAGCTTATCATAAGGATTTCATAATGGTATATCATGACCGTAATATAATAATAACTAAAAAGATATAAATAAAAAAATAAATTAAAAAACCCGCCTGCATAAAAAGACAAGTCAACTTAAAATATGGAAACAAAATTAAATATTAAAGGTAACATAATAACATGCAGTCGGAGACATATAATAGGGATGTTGACTAATGAATAAAATAACGAAATACTAATAAAAATCGTAAACATATTAAACTTTTAGAGTAGCTTGTATACCTCCTGGTTTTATATATTGCATATAATTTGTTTTATGACCCTTCAAAGTTGGGTGGACAAGTCCATTTAAAAAGTATAAAATTTATTAAAATAAATGATACCTTTAATTAGTCCGTAAAATGTATAGCAAATTTGTCGAAGAAACCATTTTGATAAACACAATATAGCTGCTGAACAAATTTCCTATGCGTTGCATACAAACTAGCACGGCGTGACGTCATAACGTGCAAGCCATTAGTATGGAGCGTTTTTGATCGAGTCCATTTGTGTGCATTTCACACTGTGATATCTCGGGCAGTTTTCATGCTAGCGAATTAATTCTTTTACCAATGTTTCTTTTTTTGAGAGGTAATTTATGTAACATAAAATAAAAAAAATAGTCAACATCCCTATTCAAATCATTCATAATGTCACTTTCTTTATGCACTTCCTCCGACTGCATGTTATTATGTTGCCTTTAATATTTTATCTTGTTCAATACTAAATAATATACTAGAAAAAATACGACTCGCTCCAGATCAATACTCAGACGGGAATCGAACCCGCGACCTTTGGATATCCGGTCCAATGCTCTGACCGCTGAGCTACCGAGTCACTAGTGACATCGCCGAATTTCTTCTAGTATATCTTACTCTTACGCTGCAGAGAAAAATAACACGCGTAAAATTACTCGAATCTCACAATTTTGTATGGAAATTAGTACAGCGCCACTACGTCCGTAAACGGAACTAAGATTTCAAAGCACATACCATTTTGACATAAGGTATCGAGCAGCCTTCGAATCGAGATCGAATAGTAAAGTTATAATTTGTATGGAAATCGGTAGCACGAACCCACTTTTGACATAAGTACGGTATCGAGAAACTCTCAAGCTGGCTATCGACAACTTACTCACTGAATTTTGTTCAGTGAGAGACATTTCGAACGACTTTGTATTAATAATAATAATAATAAGCCTTTTAGTTCTGAGCTACACTTTTTTTGTTACATAATATATTAGTATTTAAATAACATCTCTCTGCTCAGTGTGCCTTTTGGCAAAGGCCTCCTCCAACCCCCTCCAGTACTGCTTATCAGCAGCCACTCTCGTCCAGAATGGCCCTAGGGTCAACTTTAGGTCGTCTTCCCATCTTCTTATGGGTCGACCTTTGCTTCGGTGCCCATCCCTTGGTTACCACAGCGTCACTCGTTTGCTCCATTTATCTTTATTGCAGCGAAGCGCATGTGGCCGGTCCATTATTTATTATTAAATTATAAAAGCATGTATGTAGTAACTACAATTAAATTTGAGAACTATGACATGGCCGCTGAATTATCCACAGGCAGTATTACTTAAAATTGTTCTCATTAGACATAGAAATTTGTAAAATAAAAATCTCGTCATTTTACGCTATCCACGGTATCGCCCACCACCATACCTACCTACATATATTTTAGAATATTATACGTGTATAACACCGTGTCCTCTAGTTTTATAATCATAATCATAATCATAAATCATTTATTTGCTTGAATATGGTACAATACAGATTTTAATTAAATGGTTCCCGCATATTCTACCGAATGGTTCGATGTACAAATACTTTAATTAATGTCCAATGTTTATCTGATTCAAAATATAATGTCAATGAAAATAGAAAATGTTAGTTAAAATAATAAATAAGAATAACGCCACTTACAATGTCACATCGATAAAAAATAATGGAAAAAAAAATTTACAAAAATATGGGTCATCAATGGTCAGAATTATTTAAACAACACAAGTATACAGTCATAATAAATTTAAATCATAATTATGTCAAATTGCTTAGTATAAGTTAATTCATTTTAATGTTTTGTCATTTAGGTATTCATCAATGGTATAATAATTCCTTTCTTTTAAAACTTTTGATAGCTTACTTTTAAACTTAGTTAGTGGCAGTTCCTTCATTTCAATAGGTAATTTATTATATAGACGTATTGCCATACAGTATGCATTTTTAGAATGCAATTTCAGTCTACGCTGAGGAATGAACAAATTATTTTCCTTCCTTCCTCTGTAATTGTAATAATTATTTGTTTTAAATAAATGAGGATGTTTCTTTACAAAGGTACAAACCTCGTATATGTAAAGGCATGGCAAGGGCAAAATATTCAAGTCTTTAAATAATTGGGTTTACAACTGTCCAAATAACCAGCACCACAAATTGCTCTAACACATTTTTTTTGCAGTTTGAAAGCCCGTGATATTTCAACTGAGTTACCCCATAATATTAATCCATAGCGTAGTACCGATGACACATAGCCATGGTATGCCATAATTGCTGCTTTTTTTGATGCCACATGTTTTATTCTATTGAGGACGTACACAAAACGATCTAATTTACTAACCATAGCATTGATATGAGGTTTCCAATTACAAGATTCGTCAATTGTAATACCTAAGAATTTTATTTCTGATACATCTTCGAATTTATCATGTTCATATTTAATGTCCAATGCCTTACGTTCAGAGTTATGTGTTTTAAATTTAATGCATTTTGTTTTATTTAGATTAATTGTGAGATTGTTAGCTTTGAGCCAGTTAATTACTTCTTTGAGGTTATTTTCTGCGATAGTTTCAAGTTCATTATGATTCTTACTTTTAATAATCAAAGTTATGTCATCAGCGAATAAGATACATTCTTGATCAATGACACTTGGCAAATCGTTAATATAGACTAAGAATAATAATGGGCCAAGTATGCTACCTTGTGGTACACCGCAGCCATTATGAAGATAGTCAGAGAAAAAGATTTTTCTTGTCTTGTTATTGTCACATGGGAAACCAGTGATCTCTACGCGTTGTTGGCGATCTTTCAAGTAACTTTCTATCCAGCTTAGTGCAGTTCCCCTTATCCCGCATCGTTTTAGTTTTTGTAGTAACAAAGGATGCGAGACAAAATCAAAAGCGCGGCTCATATCTAATAAAACTGCGAATACATTATTACCTTTGTCTAGATTTTCAGTAATTTGTTTCATTAATTGGAAACAGGCAAGTGCTGTTGATCTACCTCTCCTGAAACCATATTGCTCCGTTTTTAGCAACTCATAAGATGTTATGAATCCATTTAATTTTTGGAACATAACCCTTTCGAAGATCTTCGAGATGATTGGCACCAAAGTTATTGGTCTATAGTTTTTTATTTCTTCTCGAGATCCTTTTTTGTGTAGTGGTTTGACTACGGATAGCTTTAGTCGAGATGGAAATTGACCCTGTGAGAGTGATAAATTGATCAAGTGTGTTAGCGGTGCCGTGATATAGGTAGCGCTTTCTTTAATTATATTAGTAGTAAGCCCGTCATATCCGACTGAGTGAGTATTTTTTAATTGTCTGATTATTTTATAAATGTCATTTTCGATTACTGGAGTCAAATACATGCTTTTAGGGTTGTGGGGAATATTTTTAAGAATATTGGTTAAATTCTGTTTCATATTATTATTATTATTACTATGGTCACTATCATTTTTCGTTAGATTAATAAAACACTTATTAAATAAATTGCAAATGTCATTCTTGTCAGTCATACATTTATTTTGTCCTACCTTTATACATTTTATGTCGTTTTTAACTTCAGAACTTTGTATGTCATTTTTTATCAAGTCCCATGATGTCTTGCATTTGTTTTTAGATTTAAAAAGATATCTAGTATTTATATCTTTTTGAGACTGACATATGCACTTTTTCAATATTTTACAATAAGTTAAATATTGTTTTTGATGTGCTTTTTTATTCGCCACGGTGAGCCTACAATTAAGATATTATAGTTGTCTCTTTTTAATACAACACCTTTACGGCGTTATATACGTATAATATTTGTTTTCAGCCATAACATCACACAGTTTGCACACAGTTAATTATGTTTCAATTAGGTATTAAAAAATAAGACCTTAAGTAACTATGACGAAAACACTAAATATAACAATGCAAACTTAATAAAGTCTTTAATTTTGTCGAATCTTCAAACACTTTTGGCACTTATTCCGATGAAATTCACATTTCATAGCACGTTCAAAGGTTTTATTGTTAATGTGTAAACACTTTCTTATTCATTGACGATAATCTATTGTTATTCTTCAAGTTCATAGAAAAGATCAATTTGATGAAATTATGACACATTGTAGTTTACTAGTAGGTCATAATATATTCCCTCGCTATTTGTAGATACCTAGGTAAGTATTATTAATTGTTAGCCGACACAGATAAATCATTTTAGACAAAAACAAAATAAAGAATCAAATGGCTTTACACGGCTTCCTATTTTTAGGTTATATTTTTCATTAAATCATAGAATGAGAAAGAAAGAGAGAAAGAATAGATACACTCTTCTTTTTTAAACCAATCACGGCATAGCCTTCTCTATTTTTACTAACCGACTTCAAAAAAATGAGGAGGTTCTCAGTTCGGCTGAATTTTTTAATTTTTATTTTTTTTTATGTTTGTTACCTCATAACTTCGTCAATCACAAACCGATTTTAAAAAATCTTTTTTGTTTGAAAGCATATAGTTACAGATTGGTTCCATTGTCATAAGATCACGATCTGAAGATTGGATCCTGGGGAAATAAAGGGAACTCTTCAAATATTATAGGCACACCTATAGCGATTTTAGTATTTTCTTAAGTAACTCGTGCATTTGCTTTCGAAAAGTACCATTTTGGTAAAGTGGAACTGATGATGAAGACCATAGATGATCACCGGAACTATTCAATCGGTACTAAACTAAGTATCTCACTGATGCGATACGATTACTTTAATATGGTTGCTAGGCTATTTATGTTGTTCGTCATAATGCATTTGGTGAAGTGGAGCTGATAGTGAAGCAGCAAGAGAACTCCTCAAGAATTAACGCCCCTGCGTCGGGAAAACCAGTATTTTGTAAAAGGTGATGAGCCATTGACATAAGACTATTGTAACTTAGATAATATCGTCGCTAAATATACCATTGTCCATCAGCCATTTTTGATGTCCCCACTGCTGGGGTACAGGCCTTCCTTATGGGTGGTAAGGACCAAGGGCCAAAACCCACCACGCGGGCCCAATGCAGATTCGTGGGTGTTAACGACTGCAAATGCAGCCGGGATCAACGGCTTAACGTGCCTTCCGAAGCACGGAGGAGCTCGAGATATAAAATTTTTGGTCACACATCCCATGACCGACCCTTGCGAACGTTGCTTAACTTCCGCAATCTCTGGGCCAGGCACTAAACCACTGCGCCACCGAGCTCCTCTTTATATATACCATACTTACCACAAAAAAGTTGAATTTAAAAACAATCTTAAGACCGATATGTTTAAAGGCGTGCATGCCGCACCTTTCGTGGGTCTACCCATGTTTTATTTACCCAGATAATATACCTACTGAATATAACATAAATACCTAAACTAAATATAAATAAACTAAAGTAATTGTCTGCCAAATACAGAAGGAAAAGCCAAAAACTTACATACACTAAAAATAATAAAATAAAAAATGTTTTAAAAACAAAAAACCGACTTAAAAAAACCTGAAAATGAAAACAATAAAGCATCAAAATTAAATACCCGTATGCGTTGACAATGATATGCGTATCTAGTGATTTGAATATTATTTCTTGCTTTTTAAAGGTATTTAATTTTGATGCTTAATTGTTTTCATTTTCAGGTTTTTTGAAGTCGGTTTTTTGTTTTCAATAATCAAAAAGAAAATTACCTTTAATTTCAAACGGGATATATAATACTAAATAATATACAAGAAAAAATACGACTCGCACCAGATCAATACTCAGACGGGAATCGAACCCGTATTTTTTCTAGTATATTATTTAGTATTGTATAAAATAGCATTGTGAATGCAAAAATCTCAAATTTAAAAATGGATATAATATAATACTAAAGGAAATCACCTAGATTCGGAAAGAGTGACTCAGCTCATGCTAACTTACTGCAGTCAATATCGACAGTTATTGAAAACTATGATAGAGAATCAAGAGTCAGTCATATTTTGGTAAAATACAAAATTTTATCACGAAATCCTTCATGTAAATGAAAGGACTTTGCTGTTTGCCAATGTGGGAAAAACAAGACTGTTCCTGCTTAATAGCGTTCGTTCCTTGTTGATCAGAGGACAATTAGACGTATGGCTGTTGGGAACATCGACGCAGAAGCTACTAAAAGCTTCGGAAGAAACGTAAAAGATCACAGAGACATTGACAGTCTATTGAACCACAGCCCCTCTACCACCAAATCGATTTATCCTAATCGGCTTGTCGGATAATGAGACTGAAACTTTTACTGTAGTTAATATACCGACAAAGGTATCAAATAAAAGTAGAAAGAGATACCTTCAACAGCTTTAGAGAAAATTACTGAAATAATATGTGACTGGTATGGAGTATCTAACGGAGCAGGCGCAGCCAATGCTTCCGCCCCA
The DNA here is from genome assembly GCA_950108535.1 of Agriphila straminella. Lineage (NCBI taxonomy): Eukaryota > Metazoa > Arthropoda > Insecta > Lepidoptera > Crambidae > Agriphila > Agriphila straminella. The sequence continues at coordinate 361,831 of OX467316.1, read as the reverse complement.
AACATTTATTAGTATAATATGACTGACTGGCAAGATAATAATTAAGACTCGTTTTGACAGGACATCCGTTATTACGTTATTTGGGAACCGATGATCTTAAAAAATTGTAGATGAAGGAAATGTCCTGAAAGACTTTCCGAAGTTTCCATGCCACACGCAGACTAATCGGTCGGAAGATGGTGTCTGGTCAAGTTGACAACTAAAGCTGCAGTTTGTGTGGCTGTATCAAGTAGCCAGAGAGGGTTTATTGCTTGCAAGCAAAATTCATGCAAATAAAGGCAAAAAAACTACATAAAAAGATGATTTTAAGCAACACCATTTTTTTTAAAAACTTCTTAAAAAAATGCGTTTTGGTCTTTTTTATGTTAATTTTTATTACTAAAACTTTATGTTTTATCGTTTTATTTTACTTTTTTTTAATGATAATAAGTAATTTGGTACAAAGAGACGTGAAGAAAATTTCACTTGAACAGACTTTGAACTTTATCCTTAAATAATTTTTTTTCAGAAATTCATGTGGCTTGAGCGAGCCAAAAGTATATTAAAGTTTAATTTATTTTTAAATTTTCTAGTTTCTATTATTGCCCTGCAACTTTTGAGAGGTATTATGGAAAGAAATAACACACTTTTTTTTTCTCCATACAAAAGTGACACACCCTATTAAATATTGTGTGGTGCCATGATAACTGTCTTGTGCTTAATGCCTCAAAAACAAAACTAGTCCATATACGATCGCCATACACTAAAACATATTGCGAAACAAACAATAGAGTAAAAGCATTATTATCTATTCTGTGGTAAAAGCCCATAAGCACAACTGTTTACATGCCAAACAACCACAATGCAAATGTCCTGTGTCCTTTTTACGTTTTCGCTGTAAGCCATCATTATTTCATCAATGTAAAGAATTACCTTCAACATTCGAATGCAACATCATTGTAGATGCCAGACAATCAATTAAAATGAAACAGCTATTTATATTGAATTTTTAGATTTTAGCATTCACAATGCTATTTTTAAAAATTAAGTTATTTTGAAAAAAGAAATATTATATAGCTTACTTCCGCAAACAAAATATGCAAGATGCACCGCCCGCCCGCCCGCAAAAATATGCAGCACACCACAAAATATAAGTGCACAATACCTGCATTTAGCAAGACAGCAACACACCTTGCACCTTCACCAATTAGGTTACTCTACACGTGCTTCGCCCCAACCCGGAGCATCCTCAGGAGTTAGATCGTGCGTAAACCAACACCGAATGAGCAACTACGCCCTCCGACACCGTATTTATTGTCACTTCCTCCCCACTGCGCATCGAGTGACTGACAGTGACAACGTTTGAAGAATGTTGCCAGTTACAAATAAAAAAGAAAAAAGAAAGAAAACATGTTTTTTAATTTAAATTACCTACAAATAAATTGATATACATTAAATAATGTGTTTTATTAATAAGATACTTATTTTTTAGAATTATTCTTATTTGAGAAACTACGCAGCAATGGCGAGGAAGAGACGTCAAGTTGATTGTTAAGTATGGTTCCATCAACATTGTGTTTGATAATTTCTAGGTTTTCCAACACGTTCAGTCGTAGACCTTTACTACAAGTATTTAAAACCTCATAGGAATGGCCATCAGATAGTTGATGTCCGGTATTTAATAAATGTTCCGCGAAATGAGATCGTTCCGGTCGGCCATTCCTATAGGCGGAAATATGTTCTTTATAACGTATATCAAAACTACGGCCAGTTTGACCAACGTATACTGAATTACTTTGGTTACATGTTAACTTATATATCCCCGACTTCCTGCCAACCTCCGTTTTTTCCTTGCCATTGCAAATGGCACGCCGGACGGTATTAGTAGTACGAAAAGCCACGTGAACGTCGTTTTTTTTAAGAGTTTTGATATTTTATCTGATATTTTACCTACGTAAGCCATACTTGACTGATAATTTTGAATAACGCGCTCACGTGGCACCGCATATAAAAGCCCAGTCACCTGTTTGTTGATTTTATTCCTAACCATGTTATCTATCATCCGCCGATCATAACCATTTGCAATGGCAATGTTATAAATTGTATTTAACTCTCTACTATAGGCTTGCCCCGATAACGGTACCGTCATTAAACGATTAATATATGAGTGAAAAGCAGCTAATTTATGTTGCCAAGGATGACAAGAAGTTGCGGGGATAACTACATCAGTATGTGTGGGTTTTCTATATATTTGAAAGTTATGGCGACAATGCTCCCGTGAGATAGTTAAATCCAAGAAGTTAAACAAAATCAATCAAAATCAAAAAATCATTTATTCAGTCTAGGCTGTTACAAGCACTTGTGAATGTCAAAGAAGCTACGCCATCGGTTCGCAAACCCTGAGCGGGAGACCTTGTAACGAGAAGAACCGGCAAGAAACTCGTCAAGGGCTGCTTTTTTCTCCCTGTATATTTCATACAGAGTCGTCAACATTGAAAAATGAGCTCCACATTTAAAGTGAGGTCATTTTCCATCACAATAATTAACAAAAGTTTGTACACAATGGGTAGGTAGGTTGAAATTAAATACCTACTACATATCAGATAGTTAATTGTGAGAGTAAATAACTTTCAACTAGTTGAGAAATCAGTAATAGCTATGTCTGCTACTCGAAAGTGCACCTAAGTAGGCAAAATTTACCAAAAAATACTTGATACAACACATAAAAATTAACAAAAAAAAAAAAAAAAAAACGCAATTTTTACAATTCAATATGCGTTAGGATAGGTACTCAGAAGCAGACCCATTCCCACTGGCAGCACCCGTTCACGAGCATGACGCGTGGACCAGCCATCGCTTCGCTCAACCATATTTGAGGGAACGTAACGACCCGCCCCACACGACACCACCGCAGAAATGATTAAAGAGAGCATGACATACTTAGGCTACCCATCCTAAGGCACTGAATTGAAAACTAATATCCAAAAGCTTTTCATAGGCCTTTACTTACAAAAACTACTGACTATAGAAAGCAAAATGATTGCAATAAAAAAAAAGAGAAATCAAAACAAGGTTTACTTGCCTATTAGTTTTATGTTTTGAGTAAGAAGTGCCATACATATTGATAACATCAAACAGAGAAAAAAATATATATAAATATACGACGCCCTTAGTACAAGCAGACAGAAGCAGACCCATTCCCACTGGCAGCACCCGTTCACGAGCATGACGCATGGACCAGCCATCGCTTCGCTCAACCATATTTGAGGGAACGTAACGACCCGCCCCACACGACACCACCGCAGAAATGTTTAAAGTGAGCATGACATACTAAAGCTACTCGCATTAAGGCGTCGTCGAGTCAAAAAGCTTACAATAAGTTTTAAGTAGGTAGGACAATTCCCTCAATTTTCACATAGAATAGAAAAATCTACGACCAGGCTGTTTTATCAATTAAATAATCTTTAACGGTATAGTATCCTTTTTTGAGAAGACAATTTTTTACATGAGACTTAAAGTTTTCAAATGGTAAATCCAAAATATTACTTGGAATTTTGTTATAAAACTTTATACCAAGACCTATGAAAGAACCACGGACTTTTTCTAATCTATACTGAGGCATTACAAGTTTGTCTTTATTTCTGGTATTCCGATTGTGCCAATCACTATGCTTTGTATATAAGTTAATATTGCGACGCACGAAAAGTATGCAGTTTAATATAAATTGAGATGCTGCTGTCAATATACCAATCTCTTTGAATCTATCCCTAAGAGATGTTCTAGAACTTAGTTGATAAATAGCTCTTATTGCTCGTTTTTGTAAAACAAAAATAGTATTTATATCGGCTGCTATCCCCCATAAAAGAATACAGTATGACATAATGCTATGAAAATAACTGAAATACACTAATCTGGCAGTTTCTTCATCTGTTAACTGTCTAACTTTTCTAATGGCATAGGCAGCAGAGCTGAGCTTGCCAGCCAGAGCTGCGATATGCATATTCCATTGAAGTTTACTGTCAAGAGTAACACCCAAGAAAACTGTTGAATCGAGCAAATCTAATTTCTCATTATTGATAACAATTTCAGTGGGATTCGCCTGTACATTAGGTAAAGCGAATTTAACACATTTCGTTTTCTTAGCATTAAGCTGGAGATTATTAACATTAAACCAAGCAAGAACCTGCGAGAGTGCTTTGTTCACATCGTCAAAATCAGTTTTATTCCTGTCAACTTTGAATATTAAAGAAGTATCATCTGCGAACAAAACAATATCACAGAATTTTTCTGCAAAAAAGGGTAAATCATTTATATATATTAAAAATAAGAAAGGGCCCAAAATGGAGCCTTGCGGAACGCCCATTTTTACATGAGAACCTGACGAACTTATTCCATTGATATTAACTGTTTGAGTCCTGGAACTGAGATACGACAGTATTAATTTTTGAGCATTATTTTTTACACCGTAATGATTCAGCTTCAACAGCAGCGTGCAATGGTCCACGCAATCAAAAGCCTTGGACAGGTCGCAGAAAATGCCAAGGGCATTCTGAGACCCCTCCCAAGCCTCAAAGACATGCTTCAAAAGCGCAACCCCAGCATCAGTTGTGGAACGACCTTTCGTAAAACCAAATTGTTTGTTGTGCAAAAGTTTATTTACATTAAAATGACATAATAATTGCTCAAGTATTATTTTTTCAAAAATCTTGCTTAGGGCAGGTAATATCGATATTGGTCTGTAATTGCTAGGGTCTTCTTTATCTCCTGATTTAAACAATGGTATTACCTTGCTAAACTTTATAAGATCAGGAAATATTCCTTGATCAATACACTGATTAAAAACGTCAGCAAGATAAGGGGCAATAGTATACACAATATTTTTAATAACCTTAACTGATATGCCCCATAAATCAGTGGAGCTTTTCATTTTTAGAGAATTGAAAGCTTTAATAATATCTAAAGCATTAATACATTTAAAATTAAACAATGAATCACTTTCAGCCACATGTCCCTTTAGCACAGATACAGCAGCTGCTGGTGAAGAATCCAAATTTGATGTAGTTTCTACTGGTATGTTTACAAAGAACTTATCGAAAATATTAGCAATTTCTTTATCTGTGTTTATTAATTCATTATTAATTGAAACGAATTATTAACCTCAATTTCTAATTTGAATTTTATTTTTGGGTGTAAACTATTTAAATATTGAAAAAATGATTCTAACTCTTGTCTAGTACCTGTCCAGCATATAATAATATCATCAACATAACGATAATAGTAAAGAATGTTATTATTGCCTACTATGAACCTATTCTCAAAATTGTCCATGAAGATCTCCGCCATCAAAGGTGATAACGGAGAACCCATGGCTAGCCCCTCCTTTTGTTTGTAAAACCCACCATTAAACTTAAAATAATTTTGTTGCATGCAAATATGTGTTAAGTTAATTTCATCTGCCTCCCCTGGATGAAGACCGCGGCGTTCTAAAATATTTGATAGTATATCTAAACTTTCTTGATAAGGAACGTTAGTGAACAAACTTTCAACATCCAAGGAAAGCAGAAACGAGTTAGAAGGCAAAACAACATTCCTTATTTTCTCAATTAAATCTGATGTATTTTGAATACTATACTTAGGTGAGAAAGATGATTTATCTTTTATAATATTATTTAATCTTTTAGCTAACTCATATGCTGGACAACCTATATATGAAACAACGGGACGCACGGGAACATTGTCTTTATGTATTTTAGGTAAACCATACAACACAGGGGCCTGTGGGTTCATTGGGGCGATATAGCGAGATGAATACTCGTTTGGAAAAATAAATTTTGAATCATTAATATTTGTTTTGACCTCTGTGTTGTATGAAATAAAACACTTTTAACGGATACTAGCGCGGTTTTATTGAAAGTACTTTGGTAGTAGTATTACTCTGTGTTGTACTTTGTGGTTGGGTCCGAGCGCAAAAGAGTAAAGTCACCGCTGTTAGTTACTTCCTGAACTTTATTTATATACTCTGATTGGTTTCAAATAACTATACTATTTCCTTTGTCTGCCTTTGTTACTATTAAATTATTATCATTGATTTTATTTTGCAGCGACTTGACAGTTCGCAGCTCGGGCAAGCAGCAACACAGTTAGAAGGTTGTATTTTCTTTAATTGATTAGTTACCAAACCCTTCACCAAATTATCCTTCTTATTCATAACAACCGCCACCTCTGAGTCTACCGCTAAACCCTCCAACAAAGACTTAGTTATTTTAGGGGTTATGTTATATTTGAGGCCTTTTTCCAAAAGCGAAGTCTCGCTTTGGGAAAACTGCACGTTAGTTAAGTTTTCTACCCGGGGATAAAAAGATGTTTGACCACCACCAGCATTATTGTTACTAATTCTACCCCGACTACCCCCATTACTGCTACCAAGTTGAATTTCCCTTAACCTTCGTAACTTGTTGGATTGATTAATATACTTGTTATATACAGCCTGTGATGCGAAATCTCTGGCCTTTTGGTCTAAAATATCGAATTCAATATTGTGTAAACTATGACTTAATTCTGTATGTAAAATTTTAATATGTAGTTTTAAATTATCTCTAATAACGAACCAACGCCGAGATTCCGCATCTAACCAGACCTTTTGGGCTTTACGTATGGCCAAACTAGCCGCGGGACTGGTCGTGTTGGAACGGATGTTGATATAATTTGGAATTAGATTTTGGCGCTTACACTGTTGATTGTAAAAATAAGTATCTTATTAATAAAACACATTATTTAATGTATATCAATTTATTTGTAGGTAATTTAAATTAAAAAACATGTTTTCTTTCTTTTTTCTTTTTTATTTGAAACTGGCAACATTCTTCAAACGTTGTCACTGTCAGTCACTCGATGCGCAGTGGGGAGGAAGTGACAATAAATACGGTGTCGGAGGGCGTAGTTGCTCATTCGGTGTTGGTTTACGCACGATCTAACTCCTGAGGATGCTCCGGGTTGGGGCGAAACACGTGTAGAGTAGCCTAATTGGTGAAGGTGCAAGGTGTGTTGCTGTCTTGCTAAATGCAGGTATTGTGCACTTATATTTTGTGGTGTGCTGCATATTTTTGCGGGCGGGCGGGCAGTGCATCTTGCATATTTTGTTTGCGGAAGTAAGCTACATATATTTCTTTTTTCAAAATGGTTTGGGACTTCCGCCAAGTGACGCCTGATTCAATCAAATACATAATATTAAGTTACTTAATATAACTGAAAAAATATTAGAAAAAATCGACTCACCCGTAGCAGCTCAGACGGGACTCGAACCCGCACCCTTAGGATTCCGGCCCAATGCACTAACCAATTATATGCTATCGAGTCGCTAGTGGGAGTGGCGAAATTTTCTAATACTTTTTACGTTTTCGCTGTAAGCCAGCGTTATTTCATCAATGTGAAGAATTGATGATATTGTTGTTTCATCATTAATTCTTCATTCATTCATCATTCATTCCTCTCGGACCGCGAAAGCCAATAGACGTGTGTCTGTACAAGTTTTTATTTCATAAAACTAAATATTTTCCAAAATATTGTGTGACAATAATTTGGTCAAATACCAGGCGCGCATAGCACGCGAGAAGCGCAAACACACGCTGCAGCGTAGCAGACAAAGACAGCGACAGAAGACAGCGATAGATCTCGTTCTTCGTTCGGGTGTCGCCGTACGTACGAGCAGTTGACTTTGTCTGATCGACATAGTACACGCAGCATAATCAGATAAAATGTCGACCCCTCGCTCACCACCCGGGAAGCGTTCATCGTCACAGTCAGATCTTCAGCATCTAACTGACAATAATTTATTCATATCAATGAGAAAGAGAAAAGAAAGGACTGATGACGATGCCACGGAACTACGTGATGAAATACTTATGATGCTGACAAACATGAAAAAAGATCAAGAAACAACATTCAATAAGCTGAAGGAGTCTATGGATGAAATAAAAGGACAAAATAAAGACCTGCTTAAAGCTCAGAAGAACATAGAAGAAACATTAGAGAGTATAAATGCATCGTATGAAACTCTGACTCATAAGATATCTAGCGTTGAAAAACAGCAGGATACTATGCAGTTGAAAATATGCCAACTGGAGAATAACCTCGAAGAAGCGCTCCGCAATCTAAACGCAACATCGATTGAAATACGCAACATAACCATAACTGATAGAAACAGCCTCTCTGATCTAGTTGAAAAGATTCATACATCAACAGGTGCGCCTTTAGATGGAAATAATGTACGGCGTATAACTTTGAACAAAACTGGCAAAGATAAACAGAGTATGATCGTAGAATACCAAACTGAAGACGCTCGCCAACAGATATTAGCAGCAGTCAAGAACCACAATATAAAAAACCAGAGTAATAAACTGAATACAAAAACTCTCGGCCTTCAAGGTGATGTCAAGCCAGTCTATGTTTCGGAAGTTCTAACACCTACTGCAAAATTACTTCATTATCATGCAAGAAATATGCAAAGGAATAAAGGCTTCAAGTATTGTTGGATCTCACGTGGTAAGATTTTCCTTAGGAAGTCGGAAGGCTCTCCTGCTCTGCATATAAAGTCACTTATTCAGATCGAATCGCTAAAAACTGCTACTTCAGTTCCCATAGATTGACTATCTTTTACATTCTTAATACATAATCATCCGCATTCTGTTGTTGCGATTATCAGTTTCTTTTTACAGTGTTATGTTATTTTTTAGTGATAAGTTTATGCATGCCCTAGATATACTAAGTTTTCACAAGCTAATACTTATTATAAACATATATATATTCTATTATATCCATATATCAACTATATATTATAAATATTATTTATTCCAGAAGACTCAATCTCTTGCACTGCTATCTTCCGTACACTTACAACGTCATTGCCAAATCATCATACTTGCACTGCTTATACACATACTATTCCTGATAGATGAATAACATACAGGAAATATCTCCAGACATTGACACTAGTGTCAATGTTGGCAATGCGATGGTCGTGGAGGAAGCGGAGCGGTGCGCCGATGTTATTAAAAATCCCAAACAAGCTTTTAATCTTCTTACACAAAATATACGCAGTATTGATCACAATTTTGAGGACTTCAAGAGGGTGGGGCTTTTAGAATAAGTACTCCAGCCCCACCCGACTTTAATAGACGTGTTTTATTATAACAATGATAATGCGTATCTAATGATTTGTATATTATTTCTTGCTTTTTTTAGAGGCAGGTTTTTTGAAGTCGGTTTTTTTGTTTTTTATTTTTTTATTTTTAGTGTAAGTACCTTCTGTATTAGGTAGTGTAGGTGTATTATTTAGGTAGAAAAATCGGCTCAGCCAAACGTGAGATAATCGCGGAGAAACATACATACATACAAACTGAATACCTACATTTTTTGAAGTCGGTTAAAAAGACTACACAAAGGTATCCCTTCCCCAACAAAAAAAAAATCATCTAATTTGGTTCATAAATAACAAAATTGTCAAGTTAGTTGATTTAATATCATAGTATTTTCAGGATTACTTGAAACCTACTGAACCGATTTAAAAAAAAAAAATGGGACCATCTCGCAAGAAAACTCAATCGAACAAAAAAATAATTATCTAAATCGGTCCATAAATGTCGAAGATACGCGCGAACAACGATAAAAAAAACATACAATCGAATTGAGAACCTCCTCCTTTTGATGAAGTCGGTTAAAAAATACAAACGACCGATCTCGCCCGATAAGGTAGATTTGACGAACAACACGAAGATAAAACCCAAGCAACAACACGGGCCATCAGATTACCTACTGCCTGTGACAAGTTCAAAAGAGAAGACGTTAACCAACGCTGGGAGTGGATCTTCAAGCGCAAAATACGCTTATAACTTTGTATAAGCTTCGTCAATTCTTGTGTACTAATGTCAAAATACAATTATGTAACTCTTTAGTATTGTCACATCTACATTATTGTGATGTGGTGTACGGTCCTTGTTTACTCAAAAAGACTGAACAACAAGTCCAGAGGGTGCAAAACGCTTGCATGCGATACTGTTACCCAATACATAAGAGGGATCATATTACCCCTTACTTAGTGCATAACAAATTACTGTGTATGGGCAGGGTCAGAGATCTAAAGTATGCTTGTTTTTTGCATTCCTTGTTTAAGTCGAATATACCGCAATACTTGCGTGAAAAGTTAAAGTTTAGGATGCGTGGTTCAAATCTAAGAAATCATGGTATTTTTCTGGTTCGGCCTATATTTAATAATACTGTTACCAGGGGATGCTTTGCATTTGCCGCCTCAAAGATATGGAACGACTTACCACCTCCCTTGCGGGATGGTCTTTTAATGTCTAAGAACAATTTTAAGCGAAAGTGCAAACTATGGTTCCTTGAAGAACAATACAAAGCGGCTAGTTTGGAGTTCAATTTGTAGTGGACTTATGTACTAATAACGTTTCAAATCATTAATTAATACTTATCTAAGTTGCTAAATTGTCATATTTTAGAAATGTCTTAGTTTGGGGTGTGGCAGAATAACAGCGACAGCTGATGACTCAGCTGTCAGATGCTGAGCTGCATGCCTTTTTGTTCCAATCGAATTTGTTTCATAATTTGCTATAATACTTAAAGTTAATTCATTCATAATTCATTGTAATACTTATTTTTATTTTTAAGTGTTATTGGTTTCAATGTATTTATTTTTTGGAACAAATAAATAAATTTTATTTGTTTATTTATTTATTTATTTATGATTCTTGAAAGCTACTCATCCTATTGATGGCAACATGATTTCTTAGTACGACCACCTCGATCGACAGACAATCCTCAATTCCTCATAGGCCAAGGTTATTGTCATTTGAATATAAGCCGAGATAAACCGAGCCGAAATAAAAGAAGGCAGGAAGGATGAGCCTGTTGCCGCTCTCACTGAACTTAGTTGGATTGTGCATGGAGTTTCGTCGTCAATTTCGAGGAAGATTATTCCCAAGTTTGCTTGTCACTACAGTCCGAAGAAGATGATGAACATCACCTCTTATTAGAGAATTACTTTAGACTTGATAGCATAGGCATCAGGAATTCTAAGCTACCTAGATATTCTCCAGAAGAATGACGAGCACTTTGCATTCACAATACTAAGTCGAAAAAAATCGAAGGCTCTGGGAGTCTGCTTTGCTGTGGAGGAACGATGACATCAAGTTTCCCAACCCAACAACAAGAGAAACGCCGAAAAAAGATTACGCTTGATTGAGAAGATAATGGATTTTGATCCGAGCTTCGCAGTAGACTACACGAAGCAGATGCATAACATGTTGGAAAAAGATTATGCCAAGAAAACTGCTCAGGCATCAGTTAGTCGAGTCTGGTATCATTTACCTACATTTTGCCGTTAGAAATATCAACAAACTTGGAAAACTTAAGACTTGTTTTTGATGCGAAAGCCGAAACTCAAGAAGTGTCTCTGAATAGCGAATTACTGACTGGCCCAGATCTGTTGAATTCATTAGTTGATGTCCTGGTTAGGTTCCGAAAAAGAAAAGATAGATACCAGTCCCCACTGCTGGGGCACAGGCCTTCCTTATGGGTGGTAAGGAGGATGAGGCATAACCCACCACGCGGGCCCAATGCGGATTGGTGTTAACGACTGCAAATGCAGCCGGGACCAACGGCTTAACGTGCCTTCCGAAGCACGGAGGAGCTCGAGATAACAAATTTTTGGTCAACCAACCCATGACCGACCCTTGCGAACGTTGCTTAACTTCCGCAATCGCTGGGCCAGGCGCTAAGCCACTGCGCCACCGAGCTCCACCTTCCTGATTAATTAAAAGATATTGCTGCAGGAAGTTTGGCGATCTACGTTCAAATGGGATGATCAAATCGTTAAGAAGATGAACAAAAATTGATGGGTTCAGAAGCTTGAAAATTATTTTCAGTACCCAGATGCTATGGTTTCTTACAGATGACTTGATTTAGATTACACATTTTCGTTGATGCCTCTCAGCAAGCATTATGCCACTTTCGCTTACTGACTAGAGATGACGATGTGGCCTTTGTAGCTGGGAAATGAAACGATTCCTAAGCTGGAGCTGCAGGTTGCTTTAATGGAAGTCCGATTAGGTCACACCATGAATGGTGCAAGCAAGAACAGAAACTCGAAATTCTCGCAAAACGATTATTGTGGACAAATTCACAAACAGTTTGGAAATGTATTAATATAAAGCCACGAAAACAGAACTTCCTTTTAGTTTCTCTATGATTTTAATACTTAAACTCCAAAACCGCTTCGAAGATTATTAGCACTCCCTGATTTGATTTGATGTTTTACATAGTAGTTTTGTATTAGTTCTCTATGATTTTAATATCAGCCAGCAAAGTTTTTAGAAAGATTAATAGAGCATTCATTTTTACTACGCATCACCACACCGCCCAGCAACTTGCAGACAAAAGGCAATGTGATTTGATCGGATGGCAATATGGCTATTCGACAATTTGCAGTCCCAACTCTTCAAAGACCACCACTTACAGCCCAACAGGGCGATGCCCGCGGGCTGCTTCAGCAGCCCGCGCACCAGGGCGAAATACTAGTATATATATATAAAATTAAAAGTCCTGACTGACTGACTGACTGAGTGAGATATCAACGCACAGCCCAAACCGCTGAACCTAGGGACTTGAAATTTTGCACATACGAGTAGGTCCCTTATGAGGTCCAGGGGTGCACTAAGAAAGGATTTTTCAAAACTCACCCCCCAAGGGGGTGAAACGGGGGTCCAAAGTTTGTATGAAAGTCCCTCAGTTTTGAAGCTAGGATCTTCAAATTTTGTGATTAGGCTGACCATTGAAAATTAATGAATACGGGTCTCAGCGTTTTTTCAAAATTCTACCCCCGAAGGGGTCAAAAGGGGAATGAAGCTGTGTATTGAAGAAAATCCTTTATTTTCAAAGTAAAAATCGCTAAATTTATAATTAAGACTTATGAGTGAAAATCTTACGCATCGTATATTGTAAGTATTTCAACCCCTATGGGGATGAAATGGGGGTAAAAAGGGGTAAAAAACCCAAAAATAGATATTATTATTTTTTATTTATTTATTATCAGACACAGTGTAATACATTTTTTATTTTACAAAAAAGTACTATTTAAACCTCTAGAGTTTGAGTATAGTACCTGAGAGATTCGTACACGTAGACAATAAATGATACCTAAGTGATTGATAATTTACATATTATGTTAATTAATCTAATTACATAACAATTATATATTAGGAGATCGAGCATGGTTCTGTCAGTAGGAAGCATGAAATTTCATTGTAATAAGGACAGAAAATATTCTTTGATTTATTTTAATTTGAAACTGGTCACTAAAAAATTGTTCTTTTAAGATGTAGTAATTAAGTTTTTCATGTACTGGTAATGTTTTGCAATATTTGTATATTTCGTATTCATTTTTAAAAGAGGATTTTAAATTGGGTGGTATTATCAACTTAAGTATTCGAAGCTGCAGTCTATATATTGAATCAAGGTAAGTTTTGAAAGTACGGCCATAGCTAGAAATGCCGTATGACAAAATTAAATCAAAAAGCGCATTGTATAGTAGGAGTCTAGCTTTAATTGTTAAGCGATTTTTTATAACATAAAATTTAGACAAAATTGCACGTAGTTTATCACACACTCGTGCAATATGTGGACTCCAGTTAAATTTATTATCAATAAGCAGTCCCAAATACATGTATGTGTCAACCTGTTCAATAGTTGGACATTTAAGATCACACTTACTTGTTGAATTATTGTGTAGACATGTGTGTGTGTCGGCTAACAATTTAGACGCTTGGGTGCTGCATTTTAAGTAAGGTGATTTTATATGCATTAATTTAGTTTTTTGAGCATTGAGCACTAGACCCATATCGTGACACCACTTATTCAACCTATCAAAATCGTTTTGAAGCTGCAAACTGATTTTGTTTAGATCTTTTCCTTTAATTAGCAAACATGTGTCATCGGCAAATTGAAAAGATGTGCAGTTGTGAAGTATTGTGTCCATGTTGTTCACGTATGAGATAAAATGCAACGGGCCACAAACTGAGCCTTGGGCTGTGCCATTTGTTACAGAGACTGGGTCACTGAGACTGTTAGCTATTTGGACTTGATATTTTCTATTCCTTAAGTAATCAGTACACCAGTTATGGACGGGGCCCCTCAGACCTGACTCGTCTAGCTCTTTTATTAAAGTATCGTGATTCAACGTGTCAAAAGCACGTGAGAAGTCGATATACAGGGCAAGAACATGATTTCTGTCATTAAGTGCATTATTTATGTAGTCTGTAAATTTATAAAGTAATGAAGTTGTACTTTTATGTGGCTGAAAACCATGCTGCGAGTCACTAATAATTGAATTTTTACCGTAGAAGTCATAAATTTGATTACAAATAAACTTTTCAACAATTTTGTCTATTGATGGTAATATTGTTATTGGCCGATAGTTGTTAATGTCATTTTTTTTACCTTTTTTGTATACTGGTCTCACACATCCTATTTTTAATTCATTTGGGTACATTCCCGTGTTTATACTGACATTAATAAGATTCGAAATGGTAGATGCAATTTTATCACTAACAGCTTGTATATCAATCATTCTTATATTATCCAGGCCCGGCGCTTTAGAACTATTCATAGATCTGATCAGCTTCTGTATTTTTTTTGGTGTAGCCTTTTCAAACCTCATACTTACATCGGCTGACCTAATTGTGTGACCATCAAGTAGGGACATTGAACAGTTATATGGATGTCGTTATTGAGGTTTTCTGGGATGACGATTGCAAAAATGTCATTTATTTTGAAGTCCAACACGGTGGACATGATTTGACCCCTAAAGGGGTAAAAATGGGGTTAAAATTTTGTATGGAAGAATAATATAAAATAGACATTACAACTTTAAACTTCGTAGGAGCACATCTAAAAATAAATAGGCAAACATATATTTTGTAATTTTGAAAATCAACCACTTAGGGGTAAATGGGTTGAGTAAACATAAAAATCGATATGGATGTCGTTCTTGAGGTTTTATGGGATGGTGATTGCAAAAATGAGATTTATTTTGAAGTCCAATGACATGATTGGACCTGGACATGCACATCCAGGGGACGGGAACGGGAACGGGAACGGGAACGGGAACGGGAACGGGAACGGGAACGGGAACGGGAACGGGAACGGGAACGGGAACGGGAACGGGAACGGGAACGGGAACGGGAACGGGAACGGGAACAAATCAAAAATCAAAAAAAATCAAAAAATCATTTATTCAGTCTAGGCTGTTACAAGCACTTGTGAATGTCAAAGAAGCTACGCCATCGGTTCGCAAACCCTGAGCGGGAGACCTTGTAACGAGAAGAACCGGCAAGAAACTCGTCAAGGGCTGCTTTTTTCTCCCTGTATATTTCATACAGAGTCGTCAACATTGAAAAATGAGCTCCACATTTAAAGTGAGGTCATTTTCCATCACAATAATTAACAAAAGTTTGTACACAATGGGTAGGTAGGTTGAAATTAAATACCTACTACATATCAGATAGTTAATTGTGAGAGTAAATAACTTTCAACTAGTTGAGAAATCAGTAATCGCTATGTCTGCTACTCGAAAGTGCACCTAAGTAGGCAAAATTTACCAAAAAATACTTGATACAACACATAAAAATTAACAAAAAAAAAACGCAATTCTTACAATTCAATATGCGTTAGGATAGGTACTCAGAAGCAGACCCATTCCCACTGGCAGCACCCGTTCACGAGCATGACGCGTGGACCAGCCATCGCTTCGCTCAACCATATTTGAGGGAACGTAACGACCCGCCCCACACGACACCACCGCAGAAATGATTAAAGAGAGCATGACATACTTAGGCTACCCATCCTAAGGCACTGAATTGAAAACTAATATCCAAAAGCTTTTCATAGGCCTTTACTTACAAAAACTACTGACTATAGAAAGCAAAATGATTGCAATAAAAAAAAGAGAAATCAAAACAAGGTTTACTTGCCTATTAGTTTTATGTTTTGAGTAAGAAGTGCCATACATATTGATAACATCAAACAGAGAAAAAAATATATATAAATATACGACGCCCTTAGTACAAGCAGACAGAAGCAGACCCATTCCCACTGGCAGCACCCGTTCACGAGCATGACGCATGGACCAGCCATCGCTTCGCTCAACCATATTTGAGGGAACGTAACGACCCGCCCCACACGACACCACCGCAGAAATGTTTAAAGTGAGCATGACATACTAAAGCTACTCGCATTAAGGCGTCGTCGAGTCAAAAAGCTTACAATAAGTTTTAAGTAGGTAGGACAATTCCCTCAATTTTCACATAGAATAGAAAAATCTACGACCAGGCTGTTTTATCAATTAAATAATCTTTAACGGTATAGTATCCTTTTTTGAGAAGACAATTTTTTACATGAGACTTAAAGTTTTCAAATGGTAAATCCAAAATATTACTTGGAATTTTATTATAAAACTTTATACCAAGACCTATGAAAGAACCACGGACTTTTTCTAATCTATACTGAGGCATTACAAGTTTGTCTTTATTTCTGGTATTCCGATTGTGCCAATCACTATGCTTTGTATATAAGTTAATATTGCGACGCACGAAAAGTATGCAGTTTAATATAAATTGAGATGCTGCTGTCAATATACCAATCTCTTTGAATCTATCCCTAAGAGATGTTCTAGAACTTAGTTGATAAATAGCTCTTATTGCTCGTTTTTGTAAAACAAAAATAGTATTTATATCGGCTGCTATCCCCCATAAAAGAATACAGTATGACATAATGCTATGAAAATAACTGAAATACACTAATCTGGCAGTTTCTTCATCTGTTAACTGTCTAACTTTTCTAATGGCATAGGCAGCAGAGCTGAGCTTGCCAGCCAGAGCTGCGATATGCATATTCCATTGAAGTTTACTGTCAAGAGTAACACCCAAGAAAACTGTTGAATCGAGCAAATCTAATTTCTCATTATTGATAACAATTTCAGTGGGATTCGCCTGTACATTAGGTAAAGCGAATTTAACACATTTCGTTTTCTTAGCATTAAGCTGGAGATTATTAACATTAAACCAAGCAAGAACCTGCGAGAGTGCTTTGTTCACATCGTCAAAATCAGTTTTATTCCTGTCAACTTTGAATATTAAAGAAGTATCATCTGCGAACAAAACAATATCACAGAATTTTTCTGCAAAAAAGGGTAAATCATTTATATATATTAAAAATAAGAAAGGGCCCAAAATGGATCCTTGCGGAACGCCCATTTTTACATGAGAACCTGACGAACTTATTCCATTGATATTAACTGTTTGAGTCCTGGAACTGAGATACGACAGCATTAATTTTTGAGCATTATTTTTTACACCGTAATGATTCAGCTTCAACAGCAGCGTGCAATGGTCCACGCAATCAAAAGCCTTGGACAGGTCGCAGAAAATGCCAAGGGCATTCTGAGACCCCTCCCAAGCCTCAAAGACATGCTTCAAAAGCGCAACCTCAGCATCAGTTGTGGAACGACCTTTCGTAAAACCAAATTGTTTGTTGTGCAAAAGTTTATTTACATTAAAATGACATAATAATTGCTCAAGTATTATTTTTTCAAAAATCTTGCTTAGGGCAGGTAATATCGATATTGGTCTGTAATTGCTAGGGTCTTCTTTATCTCCTGATTTAAACAATGGTATTACCTTGCTAAACTTCATAAGATCAGGAAATATTCCTTGATCAATACACTGATTAAAAACGTCAGCAAGATAAGGGGCAATAGTATACACAATATTTTTAATAACCTTAACTGATATGCCCCATAAATCAGTGGAGCTTTTCATTTTTAGAGAATTGAAAGCTTTAATAATATCTAAAGCATTAATACATTTAAAATTAAACAATGAATCACTTTCAGCCACATGTCCCTTTAGCACAGATACAGCAGCCGCTGGTGAGGAATCCAAATTTGATGTAGTTTCTACTGGTATGTTTACAAAGAACTTATCGAAAATATTAGCAATTTCTTTATCTGAGTTTATTAATTCATTATTAATTTTAAGCGTTAGGCTATTTTCCCGTGCTTTAGTTTTACCAGTTTCACGATTAATGACATCCCAGGTTGTTTTAGTTTTGTTACTCGAGTTTTTAATTTGCTTTTTAATGCAGTTAGACTTTGCAACTGCACATAGTATTTTGAAAGTCTTCGAGTATTTTTTAACATGTTCTAAGAAACCTGGGCTTTGGTTCGTTTCTCTAAGTTTGTATAGTTCATAAAGTCTGTTTCTACTTTTATAAATACCTGTCGTAGCCCAATCGCAGAACCGTAACTTCTTAGTACATTTAATTGTCTTTGTTTTAAATGTTTTATCAAACTCATTAGTAACTTTATGAAATAGGTTCCCGTACAAAACATCAGGATTATCCGAATTCCATGGCATTAAAGAAATTTGTTCATCAATGTTGGTTTTAAAATTGTCCAATCCCTTTTTTGTGATAGGTCTGCATTCTACAGTCTTAGGCGTATCTATGACGTTCACAGCATATGAGACTTTCAAACCGTAATGGTCAGATGAAATATTACTAAAAACAAATTTGTTTTCCGGATCACATTCTGAAAAAACATTATCTATGCAAGTGGCGGAGTGTTCAGTCACCCGTGTGGGTTCTAAAAACTTATTAAGTAAATTAAAACTTTTAAATAATGCCAGAAAACGAGTGGTCGAAGAATTGTTCTCAAGAATATCAATATTAAAATCGCCACAAATTACTACTGGTTTATTTTTTAACTTTAATTTTTTTAGAACATCTTCCATGACAGATTCAAAGATTTCATAGGTACCCTTAGGGGGGCGGTATACAGACACAATTATCATGCTATCTAATTCTATACAAGACAACTCCACATGGCGCTCTGATGTAAGTTTCACAATATCCTTTCTTTCTTTATACTTTATATTATTATTCACAAAAATTACAGAACCGCCACGAATAGTTGTTTGCCTAACCATCGCACTTGCTAGTTGAAAATTATTTAGATAAAATGACATATCACCAGGCTGTAGCCAGTGTTCTGTAATGCAAATGATTTGAATATTATTACATTCAACAAATAATTCTAATTCTAGATCTTTGCCAGACAGGCCCTGAATATTTTGACTAATTATATTAATACAATTATTAGGCCTGGCTGTTGTCTTGTGCCTCAGTTTAAATCTGAGTTTGTCACTGTTTTATTTGAAATAATATGTGGAGTAGTAGATGAAGTACTAATACTCGGTTTTATGGCCTTAGTTACAGCTGTAACAGAGACCTGTAAATTGTAAGCTAACAAATTAGCTATTTGCATCCTACATTTTTTCGGCAGATACATACTATCTGGAGTCAATGTAAAAGTGTTAATAAATTTATTAACGTCAAAGTATAAAATAACGTCACTGTGACGACAAATCAAATTATATATATACAAATTTAAATCAAAAATGCGCTTATTTTGATCCCAGTTTAAGTTACTTGCATAAGGGAAAGCGCTAATTATTATTTTACATCTTGTTTCAGTCTGTAATGTTAATAGAATATTAATATTTTTAAGAATGTCCCTTTTTGTAATATGGGAACTGTCCCCACATAATATTACTACTGTTGTAGCGTCATCAATATATGACTTATTAATATTTTGTACAATTTGGTTAAAAGATAAACCAGGAGTACAAACATTAATAAGTTGTTTAGAGAGCTTATCTCTTAGAGCTAAACCTAGTCCCTGACCTAATTTATCTGAAAACATAATTGTTTTTGCCTCCTTTGAGTTACAAGATAATGCTGGTTTGAAAGTGCATTTACTGTAGCTACTTTGTAATGTTTCTATGCAGGATGATGAATGACAGGGGCTCTGTGTAGATTGGCTAATTTTATTAACATGAGAATCATTATTGTGAAGAACTGAAGATTCAACAATAAGTTGACTATTTACTAAAGAATCATACCGGTCCGCATTGTAATTGCAGAGTTCCACTAACTCTGTGGCAGATTTGATGTGCTCATCAATTTGTTTCTGCGCAAGAGAGTACTTCTTTTGCACAAGTTCAAGTGACTCATGCAACTGAATGATTTTCAATTGCAATTTATTAGTGTCCCGGTCATACATTTGCCTGCTTTCAGTTAATTTACTACTATAAATTTCCAATGAATCCAAGAGGCTAATTCGTTCTTTTCTTAAAGCAATGTTTTTAGAAAAACAATTATTTTTCCTAATTAGTTTTCCTGTTTTTTTAATTAATTTACTTATTTTAATATATTTCTTCAGTTTATTAGCACCTAAAATTTGAGGTCGAGGTGAAAAGTCACTGCATGTGGTTCTTGACTGTTCTGCCGACTGTACAGCAGGTGAAGAAACCATGAGCTCCTCAAAAAGACTCTGTGTATGGTCCACTTCTTGCAGTTGCTGCTGCTCCTTGAAGTATAATATTTGCCTGTTACCATCGTTCAGCTCCCGTTCCAAATCAGTGATGCGGTTTAGGGCCCTCTCGTAGGTGCTGCACTGTTCATCGAAGCTGCTAACGGTGTTCTCGAGCTGGTCCCTTTGGTGTATTACTTCCATATGCTCGGAGTGCATCTGAGCCATCTCAATCTTCAGTTGAGAGTTGCGAGCAATAACTTTACTGATTTCTTCTTCACTGTCGTCTCGCTCACGTAGTAGCTGGCTGCAAGTATCCCTTGACTCCTTCAGTTCCTGCAGTGCCTGCCTCAACTTCATCTCGGTGCTTTGTGCTGCAGCCTTACGGGTCAGCATGGTGAATTTGAAAGTCCTGAAAGTTTACAATCAACAGTATCAGGAACAATTTAAAACAAATATTGATTATTTAGTTATTATCAGAGAATATACTTGGATGAAAACAGAAATTAAATACTTAAGACAGGTAGGCCACAGTAATTGGGAATAATTTACTTAGATAATATTTATTTATTTTAGTACTTATTCAAATTATAACATTAGTTTAGTCCTATACTTTTAGTGAAACCTAATAATAATGTACACAAGAATGTTATAATAGTTATTTAAATAAAAGAATTAATCCAGATACTATCTGGTTGTAGTAAAAGTCACTAGATGCTTAATTTAATTAATTATAGCAATAAAACATGGATAATGTTTAAAGTCAAAAACAAAATAAAATATCAACAAAACTAAACAGACAGACTGACCCCAATAAATCAATAAATAAGTACTTGATACAATAGTATTCAAGTAGCAAAATGGTTACACAATATTTTGATTGTAAAGTTTAAAGCTGTATTGTATTTATGAGTAGTGTAATGTTTGTAAAGGGTAAATAGTTTAGTGAATGTCTGTGACAATAGTAGTCACAATCTCAACTTTACTTCCACTTCACATCAAGTAAAGAGAAAATTGACTGTGCCAAGTCGTTTTGAGTTTTGATGTTACTCACTTTACGTGAATTTTGTACAAGTAGTAAGGAACAGTTGGGATAAATTGAGAACCAAAATGCTACACAAGCCGTAGGTTTCTTTATGAAGGTACCTATGCCGTTGCTTTGCAAAATAAAATGTTTGATATCAGTCTGATTGGCTTAGTGTTGTTGTCTATGTTGTAATAATATAAATAAAATTAAGGAACAAAAGTACTTCCCAGGTTTAGTGCGTAGTATTCCACAGATTTGTCCTTTTCTACGAAATATTCACCACGAAAACATTGGCGGTGGCTAGGTGAGTTCGGTCGTTATGGTAGTTCGAAAACTACCCGATGGAATTGTTTGAAAACACTTCCTTATAATATTTGAGTTTTAATAAACACTTTAAAAACAATATTACTAAAGGAAAACACTATTTGGTTAATTAAAATTAATTTTAAAATCAGCTGCTTAGATTTGACAGCTAGACCGGTTGCGTTCCGTTACGCAATTTTGAAATAGCCACGTGCGAGGCCCGTGCTGCAAACGTCCTGCCTCGCGAGGCAGCGCGCTTGGTGGGAACCCGCCTAATCACGTAAAAACGGCTGATCAGAATTAAATGAAATTAAGACATGAGGATTTTATCGAATGTCCACGCGGACGACGTCGCGGGCGGAAGCTAGTTTATAATATTCAGAATTGTATCCAGAGATATTAGTATCCCGTTAAATATATATTTTCTATTCGAAACCATGATTGCAAATTAATGAACTTACCTGGGGTTCGTAGATATAATCTTTTCTCACAATGTTTTTTATATGGAATCCCTATTTGAGACGGTATGTAAAATGTGTACTAGTTGGTTAGTACCTACTTAGCATAAGTTTACAGTCGAAAATGAAAGCAAAGAAGCATGAACACATAATAAGTATGACACCATTTTTATACATTGCACTTATTTTCAGTTAGCTCTAATCCAATTTAGACTAAATAAAAAAATCCAATTTGTAGTGCTTCCATAGACAACGTCTGGTGAGCAAAGACTACCTACTTCTTTCTTCCGGAGTGTTGTCTTTATGAAGCACCCTCAATAACTATTGGAACACGCACAAGAGTATCTCACATTCACTATTCCTGTGAAGTGACCAATAGTTGTTTTGGGGTTCTTTGTTTTTCAACCAGCTTCGATTATTGTGGCGAACCTGCAATGAGTTTGAAATAAATAAAAGAGGAACAGAAAAGAACGAACGTAACGTAATACTGTCAGTTCGTGGTCATGTCGTCGGTCAGTCTCCACACTGAATGTTTGGGAATATTTCGATATTGAAAGGTCGATATTTTCTGTCGTAGTGATTGTGTGGTGTTAAAAATATGAAAATAATGTAGTTCTTTTATTGATGTTCTTTATATATTAAACAATAACAAAAATATCAATTTTAGTTAGGAAAAAATGGCTGTCAAAGATGTCTTCTTTTTTGTTGATTTTTTTCAGCAGGGCGTTGATTAACACGCCCTCTAGCTATAAATGATATATCATTAGAAAGGTCTTTTAAAGATAAATATATGCTGTTATTATACTTTAAATCAATTGTTAATGCTTTTGGAGTTAAAGGTTATTAAAGTATAAAACTGGTTTATTGTCTATGGGAGTTGATCTACCCCACCTCTAGCATTGACGATATATCATTAGAAAGGTTTTTGTATGAAAAACATTTGCTGTTAACATACTTTTTATCAATAGTTAGTATTTTCGAAGTTTTAGGTCATTAATGTTATAAAATTTGGTTGATTTCAGAGCGATTTAACTCTCAAAGTACTAATAGTTGACGTTTGCTGTAATACAATAAAATGTTTCAAATTTAAATACCTTTCCTATGATGTAAGATTCATTGCTAGAGAAGGCCTAAATCAAAATGCTCATCGTACTAAAGGACCCCGAGAAGGTCAAACAATTTGACTCAAACCTCATGTCCTAATAAATAAATAATAAATATAAAATCTTTATTGAAATAATCTTACATCACAATTTACAACTAGTTTAAAGATAGATAATATAGGAAAAACAAATAATAAATAATAATTAAAGTAATGTTATACCCCGTACTTGACCACATGCGATGTTGCCGTTCTGTTTACTTCATGGCTTGGAAAATATAGAAGGCTATGCTAAAATGAAACAAATTAATTAAGACAATGTATTAGGTAGAAGAAAATTATTATTAGCAGCTTTCAATTGTTTTAAAAAAAATCGTGCTTAAGACAAAGCTCACATCACACTGCATCATGACGTGACTGGATAAAGTCTGCCAAGTTTGTTAAAAATCATGCATTTTTGTACCTACCCAACTAAAATTTGCGCGACAGCGCGTGATGCGTGATAGTGTGAGATCCGTCTTATTCACTAGGTATTAAATAATCATTACAGGGTATTAATTTAGTACATTTATAAATGTATATCTTAATATAAGTGCTTTTATACCTAATGGAATTTTAAAACTTTAAATTAAAATTTCGCTAAATAAGAAATCACAACTTTTACGTAATTGAATACTTATTTTAAAACATAATCGTGTCTAAAGATATTTTTAATACAATATTGAGTACAATTTATTTGAAACAATATTAAAACTGAAAATCTTTGCATTTAAATTATCATTTTTTATCCATCAAAATAGTTAAGGTTTACAAATTTGTTTTTTAAACACTGTAAGTAAGTATAGGTAGCTACTTACCAGTTCTGGAATTACTGTAATGTAACAATTTAATGCACCATCTAATGCCTGAATTCAAGACCGAATACCTTCAAGCTACAACAGTGGCTGTAGAAGACAAATGTGGTCTTGTGTATAATGTGTCTTCTGTCTACTGCCCACCAAAACACAAAATAGACAACCCAATGTTCAGTGCTTTCTTTTCCACAATAGGGAATATGCATAAGTCACCGATTTTGATAAATTTAAGCTTGATCGCTGCGAACACTTATAAAAACATGATGCAACAAAAAAAATTTTTTTTTTTAGTTTTACAGTATATAATATGAAAATACAAAATGAGGAACAGTACCAAGATCTAAATATAGAAAAGAAAATCAAAGGAAAGACATTACAGATACTAGAAAGTGATTTAAGTTTATTTTGGCCAAATGGCAAAGAAATTCCGCAAGCAAAATTGGATGACTTGAAATCTCTTTTTGAGTTTATCCCTAAGGATTGCTTATACTTCTATAAGTCACTCAGAGGTAATGATAGCCTTTAAGACGACATTGAGGGTTTTGGAGTAGAGACCGATTTTAATATAGAATCACAAAATGATGAAGAAATTTAAAAAACAGTGCGAATGATTTAGTAGTATTTTTTAATTTGATTTCTTATGACAGAATAATAAAATAAATGAAAATTATAGACTGTAGCTGTAAGAAAAAGTTTAAAGAACCATAACAATAAAATTTTATTTAAATAAATTTGATGTTTTAATAAATTCCTTAATAATAATTAATAATTAATAATTACCTTTGCTGGATCGGTTTTGAGAATTACATCATGAGAATAATACAATGGAAAATAACATTTCCCAAAAAGGATCCAAACCCACTTTTTCCATAATAACTCAGTAAATATTGGAATGAACTAAATTCAAATTACTTGAATAAAAACAATACATTTTTAAAAATCATATTTCACAAAAACATCAATACATAAATGTAACATTTAGATACAATTACAGGTTAAACTTTAAACGTCAATATCTCAAAAGTGTCATTATGTGGATTGGATCCTTTTTGTTAAAGTACGTTTAAAAAAATGACATTTAAATTTAAAAACGACAACAATATGCTTTAAATAAAAGGTGAGGGATTTTGGTTAAAATATTTTACTAATTGTCGAAAATGTAAATATATATTTTCTATTCGAAACCATGATTGCAAATTAATGAACTTACCTGGGGTTCGTAGATATAATCTTTTCTCACAATGTTTTTTATATGGAATCCCTATTTGAGACGGTATGTAAAATGTGTACTAGTTGGTTAGTACCTACTTAGCATAAGTTTACAGTCGAAAATGAAAGCAAAGAAGCATGAACACATAATAAGTATGACACCATTTTTATACATTGCACTTATTTTCAGTTAGCTCTAATCCAATTTAGACTAAATAAAAAAATCCAATTTGTAGTGCTTCCATAGACAACGTCTGGTGAGCAAAGACTACCTACTTCTTTCTTCCGGAGTGTTGTCTTTATGAAGCACCCTCAATAACTATTGGAACACGCACAAGAGTATCTCACATTCACTATTCCTGTGAAGTGACCAATAGTTGTTTTGGGGTTCTTTGTTTTTCAACCAGCTTCGATTATTGTGGCGAACCTGCAATGAGTTTGAAATAAAAACACTGAATGTATGGGAATATTTCGATATTGAAAGGTCGATATTTTCTGTCGTAGTGATTGTGTGGTGTTGAAAATATGAAAATAATGTAGTTCTTTTATTGATGTTCTTTATATATTAAACAATAAGAAAAATATCAATTTTAACCAGGAAAAAATGGCTGTCAAAGATGTCTTCTTTTTTGTTGATTTTTTTCAGCAGGGCGTTGATTAACACGCCCTCTAGCTATAAATGATATATCATTAGAAAGGTCTTATAAAGATAAATATATGCTGTTATTATACTTCAGATTCGTCCTTCGATATTAGTATATTGACTACTTGTAGTATCGCTCGTATACTATCACCACTTAGCACGTTATTTTAGAGTAATAACCTAAAAAACCTAAAAAGAGTAGCTTTTTACTTCAAATTGACAGATTTGACATTTCCTGTACGAGTTATCCCCGTCACTACTTGGCGCCAACACTTCATTCGCTTTTTGTGCTTCGCCACGAACGCACGTACAGTCTCAAAGTGAGAATTCTTTAGCATATATTATATTCAGTGAAAATTAAATTAAAGTTAAGTAAAAATGCTTAGTGAAGAAAAGAAGAAAGACTGATAAAAGTAATGTTACTAACCAAAGATCTATTGCAATCGAAATAGTCAAACGGACTATTTCACCGCATAGGTCGGTTTAGTATTCGGCGGCATCAGTGATTTTGCGGCATGAACCAATAATATCTATTGCACTCGAGATAATCATTGGATTATTTCACCGCATGGATAGGTTCTATTATTTCTACAATGAAGAAGAAGATTATTTTGTCGCATGAACCAAAAATCTATTGCAATCGAGATAGTCATTGGATTATTTCACCGCATAGATCGGTTCAACAACGCAACTGTAACAAGCACAGCAAAGCAACCCAAAGCGCCGCTGATGACAGTGACGACGCGACAGTGTAACATCAATCTGCTCAACACCTCTCGGGTGACTCCGCCGTCCGCCGAATCCGTCGCCATCCGCCTCCCAGGCAGGCGAGGCGGCTGCTGTGCTAGAGCTGCTGCTGCAGCAGCAGTTCGACAACAGCGTTGCTCATCAGGTACGCATTTTGATATCTTAAATATCCTTGGGTACCATTGGTTCTCAGATTGACATAATATTATTATGTATGATTAATTCATTGTACTCATTGTTAGAAACAATGTGAATGTGAACCAATGAAGAACTGCCAGTATAGGTAAAATTTATCAACTTCATGGAACCACATAATGAGTTATGTAACTAGTTGATACCTGATGCCTCACACCTATAATGTGATATAGCTTTTATAATCTAGGTAAGCCTCAAACATGAACCTGTTGATAGAAATTTCAATATAAAATGGAATAACAAACTCCTTAGTTTATCATCCATAAATTCAGTTAGTGTTTTTTGGTACAATTAAGTTTACATTAAGGAAAAAAAAAAAAAAAAAAATGTACCTATACTAGAAGATGCTGTGTTTCATGCGAGTAGAACTAGCATGTTAAAAAACTAGTTAATCAAATCACTAACTATGTACGTCTATTTCTAAACTGTGCGCCCTTTGAACCCTTCATGCCCGTAGTACAGCTGGGATTGTCCATACAATTACCTGTCTATTTCTTTTCAAATTAAATATTCATTGATTTTAATGATAAAAATTAGCGAAAAAGTATTAATAAACTTATATAACACCTTTTTAATATCAGTTTAAGACAGTAAGTTAAGTAAGTATAAGACAGTATATATATTTTTTTTTTACATTACGCGGGCAGACAGCTTTTTGGTTATAGCCTGTTTACGGTCAAATTTGGTGCATCTGATGCAATTCACACATACCGTCACCGACAATTAAGTCGAATACGGTCATGGGCCTAATGAATGCACCATTAGTCAATATCTTGAACAACGTAAAAACTGCAAGTAAATCGGGCGCAAAACTCAAATGAAACATTTTAAATTTATTTATTTATTAGTAGGTAGGTACATTGTTTTTAAAAATAATCAAACTGGAAAACAACGAATGAAACACGCAGCCACGTATGCAGCATGCTCCAGCTCCGACGACATTTATGAACAGCAGGACGCCGGCAAGGAACGCACACCAGCGATTTGTTTCGTTGACCGCAGCAGACCTACAGCATAGTAGAAACAGGCGATAGGCGGCGTTTCATATATATTATACAATTATTCGCCAATGATCGATTCGTCTACATTCGCCTTGATCATGCGCATATATGATGCGGATGTATGATCATGATCATACATCCGCGTACGCGGGGTAAGGCCACTCGTACGGGTAAGTACTTGTAAGGGTGCACGCTGGTGCGGCGTTTGTCTGTTTTCGGTGAATACAGGCAGTGGTCGCCAACCACAGGTGCACATGCGTTCACACAATCGTTTGCGCCGGTATTCATCTATATATCCGTCATATGTGTGGAAGTACCATTTAGCCGCTCTACGCAGAGCACATATTTTTTTTTTGGTGGAAAATCTATACGAGAGTGTGTTATTAAAGATTCACTTTTGTATCACATCCAGAGACATTATAGTCTCAGTATGATCAAAATTCCGGCATAATGTTACATTCACAGAAAAGATCGTAGTACTTAACAGTGACGCCTTTAACCATTAGCTAACTACACATTTTGTTGAACATTCAACAGAATGTATGTATACTGTATATGTATAACATAATAGTTAGCTATAATAGATTTTTTATGTTGACGTATATCTAGCTATTATACAATTAATAGTAATAATAATTAATAAAATAATAATAATTACAAAATATAAATGCTTAAAACTTTTGAAAAAATATATCTAAGAGATCTTATCTCCTTTAAGGTTTTAATACGGATATGAAATATTGAATGGAAAGATGGGACTTTCTTTCCATAATGGAAAGATAAAGAAAGTCTTATCATTGACTCCTATTTTACAAAACTATTAGCTAGTATAGTATAATTTTATCTGTGCTATGACTATGAGACAGTGTTTAGACATCATGATTTCCTTGTACATGATATTTAAGTAAGTACATAGGTACTATAATAGTGGGTCTATAGAATATTTTTTATGCCTTGCAGGTCACGGTATTTTTTTTTACACCTACCTTCACAACTTTCCATTCTATACTACATACTTACGAATGTAATGGTATATTCATTTAACCCAGAGTGGCCTCATGGGGCCGCACAACAATAGAGTATCCGTTGTGTCACATTTTTCGGGCTTGAAAAGTTAAGTTTTTCTCAAGACAAAACTTATACAACTTTGCAAAATTACGCAAATTACGACCATTTTATGAAGTCAATGTACCGGTAGATATCGGTATATTATCGATATTATAATATTGTACATGGTAATTGAATGTGATCAATACTTACACCAAATATATTGTATGGTTATGTATATACAACATATTATTGTGGATAGATTTTGTCTGATGCCTCTCAACAAAGGGGTAGACACTTATGTGTGTGTGGTCAGTCATGATTGCATAATATTTTTATATGAGTTTTATTATATAAAACATGTTTTTTCGCATTACTGGGTGGAGTTTTCTAGTTCTAGACGGTATTATTCTGATACTGAGTAATAATAATAAAAAAATAAAAAATCTAATCCCTAAATAAAGAATTATTACCAATTTTCAGTTTTCTTAGATAAAATTGAGTAAATTCGAATACAAGTCAAATAAGTTGAAATATTAATGATTTCGTTTCCTAGCTTGGATGCCAAAAACGACTATGTTACTATTAGTCGGGCAAACTTTTATGTTTTATTATTTTTCCATCAGTTTCTTATTCTAGAGGTGTAACGATATGACCGTCACATCAAGGTTGTACCTTGGTACCACTGGTTCACATGTAATAATTAGTGTCTTATGTAAAGTAATAGGATTTAAACCTTGAACATCTTATAATTCCCAATTTCAGGGATGGAATATTCATCGCACAAATAAACTCATATCATTCACCAAATAAACTTATATATATATCATATTTTTTTATATTATGCTATTAGCTTTCCTGCCTGTTAATACTATCAGACAGAACAGAGTTTGATCACCAAAATGGTTTGATAATTTAACAACAAAATATATAGTAAATACATTATGTAGTGTGTGTACTAACGTATATGCACACACGCATCTCTCCTCATATAAAAGCACAGTAGTGCACAATAAATGAGTCATTAATCGCAGTCAGATCTTTCATTTCAACGTCTCCTGGTCACCTCCTTGCATGGCGACCCTGCCAGTGCCGCCTGCGTCGGCGGCGCTGTGCAGCCGGTTTAGCATAAAGTGAATATTTTAAATAAAAACAATTTGGACTATAAAAACAAAAGCAAAGTGAAGTGGGTGCAAAAAAAACATGAACTGAAATAAATAACAATAAACATAAAATTATATATATAATAATAACAATAATAAGAACTATTATCAAAATAAATTCTTCAAATGCCCAGTTTTTATGAACAATAATTAAAATGAAGTTTAAATAATCAACAATTTGAACTAAAGTGATCGTTGTCGCGTACTTTGTTGCTGCTGTGATGCTGATGTGGAGATGAAAAGCAGGGTGCCGGGAGACGATGGTGTCGGAAGTGGACGCTGCCGGCCGATGATGGAGTCATGAGAGGGAAAATTGGAACCGAATTTACCATCGAAGAGTGGCCAAGCAGTGGGCAACGGAACTTCAAAATATGAATCAAAATTCACTTCAAAGACTTTTTACGGTTTGATTTGTAATCTTTAGTGAAATTTAATTTTTAGCTCCGTTTAAAGGAAATTATTAGAAGTATTAAAATTGTAGATGATGATTGATTATAGCTTAATTATTTTTGAGTTTTTGAAATAATAATTTTATTTAGATACCTATTATGTTTTTCAATGAATTGAAAGTAGGAAGTACTTAAATAAATTAGTTTGATACGTTTGAAGATTTTATTGACTATTTTAGTTGAATTAGTATGATTAACGTCGTGACTTATTTTAGTTAATGTTCCGCTTTTATTAAAAATGTTTAACCATAGATTTAGATGGTATAAAAATTGGTAGATGTAACGTTTATGGAAAAAAAAAATTTTTTTTGAACTTGTGTTTACTACTGTAATACGTAAGTTTTATTTTAGGCATACGATTGCACATAAAAAGTAAAATTATTGAATATTGTTTGTGGTGATGGATTATTTATGTCTGGTTTTTATTTCACAGCTAGTTTTCCAGAGAATCAGCGTGGTTGATAAAGGTAACTCTAAGGTTTCACTAATGAAGTTTTGATTATTTAAATTGAGATTTAATTTTGGTATGAATAGGGATTATTTTATTCCTTTCTCGAGGTTTTGTAGTTTAATTTTGCCATGGGTTTTATTCAAAATCATAACCTTAAGTAATTTTGTGAATTACCTTTTCTCAAATACATTTTAATAATTACATTATCGATGTCAATTATTTTAATTTGCATAAAAGTTTGGATTTCGTAATGCGTTATGAATAGGTGAACGACATCGTAATTGCTGACATAGCGACACGTGTGATATTGTAACAGCGAACTAAAGGTATCATTTTTGTTGAGCCAAAACAATTGAGTTTTTTTTTCTATCGTAAATTAAGTAAGTAAAGAATGTATAAATAACATTGAAATTAATAACGGCATGAATAGTAGATTTTCTTTTCTTTTACATGACTACGTTGATAACAAATTTTATTTAGGTAATATATAATCGTATTTTTTCTATAAATAAATTCTTGATAGGTTAATAATTATTGCTTTTCATTACTTCTATATAATATTATTATCTGTCTATGAGATTCAATATAATATTTTTCATTAAGACTATGACGTACATACCTAAGTACCTTTAATTATTCTTCAATGGATTTGGACATTTCAAAACATTGTAGGTAAGTATTTGACTTGTTAATTTTTTTTAAACTCCAAGTACTTTTATAAAATCGTAAACTAATTAGGAAATTAGCTATCTTATAGAAACTATCTTTTGTCTTCAGTTTAGAACATTTTTTTGATAGTCATGTATATCATATATTTATGTAGGTATATGTACAAGTAATTTATTACTATATTCTATCTTATGAAATAACTATGTGGATAGGGAAATTCGAAAGTCCATTTTAGTTTCGAAGTTTGCTTGACAAATTTTATTTACTAGTTTCATTTCTATTATTTATTTATGATTGTGACATTGACAAAACAAAAATTAGGTTTCATTACTTTACATTAGTACTTTACTTACATACAATCATAATGTCAGATAATATTTCCGCTCTAATTTTTACGAATAACATAAGTACCTTATTATATTTTATTTATGTATTGTATAATGCTGTAACGTATAGTAAGTAAATAAACGCTCGATATAAATTTAAATTTATTTATCTTTGTAGAGAAATCGTCTTCTTTTATATTTTGGGAATTAATGATCGAGAATAATGGTTATTAGATACTTATTTTGATCATACTTTTTGAAAAGATACCCAAGTATTGTTAATTCTAAATATTAGGCTGCTTTATAAATATTATCACACAAAAGAGTTATTAATTTCATTTTTGTCCTCAGTACAAGTTTAGTAAATACGTAATTCAATTTATCGGTACCTAGTAAATTACCAGTGACAAATTTTCTAAGTAGAAGAAGTGATGCAATCATATTGTTTTGATAAACTTAACGAACAAGGTATTGGACGTTAGTACTATTATATATTCTGTGGTATTGGAATGTAAAGTGTTGTATTTCGATATCGGTAGATTACAAAGAGGTAGCGCAGCTGCATATGCAAGTTGATATTTAGTTTAGGTGAAGTAGTAATATTAATCTTGTCGCAAAATATCACACGAGTTTGCTAGTTAAGCTGTAATTTAAATCATTGTTATAACATTGGAAAAGATAACGCGAGTATTAACTTCAATGGGAAAGAAAATTTTATGGAACTTACTTATAAATTTCGGATGTGACACTTTCTCTTGAGATAATAATGATTGTTATAGTATGTTTGTGAAAATTATAGTTAAGATTTGAAAGTAAAAAAGTTACGAGGAACAGTTTGAAAGCTTATAGTGTATGACTAAGAATAAAGGAAAGGTATAGGTTTTATAAGTATAAAGAATATTGTAGGAAAGTTAATGTAGCTGTATTAAAAATCTTTTTGTAGCTTTTTAGTTTGCAATTAGGTACAGCAAGGTTTAGGTATAGGTAATGTGATGTGTTTTTTTATGTAGGATTTGGAATGATGATAAGGATTTATTTATAGAAGTTAGGGAATATACGGTTTATAAGGTTTCACATGCGATTGGACTGATCACCCAAAAGCGATGAATCTCTTATTTACCTTATATTCAATTTAGGATTGTTAGTTCTTTTGATAGGTTTTGGAAAGTAACGGTCAAGATATAAAGCTCGATTATACGGTACACATTTAAGGAGAGGTACTATAGGGATCAGGTCCTTCAGTTGCATCAAGGTGTGAACGAGATTCCCCTTTGAATCCTGTTTGGAGACCAAATTAGTATGTGTCTTAATTCATGACCCTATTAATAATGGTACATACGTGGGGTGTCAGATCCTTCCATTCGATCATGGTGCGAACGAGATTTCCTCTGTGAGATAAGTTGGAGTCAAAGATACTTAAAACTGCCCCCATTAATGATTAGGCTTTGCGCAAAGCCCAAATGGCAGTTGTCCATTTTTATATAATGTGAAATGATAATGAAGTCGACTATAAATAAATATGATAAAGTATGTACCAAAAATGATGAGTTAAATAAAAATGAAAGTACGCCGGCGCCGGGCGAATTATGATATATGAGTACCTAGTAGGTGATGTGAAATGTGTATAGTGTACCGATAGTGTTATTATGAAAATGAAGTTTATAACGAGCAAGAGTAGGATTAAAGTGAAGTAAATATATGGGAATATTGTTATCGACACAGGATAATTTATATAGCAATATTGAGAGATAGGAATATTTCAAAATAGGAGGCTAGGTGATAAAATAAACAAGAAATGTTTGAGGATATTTATATTAAGTAGGAAGGTTTTATAATTTGATTAGAAAGTTTGAAATAAGGAATATTTTTGTTTGTAAATGTGATGGTAAGAAAGATGAAAGTTTAAATTTTTTTAGGGAACAATTAAAATAACGAATGTTTAATAAAAGTTTAATTTAAGTAGGTATGATGTCAGTGAAAGGTTACTTGAAATAAGTAGAAGCTTCAAAGAGGAATAGGTAAACTAAAGTAACGTGATTTTAAAGTTTGATATTTCATTTTGTTACCTTTATCAACTGTTGAATATAAAGAAAAGAAGGACTTTTTTGTAGTAATCATATTATAAAGTTATGTAGTATAGTATGTGCAATCTATGACCATATTAATCAGAATTAAACATTGTATTAATATTTATTAGGTATTGTTTAACAGATAAAACACTTTGTTTTAAAATGTATTAGATATAATAATATGATACGATAATTATGAAGTCGATTCGATGTCGAATTAATTTTGATATGAATGAAAAAGTAGGTAAGGTTGTTATTAACAACATAAAGTATTTTAAGTTTTTATATTATTTTAAGTTAAGTCATCTAAACTTGTGAATGCACCTATATTTTCATTAGAAACCGATTATATATGATATGTTATTTTATACTTCATTGGCGATAATTCTGAGTAGATTTTATAAAAAAAAAAACAACAACAATGAAAGTAGATATGTTTTGATGATCAATTAGTAATAAATCTTTCCAGTAAATTTTAGATTATCATATTTTTTTTAAAATTTCATATTCATAATTTAGCTGTAAGTACATACCTACGTAGTAACAAAATTTATCGTTTTTATTTTCTGTGTTATTTTATAAAAACAAAAAGTGATAAAAATGCAGATTTTTATAAACAGGTTATTTAAACAATATAGGTAGGAAGATTTCTTTTCGTAAAGACTTTCTCTGTTCAAATGTATTTTTCAGTAACACTTTTGCTCTGTAAAATTCGATATTCATTTTGTATAATTATATCATTTCCATGACAGTCATCTAAATTTGGTTTTGCTGAAAATATTAAATAATTAACATCTAATTAAAGTTCATTTATCATCTTTGTTTTTTTTTGGTGTGTGTAAGTATTTTTTCTAACATTATTAGTAGGAAATTGGTGAAAAATATTGTTTTCTGTCTTTTAGTCAAAATATTGATAAAAAAATGTAATATTATGTATTTTTTTTTTCATTTAGGGGGGAGGTGTAGTGTGTGTACTAACGTATATGCACACACGCATCTCTCCTCATATAAAAGCACAGTAGTGCACAATAAATGAGTCATTAATCGCAGTCAGATCTTTCATTTCAACGTCTCCTGGTCACCTCCTTGCATATTTTGTGATATAATACTTATATATATATATAGACAAAAAAACACATTTTTTTCTTACAGATGTGTAGAACAAATTTACCAGCATTACTTACATAATATTGGGTTCATTAATGAAAGTACAAAATCGAGCTAACCTTTAGTACCTAAGTGTGGTAAAGAAAAAAAAAACTGTTTATTTGCGCAGATTTTCATTGCTCAAACACAACATTTTATAGTTTAGATTACCTGATATGGCTCATTTAATTTATTATAACTTTGATACAATTAACAAAAAAAAAAACCCTTGACCGCCTATTTTTAGAATAAAAAAAATAAAAAAAGAAAGAAACACAATGTGAACAATACTTACAATTAACTATAAACAATTCATTGTTCAGTTCAGTTAACATAATCTTCTTAATTTGACGGAAATCATCTTGCAATTACTTTTTTTTCTCAAGAAGAATCGCTTTTATACACAGCGTATAATATAAACATTTTGTAATCACTTCATAATTGTGAAAAATGTAATACCTATATAAATATAAAATAAAACCTAATTCCTCATATTATTAGAAAGCTGACATCTAATGATAGTGGAAAAGATTCGTGTCCATTGTCACGTCACCAAATTGTAGCAATCGACGTGCGCCGATACCCATTACCTACTTATAGCTATAACATAAATGTTATTAGAGACATTCCACGTAATACGGGATGGTCGATGACACTCCACTATCTCCCCAAGATATTTAAACAAATACATTATCTTCGATTAATGATAATTAGAAGTACTGAGTTTTCCAACCGTATGTACATATAACAAAATATTCAGAATTTTAATTTTTTTCTTTAGATAAAGCCATAGTTATACAATCAAATCACTTACAGCAATATTTAAAATATTACTAGGTCTATTCTTAGTCTAATAGACCGCCCCGAGTAGTCCCCGGCGCAAATGTGCCCATAACGCTGGCCGCGTTGCCGCGTTGGATGGCAATGGACAACCTTTGCACCAGAAACAACCCAGAGCGGGGGTCACAGGTTCTTTGTCTGAGCCGACGCCCCAAGTCTTTAACAAATTGTATTGCCTCTGCCCCCCAGCAACCCGCCGTTTCTACCGCAAAAGGGATGAAAATATAGCCCTGTTCGAGCGGGGCATATTTCATGTGCTTTGCGACCGCCTGGTGCTCCGCCGCCGCCCCAGCCGCGCGTGAAGTACGACAGATGTGGGTAGCAGCGAAGGTGCTGACACAAGTAGCGTCCCACAGCAAGCACCGCCCCTTTTCCCACGGCACTAGCGTTAGGCCATCAGGACGCTTACCGTCCGTACGGCTGAGACCCGGTGGCTCAAGGACGGAGGGGATGCCGGTTGACGTGAGAGCCCGCTGTAGGATGTCGTTGAGGGCATGATGGCGAGGGTGCCTTCCTGCGCAACGACGACAGCTCAACGCATGATGGCCATCGGCCCCCACCATGGTACCGCAGATGCATATGTGTGGTTCGCATACATCGCAGCCCAAGCGGAGGGCGACCGCCACCCGCAGGGAGTCGGCGTCAAGCAAAGTACCTATATGAGGCGAAGGCAGTGCCTGCAGCCACGCACCAGACTCTGGCCGTGACACCGCCAAGAGTCTCGCGTGATCCACCGCGCTAGCCCTGTCAGTGATTCGGTCGAGGGTGGCTCTGCAGGCTACGTCGTCCCATGAGCGCTGGAATTCCGGGTTCGCAGGGACGGCTGCGCCCGGGACGCGAGCCAGCCAGGTCGTGATGGCATCGCCCGCATGAGGGACGGTTACCTTGTCGCCATACAAGGATAATATATCAGCGACTAGGTCCGCAACCCCATGGGCCGACGCCAAGAAAGCCGGCAGGCTCACATCCCGAACGCACCGCACACCAAGTCCCCCGTACCGGACCGGTAAAGTTGCTTGCGTCCAGTGCTCCCCACTCAGAGAGACGTTTAATGTTGTTTCTAAAATACTCCTGATTACGGCGTCAACGGATTCAACAGCGCCGGGAAACAACCAAATGGGGGCTGTCCGCAGGAGATATGTCATCTTAGGGACAGCAAAACACTTCTGCATGAGGACCAGAGCAACGTGCGGAGTTATGTTCTTAAGACGCTCACTGGCGAGTGAAAGAGTCTCCCTGCGAGTTTCTAGGGCCTCAGGAATTGCGGCTGGGAAAATTGGAGCACCAAGCAGACAAAGCGTCTGTCTGTTTTGTTCCTTGAGGCCAGGAAGTAAAGAGGTGAAGGAAAGAAAAGAAGAAGAAGACTCTGCGCTACAGGAGAAAAACTCACATTTGGTCGCATTTACTTCCAGTCCCAACTCCTTCAGGCGAGGCAATAAGACTAAAAGGTCTCGTTCCACTTCCTCAGGTTTACCCCCAATGGTACCATCATCAAGATACCAGATGTTGAGGGGAGACCTCAGCTCACTTATGGCCCTATGGATAGCCAGACTGAAAGTAAGAGGACCAAGAGGATCCCCCTGCTGCGCTCCAACCTGGGACTGAATCAGTTCAGACCCAAAAAACAAGTTAGAAGGTTTGTGGTAAACCTGGTGGAGGAAAGGGTAAAGCATAGGGATCTTCTCCAGCACTTCACCCAGCATAGCGTCTCTTTCTAGAGAATTAAAGGCATTCTTTAAATCAAGCTTGATGACGACTCCTCCCGCATTCTTCGGATCCAACGCGAAAGTGCGCAAGGCATGTATTGCTGCTTCACAACCCAAACGCGTCCCAAAACCTAACTGATGAGGCTGAAGATATGAGGCCATGTTCTCCTTTACGGCTCGGCACCCAAGCTTGGCCACCAGACGACGAAAAACACTCCCCACTGCGATGGGTCTCAAACCACCCTCTTTCTTTTTTAGGGCACATAGTGTAGCCCCGTATAAGTATGGACATACCGCAATGTTCACCTGCCCACCAAGCAAGAAGTTGCTGAGCTTAGTCAACGCCTTAATCAAGCGCTGTCCGTTGTCTCCAGCCGTGGCGGATGTCAACTCCTTTAAATGAGCAGGACGAAGGCCATCCAGGCCGGCAGCGGATCCATTATAGAAGGAGTTGACAGCCAGCATCACATCCTCTTCGGTCACTAATAGTCGGGGCGCGCCTAGGCCCGGCTCCGGTGGATAGCAGAGTGGCCGGGATGGGCTAGGATGTTTTGACTGCAGAGCAGTCACTGTTTCCGGCCCCGCCGGTGCAACCGAGTCCTCACTCATGAGTAGGCGAACTGCTCCTCTTAGATCACCCTCATGGACTTTGGACTCGACTGCCTTTGTCAATGACCGAGACCCTGGAGCAACCGACCCGCAGTCGAGAAAAGCATGGCATGAGTTGGCTTCTATGTTTGCCTTGATTTTAGCAGTAAGAGAACCCGCACTAGTCTGGTCTGGAGTCCTCAAGGCCGTGTAGTCAAAAGAAAGGAGTGAGCACCACTCGTCCGTCCCATTGGAGGCAACACAGCTGTCGATTAGGGCGCACAATCTGCCTGCCGCCACACTCCGCGCACCCTTCGGGATGTGACGCAGGACACGCACCCTAGCTTTCATTGAAGCAAGATGCTCTAGAGTACAGCGGCCGCCAGACTGCGGACCTGTTGCCGCAGGCAACGCGGCACCAACAGAGACGGGCTGAGAGGGCGGGGGCCGTGGCACGTCCTTATGGACGCGCGTGATGTGTATCTTGAGGCCCCGCGTGGTAAATTTTCGGCTAGATGGAGGTTGGCAATGGGGACAAGTCAACTCAAACAGGCAACTCATATTTAACAAACTTAAATACTAACCCTACATCAAAGGACAAAATAAAATTTGAGAAAGATAAATTTCAAAACCAACAAAAAAACATCTAAAATTTATACCTAATTCATTCCTTTGTAAAATATTTAAACATTCAAAATCAATTACATTAGCAAAATAAATAATATAAATATAGTAATGTCAATGATAAATAAAAAAAAATTAATACATTTTAAAACTCTTTACCTAAAATTAATTATTGCATGTAAATACATAAGTACCTACTCAATACTCAGAAGAATCACAGTATTTGTAAACAATTTTAGTTATCCTCACAGTGAATAGCAGTTATTAAATTCAATAAAGATTAATTGTTCACAAACAATAAATAGCAATGCTAAAATAAATATTGTCTTAGAAATTACCTAATAAAAATTACCTATAGGTACCCTACCACATAAGCGTACCCACACTAACTCCCTTTGTACTAAATCCAGTTTAGTATCATATCATGGGCGTTAGAGTATATACTTATTCTGTGTCATGGGATTACTGATGACTTCTGATATTAAGCAGTCCTATCACATTAAAAATACAAAAAAAAACACAAAAGAATGGCAAAGTAATAATTAAAAATAAATTAATCAAATAGTAATTTCATTATATAATGTTATGTCAAACTGGTTAAAAACAAATTCATCAATAATAATATTTCATTAATAAGTATTCTTCCATTTAGTAACCTATGCACAAAATTATCAGTCTATAGGTATCTATTATCTCAGTCCGTCAAACTTTTCCCTAGGTTCGTTCGTTCAGTCGAAATCAGTAACTCCATCTGTTGAGGTCGCCCGTCTTGGCGGCAAGCACTGCTGCAGCGCTGGCGCACGCATTCAGCGCAGCATCGCTTGCACTCTGCTTCACTGCTACAGGCTATGTAACCGGCTGATTTGATAGATGGCGCTGTCCCCCTGATCGATGTGAAGTTTATTTTTATTATTTATCTTTCGGTAATTTCCTTCGTAATTTCACATAAAAGTATTATACGGAACTCCCACTATCAAACACTTCACCAAGGATTAATGCACACAGCCTGAAGAATAAAGTAAACTTGATGCTGCTGACTCAAATCCCGGTCTCAGTCACAGGTCTTCCAATCCAATGAAACTGATTTCTTCGATTTCATAGGCAGAGATAACACGTACGTTGAGTGCTGATATCTTGATTTACATGTAGCGGCAAAAACTTTGTAAGATATACACAATAATTGGTAGAAAATACAAAAATACGTAAGAGCAATAGTTATTGGTAAGACTTGCTCCTACCCTCTATCAGAGCCATAGTTATTCAGAATTATACCTCTATAAGAGCAATAGTTATTCAGAATTATATTAAATATGAATGGTATTCTTTTAATTTTAAAAGACACAAAAGATGATATTTCCTTTTTTCTTATACTCGTATAAAACTCTCAACATCTACAAGTAGTCAATATACTAATATCGAAGGACGAATCTGAAGTATAAATGATGATTAAACGAACTTACCTTATGTGAAGTTCAATCATAATTATACGAAGGATTCGTCCGAAGATATTAGTATAGAGTCCCACCCTCCCTACTGATAAATTGTAATTACAATATTCACCCACTGAGGAAATATCATACGATTTGGACTCTGAACTAAATGAAGTGTTGGCGCCAAGTAGTGACGGGGATAACTCGTACAGGAAATGTCAAATCTGTCAATTTGAAGTAAAAAGCTACTCTTTTTAGGTTTTTTAGGTTATTACTCTAAAATAACGTGCTAAGTGGTGATAGTATACGAGCGATACTACAAGTAGTCAATATACTAATATCTTCGGACGAATCCTTCGTATAATTATGATTGAACTTCACATAAGGTAAGTTCGTTTAATCATCAATTATACTTTAAATCAATTGTTAATGCTTTTGGAGTTAAAGGTTATTAAAGTATAAAACTGGTTTATTGTCTATGGGAGTTGATCTACCCCACCTCTAGCATTGATGATATATCATTAGAAAGGTTTTTGTATGAAAAACATTTGCTGTTAACATACTTTTTATCAACAGTTAGTATTTTCGAAGTTTTAGGTCATTAATGTTATAAAATTTGGTTGATTTCAGAGCGATTTAACTCTCAAAGTACTAATAGTTGACGTTTGCTGTCATACAATAAAATGTTTCAAATTTAAATACCTTTCCTATGATATAAGATTCATTGCTAGAGAAGGCCTAAATCAAAATGCTCATCGTACTAAAGGACCCCGAGAAGGTCAAACAATTTGACTCAAACCTCATGTCCTAATAAATAAATAATAAATATAAAATCTTTATTGAAATAATCTTACATCACAATTTACAACTAGTTTAAAGATAGATAATATATTAAGATTATTAATATAATTGAAAAATATTAGAAAAAATCGACTCACCCGTAGCAGCTCAGACGGGACTCGAACCTGCACCCTTAGGATTCCGGCCCAATGCACTAACCAGTTATGCTACCGAGTCGCTAGCGAGCTTGGCGAAATTTTCTAATACTTTTCACGTTTTTACGCTGTAGGCCAGCGCCATCTCAATCATCTCATCAATGTGAAGAGAATTACTTCGACATTCGAAAGCAACCTGACCTTCAAGCTACAACAGTGGCTGTAGAAGACAAATGTGGTCTTGTGTATAATGTGTCTTCTGTCTACTGCCCACCAAAACACAAAATAGACAACCCAATGTTCAGTGCTTTCTTTTCCACAATAGGGAATATGCATAAATCAC
Organism: Agriphila straminella; assembly: GCA_950108535.1. Taxonomy (NCBI): domain Eukaryota; kingdom Metazoa; phylum Arthropoda; class Insecta; order Lepidoptera; family Crambidae; genus Agriphila; species Agriphila straminella. Next base: position 320,093 of record OX467316.1, on the reverse strand, counting down.
CGATTTTGATAAATTTGAGCTTGATCGCTGCGAACACTTATAAAAACATGATGCAACAAAAAAAAATTTTTTTTTAGTTTTATCACACGATGAAATCAGGGGAAATTAACGATATTTTTTTTCAGATATAATTGTATTTTTTTTACCTCGGGGGTATTGATGGAATTTACCCCAAAGAAAATTTTAGTCGAGTAGAGAGGTTGTGTGGATTTGCGTGGTTTGGTCCATCAACAATAATTTTGCCGTTAATAACAATGAAAGTTAAAAATAAAAAGAAATTTCGGATCAAACGAACTTACCTGTACGTGAAGCTCGATCATATTTATATGACCAGCTTCATTCGACGCGATTATTTTACATATTGTAGTTGAGTTCCCACGATACAGCCTTGCACAGATGTTTAAAAAAAATAACAGTGAAATTTAAAGTCATTACACTGGCACCCCTATTTCCTCCCTAGCTTCCCGTACGTCATTGCATTTTGACATATTTTGTTCAAAGAATTTTTCACAATAATAACGGGTGGGGATTAATGTACACATTTAATCGGTGACTACATTAGGGGGGGGTTATTATTAATCGCGTCGAATGAAGCTGGTCATATAATTATTATATTATTAAAGTCTCTTTTGCAGTAAATAAATTAGAATAGGCTTCGTTTGACCCTTTTAGTATGGTTTCCAGCTCCCAATGCGTTTTTTCCACAATTTCCCACTTGTTTTTCAGTATGCTGAGCTGATCTTCCATCTCCCACTTTTCAGTTATAGCATCGAGATCGATCTTCATCATAGTTCGTTCCAACGAATTTAAGTTTCCTTCTTGATGATCTAGTAGCTCCTTAGTCTTTCCGCTGGAACTCGGGCTGTGTTCAATAGTAAGTTTCGGTTGTTCTTCTTTTGATACTTGCAGACGTTGTAAAATATCGTTCTCATTAAGTTATACATCCCTTTCGTTTTCTCATAGACGTTATCTTTAAAGTACTGCAGGTCTTCAATATCCTTTTCTTGGCAACTCTGGTGACGATTATGAAATTCTTCCCAAAGTTGTTCCAAAGCCAGTAAACGCTTAGTTAAGTATTCCACTGTTTTACGTGAACTTGCATCCTTTTTGTAGTTTGCACAAAGTTGTTTGATGTCTTCAAAAGTTTTCATTTGTTTGTTGATGTCCATCTTGATAGTATAGTTTGTTTATTCTTGTAGTCGTTGAAAGTATCAAAAATATTCAGATGACACGACGTGCTCGACGAAGTTGAAGTAAATGTAATCCACTTCCAAGATCCTGTTTGTTTCTTGAAGATGGTCGCAGGGGTGAATAAATGCCTTGAAATCCAAGAACGATATGTGCGCCGTTCTCAATTCGACTGGTGAGACCCGCTTGTGGGAGGCCAGCCAAACCGATTCGCTATCGCAAATGAATAACAAAAGCACTTACCACCTTATCTTTTCTCGAAGGACCATTTGATGTATGAGCCGCTTAGTTGACCACGTACTCAATACACCATAAATTTAAGTTTAGTAGTTATAGTAATAGTAGTTAGTTGGAGTGTCTTGAAGAAAACCCACGACTTGAGATTGCAGTTTATTATTGAATGTTTACAGTTACACACACAACAGTTGCTTAGACACTAATTAAATATGAGTTAAAATTTATTATTACGACTTTGTATGACGCAAGTATTGTATAAAAGTAGGTAAGCGCGTTGAACTCAATGCTGACGTCGCGGTATGTGCGGTGTAAACCGTACAGAGTTCTTATTTTATTGTTAAAGTCCTGAATTAACAAGGATGATTCGACAAGATTGCTTGAGAAAATTCATTTGATCTATTAATTACAATATTGCGATTGTAATATTTGGCAAAAACAGACGAGGATTCACTCCAACCTGCTGTTTTACGAATCACATCTAAACTGACTCCTAAAGTGGCTGCATGCCGAGTACTATGTCCTGTAAAAATGGACGTGTCTAATCCGCTTTCCTTTAACGTGTCCTTGATCCATTGGCTTAATCGTTGGGAAGATATTTTAGAGTGCGGTTTTGGTATCTAATAAACAAGTTGTCTTGATTTAAGGGTCGTACAGATCTAGTCTTTTTACCCGACTGCAAAGAAAGGGTTATGTGTTTCGCGCGTATCTTGTAAGTATGTTTGTATGTATGTATATATGTATGTAATATTCTTTATTACCTCATATCTTTCAAATGGCTGAACGGATTTCTATGATTAAGATATCGTTAGATTTGTCTTGTCAGCCCAAGTGTTCTTAAGAAGATGGCGTTATAAAAAAACTAACATGGCGGCTGTACGGTGCTATTATACGTAGTGAAAAAAATTTTTTTTTTTAGAATACTGCAATATGGGTGTCATATTAAAGGGCATAATGTAAGGATTTCAAAAAGGTATATCATGACCGTAATATATTATAATAACTAAAAAGAGTTAAATAAAAAAATAAATAAAAAAAAATCAAAAACCCGCCTGCATAAAAAGACAAGTCAACTGAAAAGATGGAAACAAGATTAAATAAATGTTAAAGGCAACATGTCATAATAACATGCAGTCGGAGGCATGCATAAAGAAAGTGACATTATAAATGATTTAAATTATATGCCTCCGACTGCATGTTATTATGACATGTTGCCTTTTACATTTATTTAATCTTGTTTCCATCTTTTCAGTTGACTTGTCTTTTTATGCAGGCGAGTTTTTGAATTTTTTAAATAAGAATTGAGGCATCTATCTAGGCAGGCATTTTCTACGGTTGTTATCATAGAATGGCAATCTTAATACTGGTTGTTCGGCATTTAATCGCAAAGTCTTAATACGGTCTGGAATTTTTATGATAACTTCTTTATTTTTTATGATAATATTTTTTATTTGGATCAAGGCTAACGTTTGGACTCGGTGTGCAGTCACCAAGGCCAATAATGTTATTAACTTTTTTGATGGGTTTTCTAAATCAAGCGAATCATTAGGCCATTTCTCTGCTAATTTTGATAATACTGTAGCCAGATCCCATGTCAAATTATATTTTGGGACCGGCGGCCTAAGATGAAAAACTCCCTTCATAAATCGTTTGACTCTCTCGTCATTAAGGCATGATGACCCCAAAATCAAAGAGATAGCAGATTTATGGGAATTAATTGTGCCATACTGTGCCCCATTATCAAATATTGAAGACAAAAAGTTAATTATATTACTGGTTGACGGCTCTAAATAATTCAACCTATTTAAATCACAGTAATTAATCCAATTCTTAACACAACTATCATACTGTTTGTATGTGCTATCCGTAAGAGCAGATAACATAACATTAACGGCGTTGTCATTTAGTGAATTTTGCAATAAAGATCTCCGGACAATCTCACGGCAACCAATGTAAGTGTCTTGCTCAGGTTGTGGGACAATCTGAAAGGAGACGTTAATAAGTTACCATTTGGAACAAATTTTATAAGATCTGAAGTTGCAATCTTTTGTAACATGGGGAACCATGGTTGAGTAGGCCAGTATGGCACAACTATTATTTCCGAGGCCTTCTCGGAGATTATTTTTTGCAAAGTTTTTTGAATAAGCTACTGCTAAACAAACTTGAGCGCCTCCAAAATCTTGCCATTCGCTTCATTTTTGGTCTTCGCAAGTACGACCGCGTTTCAATCTATCGTAAGGAACTCAAGTGGCTTCCAATACGCCTGCGCAGGAATGTTAGGATCCTTTGTCTCCTTTTCAATGTTCGTTTCAACCCTTCTTATCCATCCTACCTCCGCGATCGTTTTTCCTTCTTACACCCGCCTAATACCCCGTGCAGATCGCATCTTAAATCCTTTCTTCAATTCCCCACCCATAGTTCCGACTTCGCTTCTTAATCCTTCTCCGTGCACGCCGCTCGTCTCTGGAATTCATTGCCGGCCGAGATAAGAGATTGTCGCACGATATCTCTCTTCAAAAAACGTTTGAAGGAGTATGAGCTTTTGCAGAAATATCGTGGATTACATTGTATTTCCTAATTATATGCACATCAAATTAATCGTAAGGGTTTTGCTATCCGAAATAGCCGAAATAGTATGATCTAAACAGTGTAATCCAAATAATATGTATTTTTTTGAATTAAATTGAAACTTTCGAAAATTATACCGCTTTTTTCAAGTTTCACATTTGTTTTCTACAGAATACAATAATAGAGACAGTTAAAAATATATATTTATAAGCGGTAGACTCTTCTCTATTCGTAGGTGTTTTTTGTTTACATATAGCTAGTGTAGTTTTCGAGCTTAAACTGTTTTTGTCAAGAGCGAAATCTGCACGTTACGGTTCGTGCGCAATCGACGGCGGCTGGACGTTTGGGGCTACTTTGACCGCGCGCCTTGGACGTTTGAGTGGTTAGCACTGTCGAATTCTTTTCTGCTTTGCAACTTTCTTCTTATTTTTGTATATTATTATGTATTAAATATTTTATCTATGTGTAAGTATATTATATTATATATATGTATATAGGTATAAGTTTTTGTAAGTACCTACTTCGAGATACACACAGACTGCCCTTCTCAATGTTTTTTCCTGTCCCGGGCCAGCTGGAAGAAATTTCAATAATCATAATCATAATCATCATTTATTTACATCAAACACGGTATAAAATGGTGGATACATTAAATGAATAAAGGTGCTCATGTTTCACTATTAAAATAGCATGCAAATTATTAATCTACACACGATAAAAACAACAACAGCGCATTCTTTAAAAACTAGGTCTCTAAATGTCAATAATAATGATATAATATACATATCAATAGTTAATTATAAATGTCATAAAATTACTTTTTGTCAATAAATTCCTTAATGCTATAAAAATTATTTTCATTTAGCCATTTGAAGAGACTTTTTTTAAATTTAAAGTTATTCAATATTTTTAAATCGTTGGGAATCTTATTGTATATTCTAACGCACATTACAAGACAACTTTTGCTATATTTCCTTGTGTTTGGTACATGTCTTAAGACAAGTTTATGTTTGTCTCTTCGCACTCTAGTGTTCTGGACATCAGATGCTTTTGTAAATAAATATCTATTTCGGTGTACAAAATTACATATCTCATATAAATAAAGCGACGGAAAGGGCAGAAGACCTAGGTTTTTAAATATAGGTTTGCAGGATTCACCCGGTAGAATTCCATATATGGCTCTTATGCATTTCTTCTGTGCTACGAATACTCTGTTCCAATCCGTGCTATTACCCCATACCATCAGACCGTATCGCAAGATCGATTCTACATAAGCACGGTAACACAAAATCGCAGTTCTTCTATTTGTTACTCTAGTAACTTGACGCAGTGCATAACTAAATTTGTTTATTTTGTTACATACATTTTCAATTTGTAGTTTCCAGTTCAAAAATTTATCAATTACAATTCCAAGAAATTTTATATTTGTTACCTCATTAATTTTAATAGTATTCAAATTAATATTATGATGGCTATACTCAGATTGATTAAATTGAATAAATACGGATTTATCTAAATTAATTTTCAAATTGTGTGATTTCAACCATTCAATTAATATGTCAATAGTGTTGTTTATGTCAGTCTCATGATCAGTCAATGTATTATTTCTTTTCTCAGTAGTCACAATTATGGAAATGTCATCGGCGTATAGTATACATTTATGTTTGGTTATGTCAAATATGTCATTTATGAATAAAATAAACAAAAGAGGGCCCAACACACTCCCTTGTGGGACACCAGTATTAATTTTACGACAACTTGAGAAATTTGATAGTAATTCATTTTTAATAACTCTATCCACGGTAACATATTGTTTACGGTTAGATAGGTAAGATGACAACCATTGAAGGGCAATACCTCTCACACCTAAATTTCCCAACTTTTCTAACAGTAGGTTATGTGGAACATAGTCAAAAGCTTTTGATAAGTCAAAAAATAGTCCTGTAGTCCAAAAATTATTATTGATTTTATCTAAAATTGTATTCATTAAATTAAAAATAGCTAACGTTGTTGATTTGTCGTTTAGAAAACCATACTGATCTTTGTTTATAATATTATATTTATTGCAAAAGGCCATCAATCTCCTAAGCATACACTTTTCAAAAATTTTTGACAAAATAGGGACAAGTGTAATAGGGCGGTAATTATTTACATTATCTTTTTCACCTTTCTTGAAAAGTGGTCTGACAACAGACAGCTTTAACGCGTCTGGAAATGTTCCACAGGAAAAAGATTTATTAATAAGATAGGTTAGCACTGATATTATTTGATCAATACATAATTTTATTATTTTAGTGTTAATTCCATCATAGCCTTCTGCATTTGTGTTGTTTAGTTTCAACACTTCTGTTCTTACTTCCTTTTCTGTCATGGGCATGAGAAACATGGAATTACACATAACTGAATTAAAATGTTTCCTTTTAATTGCAGACGTAGAACATTGGTTGTCAGTAAAATGATTATTGAAGGCATTTGCTATATCAACTGGATTAGTTAATGAAGTGTTTCCTATTTTCAATTTAGTAACATTACTTGAGTTCTTCACGTTATTCACTTCGTTATTTACTACTGACCATGTCGCCTTACATTTATTGTCACTATTATTAATGAATTTAATATTAGAATTCTTTTTTGATTTTAATATGGTGTTTTTCAACAATTTAGAATATGTCAAATATTTATTTTTATTTGTTATAGTCTTATGTGTATAATAGCGATAGCGTAGTAATCTTTTGGTTTTACAGCTTTTTCTCAACCCTTGGGTTATCCATCTATGGCTAATATTTTTATTTCTTCGCTTGACTTTTATTGTGGGAAAACACAAATTATAAAACAAGCACAATATCTCATAAAAACGAGAAAAGGCCATATTAAAATCAGTCTCTTCAAGGACGTCCTGCCATGAAAGACTAGCTAAACATTCCTTGAATTTATTTATGTTCTCAAGAGAATAATCTTTTTTATAAATATAATAGCTTTCTTGTTTTGACGGTATCTGTTTTACATTAAAGCTTAATAGCTGTGCAGTATCGTGGTCAGATAAATACAAAGGCAACAGCTTAGCATCGGCATTTTTGATATTACTAAGCATGTGGTCTATGCATGATTTTTTCCGGGTAGGCTCATCAATATGTATTTTTAAATTGTGGTTGTAGCATAGGTCTTTTAGGTTTTCAGTTATTTTACCCTTTTTTAACGTATCTATATTGATATCTCCAGCGATCACCACTTTTACATTAGATTTGTACTTGCTATATATGTCACACAATAGTTCATCCAACTTAGTTATAAAAACATTAGGGTCAGATGTTGGAGTTCTATATAAGGAAACAACTATTAATTTGTAAAGAGGAATTTCAATACCGCATGCCTCAAATACTTTTGGTATGCCATGAGTTTTGATCCATATCAATTCCTTGAAGGATAAAGACTTTTTCGCCAGTATGCATGATCCCCCCCTTTGTTTTTCTCTGCAAAAAGATGCTGCCAATTGATAGTCTTTAATTTTAATGAAACTAACAAAGTTAGATTTGAGAAAAGTTTCTGTTAGACAAATAATGTTGGGTTCTATATTCTCTTCACGCAGCTCTTGCAAAGTTAATTCCAAAATCGACTGTTTCGATAGAATACTAGCGATATTCTGGTGGAGTATTTTAAATTGTAATTGTTTGGTCTCGAAAAAAATCTTTGCTTTTAAAAATAGGAAAATAGTCTGGTATGGTCTTTTTTTTATTTTCAACCGGCTTGGTGACATGAGGCAACGCTTCTGTGCAAGCACTATGATTCGTATCTGCTTTTGCTTGTTTCTGGGCAAAGTAATATGGAATTGTACCTTTTTTAAATCCGTCATTTATAGGTTTTAGATTATTTCGTAATATTAGTTTTTTGAGTACTGAAGCATCTAAATACTTATTTTTATAGTTTGTACAGTCAATCACATAATTAATAGAATTACACATGTCAAATAAATTATAATTATTACAATATATAAAATGACAGTTATTAAATTCATTACATAAATCTTTGAGTGCATTATTCATATTTTGTTTGCCAATACTAACGTTTTTAAATACATTCATTATAAAAATATTGCAAAAATATGCTTGTTCAAAAATATTTCGTAATAAAGAGGTCACTTTTTTTAAATCAGTGTCATTTTCACCAACTCCTATTATTAGTTTATCTCCAGCTTTCAGATTCAAATTGGGTAAACTTTTTAATACTTCAGCGCTTTGTGCGTACGGTTTAGTTTCAGCCGTAACCTTATATTTTTCATATGGAGAAGTTGTTCTTGAGTTGATTAAGGCAGAAGAGAGACCCACGCACTGTTGAGTGCCTAGAATGAATATCCTGTGGGAATCTTCCATATTAGTGCCTCGACTTGATTTATTAATATTAATTCTTGACGATACGATCTCTGTTGATTGCAACTTTTGTTTCAAGGCAGTGATTTGCCTTGTTAAATCTGCGATGACAATCTGTGCTTGTTCTAGTTGTAGTTCTAAGTTAGCTATTTTCACTTCTAATGCTCCCGAGACGCAGTTTTTCAGTTCGTCGTTGTTCTGAAAAATGAAATAAGCTGTGCCCTTGTACTAATCTTCTGACTTATTGAATTGATGAATTGATGATTATTTTTCATGTAAAAATTGTGTGTGTACTAAATAAATAAATAAATAAGAGCGAATGGTGGAAACGCGTAAAAAAATATTTCTTTCCATGATACCGTAAAGGCATCAACTGCACAAGCTTCCGGATCGTTTTTCCACGAGATATATCTAGGACATTTGGCGTTACATCTACTGGCAAACAAGTCAATTTCGGGATCACCAAGCTGATCACAAGTTATTTTAAAAGCTTCATCGCGAAGTTCCCATTCAGTGTCGTTAAACTTCTTGCGTGACAGTTGATCGGCTTCACGGTTATCTCTCGTGTTTATATATAGAATATACTTGGATTTGCGGTGCACAATTAAAACAGGTCAGTCTCGAACAACGGTTTATTGAAGAAGGGATTAAGTACCGTACAAAAGAAATAATGAAAATAATGGCAGCTACCTTCACACTACAATATTTATAATGTCGACGGTAATTAACCAAAAACGGAACTTAACAATGTTGTAATAAGGTTGAAAGTAATTTACTTACTAAACATACATTACAATATACGATGCAAATATAAATATTTTACGCGCTTCACACCACTGCCATATTTCTCTAGTTAAGTATATGGTCTAAATGTGGGCATTGTATGCTTCCCATCCGATTGATACACGATATTGCGACATTATCAATTCTAAGCAGTATTTCACAACCAAAATTATTATTTGCAAATGACTTTAATCCGAAAAATGCAGCTTTTAATTTTAAAATATTTATATGTAATGTCTTTTCTTGTTCTTTCCAAAAACCGTAAACTTTTTTATCATAATGACATGCACCCGAACCAGTCAATGACGCGTCAGAGTTAAGTTTCTAATTTGAACTGATTAAACCTAAATGGATTACATTTCGTTTCTATAATATTTTCAATCCACCGTTTATGTCATTTTCAAAATGATTAGGTAATGTTACAGTTTGATCATAGGAAGGATTATCAAGTAAGCAATTATATTTAAAACGTTCAAACTTCTTAGTATAAATCCATCCATACTGTACGGCCGGACATATGGAAGTTAAGTATCCGAGAAATTTTGCAGTCACGTAATTTACATTGTTTCGTCCTTCTTATACAAATTAACATTTCCTTAATCAGGTTTCTTTTACTTTCTGGTAATTTTAGTGACATATCATTTGAGTCGAACACAAACCCCAAATATTGTTGTTTCGGTGTTAAACAACTTTTTTCATAATTTATTACGAGAACAAGTTTTTCAAGCAAAGTTTTCGTGTATCTAACATTTTGTTGACATTCCCAGAAATTCCTACCCACACAGAATAAATCGTCAAGGTAAATGACTGACATAAAACCATTCGATCTCAATAGTTCCATCACAGGTTTTAGTAACTTTGTGAAAACATAGGGCGCCGTAAGGCCGAAGGGTAAACAATTCAATTCTTAAAAAACATTGTCATTTGAACCTCAGAAACTTTCTGTAGCTTTTATGGACAGGAATTAAAAAATACGCGTCTTTCATGTCTATTGAAGACACATAGCAATAAATACGCGTCTTTCATGTCTATTGAAGACATATAGCAATAAATACGCGTCTTTCATGTCTATTGAAGACATATAGCAATAAATACGCGTCTTTCATGTCTATTGAAGACATATAGCAATAAATACGCGTCTTTCATGTCTATTGAAGACATATAGCAATAAATACGCGTCTTTCATGTCTATTGAAGACATATAGCAATAAATACGCGTCTTTCATGTCTATTGAAGACATATAGCAATAAATACGCGTCTTTCATGTCTATTGAAGACATATAGCAATTTTTTGTTATCGATTTTGACGCAGTTCTATAGTCTTCCATTTTGAAATGACAAGTTTTAATGAATTTTTAACACCCTTGCTCGTAAAGCTGATGTAATTCCACCGGTTTTAAATATCGTCGGCTTAACTGTCAAACCTCTTAACTCCACTTTTTATCAAAAATGACATTTTGATACCATTTTATTGCTTATTTCGGAACGCATCCAATGGCAAACCTCTCAAATCAATTAAAAAAGCCGTTAAAGTTTAAAATGCAAAAAAGAAAACCTCTTAATTCCGGGCGTCCATTTTGTTAAAGTCAGACCTCTTAAATCCCCCCGCTCAGTACTTCACAGTATGGCGATGGCGTAGTGAACTCACGTCGATTTTGCGTCTGTTTTGTGTAAATAAAGTAATTAAGTATTTTTTTTGTTACTTTACGTTAATTAGTGCAACAAATAGCAAGACTTTTTTTATTGTTACCAAAAGCAATACAAAAAAAATACAATTCAAAAATCACTCGCCAAACTTTAAAGTTTGATGGCGAGATGCGCTCTTTTTTAACTATCTTAACCTACCCTTCTCCACATTACAAGGAATTTGTAACAATAAATAATAAAGTTAATAGCTAATCTAATCTATCGAGAAACACACCCTTCAATCTTGTCTTTAACAAATGTTTACTTAATGTATGGTCCTGTCTCAGTAAATCTATCTTATTAAATAATTTTGGTATTACAAATTTTGACAATCTTTTTCCATAATAGTTATTAACCCTGGGGATAACGAATTTCTTCTGTCGTACACTTCTTGTATTATATCTATTTTCAACATTGACTTTATACTGGTCACAGTAGTAGTGTTCTAATCCTATCAAAAATTCAACCTTTTTATCTATAGGTAATATTTTACACAATTTAAATAATTTGTGATATTCTTTTTTACACATTTTTTTTACGTTTTTACTTACTAGGAATTTAAGTAGTCTTATTTGTAAATTCTTAATATTTTGTAGGTAACTATAGGTTACCTAAACAAACAAGGAAATAACAAATAGAAACAAGGTTTCATAAATATTATTAGTTACCAAGAAGTTGAATTTGCTAATAATTTTAGTAGAGATTTTTATAAAGCTTGACCTATATTATAAGAAATTGTTAAAAAAAATTCATTTCATTAAAAGTTTCTTTTGTACGCACCACATTCTAGAGATAAAAATATTTAGATAAAGTTTATTTTCTTGGTACACCAAATTCTAAAAATAGTAAAGTACCTATGTTGATTGTATATCTCTCATAAGTGATATCATTAAATACCTACTAGCAATTTTTTGAGGCCAGAGGAGGTCTTTTTTGATTTTCTAATAAAAACATAATTCCATTAATATCGTGTATTTCTTTTGGCAAAACTCGTATCTCCGCAATTATGTGATGATTTTTTCTTGAAAATCTCTCAACTCCATTTTTACACACTTGCCATGAATTTTTGACAAACTTTTTAACGGAATATTATTTCTAACAATTTAAATAAGTATGTATATATAAAATCAAAACAAACCTTCATACAAAATTTTTCGTGATGAAGTTTTTTGTGCCTCCTGTAAAATTTGCTCTGATGTAGTTAAGAGGTTTGACAGTTAAGCCGACGATATGTAAAGCGGGTCATAAAAAACGCGTGTGTTACCAAAGCAAATAGTTAAGTTATAGCCCATACAAATTCCATAACAGTATTATTTGCAATTTCAAATATGGAACTGATCGCCGCCGCACGACTCTGCTATTCAAATTTCGAACTAATCGCCGCGCGGCGCCAGTCAGTAGACAGTGTGCATTCACAGACTGAGTTTATTTAAAATAAAAAAAAACAGTTTATTCGGTAATTTAAAAATTTGGCTGCATGCTCTAGCGTCTTTGCTAACATTTTCACGCAGCCACGGCAGAAAATAATTATCGCGCCATTTTTCTCAAATTTTCTTTTCTTTGTACTTGTATTGTGAATATCAAAAAATGACAACTTTCAATAATGAAGATGAGCAATATATTACTTCAACTCCACCGGATATACTAACAGAAGCGCAAACCGCATGCGACAGCTTGCTGCCGTCAATATCCAAGGACAGATACATAACCACGTATGAAAATTTCTTGAAGTGGAAAAACATGAAAAATGCCAAGTCATTTTCCGAAAATGTAGTTTTGGCGTATTTTTTTTCTGTTTCCTCGCAAATGTGTTAAAAAACGTCGTACGATATACGTGCGTATTGGTTATAACATCCTTACGCACTAATATCGTAATGTACTATTATTTAACTGTTTAACCGGATATACTAACAGAAGCGCAAAGCGCATGCGACAGCTTGCTGCCGTCAATATCCAAGGACAGATACATAACCACGTATGAAAATTTCTTGAAGTGGAAAAACATGAAAAATGCCAAGTCATTTTCCGAAAATGTAGTTTTGGCGTATTTTTTTTCTGTTTCCTCGCAAATGTGTTAAAAAACATCGTACGATATACGTGCGTATTGGTTATAACATCCTTACGCACTAATATCGTAATGTACTATTATTTAACTGTTTAAGGTTTAAAACAAAGCGATTTTCTCCATTAGATTTAGGTATTAAAAATATACTCGAAATGAACTCATTTTCTTCATGAGTACATTTTGAGATAGCCCCCGATTGCAATAATGAATTAATTGAATTAATAAACTTAATATGTTCATTTTTAGTTTTTGGATTAACAATTGGTATTTTATTTTGAAAGGGCGTTGACTGAAAAGGAATTTTTCAATACAGTTGCTCGAAAATGTAAGTTTACGATGACAGTCGAGCGTGCGGAAAGTTGATTTTACCGCACGCCGTGCGTTTTTGTTTACGGAGTAGTACAGCGTGCGGAAAGTTGATTTTACCGCACGCCGGCGCCGTGCGTTTTTGTTTACGAACGTTTTTTTTAATTTCTACCAGCTTCCGCCCGTGACTTCATCGGCGTGGACATTAGAAAAATATTGCAACCAGTTTAAAATGACCCCTTTAGTGTATGAAAGCTAGTACTACGGAGAGTTCAAGCTGTTTCCCTGGTTCCTCCCACCTGAATTTGATGAAACATAGCTTAGATTTTAAGTTGGACCTCAATCTACTAAATTGTGAAAAATCATCAAAATTCGTTTAGCGGTTTTTGCGTAATTCGCCCACAAATATTTCGAATTTACAGTTTTATTATATGTATAGATTACAATTTCAGCAGTACCTATAATGTTTTCCCGCAAATGTATTGAAAAACATAGTATGGCACACGGTTGTTAAGGTTTTTTAAAACTCCTTACCAACCTTGTATCATAAACTACTATTATACCCTTGTACCCAACCTAGTATTGTGGGGTCATTTGTAATCTCCTTCCACTTAGTAAAAAAACGTTTGAGACGACCAGATACCTTAGAAGTTATCGCCTCCTGTAGCTCCCAGTCGCTGTCGTCCACTCCGATGTCTCGCGATGACCCCGCTGTTGAGAGTTGATTGGAGATGGGCGCTGGCTCTAACGAACTCTTCCTGTTTCTGATTTCGGCGTGATTTTCCGAGGCATGGTCTTCCAGTTTAACGATTCTTACTGTTTGTATTTCTATTATTTTTAATAAAGTTATTTTTATTAAATGTTTGGGATTTTTCATTTCGAATTTGTTTTAAATCAGCCGCAGATCGTTTAATAGATTTTGCAGATTTCAATTTTTCCGAAATATTTTCACCAAACAGAAAATTGTCACGTTTTGTTTCACTTAGTGTATCTTTCATTTCAGGATTGATGGCAGATATATAATAAACCCACGACGTGTCTTTGTATCTGTGAAGTGACTATCACACAAGAGCCTGCTGGCATCACTGATTGGTTTAAGAATATTTGTTTGATTTTCCTTAGCAATAATTATTGCTAAGGAAAATCTTAATCTCAATTGCTTTATTCACGGCCGCAATGACCACAGATAACTGTTTTTGTTTTGCGAAGAGCGAGGCGTCCCTTTTAACCATATTTTCCGCTAATGCAACCTTTACTTCTGGGTTAAGGATCATTCACACAGCTCCGGCGCGTCACCGGCCCGTCAACGTCAAAAATATAGTTACATACAAGTTGTACTACACTGTTCACACACATCAGTCACGTCAACGTCCAGTCACCGGCAAGTCAAACGCATATTGCTACGGCATGCCGGCGACGCGCCGGTGACGTGACGGCCGGCACGTCACCGGCACGGCGCGTCGCCGGCGAGTCACCGGCAAGGAGAACAGGGTTGCTACTTTTTTGTTTAACTAAATTATTAGTTGCTTTAAAAGCTAGAAAAGTACACTGTGGTATGGAAATAGTTACAAAAATATTAACAAAATTGAAAAATAAAACTGGTATTAAAATTCAAATAAATAAATAATACTTTATTTCCATACCACAATGTACTTTTTTTCTACCTATTATAATACAACCAAAAGTTTATTAAAACAAATAAGTGGCAACCCTGTTTGGCTTGCCGGGGATGCGCCGGCCGGTGACGCGCCGGTGATGTGACGGCCGGCACGTCACCGGCACGGCCGGCGCGTCACCGGCACGGCACCGGCAAGACAAACAGGGTTGCTACTTTTTTGTTTTAATAAATTATTGGTTGCTATAATCGGTAGACCAAAGTACACTGTGGTATGGAAATAAATTATTATATATTTATTTCAATTTTGAATAACATTTATTTTTACAACTTATGGTAATATTTTGGTAAAATTAAACTTAATTTTCACCACCAGTCTAGAATGAGTATTTTTCGAGATATTCCCGTTTTAACAGATGACAGCTGTCAAACTTAAAACAGCAATATCACAAAATAAATTGTTAAGTTTTGCGTACGTCGCGGATGACGTCATAATTTTATTACAGATCACTAGACTATGTTTTCCTACCTTCACTTGTTTTTACGACATTCATTTGTTTACCCTAAATCCACTTACATTGTTGTATTTTTATTAAAATTGAAAAAAACCACCTTTACTAGAACTTAGTGGAACAGGTGAATTAAGTCTCTTAAAGTTTCCACCTTCTATTTAAGCTTCATTAATGTAAATGTTATCTTACTAATTTTCGGTACTCATTGTCTAAAAATTTAGTAAGTATATAAATATCATGTAATTTTTGTAGTGACTGTTTTGTACCAAAATACATAGAAAAAAAAAGTTACCAAAATATTAACAAAATTGAAAAATAAAACTGTTTTTAAAATTGAAATAAATAATACTTTATTTCCATACCACAATGTACTTTTTTTCTACCTATTATAATACAAATAATAGTTTATTAAAACAAATAAGTTGGCTTGCCGGGGACGCGCCGGCCGGCGACGCGCCGGTGACGTGACGGCCGGCTAAATATTAACAAAAGAAATAAAAAAATGATTTTCAAAGTTAAAATAAATAAATAATACTTTATTTCCATACCACAATATAATTTTTCTCTACCGATTATAGCAACCAATAATTTATTAAAACAAAAAAGTAGCAACCCTGTTTGTCTTGCCGGTGACTCGCCGGTGATGCGCCGTACCGGTGACGCGCCGGCCGTGCCGGTGGCGCGCCAGCCGTGCCGGTGGCGCGCCGGCTGTGCCGGTGACGTGCCGGCCGTCACGTCACCGGCGCGTCGCCGGCCGGCACGTCCCCGGCATGGCAAACAGGGTTGCCACTTATTTATTATAATAAAGTATTGGTTGTTATAATAGGTAGAAAAAAAGTACATTGTGGTATGGAAATAAAGTACATATTATTAATTTATTTCAACTTTTAAAATCATACTTTTTATTGCTTTTGGTAATATTTTGGTAACTTTATTAGACTTTCACCTTTTCCACTAAGGCCTTTCGTAATCGGCAACACTGGGCACACTGGCTACTTATTACTTAAACGTTGTCAACGACATTTCACTGAATTTAAACTTAAAATTAAGTTGCCCATTTAGTTACTACTCAATCGCTTGACCCATATAAACATAGCTTGTAGCCAATGTCACATTTACAAATTTTCGCTATCGTTTCGCTCCGGAAAAATATAAGGATTTGACGTTTTAAAATTCGATAGTTTACGAAACCTTATGTCAATCCCATACATGTTTCGAAAGCAAAGCGATTACAAAGATTTGCAAATTTAATGTTTCTTTGGCTAAGGGGCCAGGGCTTAAGTTCAAGTTAAGGTACTATTTTATCGAAATTTAATAATAATACAATGTTTTCCTACTTTCACTTGTTTTCCCGACATCCAATTGTTTACCCAAAAACCAGAAATTCACACATTTTGTTTTATTTTCAACGCCAAGAAACTTCTAAGTTAGTGTCATCGTGTGGTACGGCCAGTGATATTTATGATTCGGATTTTGTAACTTTTAATTGTTTTTCAGATGATAAGGCTGCTAGCTTCGAGCATCGCGGCTTCGTACCGAAGGGAGGCGCCTTAGCGATTAACTCCATCCAAATTATTCTGGCATTTTTTGCGGGGGGGGGAAAGTGTACACAAGTGCAGTTCCGCATACTCACATACAAAAACAACACTGTAATGACGACACTCACACATAAAAAATAAAACAAAACCAAAAATTTGTGTACGGATGAGTCACACATCAAAATATGACACGTTTTTGACATAAAGGGCTGGGCTCAACTGTTGATGCAGCAATATCGATAAATTTCGAAAAAGGAATAAAGGTCAAACATGAACAAACTCAATCATTTTACTACTATTTGTATTAATCTTTATTATTATAAATTACTATATCTTGTAAAGTAGGTGTACATATCAATAATTTTAATATGAAAAGACAATTAGAATTAATATTAAATAACAAGTTACCTACTAACCTTTTCTTTTCATTAGTACCTTAAGTTTCTAAGAATATTATTCATTTGTATATAACTATAATACGGGCCTTAGACTGAACAACTTGCTCCAAGGAACCTAGGTCGAAAAACGATTTTTTACGCCTTTCCGTCAGCTGACTACTACTGACGTAGGTTAATATCGTATAAACCAGCCGCGCTGTCATGCAAAAATATCGCAAATGAATTTGACGCAGAATCAGTGCAAAGACCAAAATTGACCAAAACTTTATCGACAAACATTATAGAACGGTAACATCACTAAGTTGCTCATCGGCGAGAACTCGGATTTATCTAGCGACAGATCTGAAATTTGTACGGACGAGCCATGGACTAGCAGACCCGATGTCACTGAACAAATCTGACAACTAATCAAGAATAAAATATACGAATTTAATGTTTAAATGTAAACAAATAGCAATAATACGATAAAAAAATACTTTCATGTGAAATGTAACACCGTCTTTTTGTATACTTGATGTTCCAGACCTCTTTTAACAGCAAAAAACTCATCAATTCGACATTTTAAACACAGCAGCGTTTACATGCGCGACTGGACTCGGTCTAGAAAGAAATCCGGGCGCAACTGGTTTTACTAACGCGTATGCCCATTTGGACTTGTACTTCGGCAGAGGGGAACGCTTCGTATGGCTTCTCTTTCTGGAACAGAAACGCGTCTTACTCTAAGGCTGCAAGCAATGAGAGTGGAAATTGGATCATTGATAGTGGATGTACGTCACATTTATGCAACGACGCAACTAAATTTGGTGAAACGATGTTACCTATGTCGTCAAAGTTGAATTTGGCAACAAATGCAAGTACAAATATACGAGGCAAAGGTACAGTAAGATTGTTTACATGTAATAATGGTTCTAAAACTGTGGGTCAATTGCCCAATACACTTTATGTTCCGGATTTGCGATGTAACCTAATTTCAGTTGCAAAAATTACGGATCATGGCTATAGTGTTACGTTTAAAGTTAATGTAGCTAGTGTGAAAGATAGCTATGGTAACACTAAGCTAGTCGCAAATCGTAAAAGTAATTTATATTACGTAATAGAGGAACACCGTGAAGTAGTGTCGGCGATTTCTGATAAAGAGAAAGAAGTCGATGTATGTTTGTGGCATGAACGATTAGGACATTTAAATGCAAAAGATCTTGTTAAACTTTTAAATAAATCTGGTATGACTGTCAAAATGTCAGATATTATAAAGTTGTACGATTGCAATGTTTGTATGAGTGGAAAAATGAGTAGGTTACCATTTTCGAAATCTGAAGCCCTTGTGATGAAAAATTAAAGATCATTTATTCAGATGTTGTTGGACCGATGCAACATGAAGCCATAGGTGGCGCGAGGTACTTTGTCACATTCATTGACGACCATACAAGATAATATGACGGTAGGGGAGGAATAAAGAGAGGTCCAGGTCGACGGCGTATAGAGCGAGGTCATGTTGGGCGTCCAAGAAAACTCTACCAGATGGTACCAAACATACAACCAGAACCAATTACAACTGATAGTAGTGAATCCATTGAGGAGTTTACGGACTGTCAAGACTTCGCTGGGGTCGCGGAAGTGACATTTAATCAGGCTTTGTCAAGCAGTGTAAGTAAATGTAAAGGATGGAAAGATGCTATCTTATCGGAAGTAATAAGCCTAGTCAAAAATGAAACGTATGGGGTAGCGACAATCGTTGAATGAACCGTGTCTTTATTTTAAGGACATAGATTCTGATATAAAACTCTTTGTTTTAGTTTATGTTGATGATATTCAAATCGCATGTCAGAAAAGAGATTATATTGAGGACTTTAAAAAGTCACTGGCCACCGAGTTTGAATTAAAAGACTATGGAGTTGTCAAGTACATGTTGGGAATAGAGTTTGACAAATGTGACGATGGCATTAGATTGTCACAGCGAAAATATATCTCAGACTTGTTGATAAAATATCAAAGATATTAGAATTTTAAAAAGAGGTAGATGGGTTACCTGCGCCTTAACACTGGCAGTCTTAAACTTGGCTAATTAGCTCACCTGAGCGTAGTCTCGCAAAAGCATCGGCAACGTTGACACTTTGAAGTGCTCCCGCGAAACACAGTAAAAATGCCGTCCTGCGTAATGCGAACTTGTACTAATTACACAAGCAAGACTTCCAAAAGTCTAGGGATCACATATCATGCGTAAGTATTATATTTTAACTAATTTTCGTTCATATTTGTACATTAGAAATACAAAATGTCAGTAAATATTATCCTAAAAAGATTGAGTGCGACAGCAAATACTCCGATTACCGAGTGTGATAGAGATGTCTGTCATAGATTATAAATGTACAGAACGGACAATGCCACGACATTGCTCAAGCATTATCCACGAGATGAATAATTAATGAGGGCTTTTCACAATGACAAAAAACTGTAGGCTATCGAGCCAGATGATCTATCGAGATGGCGTTGATAAAAATAGGTGACAATGTGAGTTTTTTACTAAGCTTCGAAGAGTGTCAACACCATCTAGTGATTCAAATAGTTACTATTTTTAGGGTTCGACGAGTATCAACACGATCTAGTGAGGCAAATAGTTACTGTTTTTATTTTTTAAATGTCATTTTGAAAAGCCCTCATTAACTTATTATATATTTACTATTATTTTTATAGGTTTCCAGCAAATGAATTGCGATGTATTAAATGAAATGCCACTGAATTTTATTAAAATACTAGCGGCCGCCCGCAACTTCGTCTGCGTGGAATGGTTTTTTGTTATCCCTCGGGATCATTACTTTTTTCGGGATGAAAGGTACCCTATGTCCTTCTCTGTACCCCTGACAACGTGTATGCAAAATTTCATGATGATCGGTTTAGTAGTTAAGACGTGAAAGCGTAACAAACAAACGGACTTTCGCATTTTAATATTAGTAAGGATTACCTAAACCTTGTGACATGGAATTTCTTATCGCCCATATTTAATTAAAGCTAAATTCCTTACTAATTTGAACACTTTTACTATTTAAATTTACAAGTTTTACGAAGTTACATATATTTTAAAAATTCGTTTTGGTTACAAAAAATATTTTTTTCGAAGTGGAAATCCATTACGCAACAGACTATTTGTTATTTTAGCAATAGAAACTAATAAGTAAATTTTATTGTGCCCAAAAACAACCCAAGATATTAGTGGTAATAGGTTCGAACCGCTTTTTGGGTCGAAATCGGATTTAAACTCGTAAAGACCCGGTTTAAACCTTTGGGTTTAAGCCCTTGCACATCCCTAATTATGACTATTAGTAGCTTTTTTATTTTATCGCTTGAAGTAAAATGATTCATTATTTTATTCAGACATCATTGTAGTTCATAGGCATCAAACCATCGAATGTCTCTTCTGTGACACATTTAACGATATTCTATGATTAGTATCGCGACATTCACGACGACATTGCGCAATATGTATCTGTCTCGTTTACGCTCTTGTAAATAATCATACTATCTTGTTCACACTTTACAACACGGTCAAGTTAAGTCGGCCTATGCGACCATACGAAATTATCGACTTAAAGTGCCGAGTTACCTTGACCGTGTAATATCGTATTATTAGTGTGTTATAACGAGGCAGGTATATACGCCTTGCGGACAAATTCATGGCGTCGCATATACTGACATAACACATCTTTTTAATTCTAATATCTTTGTAAAATATGGCATGGATAACTGTCGTCCAGTTTCTACGCCTATGGAAACCAAAGTAAAATTTTCCCAAGACAAATGTAGTGAGGGCGAACAGTACCGGTACAGGGAAGTTATAGGTTCCTTGATGTATCTTTCAACAGGAACAAGGCCCGATATCACAAATAGTGTTGCAAAATTGGCACAATTCCTGAATTGTCCCAATGAAGAGTGCTGGAAGGCCGCGAAACGAGTGCTGCGTTATTTGAGAAGAACGATAGAATACGGACTTGTATTTAAGAAAACAGGCAAGTCATTGCAAGGGTATTCTGATTCGGATTGGGGAGGATGTATAGATAGACGTTCTTACTCTGGTTATGTTTTGTTGTTAGGAGGCAGCTGCATATCGTGGAAATCGCAGAAACAGAAGTGTGTCGCGACGTCAACGTGTGAGGCCGAGTATGTGAGCTTGTCATCAGCCATGAAAGAAGCTGTTTATCTCAATAGCTTATTAACTGAAATTGGGTTAGGTAAGTTTTCACAGACTACATTACATGTAGACAATCAGGGGGCGATATGTCTTGCAAATGATCCGATGTTCCGTTCTCGTAGCAAGCACATTGATATAAGGCACCATTGTATAAGGAGTATTTTAAAGGACAACAAGAGCATAGAATTGTCGTTCCTACTGTCGTCTACTGATTCTATGCTTGCTGATATTTTAACCAAGGCTTTGCCTAATGCTAAGCACTACAAGTGCATGTCTGGTTTAGGTATTACCTGTTAATTGTTTATTTTTGCTAAAGTTGTTGTTCCTTTGTAATACTTTCTTTTTGTTTTTAAGATGTATTTAATTTCTATGAATATGCATATTAAGGGGGCGTGTGGAAATAGGTCGCATGTAATATGCCTATTGATTTAAGAAACATTGTTTGTCAATAATATTCAAATGTGACTGTTGCTTTGACTGTCACAAAGGCTCCTGTCCTAACAATACCTGAAAAAATGTTGTGCTAAAATTAATAAACGGTTGACGAAGAAAACCCTATTTTTCTGTTCCACTGGAGCGCTGCTGCCTAACCCCTACATCACATAGTTTAAATTTTAACGATATGATTATTTATTACAATATACAAAATAAATGTATCATGCATTGTTACGAGCTGCTGCAAGATTGGACTCGATATTTGTAAGGAGTTAATGAGCTAAAGGCGTGAAAGAATGCTTGACCTTATTTAGGACTAGCTTCTGCTCGCGACTTCGTCCGCGTGAATATTCGAGAAAATCTTTAGTTAGCCTTTAACCAGGATAAATAATATTCTATGTTTTAATTTATCAGAATCAGATGAGCCGTTTTAACGTGACTAAGCAGGTCCCCACCAAGCGCGCTGCCCTCTTTTCCTCTCACCCTCCCCCTCCTCCCTCTCACTCTACCCCTCCCCTCCCCCTACCTCTCATTCCCAATCCCCCTCCCCTCCCTCTCCACCTCCTTTTCTCCCTCCACTACATCTCCCCTCCCTCTATCCTCCCTCCCCCCTCCCTTTCGCCTTTCCCCTCCCCCGCTCTCCCTTTCCCTCTTCCCCTCCCTCTCTGAGATTGTTCACTCGTGGTTTTTATTTCGAAAATGAAGGATTTCTATACACAAAGTCATCCCCCTTTTCACCTCTCAGGGGTTGAAATTATCAAAAACGCAGCAGAGACACTTATTATCATTTCTAATCGTCAGCCTATACACAAAATTTGAAGATTCTATCTTTAAAACCGAAGGACTTTTATACAAACTTTCATCCCCTATTTCAACCACTTCAACCCTTTTTTCTTAAGTAAAAGCTTTTTTATTTTTGTTAAAGGTACAATAACAGAATAAGTCATATATACATTTTTATTGATTTCCGAAATACTGGATCATTTACTTAATACCTATAATTGAAAAATACTAGAAAAAATCGACTCACCCGTAGCAGCTCAGACGGGACAGCTCAGCTGCTACGGGTGAGTCGATTTTTTCTAGTATTTTTTTAATTATATTAAGTAACTATAAAAATAGCATTGTGAATGCTAAAATCTAAAAATTCAATACTGGATCATTTATTAAAAATGTACTCGGTTATTGTGTTAGATCAATAAGAAAAGCTATCTTTTAGAATTACTGTCGAAATCTGACGATTTGAAGTTTAATTTTATAAGCTTTTATGGTGTTATTCAGGATTTTTTTACAGGGTTACCAAGCCATTTTTTAATATTCTGTTCGGTTATTGTGTTTCTGTTTTTTTTCAGTCTACAGTAATATTTGTGATACTACATCAGTTCTTCACTTTGGAAGTTCAAAAATCAATATTTTCATCAGATCGTGAACTGACCTAGTTGAAATATTTATGTTGTATTGACATTTTATATAACTTTGATGTTGTGCAATTTTTTTATTCTTTTAGTTAATTTTAAATATTTAAGTTTACATTGACACTTTATAAGTAATATTTGATACCAATTTTCATAATTTTTACATGCATTTCTTCTCTTTTGTGTTGTTAAGAGTATGTACATCATGGTACATTTCATGGTACTTTTTAGAGCTATAAGGCGAGGATGCAATAAATAAGTAGATAAGACTGTTTGCCAAGGAAACTGGTTTACGTATTTACTATTAAGTTACTTAATGAATGATCTTATTCATTTCAATATACCCCTCACACACCCTCTGCTTTACAGTCATTTGTTATGTTAGACACCGACGAGACAGAGGTTGACGAACTAATAATGGCACTCAAAACAGACTCCGCGGTTGGCTGGGATAATATACCTACAACGTTTCTCAGACGCTATAAGCAGATTCTTGTTCCAATTCTCACTCACAACTTTAATCTTTGTCTGCGTACAGGAACTTTCCCCCAGTACTTTAAGATGGCCATCATTCATCCGATACACAAAACTGGGAATAAAAGTTGTGTAAACAACTATCGCCCTATAGCAGTTTTACCATCTATTTCAAAAATTTTGGAACGCCTAATTAATAAAAGACTCCTGAAATACCTGGAAGACAAAAAGCTTCTCTCTGCAAACCAGTACGGCTTCAGGCGCAACAAATCAACTAACGACGCTCTACTTAACCTTATTGACCATGTTACAGACAACATAAACAGAGAAAAGAAAGTACTGTCTATCTTCCTCGACCTAAAAAAGGCGTTCGATACCGTCTCCATTCCAGAACTAATAAGTAAACTAGAGACACTTGGAATTCGTAATAACTCACTTAACATCTTTAAAGACTATCTACATAACAGAACTCAGTGCGTCAAAATTCAAAATTACCTTAGTAGCGAACTACCAGTGACATTTGGAGTACCTCAAGGAAGCGTGATTGGTCCAACCTTATTTCTAGTTTATATAAATCAGCTCTGTGATCTAAGTCTGGAACACGGAAAAATCACTGCATTTGCTGACGACACTGTTCTCACCTTCTCCGGTGACACTTGGCAGAACACCTTTCAGAGAGCTCAAAAAGGACTTAATTTTGTCACTCAGTGGCTCAACAAGCATTTACTAACGCTGAACACGGACAAAACTAAAGTACTCACCTTTAGCCTACGTAATTCTTCCCAACCTTCAGCCTTCTACACTCTGGTTGCTCATTCCTGCTTTTTGCCTGGTAATGTTACTTGCTTCTGTCCCAATCTGCAGCGTACTCGAACCATTAAATATCTTGGAGTGACTCTTGATGACCTTCTACACTTTGGAGCGCACATAGACTTACTGACGAAAAGAGTTAGAAAATTAATTTTTGTCTTTAGATCTCTTCGCCATATCGCAGATTTTCAAACCATTAGGGGTACATACTTTGCTCTATGCCAGTCTCTTTTAATGTACTGTGTGGGTGCCTGGGGTGGTGCTCCCAAAACTGTGCTGCTTAAACTAGAACGTGCTCAGCGAGCCGTTCTGAAAGTTAGTACTTTTCGGCCTAGTCTGTTTCCCACAGAAGAATTGTACAAAAACTGTAAAATCCTCACTGTCAGACAACTATTCGTACTAAGTATTGTACTTCGTCAACATATTAAAACACCCTATAGGAGAATCACCAAAAGACGTAAAGTCCAGGTATGTAAACCCTTTTTCTGTAAATTCTCTCATATAAGAAGATTCCCATGTTTTCAAGGACCGCACCTGTATAACAATCTCAACAAAAAACTTACCTTCTACGCACTACCCCTAAGGTCACTCAAGGTAAAACTAAAAAATTGGCTCCTCACTCTTAACTACAACGATACTGAAAGCTTATTGCTAACTCAATACTAAAATATTTAAGACAATGACCACAATTCACAAGTAAAAGATGCAAGACAAATCCACACGTTAAAATCACACTACACACACCAAACACTCACATATTTATACACACACACCCCACACACAACATAACATATCCCACACACACTACTTAACTCACAACACACACACTTACTGAAATTGTACACACATTAAATCAAATTTTTCTTTTCTTTTTATTTTTAAACTAGTATTTCAAATAATTTATTTGTCAATTAAACTAAATAGCATTAAACGACACAATCTCATGTAACTTTGCTTTATACTACTTCTTTCAGGGTTGGGCCTAGCACCTTTCATACAAGTTGTCTTCTCAACTTAGCATGGGTGCTAGTGTCACCAAATTTTTTATTTTGTAACCGTTTGTGTCAAATCTGTACTATGTATGTAACAACATGTGAAATACTTTTATGAAATAAATTATTTATTATTATTATTATTATTAATAATATAATGATGTACTTGATTCGCTTATATTTAATTCCGAAAATGGATATTTTACCAACTGACAGTTCCCATAAAAATATTACCCTTTTGTAATTCTCACCGAATGAACTACAGACAGACCAATGAACGTTTGACCAACGCATCGTTTGTGTTTCCTGCAGTTCACTGAATGAATGTTACACCGTAGTAACGTTGACATTACGTACGTTTCCTACGCCGCTTTTGACCGCAGGCATCATTATCCAATCATGGAAAATTTTAAAAAAAGGAAGTGAAAATGAAAATATTTATTTTAATATCTATAATTATAAAATCGTAAACTGAATGACTGACTGACTGACTGATCTATCAACGCACAGCCCAAACCGCTGGGGGATAGAGACTCCAAATTTGGCACGTAGGTTCCTTATGAGGTCTAAGGGTGGACTAAGAAAGCGTTTTTCAAAATTCACCCCCTAAGGGGGTAAAAAAGGGGATCAAAGTTTGTATGAAAGTCCCTCAGTTTTGAAGCTAGGATCTTCAAATTTTGTATTTAGACTGACCATTGAAAATAAATAAATACGGGTCTCAGCGTTTTTCAAAATTCTACCCCCGAAGGGGTCAAAAGGGGGATGAAGTTGTGTATTGAAGAAAATCCTTTATTTTCGAAGTAAAAATAGCTAAATTTATAATTTAGGCTTATGGATGGAAATCTAAGGCAACGTATATTGTTATTATTAGTATTTCAACCTCTATGGGGAAAAAATGGGGGGTGAAAAGGGGTAATAAACAAAAAAATAGATATGGATGTCGTTATTGGGGTTTTCTGGAATGACGATTGCAAAAATGACATTTATTTTGAAGTCCAACACGGTGGACATGATTTGACCCCTAAAGGGGTGAAAATGGGGTTCAAATTTTGTATGGAAAATAATATAAAATAGACATTACAACTTTAAACTTCGTAGGAGCACATCTAAAAATAACGGGAACGGGGACACGGACGGGGACGGGGACGGGGACGGGCACGGGCACGGGCACGGGCACGGGCACGGGCCGACAGCGGTTTGGGCTGTGCGTTGATAGATCAGTCAGTCAGTTTACGATTTTATATATTAAGATATAGTGTTGGAAGCGGAGCGTCACACAGATACGAAAAACGTGATCCGCACGAAAAACCGGTTCGTCCGGAAAAACCGGTGTAAAAACCGGCGTGCAGTTTTTTGTGTCCGTGTGTAGCAGACTGCTACCAGGTGCCGTTTAGCACCACTTAAAACTAATTAAAACTATTAATCACTTACTGTTCAAAAGGTGGTCCACGACCAGGGGTCCATCTGGCTGGGGGGTGCGGCGTGACGCAACACACGCGACCGCGTGTCGGCTTCGGATCTTCGGTTGGTTGGCGGTGTGCCAGCACCATCTAAGCACATTACCTACCTCAGTGGCCACTTAACGCAAGAAAAGAAAGCGATGATTCACCACGTCACAGACGGACGCGTCACACACAGTAATCCGAAGAAGTGTCCAACGCACAATTTTCTCTCATACACTTTAATGTTTAATGCACGATTTTCACAACTATACACACGATAAAACGGGACACCAAGTCCCCAAACACACAAAAGGATATTAGTTCGCAAGCTAACTTTGGTCCATGCCGTTTCACAATGAAAAATCTTAAATAAACATGAAATGGGCGATATCGGTCTTACCTTAGGTTCAGAAACTGGTATTATTACTGCTTGATTTCGGAATTGGTACCTGCAAAATTGTTCGCCACTGATTTGGAACGACATTATATTTAAATATGGCATTATATAAATTTAGAAGATATTCTCTTCCAGATCGAGACAGATTATAAATCATAGAATATGTAACTCCGTCAGAACCAGGGGAGGTGTTTCGAGCTCAGACTTTCGATTAGCGGGAATTTCGGGTGTATTCAATGAAGAATTTATTTATAAAACGTATTACTATTTTATTAGACAAAAATATACATAATTTTAATCAGAACGGTTACTAATTATTTAAATATTCAGGAAAAAGATATGGGTGCGCGCGAGACGGCAGAAAAAAATCGAATGAATGCCGATGCGATCCTCGGGTCTGCTTCGATGTCGTCTCATTCGTTAGCTCTTCCATTCAGCCGATCCTTGCTCCTCGTTCATTCGGCGGCTGTTTACGCGTCGTTGATTTACATTATTTTTTTTAGTAAAAAAGAAGGAAAAAACTTTTTTTTTTCAATTTTGCAATTATGTGTATCAAATGAAAGGCCTTGAGCACATTCCAAAATTACATAATTTGTCAGTAAAAATTAGGATTTTTTAAAAAAAAAACTTCTTTTTTGTTACTGTATGTTTTATCAAATAATAATAATACAATAAAATATGAGGCGCCTTTTTTTTGTTCATAGAGGGTGATGAAAAGTAGAGTGTATCACTCGGCCGCAAAATATATTTTTGGCTCGGGCGACGTCCTTTGAATCCCTCGCTACGTTCAGGATTCTACTAAAGAATCTCTACTACTCTTCTACTCTAGAATCCCTCACTTCGTTCTGGATTCAAATAAGCGCTCTCGCCGTAAAAATATAATTTTGCCACACACACACACACACACACACACACACACACACTCACAACACTTTACACTCACAACTTACACCCACTTTGTATGATTTAAATAGGTTCTTAAAATCTATAATCCTTAATAGTATTAATATTTAATATTTAACTTCTTTCACTGTTACTATGTATAACGTAAATGCTTCTCCAATAGGGATGTTGACTATTTTTTTTATTTTATGTTACATAAATTACCTCTCAAAAAAAGAAACATTGGTAAAAGAATTAATTCGCTAGCATGAAAACTGCCCGAGATATCACAGTGTGAAATGCACACAAATGGACTCGATCAAAAACGCTCCATACTAATGGCTTGCACGTTATGACGTCACGCCTTGCAAGTTTGTATGCAACGCATAGGAAATTTGTTCAGCAGCTATATTAAATATTGTGTTTATCAAAATGGTTTCTTCGACAAATTTGCTATACATTTTACGGACTAATTAAAGGTATCATTTATTTTAATAAATTGTATACTTTTTAAATGGACTTGTCCACCCAACTTTGAAGGGTCATAAAACAAATAATATGCAATATATAAAACCAAGAGGTATACAAGCTACTCTAAAAGTTTAATATGTTTACGATTTTTATTAGTATTTCGTTATTTTATTCATTAGTCAACATCCCTATTGTTTATGTTTCTATTATACTTTTGTTTGTTAACTGCACAATTGCTTCGTCAAGAGGGGAGGGAACTGCTGCTCTGAACCACAGGCCTATGGCTTAGCTCGGGTGCCAGTCTCTCGCAATCTTTACACTTAATTAGATCTTAAATGTAATATTAAAAATGTAACACGTAAGATTGTTGGAGAAAACAATAAATAAAACATTATTATTATTATCCTATGACATTTATCAGCTAACTGTCTCGATGACAGGTGATGCCACTCGACTTTTTTACTTTTTTCTTTTACATTTTTTACATGAGTAACCACAGACAAGAACAGACGATGGTCAATTTCATGATTTCGGGGACAGCTAGCGCCATCTCTTGCAGGACTTTACCACTAAACTCATTTCAACGAATGAGCTAGTTTTGGAAAAATCAAACCATTCTTTCAAAGAAATGTAACGTTAAAATGCAACGTTACAGCCCCCTTACGGTACAATCTACTATTTATTAATCAAAATCTTGAGTTTTGCTCTTGGACCTCTCCCTTTGTATTTTCCATAATACTATTTACTTATAGATAATAATTATTTCCTCTTTTTCTAGAACAACACGCGAGCTTAGGTTGCGTAAAACATGTATTGTTACATTTATTTTTTTCAAGCTTTTGTTTTCTAACTTAACTTGTATGTTTTTTCGGGTCTACCCTTTATGGCAGAACTTTTTATGTCATAATTTTATTATGCATAACAATGGCATAAACTTCATGTCGCAGAAAATCGTTTGGCATACACTCATTTATCATACACTTAAAACGCATAATTTTGTAAGCCAGAATCATCTTTTGCCATACATTTCATATCCATAATAATTAAATAGTAGAACCATCATATCGCAGAAAGTTCACAGTCAGAATCATCATATCGCAGACAGTTTATAGTCAGAATCATCTTTTGGCATACATTTATAGAAAATTTATATTTAGAATAATTTTGTATTTCTTACATGCATGTTTCATGCTGCATGCATCCTTACATGCGAGCAAGTAAAATAAAAAAAAATAAATATAAGGATGAAACAAATAATAAATTGTATAAACTTGTTACGAGTCCAGAGCCTCTCACTATACCATATACATATATGTGACCACAACAAACATACAGATGATTTTCTCCGAAAGACTTTGGAATGTGCAGTGCTATAGTTATTTCGCAACCAATTTTAACTTCGAATGTTCTGTACCGTGCCCGGTGCCTTTGACGCTCCGATCGGGGAAGCGACAGGACGGATCAATCAAGATCACTAGCTATAAGTCCTAATTGTAATTTTCTATAATAAATATATTTTATACAATTTTATATTTTTTTTAAAAACGCCTACCGGCGGCCCAAAATCGTATTTGGCGCAGTCGGTAGGATAGTCGAGTCAGTGCGCGTAATCCAACTTCGATACCGCCTGATAGTCGTTTCGTCGGCGCGTCGACTATCTCTACAAAAGAATCTACGAGACCGTCGCGTAGGGCGTTCCCGCTGAACCGCCTCAGCACACCGACAGCATCCAGACATCGATGGGTCAACTTCTTCACAGCATGCAGACTACCTTGCTTATGTGAGTCATAGATTTTTAAAACACTAACCCTATTGGTTGCAAATCCTTGCGTTATCCTGTAGGAATATTCCTCACATCGGAATCTCTAGCTAGTTACAAGTTAGTTAGGTAATAAAATTAGTTTCCCAATTTCTAACATTGAAATTGATATATATAGGTATAGATAGAAATAGTAATTCGTATTCCACAAATCGGAATCTCTAGTAGGTAATAAAGTTAGTTATATTCCTTTCCCAATTTCTAACATTGAAATTGAAATTTGAATAGATAGGTATATATAGACATAGTAATTTGTATTCCTCATATCGGAATCACAATTTTTATATACGTACTTAGATAGAAACTTTTATTAAATTAGATAAAACTATATTACCAAAATTTTTCACCCACGTAATAACGGGGCAAACAACCCCGATTCTCTACTTAATACTAGAAGGTCTAGATTCCATAGGGAACTATTAGAGTCTTTATATTGTATTCCCGAAGATTCAGAAACTGAAAAGATGTCTATAAATGAAGTGACGATGCCGAGCGTAGCTTCCTCTGTGATTGCAAATTCTAATGATTTGACAGATAAAATTTGGAGAGCATTAAGATTAGTACCAGAGTTTGATGGAAATTCACATGTTTTAATAAGATTTTTAGATATTTGTGACCAAATAGTTTTAACCTATGTGGATCCAGCCCCTGGAAATGAACTAAATAATTCGGCTGTATTTAACGGCATTTTAAATAAAATTACAGGGCACGCAGCGAAAACGCTAGCTGCCAATGGCATTCCCACGGACTGGCAAAGCATTAGAACTACTCTAATTAATACCTTTTCCGACCACAGGGATGAATCTACCCTTTACACAGATTTGTCTATGCTTGTTCAAGGTTCCGACACACCTCACGTTTTTTACGAGCGCGTACAACACTTGCTTACGACCATAATGACTTATGTCCAATTGCATGAGAATATTAGTACAACTATCGAGGCGAAACGCACGCTCTATAAAAAGTTAGCGTTACAAACTTACACCAGAGGTCTGAGTGAACCTCTCGGTTCGCGAATCAGATGCATGCGACCCGAATCCCTAGAAAAAGCTTTAGAGTTTGCGCAAGAAGAGTTAAATGTGTTATATTTACAGAATAAAAATCCTCAGTCTTCCAGAAAACCAACCCCAAATAATAAATTTTCTTTTTCACCTTTTAACGTACCACTTTTACATAGACAGCCTCAAAACTTAAATACTTTTAACGCTCAATTTCCCGCGAATCAAAATAATTTTGGATTGCAACAATTACCTAATAATTTTTCTAATAATTTTAGAGTCAACCCACAAAATAATTTCAGATTTAATTCCATGAACTTGAACTCTAATAATAGACCTCAAGGTCAATGGTTAACTAAAACTCAACAGATGATGCGAGCTTTACCGCGTTCTAATATGAGTACAGGATTTAAAATTCAACCCCGTACTTATCAAAACCATCCTCAACCTATGAGCGGTGTTAGTCATCCCGTGGCACGTGCCTTACCACCCACGCCGCAACAGAATATTCACCTGCACGAAACACTCGATCCTTACGGTTCACAATCGCACGACAGTGAATGCACACCTGACTTTTACTGTGACGACTACTATGAGTATGAACAGACTATGATACCTGAAAATGACATGCAAAATTTAACGCAGCAATGCGAAATTTCTGAACAAGACGATCGTGAAAATTTTTCTATGAAGCCTCAGAGAACTGCCCCCGAATAGAATTAAATGTACAAAATAAACGTCAATTGCCGTATATCCAAATTAGTAATCCACCTTTAAAATTATTGATCGATACGGGCGCGAACAAATCATTTGTCAGCCCTGAATCAGTGCAAAATTTTTTTTCAAATTTCGCTGTTTCTTACGATCCTTTTGTAGTTACAAATATTCATGCAACTACGCAAAATGACTTTTCCATAACTATACCATGTTTTTCTGAATTTAAAGACGAAAAGCCTATAAAATTATTTATATATAGATTCCACGAATACTTCGATGGACTAATTGGTTTAGATCTTTTAGAACAATGGAAATCGAAAATCGACCTTAGTTCACACGTATTACATACTCAGTTTGCTTGCAACCCGATTCACATGTATGAAACACGCCAAAGTAATAACTTGATCGAGACAATCATCCCGGCACTATCCAGTAAATTCATTCAGATCCCGACAAATATTCAAGAAGGCGACATTTTTATAAATCGACAATCAATTAGTGATTGCTACATTACAGACTGTATTTCCGCCGCGGAAAATAGTCTTGCTTATGTGGAAGTTCACAACCCTACTCATAACGATTTAATTTTTAGTTTATCACAACCAATTCAAGCGGAAATTTTTAACGAAAATACTTTACCTATATCGGAATTATCGGAAACATCGCCCGCGCTCAGTAACAATAAGGCCGCGCGTTTCCAAGAAGTACTACCGCGATTGCGCATGAATCATATGAATGCCGAGGAAAAAGCGAACATGATCAGTCTTTGTAAAGAATATTCGGATGTATTTTATTTAGATAATGAACCGCTTACATTCACAAATAAAATTAAGCACAGAATTAAAACCTCAGACGAAATTCCCGTACATAGTAAAACTTATAGATATCCCTACGTACATCGTCAGGAAGTTCAAACTCAAATAAAAAAAATGCTTGATCAAGGCATCATTAGGCCGTCTACTTCCGCCTGGAGTGCACCTATATGGATTGTACCCAAAAAAGCCGACGCTTCCGGTAAAACTAAGTGGAGGTTAGTCGTGGATTTTAGGAAACTCAACGAAAAAACATTGGTTGATAAATACCCCATACCCAATATTACTGACATTTTGGACAAATTAGGCAAATGCCAATACTTTAGCACGCTAGATTTGGCGAGTGGCTTCTATCAAGTCGAAATGCACCCCGAAGATATTCATAAGACCGGTTTTAGTGTTTCCGACGGAAATGGGCACTTTGAGTTCCTCAGAATGCCTATGGGCCTAAAAAATAGTCCATCCACGTTTCAGAGGGTCATGGACAACATCTTAAGAGGCCTTCAGAACGTAATTTGCGTGGTATACCTAGATGACATCCTAGTTTTTTCTACTTCATTGCAAGAACACGTTTTAAACTTACAAAAAATTTTTGACAGACTTAGAGACTCAAATTTCAAAATTCAGATGGACAAATCCGAATTCCTAAAACATGAAACCCCTTACCTTGGTCATATTATCACACCAAATGGAGTAAAACCCAACCCTGATAAAATCTCAGCAATTTTGAAATATCCCATCCCTAGAACTACAAAACAAATTAAAGGATTTTTAGGACTTATTGGTTACTATAGACGTTTCATACCAGACTTTGCTCGTTTGACAAAACCCTTAACAAACTGTTTGAAAAAAGGACGTAAAATTGAATTGACTACAGACTATATTAACTGCTTTGAACACTGCAAAACTTTACTTACCAATGACCCTATCCTTCAATATCCGGACTTTTCCAAAGATTTTATACTTACTACAGACGCTTCCAATGTAGCATTAGGAGCAATTTTATCTCAAGGCTCTATTGGCTCTGATAGACCAATAGCTTATGCATCTCGAACGCTAAACGATAGCGAAATCAATTACGCAACAATCGAAAAAGAGCTCTTAGCAATAGTTTGGGCAACCAAATATTTTAGGCCCTATCTTTTTGGCCGAAAGTTCAAAATTGTAACCGATCACCAACCGTTAAAATGGCTCTTAAATCTAAAAGAACCTAACCCCCGTCTTACAAGATGGCGACTGAAACTTTCAGAATTTGACTTCACTATCGTTTACAAAAAAGGCAAATGTAACACAAATGCCGATGCGTTGTCACGCGTCGAGATACATAATAACGACATGGAATCTATGGTGGTGAACATCAGTTCCAGTTCATCATCCGCAGGCTCATCAGCGACCCTGACAGCACCCGACGAACGTGCATTCATTAGCCAAAGCTCCACTGATACTGCACCCAGCAGGAGACCTTTAAGCAGCCCTGTTGCTGAAAATCAAAATTCTAATCGAAGTGTCTCTTCTTACACTCTTACAGCCCCAAGCCCCAGCCCCTTCCCAAGCCCTAACCCCGTCCAAAGTCCAATTGCTATTTTAGACTCACCTGAAATTGAAAATGAACAAAATTACGACTTACCTTGTGAAACAATCCACACCAGCGCTGAACACCCCGTTCTTGAAATTCCTATTTCAGAAGAGCCCTTAAATAAATTCAAAAGACAACTTATAATTAACTTTACAACTAACTGCAATAAAACTAAGCCTAAAGTGACTGTACCTTTTGACACCTTCCGGAAAACAGTTGTTCAAGTATCAGAAAGTACCTTGGAACAAGATTTGATAGCAATTGTAAAAAATCATATAGACCCTAAAATTCGTACAGCTATACTTGTAAAACCATTAGATAAAATGTACTCCATTGTGCCTATTTTGCAAAGAACGTTCAAAAATTCTTCGATCAATTTAATTTTAACAAAACGCGAAGTTGAAGATATTAGTGATTATTTAAATCAGCAAGATATTATTTCAAAATATCACGATGGCAAAACCAATCATAGAGGCATAAATGAAACTTGCCTATCCCTATCACAAAGATATTTTTGGCCAAAACTTAGAGAAACTGTAACAAAATTCATAAACACATGTTCAATATGTAATCGTGCTAAATATGATCGAGTTCCCGTTCGACCTGAATTCCAAATTGTCACACCTCCTAGTAGGCCCTTCGAACAAGTTCACGCTGACGTATTGACTATAGAACAAGACAAATATCTGACTATAATTGACTCTTTTTCTAAATATGCTCAAGCATATAGACTACCAGATTGCACAGCCCCGAATATAATAAAATCCTTTGTAACACTATGTACACATCATGGCTTCCCAATAAAACTGACGACTGATAGAGGAACTGAATTTACAAATCAAATAGTGGCCGAATTCTTGAGATTCCACAAAATTCAACATCATTTCGTAGCCGCGCATGCACCGCACGAAAATGGCATTGTCGAACGATTCCATAGTACGCTTTTAGAACATTTGAGACTTTTACGAGTACAACATAATAACGAACCTGTCCACAACTTGGTTCCATTTGCACTTATTGCATACAACAGTTCCGTCCATAGTTTGACCAAATGTAGACCATATGACTTACTTACAGGACATTTTGACCCCAGGGACCCGACAGACTTTAATTTAGAAGAAAGACTTATGCAACAATACTTACAGGATCACCGTCAAAAAATGGAAACCGTTTACAAAATTGTACATGACGAATCATTTTCTAACCGCGTATCAATTATGACTAGACAAAACCTTGACAGAGAACCTGAAAAAGACTATGAAATAGACCAAGACATATATATTAAAAATCCCGCTGCATCTAGACAAAAACTTGCACCCCGCTACACTAGTGATAAAGTAATAACCAACTTACCCATTCACATATACACGTCCAGGAAAAGAGGACCAGTAGCTAAAACTCGTCTGAAACGAGATAAGAAAAATAATAACTCTGCACTTTTGCAGGACCCTCGTACTCGCCTTCGCAACAACGACGAGCCAGGCCCAAGTAGAGACCCGACAAGTGACCGACCTAAGACTTGACAGCCTATCAGAAGGACCAGGACTCTTACCATTCGAACTAGGATTGACTAGAATCATTTCCCATCAGCATATTTTCCTTGAAGACATTGACCTTAACAGAATAGAACAACAAATTAACGTGGTTAAATCAGGACTAAATGATTTAGCAAATAATATTTCAAATCATAATTTCTTATTATATAAAACCAAATTATACATATTTTTAGCAAATTAGATAAAGTACTCACTCAATTACAAAGTTTCGAACCTAAAAGAGCTAAGCGTGGTCTCTTCAACCCCTTAGGAACCTTTATAAAAAGCATATCGGGTAACCTTGATAATGAAGATGCCCTTAAGTTGGAAAATGCATTAAATATTCTAAAGAAAGAGCAAAAAGAATTATCTAACAATTATAACAAGCATATAAGTTTACATAAAGATTTAACTTTCCAACAAACTCAGTTATTAAGTAATTTGAGTGATAATCAGCAAAAGTTACAAAATGCGATTACCTACTTACTGAACGTAAGTACCGTTAATCAAGGAAGCTTATATCAATATGCTAAGATTTCTCAAATTCTTAGCATACTGAATGAAAATACCCAAGATCTCTCTCTTGAGGTATCTAGATTAGAGAATATCGTAGCTTTTAGTCGCACCAATTCTATGCACCATTCAATTATATCAATTGCACAACTTTTTAATTTGATAAGCAAATTAAAAACTCTATATGGTTCTAATTCGATCTTAGATATTGATATTAGGTATTATTATGATATAATTAGCTTAGGTTCATATTACATTGATAAGAAATTAGTTATCGTCCTGAAGTTTCCCATTTTATCCTCAATTACCTATAACCTATATAGATTATGTCCTGTACCCAACAAACATTCTTTAGTTATTATACCTCCTTATCCTTATATTGCAACCAACTCCAAGGAGTTTGTGTATATGGAGGCTGAATGCCCGAAGATCGACACGTGGTATGTCTGCAAGCAAGAAATCAATCATCAGACCCGCAACCAGCGTGACTGCATATCTCATCTTATACGCCATCAAGAAGTGGACGAATCATGCCAGACCACCTCCGTGACGCTCTTCAAAGAAGCACTTTTGGAACTAGACAGCCAGCACTACGTCATAACTTTCCCTAAGAAAACTAAAGTAAAATTATCATGTACCCGGGAAGATCAACATAAAATACTGGAAGGAAGTTTTCTCGCAACAGTTCCCCGAAATTGCAACATCAAGACTCCTGAATTCACAATCATTAATATCGACGATAAAGTTCGAGGAAAAGCGGTCGAAATAATGACGGTACCAAAACCAATGATATCGAATTCTGTGAATCGACCACCTTATTATAATCTGACTACAATTGATTTAAATAAATTGCACAATATACAACACCAAGTACTCATGGAGCCGCAGATGTCTCATGAATCATATGACCTGACAAGTATTTACCACACAACCATACCTACATACGTCATCATCTTGTTAAGTGCAAGTGCACTCGTTATTGCAGTTCGATACTACCGCAAGCACAAGAAAACTGCACGCAAAGAAGACAATCCGGTGGCGGACAATATAGCAATGTCTACGCAACAGCGTCGAGCCGCAACATTTGCATTAGACATTGGCAAATAGTTGCTCATCTAGGAGGGGAGGTGTTACGAGTCCAGAGCCTCTCACTATACCATATACATATATGTGACCACAACAAACATACAGATGATTTTCTCCGAAAGACTTTGGAATGTGCAGTGCTATAGTTATTTCGCAACCAATTTTAACTTCGAATGTTCTGTACCGTGCCCGGTGCCTTTGACGCTCCGATCGGGGAAGCGACAGGACGGATCAATCAAGATCACTAGCTATAAGTCCTAATTGTAATTTTCTATAATAAATATATTTTATACAATTTTATATTTTTTTTAAAAACGCCTACCGGCGGCCCAAAATCGTATTTAACTAGTAAGTATAATTATTAAGTTTGTTACAATAACATCAAGACATTTGTTTAAAAAGTGAGGAATGTGTACAATAATCAAGAAATACCAGTTTTTAACCGACTTCCAAAAAAGGAGGAGGCAACCATATGAAAAGAGGAAGACAAACCAAAAGACGGGCAGATGATATTAAGAAAATTGGAGGAACATTTTGGACGCGAAAAGCAAAAGACAGAACAGAATTGAAACAGCTGGAAGGAGCCTATACGTGTCACAAGACACGCTGATCACTACAGCCAAAAATTGTTTAAAAAAAACAAAAAACCGACTTCAAAAAACCTACCACTAAAAAGCAAGAAATAATATTCGTAATAATAAAAAAACGTCTATTGAAATCGGGTGAGGCTTTTAGAATAAAAAAAAGTGATTTGTCGGGTGGAATTAGACATGCGCGCCGAGGCCTAAATTGCCCGCGGCGGTGCGCCGACCGTTTATAGTCGGCGTGGCGTGGCACATATTTTTCCGGCATTATAAGTCAAATTTATTTGTTTGCGCGCCTATATGTATATCTTGCATTTTTCTGTGGGGAAAATATTTTTTCCTTAAAAACAATTCAAAGTGCCTACCTACTGACTGCCTAGCTACCCAAACTCATCTTAGATACTCATATTATGTAGATAGACTTTTATGTTCACTTGCGACTAAATTCGGACACATTCTAAATTCGGCCACTCAAACAAAAGTGTGAGTATATGCTATTCTTAAAGGGTTTTTGTACGAAAAGAAGCTTTAATATCACTCATTAGGAATTGTCAAACTGGCGGCAAGTCGTCATCTGGATTGCAGTTTGCACTCGGTAGCAATTTGACCAGCGACCCGCGTGTTTGTGCGGCGCATTGTGCAATTTTGTAGTTAAGTTCGAGGAACATTCAAGTTCTGGGGTATGTGATTTTAATAACTTACTATGAATTCTCGATCCATTGGCGTTTATACGTGAAAAAACCTTAACAAAAGAACAAATTAAAGATTTTCTCATATAATTCTATTCGTTATTAAATTAAAGCTCGCCGGAGCTAGGTCTAAGAAACTGGTGAAAAATCTAAATTCGGCTGCCTTTTGAAATGGTTGCCGAGCATAGAGTGACCATAAGTCCTATAGTCGGCCGACCATCAAACCAGCAGCGGCCGGATTTGGGCGTTACGATATTTTCTATTTTCGGCCACGTATTATTAATGTTCTTTTTTAATAATAAAGTACCTAGAGCTTATTTTTGATAAGCATAATATTAAAAATGTTCATAATAATAATAACTATGTTATTTTTGCAATCTAATATGTAAATAAAAGCTTTTAAAGTTTCTGACCTGGGTCATCCTTTATTTCACCTTTGCCGAATTTAGAGAAAAAATTGGTCGAATTGGCAAAATGGGTCCGAATTTAAGTCGTCAAAATTTTATTGTTGATAATTTTATTATTATTGTTTTCTTGTTTTTCATGTTCTTGCTATTATTATAAATAACAATCATATATGAATCGTAAGTAATAAAAATTGTTTAAAAAAAAACAAAAAACCGACTTCAAAAAACCTACCTCTAAAAAGCAAGAAATAATATTCGTAATAATAAAAATACGTCTATTGAAGTCGGGTGGGGCTGGAGTACAAATTCCTTTTATTTATTCTAAAAGCCCCACCCGACTTCAATAGACGTATTTTTATTATTACGAATATTATTTCTTGCTTTTTAGAGGTAGGTTTTTTTAAGTCGGTTTTTTGTTTTTTTTTAAACAATTTTTTATTTTTTTATTTTTAGTGTAGGTACCTTGTAGGTAAGGTATATTATACATATATGTAGAAAAATCGGCTCAGCCAAACGTAAGATAATCGCAAAGAAACATACTTAAATACGGGTCAAACTGAGAACCTCCTTTTTTAAGTCGGTTAAAAAACTACACTTAAGATATTCCTCTTCCAACAAAAAAAAATATTATCTTATTCAGTTCATAAACAAAGAAGTAATACGACCACAAAATCATACTATTTTCGTGCTTTTTTCAAAATTACTTGAAAAGTACTGAACCGATTTCCAAATTTAAAAAAATGGGACCAACTTGGGAGTGTACCTAATGTAATAACGTTTGAATCATTTCAATCGGTCCAGCCCTCTTCAAGTAATCGGTGGACATACACAAAAAAAAATATACAGACGAACATAGAACCTCCTCCTTTTTTGGAAGTCGGTTAAAAAGGAATAAAATATATTTTGTAAATATATTTTATTCCTTTAGTGCCGATATTTAAAATGTTTGTTTGCTTTGTGACAGCAAGTAAAGTAAAAGGTATGTAGCAGTGGCAAGGGGTAAAATTATGGCGAAATTGCCTCTAAAAATAGCAAGAAATAATATACAAATCATTAGATACGCATTATCATTGTTATAATAAAACACGTCAATTGAAGTGGGGTGGGGCTTTTAGAATAAAAAAAGGAAGATGTACTCCAGCCGAATGATTCGTATATTATTTCTTGCTTTTTTAGAGGCAGTTTTTTTGAAGTCAGTTTTTTGTTTTTTAAACAATTTTTTATTTTTTTATTTTTAGTGTAAGTACCTTCTGTATTAGGTAGTGTAGGTATATTATTTAGGTAGAAAAATCGGCTCAGCCAAACGTGAGATAATTGCGGAGAAACATACATACATACAAACTGAATACCTCCTTTTTTTAAAGTCGGTTAAAAAGACTACACAAAGGTATCCCTTCCCCAACAAAAAATCATCTAATTCGGTTCATAAATAACAAAATTGTCAAGTTAGTTGATTTAATATCATAGTGTTTTCAGGATTACTTGTAAACTACTGAACCTATTTGAATAAATGGGACCATCTCGCAAGAAAACTCAATCGAACAAAAAAAGAATTATCTAAATCGGTCCATAAGTGTCGAAGATACGGCGCGAACAACGAAAAAAAAAAACATACAGTCGAATTGAGAACCTCCTCCTTTTGATGAAGTCGGTTTAAAATGATAAAAAATTGTATGATCTGCATAATAGTGGATCAGTGTGGTGCGATTTCTAAAAGTTAAGCCGATGGGAGGGCATTTTCACTTTAAATGGTGCAGGTTATTTTTTCACCCTT
The DNA here is from genome assembly GCA_950108535.1 of Agriphila straminella. Taxonomy (NCBI): domain Eukaryota; kingdom Metazoa; phylum Arthropoda; class Insecta; order Lepidoptera; family Crambidae; genus Agriphila; species Agriphila straminella. Next base: position 278,824 of record OX467316.1, on the reverse strand, counting down.
AAAAATTTCATTACCGTTTTAAAACATTAAACCTATGAATAATTGTAAAGAATATTATTATTTATATGATTTATATAGAAGGACTAGGCAGAAATGGGTATTTATGTCTTAATTTAATATTTTCGAAGTACATTAGGAAAAATTGGTCCTGTTAGTAACAAAAATCAAATCGCGATAAAAATTCAACTGCTGGAAATAAAATTATAAAATGCTTATTAATGAGTTTTAATTACGTAATTAAAGAAATGAAATATTAATAATTGGGCAATTAGTACATCATTTTATTTAAAATTCAACAATATGGTCAGTTTCGTAACATACTGGCCAAATGCAAGCTTTATTTGTCGCATAACTTTTTTGATCATACAAGAAATGATAAAATTAAAATAGAATCCTAATTGTAGTTATTTATATAGTTTACAATATATTAATTAGTTATTTAGACGGAATAATTAATTATTTTTTTAAGAAAGAAGTTTAGAATTAGTTGGGACAGTTACTTACGTGACGAAACATAATTATTAAGACTAGTACACCCTGTGAGGTTAAATTCTTACAATTAATTCGTTGTTCTAATGAGTGAGATACCTCCGTATTATGGCCCCATTTTGAGTGATTTCATCACTAAATAAAATAATCTGGGTACTACCAATCCGATATCATCATAAAATTAAAATTAATAACATAATTAATAATAGTTTTTTTTAGTTATTGAGTACTATGCTTTACATGTCCGTTTTGTAACATTTTGTCCGTGCTATAGTAACGGATCAAACGGTTGCTAACAGGACGTGACGTATTTAGCTCGTTTTTTAAAGTAAAATTAAATACTCAAAAATTATTATCATAAACCTTTCAAATGCTATTTATATGCCTTCAACAGGGTTTAAATTATATAAAGCTCAAGAAAAAATATGGATAAATCTTCTGTTAATAATAAAAAACCGTTACTAACCACTATACATTTTTTCTGACCAAAATTTTAGTGACTTGATACCGTCGCATAACTGGACACACCTTTCGTTATTAACTTCAAAATGGCGTTTTATCTTTGGCATTTGTACTCGGGGTTGCCATTAAGACAAAGTTTGCCCGTTAAATTAATATTTTAATAGTAAAAAGCCCGTGACTAAGCAGATATGTCCAGTAGTCGCGAATTCGTAAGACAAGCTTTTTATTTATTTATTTAATTATTTTATTTACTAACTGATGTGAAATACTTAGTGTAACTGCTTAAATAACTATCTAACAATGGAAATAAATTCCCGCTATGCAAGCCGTGTCGTAAGAATCTTCACAAAATTAAATTCAAAGAGGCAAACTGTCGTTGGGACACCATAAAACTACACAATATCAATTCATTTTAAATTAAAATAAAATAGAAACTGTATTCTTTCAGGAGCCAAAACCCAAAACAATACAGATTATGAATAATTATGCTTTTCCTTAAAGAATACATCGATGAGACAACCGAAAAACAGCCTGCACCATTTAAAGTGAAAATGCCCGGGAATCGGCATGTATGGACCCTTCGCCACTGGTATGTGGCCTCCTTAACTTCAGCTTAGGTGCCAACGAATCATGGAAATGAGTAGGTACCTATGTTTATTATGTAATTGAAAATAATAAAGTTTACATAAAACATTAAATAAGCTAAATATCAATATTGACATCGGAATAAAGAGAAAAAATCAAGAAGAAAAATCAAAGCGCAGATATTTTGGTAACTTTGATTAGTCTTTCAGATCTTATTTCCTTTATTTGTATCTCATTATTGATATAGGTAAATAAACGATGTTTCTGGTAAACTTAATTATGTTAATTAGGTTCTATGTTTTGTTGTATGTTTTTTTGTGTATGTCCACCGATTACTCGAAGACGGCTGGACCGATTGAAATGATTCAAACGTTAAATTACATTAGGTAAACTCCCAAGTTGGTCCCATTTTTTAAATTTGGAAATCGGTTCAGTACTTTTCAAGTAATCTTGAAAAAAAAGCACGAAAATAGTATGATTTTGTGTGAATTACCTCGATTATAATGGTCGTATTACTTCTTTGTTTATGAACTGAATAAGATAATTATTTTTTTGTAGGAAGAGGGATATCTTAGTGTAGGTTCTTTAACCGACTTAAAAAAGGAGGTTCTCAGTTTGACCCGTGTGTATGTTTCTCCGCGATTATCTTACGTTTGGCTGAGCCGCTTTTTCTACATATTATAATATACCTTACCTACAAGGTACCTTCACTAAAAATAAAAAATTAAAAAATAGTTTTAAAAAAACAAAAAAACCGCCTTCAAAAAACCTACCTCTAAAAAGAAAGAAATAATATTCGTAATAATAAGGAAGTCGGTTAAAAATACGTCTATTGAAGTCGGGTGGGGCTTTTAGAATAAAAAAAATCGGCCAAGTACGTGTCGGGCCACGCGCCGTAGGGTTCCGTAGTTACCTTATATACTATACCATTACCACTATCATTTTTCGTCTGTAAAAATAACTTTGTTTTTCACAGTGTTGGTATGAATGGCAAAGTTATATTTGCGGTTTTGGAAAATATGATATATCTCGAAAAATAATTACTATATCTCGTTTAAACCAATTTTTAGTGAATATTCACATGCAAGCATTGTGAAGATCCGCTCGCTCCGCTGCAAGTGGTCAAAACACTAACCTAACCTACCTAGTGCATTAAAAGTTTTTCTTTATAGCCCCCTGCACCCCCCGGCAAGCATTCAAGCATGCATACATGCAAGCAAGCAAGCAGCATGCATGTCGGTTTTGCAGCGATTCATTTCTGTTGTTGACTTTTAGCACAACATATTGACTATTGACAATTAAATTCATACATTAACTTTTGCTAAGTTAGTATGCCGTTTGGCCCATAGGCTCAGAAAGACAGAGTCCCATCGCTCGACCAACAACGCCCTCAAGATGGTATTGTCGCTGTTTCTTACTCTGTTTAACAGAGACGCACAACGCTTTCGAATAATGGTAGAAAAGCCATCGATCAGTTTTGACATAACGTTGGAGTGTGGTCTGTGGATGGGTCGTCTTCCTTGTATAGCGATCATAGATATAGATAGCGATGCTGTGAGCTCAGTGTAGAAAGGTGGAGGTTATAATATTGGAAAATGGAGATTATTGTTTAAATTGCGAGTTGTGTTGTGATTCATTGATGGAGAATCGTGAAAGGCCTCAGAACTCACTGCGTTTCTCTAATTAGTCTTCATCCTGACCGTGCTCTGTATAGTTAACAGTCAACTTTAACTGTGAAATTGTAATAAAATGGGATTAGAGGAAACGTCTGCGAGTTTATTTTAGAAAAATATACCCACACTCAAGAATAACTGATATCGGCAAGAAATACTTGAGAAACCCATAGGTCTACTTCGACATATTAAACAATTTTTATGCCTTAAAAATATTCGTTTAAAGAAGATTCTGCCTAAAGTGTTCTGCCAAATAAATTTCGGAGCATCAAGTTTCTGCCCGATAGAGGTAACCTGTTTTTTCTTATGTTAACATGTTAAATGAAATTAATAAGTATGTTATTTAGAACGTGTGTATGTGTGTATGAATTGTGTTTTGTGTGGTTTCAGATGTTGTTTTATTGATCTTGCAAAGTTTTATGTTGATTTTTTTCCTAAATAAGGCCCTTATAGCCGTTAACTAGCGCCGCCAATTCATTTTTATTTTATACGTAAACCAGAGGCCTATTGCATAACAAAATAATTAGCTTGTAATTTGTTATGCAATACGCCCCAGGCCAGTATTAAAATAAAAAACCGGTTAAGCAAGAGCGAGTCGGAGTCGCGCACCGAGGGTTTCCGTACCATCATAATAAATACACTGCAGAGCCTGCTGTAGAATAATAAAATTATTATTGCAGTATTATCTCTTGGCCGATAGTGGAAATATTTTTTTTCTTAGTCCAGCGCCATCTCTTGACCGTTAGTGGAACTAAATTAATTTTTCTTGGGTCAGGGCCATCTGTTGACTGGTAGAGGAACTAATATTTTTTATTTTTTTATTTTTGAATTTCTAAAAAAGTATGTTATTATATTGAGACATCGTTTTATTTTTCCTGTAATTATTACAATTATACTACTATCACATAGAATTATTTCAGATTTTTCTCTCTGCAAACTACGGAGATAAGGGGGGGGGGTCGGTTTTTTTTACATTTTTCATCATAAGGTGAAAACTATGCAGCTTAAAAAAAAGGAAATATGTTTTAAAATGTGCAAACAGCGCTCTTTCATAATTGATACCCCACTTAAAATTTTTAAGACCCCTTTTCAGTCCCTGTTGTAAAAAAATAAAAATTCTTTCTTATTTGCAAAAAAGTTGGACAAACGTCATCTTTAATTATTCCAATTTTCAAGTTGAAACCATTAGTAGTTCTCGAGATATCCAGCTGTGACAGACAGACAGACACACAGACTAAGTCACACCATAAGGGTTCCTTTTTACCATTTTGGTACGGAACCCTAAAAAGGAAATGCCCTCTTAAATTGTCTATGATATATTTTTTATTAACTCTACAACACTTTTCATTCTTTCTGTAAGTTAAAAATCCATTTAAACCTGGTTGTTTCTTTTTTTTAATATTAACTTGGTTTACGAGTAATCAAAATAAATGTTTTGCTATTGACCTACCCTTAACCTGCCAAAAATGGTGCTGTGATTTTAATTAGGTACCTGTATAAGTCAACGTGATAAGGTTTCAATGTTTGAATCTTTATTTTCTCATTTTGTTTGAAAGATGCTAATTTTGTTGAAAACTTTCAAGTTTTATGATTATTTTGATACTTTTAATTGACAGGAAGACCGCTTAATATATTTATTGATTTAAAATAAGATATTTTTTATGACACATTTTTAATTCTGTGAAGACTTTTTACACGACTGCCCGAAAAGGAGTGTATTATGTGTTTATTTCATTAATTTGAACCGGAAAGATATGCAAAAATACACGTAAATGTAAATTTCTCGACAACCCGAGAAGACCCGAGAAAATGATAAGCTCGAGAAATCATGAACCCTAATCGGGAAGCTATAGAATAAAATCGTTCGCAAATTTTGCGGACAAACAAACAAACCCGAAAGCAACCTAATAGAAACGTGTTAATAAAATGAGTGTATTCAAACAGGACCCTCTTGCTCCGAAAGTCTGTTTCCATCCCGTTCGAGTCACTTTTATACCTATCGGTGTGAGAAACGCGCTGATTATAGCTATTGGTCTGCTGGAATGCACTCCGTTTATTCTTTGACCTCCTGTCATGTGGCGTGACACTACCACAGAATACATAATAGTACTAAACACACTAAACACTACCGCCATGTTGCGAAAATATTTAGAGCCAAATTTTATCTTACCTTTATGGAAAGAAAGTCCCATCTTTCCATTTAATATTTCATATCAGTATTAAAACCCTAAAGGAGATAAAGGTCTCTTAAATATATTTTTACAAACAATAAGCATTTATATTTTGTAATTATTATTATTTTATTAATAATTATTACTATTAATTGTATAATAGCTAGATATACGACAGCGACAACATAAAAAAAACTATTATAGTTAACTAGTATGGCATCATAGTTTGGGGAAACAGTGTAGATGCTAAAAAGGTATTCATGCCGACCTTGTTTCGTCTCATTGGGCATATTGACGCTGCCTTCTATATATATACTTGAGATAGCAAAGTTCGTCAAACTTAACTACGGATTTTTCATTGAAGCAAAGGACTACTATAAAAGTAACACTAGAAACCCTCATAGACTGGTATTAGATATTACGCCGCGAACTGTGTGTTTTAATAGAAATTGTTACTCAATGTGTATAAAAATCTACAATAAGGTAATCTATAAAAGTACTCCCATTTAATAAGTTCAAGATGACTCTAAGGAAATGGTTGACTCAAAATACTTTTTACTCGATTGACGAATATTTAAAATGTTAAATAAATGTATTAAATTAGAATCTTTATTTGACCTAAGTTGTAACGTAGCTGCTGTAGACCTAAACTTAACTTATGTATCTAATATTATTTGTATGCCAAATTTTGGCTAAATGTGAGAACTTCCTAACTTATAAGTACCATCTTTGTAAAACCATGTTTAACACAAATAAATGTTTCTATTCTATTCTATTCTATGTTATACATATATACACAGTATACATACATTCTGTTGAATGTTAAACAAAATGTGTAGTTGGCTAATGGTTAAAGGCGTCACTGTTAAGTACTACGATCTATTCTGTGAATGTAACATTATGCCTGAATTTTGAACATACTATCAGTAAGAGACTATAATTAGTCCGGTCGTGGGACATTAAATTTCATAAAAAAGTTTTGATAAAACTAAAAGTTTTCATTTTTGGCGAGTGTATAGATTATGTGCATTGTGAGCTATTTTTGAAAAGTTAGAAGTTTTATGCCTGTGCTTTAGGTATAGTTTAGGTATTTCGTAATATTTCGTTTAACTTCATATAATAATATATAGAATTAAAGTTTGAAATGTTGATTGTTTCATAATAAGAACTATGGTATCTTCATGTTGTACAAAAATTAGAAAGTTAATATATGTGTAACTGCGTAAATCACAAAATCACTCTTTTGTGTTCGAATAAAATTTTCAAATTTCTGAAATCTTATTTTAAGACTTTCAGTGGTTAGATTTAGCTGTTGAACAAAGTTTAGAAAGTTAAGTGGTGTGCTTCTTTGATAAATTCATTTTTCTTTCGTAATATACGCAATAATGAATTAAAAATTGATCAGATCGCTCTTACATGACCTCTTCAATGCGCTTATATGCCACACAAAAAATTAGAAAAATACATACTGTGGATTTTGTTTAATTACAGATAAATTGTTGTCGCTACAGGCCGTTGCGCCGCGCCGCCGGACGGACGCCGGCGGCCAGCTACTATACCCGCTCGCGCCATATGAATAAATTATGGCGATTGATCTGTAACATTTCGGCGTAACGTAACATTACGGCTACTTATAAGACGTGTCGACTCCTATCTGACCTATCTCTTATCCCGGAATGATATATTTTTATAATTCCACTAGCGGCCACCCGCGACTTCGTCTGCGTGGACAGTTTTTGCTATCCCTCGCGAAATACTTTTTTCGGTATAAAACCCTATGTGCTTTTCTATACCCCTGGCAACGTGTATGTAAAATTTCATTGTGATCGATTCAGTAGTCATGACGTGAAGGCGTAACAAACAAACAAACGGACTTTGGCATTTATAATATTAGTAAGGATAGTGCAACTCTAACCTACCTAGCTCTAACTAATACCTACCTAATTTATAATCAATCAATCAATCAATCAATCAATTTATTTGCAAAAATATGGTTACATTAGTTGTTACATATATAAGTCACCAGCATATTTTGTTGTTAATGTCAACGTGCAAATGTTTACAAAAAAAATTATTAGTAATTACCTAACTGTCAGAAAAAAATATTACTTGTTTAGATTTAAACAGATTAATTATTTTAAAAGCATTAAGTATAATAAATTATTCAATCATCATTATAAAAAAAAATATACAATTTACAAATAATTATGTTATCAAAATGTCAGTCTCCATTAAAATTTATTCGACACCATTTTATCGTTTAAGAAGTCATTGATAGAATAATATAATTTGTTAATTAAAAATTTAAACAATTGTGTCCTGAATTTAGTTAAAGTCAATATTTTAATTTCATTAGGTATTTTATTGTATACCCGAATGGCCATACAGTAGGCATTCCTTGAAAACACTCTAAGCCTTTGTTGTGGAATACATAAATCCTCCCCTTTTCTACCTCTGTATGCATCATACTCTTTGTTTTGTTTAAATAAATCGAAATGTTTTTTAACAAACATTCCCATTTCAAAAACATATAAACTTGGAAGTGGTAATATATTCATTAATTTGAAAAGAGGCTTACAAGAATCCAAATAACCTGCACCACAGATTGAACGAATACATTTTTTCTGGATTTTAAAAACTCGAATTGCATCCACCGAATTACCCCAAAGTATGATACCGTAGCGTAATACAGATGAAACATAACCGTGGTAAGCTACGAGAGCAGATTGTTGCGATGCTATCTGTCTGATCCTATTCAAAGCATATATAAATCTGTCAAGTTTTTTTATAATTGAGTCAATATGAGCTTTCCAGTTGCAGAGATTGTCTATACTTACTCCTAGAAATTTTGTTACATCTACTTCTTCGATTTTATTATTATTTAAATGTATGTCAATTTTATCCATTTTACTATTGATTGTTTTGAAATGTGAAAATTTTGTTTTTTTAATATTTATTTTAAGATTATTAGATTCCAACCACTGTACAACTTTCTTAAATTCAGCATTAGCTATATATTCAATGTCATCATCTTTAGCTTTGATAATTAGGGTAGTGTCGTCGGCAAATAGAATGCATGTCTGTTCAGTAATATTTGGTAAGTCATTGATATAAAGAAGGAAGAGAAGTGGTCCCAAAACACTTCCCTGTGGTACACCACATTTATTTTGTCGATATTCAGACGTAAAAGATTTTCTATATTTACCTTGCATTTTAGATACTTCTACACATTGAATTCGATCTTTTAAGTAGCTTTCTAACCAGAGGGCCTAGCCAAAGTAACATTGGCAAATCTTCGTTATCGCTTCGCTTTCGAAACATGTATGGGATTGACATAAGGTTTCGTTAACAATCGAATTTTAAAACGTCAAATCCATACATGTTTCGAAGCGAAGCGATAACGAAAATTTGCAAATGTTACTTTGGCTAGGGGGGCTGGCCAGAGCATTACCCCTTATGCCGTATCTTTCTAATTTATTTAAAAGTAGCTTATGAGATACGAAGTCAAATGCCTTGGACATGTCTAAATATATCGCTAATAGTTTCAGTTTAGAGTCAAGGCTATGCGTCAAATGTTTTATTAGGTTAAAACAAGCAAGAATTGTGCTTCGGCTTCTCCGAAAACCATATTGTTCCTCCTTGAATATTTTATGAAGTGTGATAAAGGCATAAATTTTATCATACATGACCTTTTCAAAAATCTTTAACATTATTGGAATTAATGTTATTGGTCTATAATTGCACATTTCATTATATGCGCCATTTTTATGTAACGGTTTAACCACAGATCGTTTTAATGCTGTAGGGAAGTGACCTTGGACAAGGGACAAATTAATTATGTGAGTAAGTGGAGTACAAATATACTTGGCACTTTTTTTAATGATATCCGTACTTATGTTATCGTAACCGGTAGAAAATGTATTTTTTAGATTCATTATTATCTTATAAATATCGTTTTCGTTAACTGGTGTCAAATAAATACTATTTGGGCAGATAGGAACATTACGTGAAGCATTAAATATGTCAGATTTATTTTCAAAATTATTTTCGTTAGTCTCCTTAATAAAATATTCATTGAAATTGTCACTTATTTCTACGGGATCATTAGTATAAGAATTGTCATTTAATTTTATTTCTTCAATGTCATTTTTTATGCCTTTACTATTAACATTATATTTTATTACGTCCCACGCTGCTTTATTAGTATTTTTTGCATTCGAAATGTAACGAGAATTAGTGTTACGTTGTGCCTGATCAATGCATTTTTTTAATATTTTTGTATAGGAAATGTAATGGGATTTCTTTGCATTCTTATTAGATGGATCTAGTCTATATTGAAGGTATAGCCGTCTTTTGTGGATACAGCATTTTTAATACCTTTAGTCAGCCAAGTATTTTTAATAGGTTTCGCAACTTTTTTAACATTAATTATTGGAAAACATAGGTCAAAAAATAGTTTCAATATGTCATGAAAAATATTAAAGGCTTTTTCAGTGTCCTGTTCTTGTAGAACTTCATTGAAGGTCAATGACGATATGCATTCTATAAACTTTTTAATATTATTATTGTTCATATCACGCTTTTTCTCAAACCAAGTTTTTTGTTTTTTTTGGTACTTTGGCACGGTCTCATGTTCAAAAGTAATAGTCTGGCATGTCTCATGGTCTGATAAACATTTATAGTGCACTTTAGGTGTAACGGTATTATTAATATTGCTGACAATGAGATCCAGACAAGCTTTTTTTCGAGTCGGCAGTTTAATATGATTAACCATGTTGTGGTTGCTTAAAATACTAGTCAGTTCCTGAGATTCTTTATTCCAGTTTATTCCAGTCACCACATAATATAATGTTTTTGTTACGTTTTCGTGATAGTCTATTAAGTAATAATTTAAGTTGTTCAAAAAATATGTCAATTTTAGATGATGGTGTTCTATATATACATACTATGATTAGATTATATGGCAAAATTTCTAGGGCACAACATTCAAATGAGAATGGAATTGACTCTTTGACATCATAAACTTTGTAATCTAACGTGTTTCTTAATAATATACAACTTCCACCTCTTCGTTCTGCTCTACAGAAGGTTGTGGCAACGTTGTAACCATTTATGATTAAATTGCTTTGAGAACCTTGTTTCATAAATGTTTCCGTTAAGCATAAAATGTCAATATCTCCTAGTTCATCTTTAAGTTCGCTTAGTGCTTGTTGAAATAAGTCACGTTTGCTGAGAATACTAGCTATGTTTTGATGCACAAAGGTTATTCGGTTTCTAGTCACGAAAAAACGTATTGTCCGAGTTGGTTACATTAGAATTTGAATCACTACGTTTAAAGTAAAATGGTATTTTTTTTTGTATCAAAACTTTTTTCGGACAATTTTTTTTTGGATTCTCTGATACTTTACAATTTATCAAAAAAGATTTAATTTGTTTTGGTGCAAGATATTTGTTGTAATATAAAATAAAATCTATTTCGCAATTTATTTTAAAACATAAATCATTTAAATATTTATTTTTGTTTGTTAAAAAGCTTTCTGAATTTATTTCTAAGAAATTACAATTAGGGTAGCTTTTGGTCAATAATTTAATGTTGTAATTTAATAAGTCTGTGTTCAAATAAGCATTGTATTGAACATTAATAATAAATACTTTATGGTGTCTTAATTTATATAACGCAATTCCCAACTCTGAAAATAATACATATGGATTTTTGTCATTCATGCCTAATGCCAAAATGATTACATCATCTTTACATAATTTATTGACTATTTCATCACAGCTGGTCAAAATTTGAGTACTTGTAGCTTCCGGTTTCACTATAGTGGTGATGGTATACGAGTCGCTTGATAGATGTTTTCTCCTAGTATATATTTTTTGCGATAAATTTTGTATTTGTTCGTCACCCAATATTATCACTTTCGATTGAGACAAACACTCTTGATCTGTATTATGGGAACATGTGCCTCCATCTCGTGAACCTGTTTCGTTTTCTTGTGGCTGTGATAACTGAGTCATGCTTTGTGTGCTTTTAGCGCTATCTATCATATTCGTAGCTATATTTTTCGATACGTTAACGGTGTGCTGCGGTAAGGTATCTGTCGAATTTTGCAACAAAAAAGGTGAGGTATCGATAGTTTCTTCATTGTGTATTTGTTGTTTTTGTGGCGTATTAAATAACACTGTTTTAAACATATTCAGCGGAGATATTCTAGAAGTGTATTGTGTATTTATACGTATTATTTTTCGTCTTAAAGGTGTCATAGTGTTGGTGTTTCTACCTATGTCACATGTAAGTTTTTTTAACGTAATTATTTGCTTTTCTTGTCCTGATATTGTAATTTTTAGGTTAGTATTTTCTGAGTTCAAATTTTCTATTTCTTGTTCTGCTTGTTCTAACTTCATTCTAAGGGTTTCGATTTCTTGTACATACTCATTACTATTAAAACTTGTATTGTTTTGTATTTCACTAAATGTGCTTAGCATCGTTGCGTCCAAAATAGTGGAGTTTAATGCATCTTGTGTGATGGTTGATAAATCGAAGTCTGATTTTGCTCTCGGCAGTTTGTTGCGTATTGTAACGTTTTCCATTTTTGTTATTCAATATAAATATAGCAGTGTATGTATGATTCTAATAGGTACTATTGTGTTTATCGTTGATAGAATGATTGTCAGTCTGTTTACACCAGACTATTTACTAGGTATGCTAAAACTACTGCATAATATGTTATTAGATTGCTATATTGGTGATGTCTTTCAGGTATGCTTCTTGACTATATTATTATGCTGACAATCTTTGTCCTTACAGCTATAAATAATAATAAAACAGCTGTTTGTACTCACTCGTCAGCTGATGTTTGAATGAGGTAACGGTATATCAACTCACTTAATTTATGAATTTTTCTTCGTTTTTCACACTGTTTATTCGTTCTTGATGTTAATTTGCTTTGTTCCGAAATTTGTTGAATAATGCTGGTGACGAAATGTAATATTATATTCGTTTTTTTGTTTGTAAACAGCACTTCCCATTTAGAGCAAATTTTCACTGTTATAAACGTATGGATTTTGTTGCAAACACTCATAGACTTGATTTGTGTTGTACTAAGTGATTTTAGGTCGCTTTTAACGCAAAATTATCAGAATTATTATTTTTAAAGATTTTAAATATGCACAGACGATCTTATAGCATGAGCGGTGGCGCCCTCTTGCTTCAGTCATTATACAACTGCCACATATGTAGATAGGCCCTAAAAGACGACAGTAATTTTATGAAATGAGCTACAGATGTAGGTAGGTACATAGATAAATAAAACAAATTAGTAGGTTTAAACAATTTGATTAATACTTTTTCAAGTATATTTTTATCAAGTACCTAGTTTTTACTAGGCAAGTTATATTTGCTTCAGTCAGAGTCAGAGATTGGCCAATCAACTTTTAAGGCACTCCGTTCTTGTCCCCGCTCAATAAAAAAATATATTATTACATACAACTCGGTGTAAACCTTACATTTTTCTACATAAATCTAAAATTAGATGCATTTAGCAATGCGAGAACAAACAGTTTACAATATTTTTTCCAAATTTGAACGTTTTATAGCCAGTATCTCCCCATCGCTCCCCATACAAAGAATCTGTGTTACCTGGCATAGCCGGTCAAAGCAAATCATGACAAATCTTCAAAATATTGTATCAGAATACCCAATATTTTACACATATTTAAGTTCTATATTGAATAATCCTTTATTTACAATACATAGTTTTGATAATTTTGCTTAAACAATATTTTATTAATATTTCCGAAGGTTTGTCCCCAACAATGTCTAAAAAATCAGGAGGCTTACCATCACCTTTTAGAAAACCATCATGTTTTATGAACGTTTTGTTATATGCTTACAATAAGATTTTTCAAATTCGTACCACAACCTGCACAAAGTAATAATACTTTATTCCTGCCAAAGAACGAATGATGTTGCGAAATTGTCTATTCCCTGCTAGCCATCACTACGGCTTATTTGCTATCTACACTTGACACTGGCAGAAATTACTTCCAAGAGGAAAGTAGATTGCCAAAACAAAGGGGTTGGCAACTGTCAAAGTGGCGCTAGCATAGCTAGTTCCCAAAACATAATAATTTTATATGGTGTATGGAAGAAAACAATTCCAAATAATATTATGACTCGCTGTATTGTACCAAAATGCTCTGAAATTGGAGTACATCATATTCCCAAAGATAAAAATATTCGTCGGCGTTGGTTAAAGCCATACGCCGTGTCAATTTAATTCCGAAGCCTAGTTAGAGGTTATGTTCAAAACATTTTGTGGACAATGACTATGAAAAAAGCAGTAAATATACAGGTAAGCTGTTTAAATTAATAATGAAATACCAAAAAGTATATATTTTGAAAGATCAGTTATAATAGAAATTCTTTTTTGGAACAATAATAATGTTGACATAATTTTTTGTTCTAGGTGTGGATCATCAACGTAAATACCTTAAGAAAAATGCTGTTCCATCTATTTTTCAATGGAATATACAACCGGTTTCAGAAAAGGCAGTTGCAAGAAAGATAGATTAGAGTCCCGGGTCCCGGAATCTCAGAAAGAAACAGCTTTTTCAAATGCAGATGCCGTCAACATCTCAGTGCTGTGAGGACATAGTGCCGCTTGTAAAAGATAGCAGTGTGTGCATGCTGCATGGACAGTAATGTATCTCATGTGGTTGAATCTGAGATGAATACTACTGTTCCTACTCCACTTTCATTAGAAAATAAAACAAACCAAGAAACTCAAACTCCACATATAGTTACTAAGAATATTCTCAACTGAGCTTTGCCTTTTACTTGCAGACCAGAAATTGGCTTGTTAAAGGGTACATATCGAAAGGCTTATTGGGTTAACTAAAACATATTTGATATTGCAAAATAATTTTAACCATTTTTATGTGCCCTTAGCATCAAAAATATTTTCAATATGTGTCATGTTGTGTAACTTTAAAGAAGGGATTGTAAATAAAAACTGATTACAATATTATAAACAAGTGTTTTATTGCATTAAGAGGTCTGTCACATTTTTTATAGAAATAAAATATTCCTATGATTAGGTACCTACTTACTAAGATAAATAATGCTTATCATAGTCTTATTAGAGGTGGTAGAGTTGTGTGGCTATTAATATCCAAATAAGTTTCTTCTGATGGTAGCTGCATTGTTGGATCTTCATCATCACCATCAGGACATTCAGGACGCCAGAAATGAAAGTTTTTGTCATAAAGCTCCAACCTGAAATAGGATATGGTTGAACAATTTTTTTCCATATTTTGACTGTAGTTTGCAACCTAAAATTAATACTGCTCGATAAACCAGTTACTGATTGAGTAAAAAACAGCGTCTGTAAAGTAGAATAGAAGATTTAGTAGAGAAATAAAAACACCTTTTAACAAGATCTGCTTTTTTTCCTCGTAAAGAAGCACCACGTTTTATTAATTCATCCTTAAGTTCTTTGACTTGCCAGTGAGTGTACATGGTGTCTTGAGGAATGTAACAACATAGATATCACTATTAACGATACCCTATGAAGTCAAGAATGGAGAAAATATTTTTTTAAGTTGTAAACAAACGCAAAACAAAACCATGACCGATGCACTTGGGAACTAACTATGCTGGCGCCATCTGCGTTTAGTTTTCACTGGCCAACCCCAATGTGTAAGCGCGCTTGTGTTTGAACTTTGTAAATTAATAAATTTTTATATTTTAAACTTAAATGTCGGACTTAAAGTAAGTAAATACAGATTTCCTTTCATCACCTTTAAACGCGCGTATTATTTCTTATTATACGACAATAAAATTACAACTTCTATGGGAGTTTCTAAATTCCAATAAGGATATTGCTTCGGCCTATAATAGGTCGTTGCAGGCTAAAGAATACACTCGCACAGAAAATGCAACGAAATTACAGCAACAGCAGCAGCTAATTTTACAGGGGACTTCAGCAGAGGTTTCAACTCCTCGATGATGTTATAAACCAATTTCTTGGTAAGTCGATAACGTTTCACAAACTCAGCATCCTCTAATTCGAAGGGATCACTTTCTTCAACGCAACATTAGTCGACGCTGCCTTCGATTTCTATTAGTTTCTGCGTTATCGGCTGCCAAAAACTCAAATACTTCGTATTCACTTCACTGTCCATCCGAAAACAAGTGTGTCCATCAGCCATTTTTGATGTCCCCACTGCTGGGGCACAGGCCTTCCTTATGGGTGGTAAGGAGGATGGGCCATAACCCACCACGCGGGCCCAATGCGGATTGGTGGGTGTTAACGACTGCAAATGCAGCCGGGACCAACGGCTTAACGTGCCTTCCGATGCACGGAGGAGCTCGTGATAATAAATTTTTGGTCAGCCATCCCATGACTGACCCTTGCGAACGTTGCTTAACTTCCGCAATCGCTGGGCCAGGCGCTAAACCACTGCGCCACCGAGCTCCTCCGAAAACAAGTATTTGTTATCAAATAGAAATGAAACATAATAACTATAATATTACATTCACAATGAAGAACAATATGTATAAAAACGTTTCACTTACTGTTTATGACGCAATTTCCAATTTCTAAATAAAATAACTCAAAATAGTTTTGTTTCCGTCGAGAAAAAGCAACTTTTTTAAGACTGCAAAATTTCTCAATATTTGACACAAAAATTGTTTAAAAAACAAAAAAACCGACTTCAAAAAACCTGCCTCTAAAAAGCAAGAAATAATATTCAAATCATTAGATACGCATTATCATTGTTATAATAAAACACGTCTATTAAAGTCGGGTGGGGCTGGAGTACATATTATTCCTGTTTTTATTCTAAAAGCCCCACCCGACTTCAATAGACGTGTTTTATTATAACAATGATAATGCGTATCTAATGATTTGAATATTATTTCTTGCTTTTTAGAGGCAGGTTTTTTGAAGTCGGTTTTTTTGTTTTTTAAACAATTTTTTTATTTTGTTATTTTTAGTGTAAGTACCTTCTGTATTAGGTAGTGTAGGTATATTATTTAGGTAGAAAAATCGGCTCAGCCAAACGTGAGATAATCGCGGAGAAACATACATACATACAAACTGAATACCTCCTTTTTTTGAAGTCGGTTAAAAAGACTACACAAAGGTATCCCTTCCCCAACAAAAAAAACATCTAATTCGGTTCATAAATAACAAAAATTGTCAAGTTAGTTGATTTAATTTCATAGTATTTTTAGGATTACTTGTAAACTACTGAACCGATTTGAAAAAAAATTAAATGGGACCATCTCGCAAGAAAACTCAATCGAACAAAAAAAGAATTATCTAAATCGGTCCATAAATGTCGAAGATACGCGCGAACAACGATAAAAAAAAAAATAAAAAAAAAAAAAAAAAAAAAAAAAAAAAAAACATACAATCGAATTGAGAACCTCCTCCTTTTGATGAAGTCGGTTAAAAACAATAATGCTAGCTGTCAAAAGACACGTCGTGGTACGGTTTAAGTGAACGATTGAACGATGACGTTACAAAACTTCCAACGGAAACATTATTACAATAATCATACTTTATGAAGGTCGTGGTACGAAATAGCATGGTAAGAATGTTATAATACTGCGCTAAGACATGGCAGTAGGCACCCAGGGCTCCTGCGTTACCGTTAATAATTGGTGATGGTATTAGCATGAAGGTCCTATCTAGCGTCGTTTGAATTTCCCCTTGTCTAACTTTACGTACGTTTTGTCATTCAATGTCTTTCTAGCGATAGCTCTCGAGGAGTGTGTGTGGGTTTATCGTTGTTCTGCTGTGTTACGTTGGAAATCACGATAAGCTCATGGATTATTTTATTATTATTACGTTATGATATTAACTTTAATATCGGGTTTTAAGATCAAGTTGAAATAGTTGTTTGATATGCAATGTTTACTTACTTATTTGTACTTTTATCAATGTTTTCCATCGCGTTACCGGTAACACCAGAGAAATATCTGGTAACACCAGGGAATTTATGTACTGTACGTATATATCTATATATATAAAATTCAAAGTCCTGACTGACTGACTGACTGACTGAGTGAGATATCAACGCACAGCCCAAACCGCTGAACCTAGAGACTTGAAATTTTGCACATAGGTTCTTTATGAGGTTCAGGGGTGCACTAAGAAAGGATTTTTCAAAACTTACCCCCCAAAGGGGTGAAACGGGGGTCCAAAGTTTGTATGAAAGTCCCTCAGTTTT
The DNA here is from genome assembly GCA_950108535.1 of Agriphila straminella. NCBI lineage: Eukaryota > Metazoa > Arthropoda > Insecta > Lepidoptera > Crambidae > Agriphila > Agriphila straminella. The sequence continues at coordinate 261,201 of OX467316.1, read as the reverse complement.
GAAGCTAGGATCTTCAAATTTTATGACTAGGCTAACCATTGAAAATTAATAAATACGGGTCTCAGCGTTTTTCAAAATTCTGCCCCCGAAGGGGTCAAAAGGGGGATTAAGTTGTGTTTTGAAGAAAATCCTTTATTTTCAAAGTAAAAATCGCTAAATTTATAATTTAGGCTTATGGATGGAAATCTAACGCAACGTATATTGTTATTGTTAGTATTTATAGGGATGAAATGGGGGTGAAAAGGGGTAAAAAAAAACAAAAATAGATATGGATGTCGTTATTGGGGTTTTCTGGGATGACGATTGCAAAAATGACATTTATTTTGAAGTCCAACACGGTGGACATGATTTGACCCCTAAGGGGTGAAAATGGGGTTCAAATTTTGTATGGAAAAATAATATAAAAAAGACATTACAACTTTAAACTTCGTAGGAGCACATCTAAAAATAAATAGGCAAACATATATTTTGTAATTTTGAAAATCAACCACTTAGGGGTAAATGGGGTGAGTAAACATAAAAATCGATATTGATGTCGTTCTTGAGGTTTTATGGGATGGTGATTGCGAAAATGAGATTTATTTTGAAGTCCAACACGGTGGACATGATTTATTAACCCCTAAAGGGGTGAAAATGGGGTTCAAATTTTGTATGGAAAAAGAATATAAAATAGACATTACAACTTTAAAATTCGTAGGAGCATGTCTAAAAATAAATAGGCAAACACATATTTTGTTATTTTGAAAATCATCCCTTAAGGTGTAAATGGGGTGAGTAAACATGAAAATCGATGTGGATGTCGTTCTTGAGGTTTCATGGGATGGTGATTGCGAAAATGACATTAATTTTGAAGTCCAACACGGTGTACATGATTGGACCTGGACATGCACATCCAGGGGACGGGGACGGGAACGGGATACTAGTATCTGTGGATAAAATTCTGAATATTATAAACTAGCTTCCGCCCGCGATCCGCGTGGACATTCGATAAAATCCTCATGTTTAATTTCATTAACTTCTGATCAACCGTTTTTACGTGATTAGGCTGGTCTCCACCAAGCGAGCAGCCTCGTGCGAGGCCCGTGCGGCAAACGTCCTGCCTCGCGAGGCAGCGCGCTTGGTGGGAACCCGCCTAATCACGTAAAACGGTTGATCAGAATTTAATTAAATTAAACATGAGGATTTTATCGAATGTCCACGCAGACGAAGTCGCGGGCGAAAGCTAGAATAATATAATCAACCTTTCACTGTATTTTTCACTGTAGTGAAGTAAATTAATGGTTGGTTTTACATTTACAATTTACATTTACACTCATTATCATCATCTTATCTTCTGTGTAAAAAACCAAAAATCTCCACAACAATCGGTCCTGCGTTGCCCGTGTAGCAGCACCTACTTATACGCCGCACATTACCATACCAAACACGATTGCAACAAGATTCATCACCGTGTGACTAGATGGCGCTAGTGTCGAATAAACACAAAGATTAGTAAGGAATAGCATCTCGTAGTATGGAGAATATTTATGGAGAAACCTACATCTCGCTAACGACGTTAAGTCAGCGACGCGACGGACTATAATGGAAGATCTTCCTCCGGGCTTGGTGAAGCCCGGAGGAAGATCTTCCATTTGGCCTTCCTACTAGTGGTCACCTCTCTCCATACCTACCATACTTCATTCACTACACTGGTGACCCCAACGGAGCACATCAAGCACCTTCAGCAACGCAGCGCAGCCATCACTCCCCATACCTTATCCCAGCATCCGCAGCTGTCACACTGCAAGCAGAAGCACAGCAAGCCAGGCCTTCAAGGTTCCATCGCAGCATCATTGACGACGCTTTCTTGGACCTTCGGGCAACGTTGTCATTTAGGTTATATTTACCTAAAATCTTTGGTATAGCTTCATAATTTTCACTTAAATTGCCCCAGATTGTAATCCTAGACTCCTTAGGCAGAGTATTCAACAACAAAACTAAAGCGAGTATTTTTCTGTAAACGAAACTGAAACGGTAACGATTTAGTTTTGGTTTTATCGTTGAAAATTAGCGCGATGGTCATGGTCTAATGGTGCCTTCTTGGGAACCAGCTTGTTTGGAAGGTTGGAAGTCATCGAATCTGCGAGGGAATAGAAATTCCCGATCTCCTTCAGACTTATTATTTAACTCTATATGTTCATCTCATTCCCACACTTTGGGAAGCACTACTGAGATATTAAAACATTATTTCCTAGTATTTTAAGATCTTGACTATAAGAATTACATCATTAGCAAAACGAAGGCCTCCTAGGTGCTCGCCATTGATGCTGATGCCGAATTAATTCCAGTCCAGAAACCTAAAAAGATACATTACGGCTCCTTGTCTTGTTGTTATCTCGCCGCAGTTTGATGAGGTTTGAGCTCTGTACCCTTAGCACGAACAGCTATCGAGAAATCTTACGCGCGTAAAAAAATACTACTCGAATACGAAAGCTAGCAAAATCGGCAGCACGAATTTTACAGAGCTGGGTTACGTTAACTCGATAGTAAATTCCACACACCATAAAGTTACGTCGTTTAAAGGTAATGTAACACAATCCAATTATCAAGCCAATTGAAGCAAGGTGCGTTCAGTAGCCATGTTAAATATCTATCTATATCTTGTCTATATCATAAATATGTAAATTATAATTCAATCAAGCTGTTTATCATCATAATTTTACATTTATTATTCTTATTATTAATAATAAATTTATTTGCAATATTTATTTCCTTTAATAACTTTAATTAATTTGCAAATAATTATAATAATTTATAAACTGTGCATGATTTTGCCCATGTATTGAACGGTCATTGCACCTTTGCGCGCCGTGCCCGTGATTGGTTTAAAAAAGAAGGTAGGTATGGTGGATGTGGGCGATACCGTGGATAGCGTAAAATGACGAGATTTTTATTTTGCAAATTTCTATGTCTAATGAGAACAATTTAAGTAATACTGCCTGTGGATAATTCAGCGGCCATGTCATAGTTCTCAAATTTAATTGGCACGTAGTGGCGCTGTACTAATTTCCAGACAAAATTGTGAGATTCGAGTAATTTTACGTGCGTTATTTTTCTCGATATTTTTAAAATAGAATCAAATATCAATATAGTCGAGTTTTCAGCAATTTTAAAAATATACCATGTGCCCAGTCATCCAGATTATTATGGGCCTCAAGGAAAAATGCGCTGTAGGCATAGATCTCATCTCAAGCAAAATTATAAAACGATATCTTTCATTTTTGGCCAAACCCATCACACATATTTGTAACCTATCCATTTCACAGGGCGTTTTCCCCTCCGCTTTTAAAGAGGCACTTATTAAACCAATTCACAAGTCCGGTGAAAAAGACTGCGTAGACAATTATAGGCCCATCTCCATATTGTCTGCGCTATCCAAAATTTTAGAGCGTATAATGAATGAGAGATTAATAAAATTCCTTGAATCTCACAACCTACTCTCGTCACACCAATACGGCTTTCGTGCTGGCATTTCCACCAATGATGCGGTCCATGATTTGGTAAACTCTGTTATCACCACGTTGGATGGAAAAAGAAAGTGTGTCACAATATTCCTTGATCTCGCGAAGGCCTTCGACACCGTCTATATCCCTCACCTTCTTTCCAAATTGGAGAACATAGGAGTAAGAGGCCTCCCCTTGAAGCTGTTTAAGGACTACCTGTGCGATAGGACCCAACGCGTTAAAATAGGTCAATGGACAAGTGACGAAGCTACTGTTTCCTTTGGGGTGCCGCAAGGCAGTATTATCTCTCCCACGCTGTTCCTTGTCTACATCAATGATCTGTGCCAGCTCCATATCAGCGGCGGTGAAGTTTTCACTTTCGCCGATGATACGGCCCTATTCTTCAGCGGGGACACCTGGAACGACACCTTTCAAAAAGCGCAAGAAGGGTTCAACACAGTTAGGGAATGGCTTACTGCTAACTTGTTGTCTTTAAATGTGGCTAAAACCAAATACGTTGCTTTTGCACTCAAGTCCAATCAGCTTCCACCAGATACTCTAAAGGTCATAGCGCACGAGTGCACATCTAGGCACCTAAATTGTTCTTGTCCAGCTCTCCAAAGAACGGAAAGCATAAAATATTTAGGGGTTATACTAGACCAAACGCTCTGCTTCAAGCCCCACATTCAGGCACTAGTTCCAAGACTCCGCAAACTTACATACATATTCAGGTCCCTAAGACACATTGCTGACCGCCATATAATAAAAATGGTCTACTATGCACTATGCCAATCTCTGCTCACGTACTGTGTTTCTTCCTGGGGCGGTATAGCAAAGACCCACCTTCTAGAAGTAGAAAGAGCCCAACGCTCCATTCTCAAAGTCGCTGCCGGCCTTCCCTACCGTTACCCCACGACCGACCTGTACAAACACTGGGACGTTCTTTCAGTGAGGCAATTATTCATCTTTGGCGTCTTGCTGAAACAGCACTCGCAGTTAACCTATAATCCCGAACTGCTAAAGAACAAACGAAGAAAGGCAAAAGTCTGCCCAGCCCAATCCCTAAATATGGCTACTTCTCACAATTTCTTCTGCTTCCTCGGACCCTACCTCTATAATAAAATAAATGAACAGCTCAACATTTACCCTCTTCACAAATTCGCTTTCAAATCCCTAGTTACCCAATACTTAAAATCACTGGACTATACAGAAACGGAAAATCTACTTAAACCCATACAGTAACTACATAAATACTTGATTAAGAAAATTTAGCTCATATTTAAATATATATTACGGTTGAATGAATACATTATCTTGTCTTTGTCCACTCTCTTGAGAAATAGCATTCTTACTCCCTCCCCCTCTCCTCCACAACCCACATACACGAACACTCTCACACACGCACATACACACACACACACACACTCACTCACACACACACACACAAACACACACACACACGATACCAATTGGGATACCAGCTCTGCAACCCCCAACTTCTTAAATATTTAATTATTACACTTTTAGAAACCTATGTTCTTAGTTAAATATTTTTACCTTGTTTTTGCTTTTGTAACTAAGCATATAAAGTGTTTTTCCTTTTTTAACATTAAATACTGTCACCTCATAAACCTAAGGTTAACTGCGGGTGGGGCCTAGTTACCTGTAGCTCAGGTTCCTCTGGAACCTATTTTGGGGACTAGTCTCTTCCTTTAAGTTATAAAACTTTATCCTAAGCTACTAATGTAAAAGAGAAAATAAATGCTTTTTATTATTTATTATTATATTATATTATATATTATATTATTATAGTCATTAATGTACAAATGAAAAGACGTGAAATTAAGCTCAAACTTATCGTAAAAAAAATAGTACGATGTTTTTTATAAAGGGTTACAGGTAGGTTTTGCCGAGAAAAAACACTTAAATTGTAAAAAAAAAAAACATTTTCATACATGGGACATAGCGAAAATATGTTATGTTACATTGTGTTTTCGCTATGTTCCTGTTATGATTTGTGATCTGGTTAAGTTAATATAACTTCGTGTCTAGTTTCAGCCTACCACTATCAGGCAAGAAATGACGCTGGTCATAGTACAGATCTAAATTTGAGTCTAGTAGGAAGGCATATTTATGAGTAGGTACTTATATCTAGATACAACAGGTTATTAAAATTTTCCACTCTGCAGTTGAACATGGTGGTATAGTTGTTAAATTTATAGGTTGGAAGACAAATTATTATATTGGTGTGATGAAGAGGTTTAAATATTTTCAAATCATGAAGAGTGAAGTTTTTCAATTTGGAATGTATATTAGCGCACTTGTATGGGATATTTGTTTTGTGGAATATTGAAGTGGCGGATGTCGCAAAAGGTGCTCTGACACTAACATAACCCGCTCATATGTTATCATTTAATCAAAATATAATTAGAAGTACTGCCGCATAGCTCGCAAAGTTTTCGAAATGTGCCAAATAAAGGTATACTTTCTTGACATGTAAAATGGTTTTAAATAAATTGTTTTTCTTAAAAAATCTCTGATTGATCCGAAACAAGTTAAAATCGTGCAATATCATGCCGGTATTCAACACAAAAAAGAGTTCGTAGCCACAGCCGTAGCTCACCAAACGGCGAAAAATTAATAATTTTAGATGTTTTTTTTTCAAAATTTTAATTAAAAAGTATATTGCTTTTTGTTTTATTCTTCACTCTGTATAATGTAAAGTACTTTACGATTTCCTCAATTTTTAGTACCTGTTATACATTTACCAAAATCCCTTACTTTCAGAATTTATAATTTTTAATGACCATGCGGGCAGTACTTCCAGTCAAAATTCATGTTTGATGTCCTGATAATATTATTCTAAATGTAGTAAATGTAGTACAGGGCACTGCTTCCGCACTCCGCCGTATCCAAAACGTAAAAAAACCGGCTAAGTGCGTTTCGGGCCACGCGCCGTAGGGTTCCGTAGTTACCTTATACCATACTATATTTAATACCATTATCATTTTTCGTCTGTAAAAATAACTTTGTTTTTCACAGTGTTGGTATGAATGACAAAGTTATATTTGCGGTTTTGGAAAATATGATATATTATCTCGAAAACTAATTACTATTTCTCGTTTAAACCAATTTTCTTTGAAATTTTTTATAAAGATCTATAGCATATTTTTTTTTTATTTTCACTCTCTTATTTCAAAAGTTAGAGGGCTTCAAAAGTTCCAAATTTACGCTGTTTGTTTTTGAGGAGTTCCGTTGTGTCTTCGTAGTCCAAGTCTAGTCCAGAACGTTCCATCGCAGACCATGATTTGGTTTGTTTTGGATTATCATAAACCTACCAAAATCTAAATCACTTTACATAATACTATTTGACTTTGATGAGTTTCCTTGTTTATCTTCGAAGTTCAAAGTCCAATACCGATGAAATTAATTGAAGTATATACCCTTTCAAACAAGAATCATCTAAATCCGTTCATATACAAAGATGTTATGTCCGAAATTCCGTAAAAACTCGTGCGATAGCAAGCTAAATAATTGATATTTTCAGGATTATGAAAAAAATAGTACTAGCCAGATCTCTGTAATTTTTTTATGGGACCACACACGAACTTTGTTCTTTTAGATGAAAAAAGAATTGTATAATCTATACTAGAAGAAATTCGACGATTGTCACGTTACGGAAGGTAACAGATCAAAATTTGAAAGAAAATAAAAAGATAAAACTGAAATCCAGAAATTTATTACAAGATGTCACGTCCTAGGGTTACAGAAATTACGAGCTACTATTAGGCTAAGTAATCAAAACTAACGAAGTGTTAAGTTAGGGCGAAGCAGGATATGTAGTGGCGGTCGCACTGGAACGTCCAAGTAGCGGGAGGCGCTCGAGGTGGTTACAGGGCCCCGGCGGATCACATGAGGGACGCGCAGGTGGACCAGGCAGCCCAGGTGGTGGCGCGGGACAAGGTGGGCAGCGAGACTCGACGACGGTCGTTGACGTAGTCAGCCGGTTAACGTAGCGGCGTGGGTAGAGCGTGCTTCTGCGTGCGTGTGTAGGGCAGACGGGAAGATGCACGACGTCTAAGTGGTCACCGCCGATGTCAGAGGACCGTGCCTCGTTAGTCCCAACCGCTGTTCAGACTTGACTTTTCACGTACTTATACAGTTTTTATTAGTTTAATTATGGACTTAGAATACGGCGGCGGCGGTTTAGGGACAGTAGTGTAGTAAGACAAATTCGTGGTAAGACTGACTGACTGAGCAGCCCGCTCCTCTATTTATACGCTCGCCATCGAATTCTACTCTACATTTGAAATTATGAATACAGAACAATAATGTACGAAGGTTCTATCCATAGCTAGGCTGAAAATCTAGAGTTTTGACATTGAATTAAAAAGTTAGCGCGTTGCTATGGCGATTATAATGACAGACATTTGTTGATAAATAATAACTTTTCAAATCATGAAATTAAAATAAGGAAAAATAAGGGTAAAAGAAACATAAAAGCAAATAATACATCATGAAATTATCATGGACTAAATTTCACGGCAGTAGCATCTGCCGTTCACAAGTTATTATAAATTAAAGGGAAGACTGTATTGTTTGAAGGTTTATTTTGAAGTAAGTTTAAATATTGACACACGTCTTACATATTTTTGATTACCAAAAACTCAAAACAGCCAGTTATTACAACATGCCCCCTTAATCAAAAATATATAAAAGCTAAACTAACAACAACAACAGTATTTATACTGATTCTCCAATCTTCAATCTACAATCTTTTAAGATTAACCAATCAAACATAGACCTTTTACACAACTAGCGTGAGCAGTACGTCTTAAGGCGCTGCTTAATCGAATTTTCTGGTTTTTGAGGGGGTGCGGCAGACGAAGCGGTGCACGAGTGCAGCGGCGCCCCTCCCGCGCCGCACCTCACCCGCGAGTGTAGCGGTGCAGACTGGGCCGCATTTAGAAATATTTTGTTTGTTTTTAAATTATTTGCTGTTATGAATAAATGTCATGTTCTCTTATCAGTCCAGGGTTAACAAAACTTTGAATTATATTTTGAGATTATTACATAATAAGTATATTTTTTATCACGTATCAGAAAAAAACCAATAACGACATCCATATCTATTTAAAGGTTTTTTTACCCCTTTTCATTCATTTCATGCGTTCGATTTCTATCCATAAGCCTAAATTATAAATTTAGCGATATTTACTTCGAAAATGAAGGATTTTCTATAATACATAACTTCATCCCCCTTTTGACCCCTTTGGGGGAAGAATTTTTGAAAAACGCTGAGACCCGTATTTATTAATTTTCAATCGTCAGCCTAAACACAAAATTTGAAGATCCTAGCTTCAAAGCTGAGGGACTTTCATACAAACTTTCATCCCTTATTTCATCTCCTTAGGGATGGAATTTTCAAAAATCTTTCCTTAGTGGATGCCTACACTGTATAAGGTATCTGTGTGCAAAATTTTAAGTCTCTAGATCCAGCGGTTTGGGCTGTGCGTTGATAGATCAGTCAGTCAGTCATTCAGTTTACAATTTTATATAAAAGATAGTAGGGTGAATATGCCTAATACCAGCCCCCCAAGGATTTTTCAACTTTGAATCTCTGTTGTTGCCACAATTGCGGTCTTCTCTTCAATGCCCGGAAAATGAGACACAATAGATTTTTTATTGTGTCTCGGTCGCCAGCGACCGCTCGGGCGTTAATGAATTAAAAATATTGTTGACACAGTTTTAGGTAGGTTGATTAATCTTTATTACGAAAGTAGTACTTAGTATTACGAAGTTTTGTGGGAAAAAAATTAAATTAAAAATATTAAAAACACGACTGCCTGACAAAAACGAACTAAAAAGTTAAATAACAAGAGTGTCATTGCAGTCGGGGGACCGTTTCATGGAACAATTTTTTTGATCATAGAGGTCCCCCGACTGCAATGACACTCTTGTTATTTAACTTTTTAGTTCATTTTTGTCAGGCAGTTGTTTTTAATATTTTTTTAATTTTTTTATTTATTTATTTTTATTCACAGATTTTAGTGACATATTATAATATTAAGATAAATATTTTATTAGATAAGTTCAGACGGGTGAGTCGATTTTTTCTAGTATTTTCTATTAAAATATTTATCTTAATATATAATTTGTCACTAACGACTGCAATGACACTATATATTTATAAGATTAATATAAAAATAGCATTGTGAATGCCTAAAATCTAAAAATTCAAAAACAAATTATATAGTTTAGGAATGTGCTTATCAAAGTCTTCCATTTGATACCCATATTTTAATAATAGAAGAAAAAAAAAGATTATTTTTTTCACATTTGAAAGTGGCGTAGTACCGTCGCCGTAGTGATATTTTCCAAAAAAATATAAAAAAAAAAAACAAAATAATTTATTCAGTCTAGGCTGTTACAAGCACTTGTGAATGTCAAAGAAGCTACGCCATCGGTTCGTAAACCCTGAGCGGGAGACCTTGTAACGAGAAGAACCGGCAAGAAACTCGTCAAGGGCTGCTTTTTTCTCCCTGTATATTTCATACAGAGTCGTCAACATTGAAAAATGAGCTCCACATTTAAAGTGAGGTCATTTTCCATCACAATTATTAACAAAAGTTTGCACACAATGGGTAGGTAGGTTGAAATTAAATACCTACTACATATCGGATAGGTAATTGTGAGAGTAAATAGCTTTCAACTAGTTGAGAAATCAGTAATCATTCTGTCTGCTACTCGAAAGTGCGCCTAAGTAGGCAAAATTTACCAAAAAAACACTTGATACAAGCAAGACATCAAAAATAATAATAAAAATAAAAAAACGCAATTCTTACAATTCAATATGCGTTAGGATAGGTACTCAGAAGCAGACCCATTCCCACTGGCAGCAACCATTCACGAGCATTTGGCATATTTACATTAGCTTAAGAACTTAGTTATTGATAGAATTTTTTTTTTCAATTTTTTGTAAAAAAAATATTTGGAATATCGAATATGGGTTACTGAGGATAGTTGTTGAGATTGTGTACAAAGGATTATATATACTCGCCTAGGTATACTACATTAGAATTCCTCAAAAGTTAGCTGTCGGCTACAACATGGGAGATTTTCTTTTTGGTTTTCCAAGTCTTCAGACATTCGTCTTTTACTTTTGGGCTCAGAGCCAATTGGGGAAATGGATTTTCTTTTACAGTGTTCATGAATTGTATTTTCTAGTTCTCTGAGTGGCATGCCTCGAGTTCGCCGAGAATCTGCTATCTCAGGTAATAGCCAGTTCATATAAAAATCAATAAGTTTGTTTTTCATTTTTGTTTCCCAAAATGCATCATCTCTGTGGATTATTTCCGTTTTTATTTGATGGTTTTCACCACTCCACACACCAAACAGGCACTTTTGTTTTCGGGAGATGTGAAGCTGCCCCTGGATCTGGTAGTACCAATTGCTATGGAAGTTGATAGTAATAACGTCAGTTTTTTTGTTATATTTCCAAATTTGTATTTTATTTTCTCTAATAGAACTATCTAAACCATTTCTATAGGCAACTATCGGACATTTTATCTCAACTATTGTATCTTCCTCGATTAAACCGTCTGGTGTGGCGCCTAGAAATGGGAATTCTTCATCAATGAATAGCCCGCAAGGTTTTATTATTACTTTCTCCTGCTGCTCTAGTTGCTGCAATGCTAATCGTTCATTTTCTATACCATGAGTTATTGCTGTTACATTTTTCAAATTTGGTTGGTATAAAATATTTTCCACTAACTTGGCCTTACTGCTTGTTTCTTTTCTTTTTATAACAATGCCGAAATTCGACGCTGTGAGCATGTTCTTCCTCAAGTCCAGCCAGTCTGTGCTATTTCTTTGATCTATAGTAGTTTTTTGAATGTTATCTTTGTCTTTAGCGAGTACTTGCAAATTTTCTACAAACATGTCTTTGGCTTTTTCTAACTCTTCTGGCTCCAAATCTGGGGCAGTTGCTTGTGACCCATAGTCATTTTGAAGTTTTTTAGTTTTATTTTTAATGGCTCTGTTTTTTTTATGCGGCTTTGCTCTATTCGCAATTCTTTTCCTCAGTCGTCGTTCCTCAAATTTTTTTAAAGAGTTTCTTGGACTTTTACCTAATATTTTCTTTTGCAATTTATATCTGGGGTATTGGTTATTAAACGACGTTACTGCAGCAGAACATCGTGCTTGGTATCCCCGACGCAGTGAAAAGTTTATCCTTTTTCCTCCAACAATTTTAGCTACTACGCTATTAAAATTTTCTACTATATTGGTGTCCACGTCTGCAGGCATTTGAGAGGATTCTAAATAACACAGACATATAGATTTCTCAGAAACTTTCTCTCCGACAAAGTGATATCTTGTGTCAATATGTTTTGTCCTGTTATGGTGTACTGGATTCATGGCTAAGCTCTGAGCACTCTGACTGTCGCTAAATATTTTTACACTATTTGGTACTAAAGTTGACTTACCTAAAACTTCTGTTATGAACCTTTTTAGATATATAGCTTCCTTAGCTGCATCAGTTAAGGCCATATACTCCGCTTCAGCCGAGGAGAGTGCAACAGTAGGTTGTTTCCTAGACGCCCATGAGATCAGACCGCCTGCCAATTTAAAACAATAGCCTGTATAGGAACGTCTATCTCTTATACAATTTGCCCAATCTGCATCGGCAAACCCAGCCAAAACTTCACCAGTTTTAGAATAACAAATTGAATAATCTATAGTACCTTTTAGGTATTGGAGCACTCGCTTTGCCGCTAACCAATGGGTTTTATTATAACACGTATTGAATTGGCTAAGATAACTGGTAGCAAAAGCAATATCTGGCCGAGTGTTAACCGCAAGATACATTAAGCTCCCAATCAACTGTTGATAGGGATAATCACTTTTCACAGTACTTACCTCTAACTTCGTATTATTTAAAGGTGTACTATATATTTTGCACAAACTCACATCAAACTTATTGATTAAGTTTGATATAAAGGGTTTTTGGTGTACCTTTATATTTCCATCCTCATTTCTCTCTATTTTTAATCCTAAATAACACGATAACTCGCCTAAATCTTTTATAGAGAAATAATTTTGTAAACTATTTTTGACATTGTCAAAAGATTTGTCACTATGATAGAATAGAATTATGTCATCAACGAAAACTGACAAAATAATTAACTCGCTACCAAAGAGTTTAGTATACACACATGGCTCGGAAGGAGTTTTACAAAAACCTATACGACCTAAAGTTTCATTTAGTTTTATGTTCCAAGCTCTAGGGGCTTGTTTTAAGCCGTAAAGAGATTTTTGTAATAGACACACTTTTTGTTCTTGTCCTTTTGTAACGAAACCTTCAGGTTGTTCCATATATACGCACTCTTCAAGATCTCCGTTTAGAAAAGCCGTGTCTACGTCTAAATGACGCATTTTCAGATTCAGTTCAGCTGCAAGAGCAAATAAAGCTCGTAAAGATGAATGTCTTACTACGGGAGCAAAAGTCTCATACTAATCTACTCCAAACACTTGGCTGTATCCTTTGGCCACTAATCTTGCCTTGTACTTTACAATATTTCCTTCTGAATCTCTTTTGAGCTTATACACCCACTTACAGAAGACAATATCCTTATCGGGTCTATCCACAAGCTTCCATGTATTTAACTTGATAAGGGAGTTGTATTCACATTCCATAGCTTCTTGCCATTTGACGTGATCTCCAGACTTTGTAGCTTCTATAAAGGTTTTTGGTTCACTGAAGCTTACACTTGAAGTAGAATATGTGAAGAAATCCGGAGGCTTCTTGTCTCTTACAGGATATCTAGGTTCTGTTTGAGTAGAACAAGAATCGGACTGTTCCTCACGTATCTCTTCAGTCTCAGTCCCATCAGGAGTTTCAATAGCTTGATTCAAATCAATATTCGTATCTACCACCTCAACGTCAGCTTTTGCTCCTGAAGTACCACTAACAGTTGCGACAGGTTCTGATAAAGTCTGCTCTTCACTATCATTGTCGAAGAGTAGAACTGGTTTAGAAACGGAATCATTATCAACAACATTGGAAGTGCTCTTCTTTAAGTTAGAAAAGCAATCTTCAAAAAAGTTTACATCCCGAGACTTCTTCAGCTTCCTGGGACAACTTAAATTCCTAAAGAAATAACTGTTTTGATCTGCTGTATAGCCGACAAATACTTCTACTTTATTTTCAAACTTTCTCCTCAAACAAGAAGGTATTTGAATTAAAGCTCTACAACCTAACACTTTTAAGTTACTAAGATCTGGTTTACAATCATACCACTTTTGAAAAGGTATTCCACACTTATCTAATGCTCGGTGGGGAGATCTGTTTTTCAAATATACAGCCGTTTGTATAGCATCTTCCCAATAAGCTTTAGAGAGACCACTACCACACAACATAGACCTAGCCTTTTCTACTAAAGATCTATTGGTCCGTTCTGCTATGCCATTTTGTTGTGGACTATAAGGCACAGTAGTCTGATGTTCTATTCCTAAAGATTCGAAATAATCAGACAGTCCTTTATTTACAAATTCAGTGCCATTATCAGTTCTAATCTTTTTGATTTTAGCTCCAGTTTGTGTTTCGACAAACTTCTGGAAAACACAAAACTTATCTTTTACTTGACTTTTCGAAGAAATGAAATAAACGAAAACCATTCTAGAAAAATCATCAATAACTATTAAAAAGTATTTGTTGCCCTGAAAGGACATTTCAGACATTGGTCCACAAAGATCAGAGTGAACTAACTCTAACTTAGACGTTGCCCTATCATAAGCAATACTTTTAAAAGGTTTACGTGCTTGTTTCCCTTCAATGCATGCGATACAACTTTTCTTATCTACGGACTTATAATCTACACCTACTTGCAATTGCATCAACTGTTTCATTCCTATGCGACATAAGTGCCCCAAGCGTCTATGCCAGAGTTCATAGGCAGAAAAGGATCCATTATCCAGTACACCATAGGCCGTACTACGTGGAATATTAACTGTACAATCTAATTTATACAGTCCTTTGCACACTGAACCATGTAAGAGAGATTTTCCTGAAAAAGAAAAGGTATCAGTTCTAAAGAAATTACAACCATTTTTATCAAATAAAATAGAAAATCCTTTCTCTACACACTCACTCACAGATAACAAGTTGGCTTTTATCTTAGGAATATAAATTACATCATTAATACTATTTATCTACACTCACAACGTAAAGTTCCAAATATGAATTCAAAAGAGATTGTATAAACACGTACTTTTTGATCGTGGATAGATAAAATTAAAAAAAAAACCCATTACAGTTCAATCAACTGCATCATAAAATAACTTTTTAAATTTTTATAGCACACTTTTACTTTTTAATTTTTTGGCGCGTATGGGCTCATTGACAATGTAGAAATATATTGTGATTGGATGCATTTCAGCAGGCTAATCGCTAAGTCATAGATCGCCATAGAGTACATTTTAATTTAACCATGCAAAGTAATAAAATTAAACATTAAAACTAATTTACTTGCCATGGTTAAAATGTTTACTGTGGTGATTGATGACTCAGCGATTTATCTGTTGGAATGCACCCAATGTTTAATTGTATTACTTTCCATGGTCAAAAAGATGTACTCTATGGCGATAGATGACTCAGCGATTAGTCTATTGAAATGCACCCATTGTCTATGGATGCATGCGCTGCGCAGTAATGCGCAATGAGAATCTAAATTTCCCGCCATTCCACATATTTTTCTCGTGGCTGTAATTTCGATATAAAAAAAATTATCTTCAAAAAAAATGGAAAATAGCAGCAGTGATGATGAAAATTGTACACCACCCGATGTCCTTGATACGGCGAAAGCAATGACTCACAACCTACTTCCAGAAAAATCAAGAAAATTTTATGAAAAAACCTACCAAGAATTCCTGGCATGGAAAACGGATAAGAAGGCAATGTCATTTTCAGAAAACGTTCTGCTGGCATATTTCCAAAACTTAGCGGAAAAGTATAAAGTGTCTTCCTTGTGGTCGAAATACTCGATGATTAAGTCTACGTTAATCATCTATCACAACGTTGATGTGACTAAATATTCAAAACTCATTGCATTCTTGAAACGCAAATCTGATGGCTACAAGGCGAAGAAGTCTAACACATTTTCACCCGCTCAGTTGAGTAACTTCTTAAATGAAGCGCCAGATCAGCTATATCTTTTTACAAAGGTAACTACTGTGTGTAACATACGTAACTATTTAATCATAATAAAGTAAAAAGTTTGTTTACTTTGCTATAGCACGTTGTATTTTGATTGTATTGTATAATGTAACAGTACTTAATAACTCATGAATTGTTGCAGGTTGCAGTAATTTTTGGTATAATGGGTGCCTGTAGACGTCAAGAATTATATAATATACAATTGCAAGATGTGGAAGTATTTGAGTCAACTATTTTAGTGAAAATTTGCAACACCAAAACCAAAATCAATCGCTCCTTCACTATTACGGGAACATATTTTGAAATATGTAAGAAATACAGTGAACTACGTCCGAATTCTTGTTCAATACCCAGTTTTTTTCTTAATTACGTCGCTGGAAAATGCAATAAACAGAAAATCGGCTTAAATAAATTGGTAATTTAGGAAAAATTGTTGCTAAATACCTAAATCTTCCTAACCCGGATTCATATACTGGACACTGTTTCCGAAGAACGTCGGCCACATTATTAGTGGATGGTGGTGGAGACATAACGGCGCTGAAAAGACACGGTGGTTGGAAATCGACGGCAGTGGCGGAGTCGTATATAGATGAGTCCGTAAACAGTAAAATTCAAATCTCCAACACAATAATGAATACAATAGAAAACAACGCTAAGGAAGTGAACATAAATATCCCACAACATACAACTCTGAGTAACAATAATGCCTCTGCCAGCTCCATAAATATTCAATTTCATAATTGCAGTATTAATAATTTTAACAACTATTATAAATAAATACTAATTTTTTCACTTTTGTTTTATTTCAACTGTATGAGTGTAGATAAAGTAGTGTATGAAACTGCACATAACTAGGTATTAAAACACTCGTGTGATACTATTAAAAACCTCGCCTACGGCTCGGTTTTTAAACACACACTCATGTTTTAATACCCCTCTTTATGTGTCAGTATCATAAACTACTATTATATTAGAGTCTGTAACTATAGAAATGTCACCACGTCCACCACATTCGATAGTCTCACCATTAGCAACAGTAACGGTCTGAGGATCTATCGGCTTTAGGTTTTCAAACCAATCACGCCTCGAAGACATCTGTTGTGAAGCACCTGAATCAATGAGCCAATTACTTGATTCTGTGTCTACTACACTGAGAGCAAGCAAAGAAGTTGAATCTTTTACCTTTTTCTTTTGCTTCAAAGGACAATCAGGTCGCTTGTGACCTGGTTTCTTACAGTCATAACACACAATAAACGGTTTGGGCTTCATTTTCTTATTCTTTACATGTGCAACAACATTGATATTGTCAACAACAGAATCCTTTTTAAACATTTCGTTCAACAATTTCGTTTTGACTAAATTTGTGGTAACTTCTATATTGCTGTTTTCCAAGGCCATAATTAAAGCATCATAGTTGGGTGATAGACCACCAAGCAATATAGCTGCTACAGATGAGTCTTCAATATTTTTCCCAATATCTGCAAGCTCTTGGACAGTATTTAAGATTGCGTTTATATATTCTTCCATATTATGATAATCTGTCAAACAAATACGATATAACTTCCTTTCCAGTGATAGTCTGCGTCCCATACCTTTATCTTCAAAGGTATCACGTAACGAATTCCATGCTTCTAGAGCTGTTTTAGCATTCCTAGCATGTATAACGGCAGAGCCATCTAGTGTTAAACAAATTTTGGAAAGTGCCTTCCTTAATTCATTCCTTAATTTTATATCATTGGGAGTGATATTACCAATAGGGTAACCTTCTATTGTTTCCCAGAGTTCTTCGTGGATTAAATAATTTTTCATTTAAAACTTCCATATTGGATAAGTTTCTCTATCACGAAGAATAAAATTTGGAATTGACGAAGAATTTCTGTACATTGTACTACTCGTACCTGCTGAATCTCCATTGGAAGTCATAATTTTCACAATTTATCACTATTTTTCACGATTTCGTGCTGATAACGTATTATAAATTAAAGGGAAGACTGTATTGTTTGAAGGTTTATTTTGAAGTAAGTTTAAATATTGACACACGTCTTACATATTTTTATTACCAAAAACTCAAAACAGCCAGTTATTACAACACAAGTTACAGGCACTTTAAGGTACATGTTCATCTTCATACAGTTTCCTAGCTTATATTTACATTTATACAGCTTTTTCCTATCGTTTACATTAGTTTCCATTGTTGGGAACGTTTAGAAAGAACCTCATAAAGGTAATAACATTACACGATGTCACTAGTGACTCGGTAGCTTAGCGGTCAGAGCATTGGACCGGATATCCAAAGGTCGCGGGTTCGATTCCCGTCTGAGTATTGATCTGGTGCGAGTCGTATTTTTTCTAGTATATTATTTAGTATTGTATAAAAATAGCATTCTGAATGCAAAAATCTCAAATTTAAAAATTATATAGCTATTCCATCTTAATCGATTGTCAAATATCTGAAAAGATATTTCAATTGAATGTCGAGGTAATTCCTCATATTGGTGAAATAACGCTGGCTTGCAGCGTAAGAGTAGGATATACTAGAAGAAATTCGACGATGTCACTGGTGACTCGGTAGCTCAGCGGTCAGAGCGTTGGACCGGATATCCAAAGGTCGCGGGTTCGATTCCCGTCTGAGTATTGATCTGGTGCGAGTCGTATTTTTTCTAGTATATTATTTAGTATAATATATTACTTTATTATAATTACTTAGAAAACAACAATAAATCGGTAACAAAATATAAGAGGGCATCTTAAGAAACCACATCAAACCAGGGTGTTAAGTCTGCAAATGTTTTCGTCAAAATTGTAGTTCAATGGTGTTTGAATGGTAATGCTTTTTGACATAGTTCTCGTTTCTGAAACCCAAAAACTGAAACACATTGTGTTTTGTTTCTTAAACACAAAACGGAAACATATTGTGTCTAGATTTTTTATTTAAGAAACAAGAACTGTGTCAAAAAGCATTACCATTAGAACACCATTGAACTACGATTTGGACGAAAACATTATCAGACTTGACCCCCAGTTCTTACTCAAAACATTTCTAAATTGTTCCGGTTGTTAAAAATGTCAAGCACAGATACGTCAACCATTTTATTAAAAGTAACAGCTGATCGGATAAAAAACGAGTTTTTTCTGTAGTTGGTACATAGTACATATAAGTTTTTTCAAACTTATATAATATGTACAATAGGTTGGTAGCACAATACGAAACACTGGTTAAGGTTATTGATGTGTCTACTGTTTCTGGTTGGAACTTATTAGTGACTTACCTTTAAACGCCGAAAGTTGCGTGCCGGGGACCTAGAACAATAATTTTGTCCCATTATATTTATTGCAACATATTAGGTCAGTGTTGGGCGTAATTAATTACTTTTGTAATTAAATTACTAATTAAATGAAAAGTAATTGAATTACTTTAATTGAAATTACATGTAATTGAAATTAATATCATTCAACTACATAAATCACTAGTAATTCTAATTACATTAGTTTGTAATTAAAATTACTCAATTACTTTTTATGGGTAACATAAAAGATAAATAAAATTGAGCTGTTGATCGCTTGCTGCCCGCACGCAGCATATCCCAACCGATGCTTTTAGTGCATGTGTGTGTGTGTGTGGCTTGTTACTGCACACAGGTATCCCTTCTCGCACCTCCTCGCGTGCACCTCTCCTCTCTAGGGATGCTCGATCCGATTTTTCGGATCGTAATGGATCGTAACGCCACGATCCGATCCACGGATCGGACCGCATGCCGTCGATCCGATTTTCAGGAAATCGATCGATGCAAATAAGTAAGGACGCAATTATTTTTTGATCTTTATAAAGTAAACCATTTAAAATAAAGTTATTAATCTGTGGTTGACGGTGTTTGTCTTACAATTACTAAATCTACTATTTAAGATTAGCTTAACATTACTTATTGTGAAACTGCTTGTCGACCCCAATAAATAGAAAAAACCCATGTAAAACTTGTAAACAAGTACCTTGAATGATGATGATTAATGCCGCCATATTTAAAATGTAAACAAAGATAAAGATTCGTTACAAATAAACCTAAGAACCTATTTTTTGTAAACAAACCGCGTTTTAATTCATACGATCCAAGCGATCCTATCTTTCAAGTTTTGTATCGATCCGGCAAAAAATCGTATGGTCTCGATCCGATCCGAAAATCGCCGGATCGTAAAAGATCGGATCGGATCGGATCGGCGCATCTCTACTCCTCTCTTCGTCGCACCCGTCGCGTCAGTGCGTCTCGTTAGCAGTGGTTTCGCTACCACATACACAAATTTTATCGTATTATTTAAAATACTACCTTAACTTTAAACGAAATCATATAAGTAGTTGGGTAATTACAATTAACAATTACAATTACTAATTGTAATTGTTAACTGAATTACTTTTTAATAATTTCAAGTAATTTGTAACTGAAGTCGCCAATTACAATTTGTAATTGTAATTGTTAATTTGTAGTTAATTACATTTTGCCCAACACTACTACCTATAGGCTTAAAAAATTGTGATTTAAACAATTTGTATGTAGTTTAGGCATGTTTATTTCGACGGTCCCTACGTATAATTCCATAAGTGAAAATCGCATATTTTACAGGAGAGCGGTTTGAATGTTTATTGTTCAATAACTTTGAAAATATAGATAGATAGATAGATACATCGTTTATTGCTGCTTTTTAACACACATATAACACAATTTACAGTAATTATTTAAAAATACAAATAAAAACAAAACATGATCTTAATTATAATATGTGTGCAGCAGCAACAGGGTCAAGGCTCAGCGTAATATTCGCTGAAAGCAAAAAACGCCGATTTTCAGCCATCACCCTATGGCGATACGCGGGTAGCAGAAAAAAAGATGTAAAATAAACTAATTTAGGAAAAATAAATATTAATGCATCGGTAATCTAAGCCTACAAAAATAAAATCATGTGTATTCACTATAATTATCTATTTTATAAAAGTTGAATATTAAAAAGAATACATAAATAAAACATAATTATGAAAACAGAAACGAAAGAAACATTTTGCAAACAGCAGTAAGATACATAAAAACAAATACTAAGAAACCGTCCCGGGTCAACTCTTGGATCCGAAGCAGCTTGTATACCGTATGTCTAGTTGCCTGGTGTACTTTGAAGTTCTAGAAGGTATATGAGCGTAATTTTAATTTAAATGTGCACTTGGATGTTAAGTTTCGTATGGGCGGCGGCAAATCATTCCAGCACTTCGTAGCATGGAATCGGAAGCTGCCCTGGAATGCAACTGTACGATGAGAGTGATTTGACAGTGGTAATCGTGCGGATCTAGCTCCATAGCGATCATGCAGTAAGGAAGATTTTAATTTGTCCCGAAGATACTCTGGTCTGTGATGCTTCAGCACATCAAATACTAGGCATAGCAAGTGCATTCGCCTACGCAGGTCCATTCTTAGCATTGATGCTGTATTCAGATAATGGAGATGTGATCTAGGGGGTATACAAAAGCAGAATCGGCAGCAAGCGTTCTGGACTCGTTGAATCAACTTACTTGTTTTCGAAAAGAGACGGGGACCAATCACAATATAGCCGTAATTAAGTTTTGATAAAATCAGAGATTCGCAAAGAGCAACGCGGGCCTTTTTAACCGACTTCATCAAAAGGAGGAGGTTCTCAATTCGATTGTATGTTTTTTTTTTTTTTTTTTTTTTTTTATCGTTGTTCGCGCGTATCTTCGACATTTATGGACCGATTTCGATAATTTTTTTTTTGTTCGATTGAGTTTTCTTGCGAGATAGTCCCATTTTTTTCAAATCGGTTCAGTAGTTTACAAGTAATCCTGAAAATACTATGATATTAAATCAACTAACTTGACAACTTTGTTATTTATGAACCGAATTAGATGATTTTTTTTGTTGGGGAAGGGATACCGTTGTGTAGTCTTTTTAACCGACTTCAAAAAAGGAGGTAAGTTTCAGTTTGTATGTATGTATGTTTCTCCGCGATTATCTCACGTTTGGCTGAGCCGATTTTTCTACCTAAATAATATACCTACACTAGCTAATGCAGAAGGTACTTTCACTAAAAATAAAAAAATAAAAAAATTGTTTAAAAAACAAAAAACCGACTTCAAAAAACCTGCCTCTAAAAAAAGGAAGAAATAATATACAAATCATTAGATACGCATTATCATTGTTATAATAAAACACGTCAATTGAAGTCGGGTGGGGCTTTTAGAATAAAAAAGGAAGATGTTCTCCAGCCCCACCCGACTTTAATAGACGTGTTTTATTATAACAATGATAATGCGTATCTAATGATTTGTATATTATTTCTTCCTTTTTTTAGAGGCAGGTTTTTTGAAGTCGGTTTTTTGTTTTTCACTTAAGTAGTTCCGTATCTTGTACAAAACCTTAAGCCGGTACATGCAGCTTTTAACCACACTAAGTACATGAGCCTCAAAACGCAGTTGACTGTCGAAAGTAATGCCTAGGTTCCGACATTCCTCTACTCTTTCCAGGTTTTGATCCCCAATGGATAAGGAAGGATTATAACTAAGGGTTTTGAGGATCTGAGCCTTTGACCCTATCACCATAGTAAATATACATGCTATTGTGTTCAAATTTGGCAAGTAGCTAGTAATTTAAATTAAGATTACATTAGTAACAAGTTTATTAAGTATTTAAGGCGCGGTGGTAGTGAAACTAGCGCCGCCACTACATTTATTTTTATTACTCGTATACCAAGTCAATATTTGAAAAAAGCTCATGTTATAATCTTTTAAATTGTCTTTAATATTTTTTTAATAACTCTTCAAAAGTTATCATTCATTCTGTAAGTTTTAAAAGTGGCCACTTTGAGCTAAAATGGATTTAAAACTTACAGAAAGAATGAAAACTGTTGAAGAGTTATTCAAAAAATATTAAAGACAATTTAAGAGATTATTTAAGAGGTTTACGAGTAATAAAGTAAATGTAGTGGTGGCGCTAGTTTCAATAGCTACAGCGCCTTAATACTGTTTAATAACGTCGAGTGTCGTGTTCCAATATGAACTTGCGTTTGTACAATTTCACATGATTCGACATAATAGGGATGTTGACTAATGAATAAAATAACGAAATACTAATAAAAATCGTAAACATATTAAACTTTTAGAGTAGCTTGTATACCTCTTGGTTTTGTATATTGCATATTATTTGTTTTATGACCCTTCAAAGTTGGGTGGACAAGTCCATTTAAAAAGTATACAATTTATTAAAATAAATGATACCTTTAATTAGTCCGTAAAATGTATAGCAAATTTGTCGATGAAACCATTTTGATAAACACAATATTTAATATAGCTGCTGAACAAATTTCCTATGCGTTGCATACAAACTAGCACGGCGTGACGTCATAACGTGCAAGCCATTAGCATGGAGCGTTTTTGATCGAGTCCAGTTGTGTGCATTTCACACTGTGATATCTCGGGCAGTTTTCATGCTAGCGAATTAATTCTTTTACCAATGTTTCTTTTTTTGAGAGGTAATTTATGTAACATAAATTAAAAAAAATAGTCAACATCCCTATTATTACGTCTTTTCCATGTTCATCTTGAGTCCCACTCTACATCACCGTCAAAACAAAGGTGTGTTAGGTACTCGCCATTGATGGTGATGCCAAATTCTCTTTAGTTCAGGAGCTTTAAAATCGTCCTTCATTGCAGCGGTGAACAGTTTTGAAGAAATGAGTCTCACTATATCACGCCTGGCTGCAGTTGGATGGGATTTGTGTTTTGGTTATGTACCTAATCAGACCAACTTGGTTTCATTTTTATATTTTTTTAAAAATACCTCAGCACCTAGGCACCTCTGAAAAAACTGCACATCACCCATAGTTGGGGTCCTCTTGTCAGCTATTCTATGAAGACCCTGCAGATTGTGACCAAAGCACGAAACTTGGTATGGGTGTAGCCTAGGTCAAATTGAGCAGATTAAGCCCTGGTCCCACCAGATCCGACCACAGGGGGGGAGGGGGGGGGGGGTTGTTGAAGTACGCTCACGCCGCACCGCAAACAAAAAATTCTAAAATTTTCGTAATACTTTTTCCTACAAAAAAAGAAAAGAAAAGCAAAAAACTGAAAATGTCGGCAAACTATTTTCTATTTAACCAGATGTACAGAATATTTATTTTTTTGACTAAAAAAAAATACTAAGAGAGAGCCTAATTATTGTAGTTTTTTAAAACATATAAATAATATATACTTACTTTACAAAAATAACCAGAAAAAATTAAGAAAACGTCTCGGGTTTCTCGCTCGGAACAAAGCGGGCCACGGCCTGCGAAAATCGCATCATATTGAAAATATTTTTTAGGGTATTTTGGAAAAACGACCAATGTCACATTAATAAAGTTTTTTAGGAAATAAATAAAAGTTTTTTAAATTAGTTGTTTTTGGTTGTTTTTCCAGAAACAACTTTGTAGTATGTTTGTTTAGTGTATATTTCCACCGGACGTTCGCTGTTTTTGCTTATAATGTCATACACTTCTTAAAGTATGAAATGCGAAAAATCCATAGAGCAAAAAAACTCGATTTAAAAAAAAATTACATAGGCCGTTTTTTCAAAACAGACGTTCGTGACGTGTCACAATCACAACGTGTGGAGTATGTCAACAGTAATAATTGATTAGTTAGTGTTTTTTATTATTAATGTGGTAACTGTTACCTATCTAGCAATAAATATAATTGAAATTACATATCTTACAGGAATGATAGGACTAACTGAAAATCCAATGAAAAACGCAATGCGCAAAAGGTGAATTGCATCCCCAACAGTTGCTGACACAGTGCATGGCTAATGAGTTTATGCCATAGAGAAATAAATATACCTACCAAAAGTTTATGCACGAGAAATTTTGATGTATGAGTCCCATCAAATCATCCAATGAGAGAAGTAGAGTCATGAGAAAGAAAAATTACCCATGAGGTAGCATTTTTCACCCGATTCTCGTGAAATTTTGTGAGCAGGTTCTATTTTTGGTCGATACAGTTTTTTTTAAATGGTAGAGAGTGACTAATATAGAAAAATATGAAGAAGGACAGTATACTTAGTCTAGCCATAAGTTCTATTACATAGGTTAAATTTAGAATTTAGAATGCAAAGCCGAAAAAAATATTATGGGCATTCGAAATTTGAACATTTAAAAAAAAATACAAATAGTTTCTAGAATTCTCTTCATTTTCTAAAATGGAGTGGACGCGCAAAGAAGACAAAATCGCAGTAAATTGCATTGCATTGTTGTGGTCTCTCGCCAATCGAGGTTTTCAAACTTGTGAAAAATTTGAAAATTCCACTGAGATTTATTTATCGTACTATCATACGATTCAGGCAAGATTCAAGATTAGAAGATAAACAGAGGAGCGGTCGACTTCGTACTATTCGGACTCCAGCAGTCATCAAAGCAGTGAAGGCGCGAATCCAACGAAATCCTGTCCGCAAGCAAAAAATGTTGGCTCTGCAGACGGGATTAAGCAAAATCACTGTTGAAAGGGTGTTGAATGAAGACGTAGGACTGCATGCTTATAGAAAAAACAGCACAACTTCTTAACGCACGGCTGAAGAAAATCATATTCGAAAGATGCCGGGTTTTGTTAAGGTGGCACGCTGGAAAAAAACCACGAAATACTTTTTTGGATGAAAAAATTTTTAATGTTGAGAAGAGTTTCAACAAACAAAATGATAAAGTGTATGTACACTCTAGTGAAGAAGCGAGCGGACGTGTGCCATTGTGTTCAGCGTGGTCATCACCCTTTAGCATTCATGGTTTGGCTTGAGGTCTCCTATTTGGTTCCAACTGAGGTGTTTTTTTGTGAAAAAAGAGTAAAAACCAGTGCCCTCGTATACCAAAACACAGTCCTAACAAACATTGTGGATCCTCTTTCACAATCAAGCTTCGAAAACAGGCACTGGGTTCTCCAGCAGGATTCTGCGCTAGCTCATAAGGCGAAAACCACAAAAAACTGGCTCAGGACCCGTAGAATCGATTTTATCAGGCATGAGGATTGCCCTCCTCCAGTCCAGACTTGAATCCCTTGGATTACAAAATATGGCAGTACTTAGAGGAGAAGGTCTGCGCTAAACCTCCCTGATAAAAGCAGTAGCCGATATTGACATGAACTTCGTGCGTGATTCGATTGACGACTGGCCTCGCAGATTGAAGGCTTGTAAAATAATTTTAATGTGGTTTAAATCTGTATTTTATACCCTTTCATTTGATATATAAATTGGGTTGTATGTAGTGCGTAACTCATAGTGTCATTTATTTAACTTTCCATATGGAACAAAACATGACTAGACTAGGTATAAATTTTGTGAAGAAAGATTGAAGCCTGGCATTAAAAGTATTCACGATCCCATTAAGCTAAATAAATATCAATTATGCACCACGAATTTAAAACCAGAAAAGAAAATGCAAGCAAAAATTACTGGGCTTAAAAATGACTGCAATCTTTTTAGTAAATTGTATATTGCCACATGTGAACACAGAACTGGCGATCTCGATAATCTTGCACTGAACTTGAGTAATTCCTAGTACTAACTTGAGTATTCCCATTATAATACTATTACAATAATAAACATAATGATTATTATTTTTTTGTAATTATTTAATGTATAATTAACCATAACAGAATAAAATTTTGAACCTTTCATCAGTGTACACGCCTCTAGATTTTCCCGCCGCGTAGTGTTACGCACTTTATTTAATAAGCATATATATTAATTGTATATTTTTACAAACTAGAATAGTTATGTACTATAAATCAGTTTTTTTATTTTTATGATAACTTATCAATTAAGTTACATTTACTCAAACAGTCAAATAGGTAAGTACTAATAACTTTCACATTTCCCTTAAAAAAATATATATATTCTAATAAAAGGTATTATAAAAACTTCAAATATGAAAACCTCGTTCTTAATAATTACGGAAATGACACAAAACATAGTCGGGTGCGAAATCACGAGGCGTTAGTATTTTTTGTTTGCGGAGCGGACTTCGATAACCACCGTTGACCTCTACGCCGCGCAGCGTTTCAGATTTTTTTCTGGCATAATTTTTGCAATAAGTATATATAAATGATATATTTTTACAAACTAGAATAGTTATGTAATACATTAGTATTTTTTATTTTTATGATAACTTATACATTTTAAAGATACACTTATTCAACCAAAATTATACTTCTAACTTTCACGTTTCCTACAAAAAAAACATATTTTTGTAGGAAAAGGTATTACGAAAATTTTAAATATGAATTCCTCATCCTTAATTTATACGAAAATGATACCAAACATGGTCTCGTTTGAAATCGCGAAGCATTAGAATTTTTTGTTTGAGGAGTGGCGTGAGCGCACTTCAACAACCCCCCCCCCCTCCCACACCCGTGGCCGGATCTAAAGGGACCAGGGCTTAATCTGCTTAAATTGACCTAGGCTACACCTGTACCAAGTTTCATGCTTTGGTCACAATCTGCAGGGTTCATGACAAGAAGACCCGTACTACCAGGTCTTCATCGAATCAAAGGTTTTCTCATAAGTAGTCCACAAACGCTAAGCAAAGTGGCAGATTATACTCTTCGGTCTTCTGTATATCCTGTCGCAGCGTATGGATGTGGTTGTAGAAATGAAGTATGGTAGTTTTTCACAGTGTTGGTATGAATGACAAAGTTATATTATTGCGGTTTTGGAAAATATGATATATCTCGAAATTTAATTAACTGTATCTCGTTCATACCAACTTTCGTTGAAAGTTTTTATTAAGATCTATGGCATATATGTTTTTTAGATTTTCACTCTCTTATTTCAAAAGTTAGAAGGGGGGGATACACATTTTATCACTTTGGCAGTGTTTATCTTTCAAACGGTTGACTTTAAGAAAAAATTGTCTTAGAAACCGCAATGTCATTTTTAAAGACCTATCTATAGACACCCCGCACGTATTTAACGTAATTTTTTTTTCAGTTTTAGTTCCATGTATGGAGAGCCCCCCTTAATCTTTATATTTTTTTTTGTATTAAAATCGTTAAGCGGTAAACAGGATAAATCTACCTACTAAGTTTCAACTGTGTAATCTTAATACTTTCGGAATAAAATGGCTGTGACATACGGATGGACAGACAGACATGACGAATCTATAAGGAACCCTAATAAGGGTTCCGTTTTTTGACATTTTGGGTACGGAACCCTAAAAACGTCACTGCGATGTGTGGTTACCATATAAAACTAGTCCCAATATACTGATAATCCATTGTAAAGTTAAGTAACTACCACTTACTACCAAGAAAAGTATTACAACTACAATTAAGTAACTAACTACCCCATTCTATTTCGACAACATCAAGCTACCCGTCGTACAATCATGTAACTACCACATGCTATTTCAATAAAATTGAGCTACCCATCGTAAAATTAATGAACTGCCATATGGGGATGATATTTTGGAATGTTTATTTAATAAAGAATAATATATTTTATGATTAAAACAAACCATATTTTAAGAACTTTTGTAAAAATATAATGTTACGGCTACGCTAGTGGAACTTGCGCGCACAACTGCCACATGGGGGGTGAGAGGCGGCACGCGCAGTAACTGTCCGACGTATCATTAAGGTAGGGTAATATGCCGAGTTAGCCGGCCGCCTCCAGTTATCCGGCCCCCCAACAGTTTTTTGAATAAAATAAGAAATTCGTGGCAATTTCTTGACAATTTTCATATTTTCCTGGCAACACTGTTATCGATCTATCGAATGGTATAGACGCCACTAGCGAAACGTTACGTAATATTTTATAATTTGTGTTTCACTTTTAAGCCTACCGCATCTGGGTCGATTTCGCAAGTGGAGATAAAAAAAAATAGTGGAGAACTCTTGCCAAATAGTCAATATTGTCCTTCAGGGCATCGTTAAAAGGTAAATATTTTGTTTGTTCTCAAGGTATGTTGTTATTTATTACTATTTTAACGTTAAATATGGCTTAATAAGCAGATATTTAGTAATATCAAGGGGCCGCCTTACTAGACAACGAAACCACATGTTTCCAGTATACCGGCCGGGGGCCGGTTAACTGGGACTGAGCTCGATATATTGTTTTGTCTCTTTTTGTTAAAATAGGGATTCTATAGAAGAATGTATAATGCTATCCCTTTATTAAATTTAAAGTACTTTGTGTCCAGTACTCGGCCGTCTAACTAAATGTGCTTATATAAGAAGTAGATTTTTTCTTTTTGGAAACGGGTGGCCGGTTCTACTGGGTGCTTGCCCAGGGTACCGGGCTCCTAGTATGCACCAGGAGGCCGGTATACTGGCTATCCTGCAAAATACTACCAGTACACCGGCCAGCTTTAAAATTTACCTACTAATAAAATTAATTGTTTGTCTCTTGTTATTTCCGAACGATGTGGTTTTTTAAGCAGACTTATAACTATTAGCTAGACTTCTTTATTTACACAAATAAAAAGACAAATAAAAACACATTTACACAAATAAAAAGACGCATAAAATAATAATTTATAGCTAAGGCTAGGTCTTATATGTTTTAGAACTTTATAAAACATAGTTATTTTGTTGTTATGATTTTTTCTTGAATGGCGGCGCTATAATTTAAAGTCAAAGTCAAATAAGCTTTATTCAAATAAACTTAATTATTAAGTACTTTTGAATCGTCTATATTTTCCTACCACCCGTTCCAGACTTTTTTAGCTGACAAGAAGAACGGGCGCAAGAAACTTATCAGCTGTAACAGCCATAACTAACGATATTTACAAACTTGAATATATCGTTACCAGATAATTACAACAGGGTGACAGGATTATTGGCAACAACATAGACTTATTATATTACTTCAACAAAGTACTTATATTAGCAAGTTATGTGTTACATCATTTCCACGTATTTTGATCTTTAAGATAATCATCTACTTTATAATAGGGGAGACTGGGAAGGGTTGATCCCCCCTTTTCATTTTTGTTTTTTAGTTATTTTATTTAGAATTTATCTATTTACTAAATATATGAAAGAGGGTAAGGCTTGGTCATATTTGGAATTATAATTTAATTTAATGTCGTATGGTAACTCTTTACCATGTGTCCCCTATAATATAGGGGGGCCTTATTTATCAGCAGTTGGAAGACTTGATCCTGGGGATCAAGGCTATAAGGTAACAATATTGAATTCAGCCTCATATATCCGAAAAGAGTAATATATATTTAAGTATAAAAAGATTTTTCTCCTTAACAACTTACCAGTTGACTGGTATAAATCAAGGATCAACTGTCTAAATTTTACTATCAGCGATTTAAGTGCAAAAGACGTCATGTGTTATTTTTGGGATGAAACCGAAGGAAAGAGAGGGGCGATTAAAATCGGTAGCTACATACTTGAGTATATTCAATCTCAGGTAGAACAAAATCCCACTAAAGAAATTGACATTATTTTCTACTCGGATAATTGTGGCGGTCAACAAAAAAATAAGTTTTGTTATCTGTGTATGCCTACGCCGTTAAGAGAATTGTCAACCACGTGGTCTCCATACAAACGGCGATAACGTTTCCCACCCTCTAAACCTTAGCCTACAGCAATGAATTTTTGGTATGTTTTTGAAATGCCTAAATACTAGGGCTGTACGTTTTGATTTTTAAAATATTCATTGTAGATTTGAAAATATTGGCACTTCTGTGTTTTGTATGAAATCACTAAAATGCAAATATTTCGAAATCTATTATAGATATTTAAAAAATCAAAACGTATAGCCCTAGTATTTAGGCATTTCAAAAAAATACCAAAAATTAATTACTGCCGTTTGTATGGAGACCACGTGGTTGACAATCCCCTTAACAAGTTAAAAGTTAAGTCTGTAACTCACAAGTTTTTGATACGCGGTCGCTCTCAAAACGAAGGCGACAATGTACACAGTGTAAAAGAAAAACAAATTAAAAGGTATTTGCAGTCGGATCCTATCTACATACCAGAGCAATATAAAACTTTGATTAGTTCAGCAAAGAAAACGGGAAAAGCTTACACAGTTGTAGAAATGACTCACGATAAGTTTTATGATGTGAAAGTATTGCAGGAACCATGGGGCACCAATTTCACTATTGATGTGGATAAAAATCAGATTAAATGGCATGACATTAAGATTCTCAGAGTTGAAAAAGAACACCCTAAAGAGTTTTTCTACAAAACTTCCTTTACAGAGGAAGTATTTAGGAAAGCTTGTGTACAAAAAAGGGTTCTTCGAGCAAGAGGAACCGAGTCCTCCACGGATCAGTCTATATTTTCAACTGGTTTAACACAGGCATACACTGAGAAATTTGTATTATCGGCCGCAAAAAAATGACATACAAGAATTGATTGATAAGAATGTTATTTATAAGCTCTATTATAATGTTTATTATAAAGATGTTCTGGGTAATCAAGATAATTAAGCTATTATTTTAATAAAATGATTGTTATTTTAATAAAAGTGATCTCAAAGTGCCATTATTAGTAGCAATTTTTTATTAAAACTGTATTCATAAAGTGAAACAAAATTTTTCAGCATACTTATGTTAGTTTTATAAGTAATACATAAATATTAAGGCGAACGTGATTTTATAATTGTTTTAGAGTTTTATAGAAGAGTAATTTCCTATATTTTTTGTTAAAAAGTTTTATTTTTCTAATATTCTTTATAATAAAAAGACTAAAAGGCTGTTGAATTGTATTCAAAAGTTTAAGTTTTATTTTCTAGCATACTTACTCATGTGCATTTTATAATTAATACATAAATATTTAGACAAACGTGATTTCATAATTGTTTTTTAGTTCCATAGAACTGAAAGTTCCTATATTTTTAAGTTAAGTTAAATTTTATAAGAAAGTTTAATTTTTTAAATTATTTTTATGATAAAAGGACACAAGAGGCTTATGATAGTTATTTTGGAAGTATTATTAATAAAACAAAATTGTTTGATTTGATTACTTATGTGTTTTCTTGATAGTCCGTCAGCAAATGTACCCTTTCTCTCGGTCACAGACTATGAATTGAGTTGAACTAAATATAAATAATACCAAACGTAATTATATTTTTATTTTTGTTGCATCATCAAAAAAAGGTCAACTCAAACTTATTCCATCAAGATAGGTGTAACTCAAAAAAAAAATATATTTATATATACTTGTTAAGCAATAGGGAAGTAACTCAAAAATTGTAGTTTTAAGCCTCGATATTTGAATAAAACATATCCCTCGTATCTATAGACGAGTATAAGTCATTACCTACTATTACTTTAGTTAACGTTTTTATACAATAAACAAGAATTCGAATGAAGTAAGAACTGTCAAAAGTAAGAATACACGGGCAAGAACTAGTCGCCGATTTGATTACTTGAGAAACTTAGAATGCTCATCATATCAGCCGCACGACACCCACTGCTGGGTATAGGCCTCCCCTAAGGATCTCCACGACGATCGGTCCTGCGCTGCCCGCATCCAGCGGCTTCCCGCGACCTTCACCAGATCGTCGGTCCACCTTGTCGGGGGCCTACCCACGGAGCGCCGTCCGGTGCGTGGTCGCCATTCCAGAACCTTTCCGCCCCAACGGCCATCGGGTCTTCTCGCTATGTGTCCCGCCCATTGCCACTTCAGCTGAGCAATCCTTCGAGCGATGTCGGTTACTTTAGTTCTCTTGCGGATCTCTTCGTTTCTGATTCGATCACGCAGGGAAACGCCGAGCATGGCTCTCTCCATTGCACGCTGGGTGACCTTGAGCCTCCTTATGAGACCCATAGTTAGCGACCACGTTTCAATGCCGTAAGTCACTGGCAACACACACTGTTCATAGACTTTCGTCTTGAGACACTGAGGTAAGTCGGACGCGCAGCTATCAGTATTTTCAGTACATTTATAGGTAATTTCGTCAACTGTATGTCGGCCTAACATTATTAGAAGGGATTTCACGTAATATTCGTAATTGTAAATATAGAAAAACCATTACGTAGTCAGTATTTTTTTATTAAGGTGGTACCCTGAGCGAAAGTGGCGCCGCGGTGAATTATATTTAGTATAATAATTCTAATACACTATTTTAAAAGTGTTTATCGTGGAGATTTTAGGGCCTACAGTCTAGTATTTTTAGACGGTATCGTTACATTCCCTCGTAGTCACTGCTAGAAGTAGATAGCAAAACTGCTAAAAGTGGCCGTTTTTGACACATTTGCTATCTACTTCTACGAATGACTACGAGGGCATGTAGTGATACCTTCTAAAAATACTAGACCATGGGCCCTAAAATCTCCACGATATACATTATTAAAATCTTTTTCTATTAATAACTTATTAAATAAAAACCTCTGAGGGCGCCACTTTCGGTCATACAACCGCCTTAAACTGTTATTCTAATAATTGTTTTTCCTTAATTTTTAATCCTATATTCCAAAAAAATTCTTTATAATAATCTTTCCTCAATTTTCATCAACAATATTTCTTCCTTGTGTATTTTTTGTGTAGTTCCTCTTCCAATGATGGGCTTACCAGTCAACAATCTTTAAACATTTTCTTTGGTTTTAGCTTCTCTTGCCTTTGCTTTCATGTTACACTACAGCTAACTGTAATAAAAAAAAACCATGAATAAATACACAATAGTATAATAATATATCTACTTAATGCAGAGAGTAAGATGAAACAATGATTTGACTTATTTTCGATAAGTATGTACATATTCTCGGAGGAGCTCGGTGGCGCAGTGGTTTAGCGCCTGGCCCAGCGATTGCGGAAGTTAAGCAACGTTCGCAAGGGTCGGTCATGGGATGGGTGACCAAATTTATATTATTATTATTTATTTATTATCAGAAATAGTGTAATTCATTTTTTATTTTACAAAAAAAGTACTATTTAAACCTCTAGAGTTTGAGTATAGCAGTGTTGGGCGTAATTAATTACTTTTGTAATTAAATTACTAATTAGATGAAAAGTAATTGAATTACTTTAATTGAAATTACATGTAATTGGAATTAATTTAATGCAACTACATAAATCACTAGTAATTCCAATTACATTAGTTTGTAATTAAAATTACTCAATTACTTTTTATGGGGGTACATAAAAGATAAATAAAATTGAGATGTTGATCGCTTGCTGTCCTCACGCAGCATATCACAACCGATGCTTTTAGTGCATGTGTGTGTGTGTGTGTGTGTGGCTTGTTACTGCACACAGGTATCCCTTCTCGCGCCTCCTCACGTGCACCTCTCCTCTCTAGGGATTTTCGGTCCGGGGTCGTCGATCCGATTTTTCGAATCGTAATGGATTGTATCGGATCGCATGCCGTCGATCCGATCCTTAGGGAATCGATCCGGATCGGATGCAAATAAGTAAGGACGCAATTATTTTTTGATTTTTATGAAGTAAACCATTAAAAATAAAGTTATTAATCTGTGGTTGACGGTGTTGGTCTTTTTGACAATTTACTAAATCTACTATTTAAGATTAGCTTAACATTACTTATTGTGAAACTGCTTGTCGACCCTAATAAATAGAAAAAACCCATGTAAAACTTGTAAACAAGTACCTTGAATGATGATGATTGATGCCGCCATGTTTAAAATGTAAACAAAGATATGATTCGTTACAAATAAACCTAAGTAAGTACCTATTTTTCGTAGACAAACCACGTTTTAATTCATACGATCCAAGCGATCCTATCTTTCAAGTTTTGTATCGATCCGGCAAAAAATCGTATGGTCTCGATCCGATCCGAAAATCGCCGGACCGTATGCCTGCCAATCCGATCTTTCAAAAGATCGGCGGGTTGATTATCCAATCAGAAACCACCAAGCGACCGGTCTCATTTGACAGATGAATGTGATACATTGCTTCTTCTTTTTGGCCTAAAAAAACATACCAAAGAAAAGTAGCAATGTTTGTCAAATGAAACCGGTCGCTAAATAGTTTCTATTTAGATAATCAGCCTGCGGATCGGCGCATCCCTACTCCTCTCTTCGTCGCACCCGTCGCGTCAGTGCGTCGTTAGCAGTGGTTTCGCTACCTACCACAGAAACTACATCGTATTATTTAAAATAGTACCTCAACTTTAAAAGAAATTATATAAGTAGTTAGGTAATTACAATTAACAATTACAATTGTTAATTGAATTACTTTTTAATAATTTCAAGTAATTTGTAACTGAAGTCACCAATTACAATTTGTAATTGTAATTGTTAATTAGTAGTTAATTACATTTTGCCCAACACTGGAGTATAGTACCTGAGAGATTCGTACACGTAGACAATAAGTGATAGGTACATTATGTTAATTAATCTAATCACATAACAATTATATATTAGGAGATCGAGCATGGTTCTGTCAGTAGGAAGCATGAAATTTCATTGTAATAAGGACAGAAAATATTCTTTTAATTTTAATTTTATGTTTTCTTTCGTAATAGCATTACGCGTGACGGTAGGTAAAGAATTGATTAGTCTAGGAATAAGGAATGCGCTCGTCCGCTCACCGTAGTAGTTGTGTGCTGATACAATAACAAGTTTTTCCTGCGCAACTTGACAGGGTGATTTATTTTAATTTGAAACTGGTCACAAAAAAAATTATTTTAAGATGAAGTAGGTAATTAACTTTTTCATGTACTGGTAATGTTTTGCAATATTTGAATATTTCGTATTCATTTTTAAAAGAGGATTATAAATAAAGGTGGTATTATCAACTTAAGTATCCGAAGCTGCAATCTATATATTGAATCAAGGTAAGTTTTAAAAGTACGGCCATAGCTAGAAATGCCGTATGACACAATTGAATCAAAAAGCGCAATGTATAGTAGGAGTCTAGCTTTAATTGTTAAGCGATTTTTTATAACATAAAATTTAGACAAAATTGCACGTAGTTTATCACACACTCGTGCAATATGTGGACCCCAGTTAAATTTATTATCGATAAGCAGTCCCAAATACATGTATGACAGTTGGACATTTAAGATCACACTTACTTGTTGAATTATTGTGTAGACACGTGTGTGTGTGGGCTAACAATTTAGACGCTTGGGTGCTGCATTTTAAGTAAGGTGATTTTAATATGCATTAATTTAGTTTTTTGAGCATTGAGCACTAGACCCATATCGTGACACCACTTATTCAACCTATCAAAATCGTTTTGAAGCTGCAAACTGATTTTGTTTAGATCTTTTCAAAAAATTATTATCTCGAGCTCCTCCGTGCTTCGGAAGGCACGTTAAGCTGTTGGTCCCGGGTGCATTTGCAGTCTTTAACACCCACCAATCCGCATTGGGCCCGCGTGGTGGGTCATGTTATGACCCATCCTCCTTACCACCCATAAGGAAGGCCTGAGCCCCAGCAGTGGGGACATCAAAAATGGCTGATGGACAATGTACATCTAGCTAGTCGAGAGTCTAACTAGTAGGTAGGTATACTACTTATTACCTAACTTGCTAAAATAAATACCTACCGAGATACTCGCTAGTACCTTGGTACTATTTTAGCAATTAGGCATTTGAACATATTTTTTAAATATAATGAAATACCTAAGTATGTAAATCATTCTCATCATTACTTACTTTTCTTATGTCCTCCCAACAATTTTTCTTCCTTAGAGCACTAATCGTGTCGAGTTGGTTTTTTACATGAAAGTACTTCGTAGTTTTGAATCCTCTGTTGTAATGAATTTCTAATGAAGAAATAGTACATTGTTCACCGAGAGGAGAAAGAGATCGGGAATCGCACTTTCTCTCGAGTGACATAGTGCCTTATACTACACCTACGAGGAAAATAAAAAAACTAAATTTTTACTAATTGAAATTTATATTGAAATTGTTGAACAAATTAAAAGGTTATTGCAATCAATATTTTTGCTGTTTCCTTCAACTGCGGCGGAGTTAAAAAATCTTCATCATCACTATCACTACTTATCGTTTTGATAGTTTTATTTTACTTTCTACGAAAACTGAATCCTCAAACAACACACAAATTGAAAATGGCGCCAATGGCGTCTGCAATTTTCACATGTTCTTTTTTCAAATTGTTTATCCTGCCGCCGCAGGGTCGCACTGCCAGCCCGACACCATCCGACACACAGCTAGTGGCCAGTGTCAATTTGCGAACTTGGTGATAAAAACTCACTGTAAAAACTTTTTGGTTTTTGATATTTAGGTTACCGGCGCATAGTCTTACCCAAAATTAAAAAAGAAAAACCACGTAAGAAATGGATTTTCATACACTTTTCTCTCCCGCTCAGATGCGTTTTCTCCCCGCATATTTGTTCGATATGTAATGACGTACTTTCTACCGTAAATTTGATAAAGTATCAAGGTACTTTCCGAGCAGGTGTAGTATAAAATAAATTATGTCACCGGAAGGTAATAAGATCCGCAAGTTTATAAATTTCCTAGGAAATTTATAACCTTTCGTAGAATTCTAAACGAGAGATAAATTGTATTATTTTACGCCCACATTTTCGCAAATTTATCAATTTGCGACGTCTCGTTGTAAATTTATAAACTAACGGATATCCATTCGTAAGATTCTTAACGGTTCGACCAATCACAGAAGATCTTTTAATTTTACGCTTCTTTAAAATACGGCAAATAACCATAGATATAGTATATTAACGGCCGAATACTCAAAGGCTTCTTAGCTAAAATCTTAAGTTAAGGTCTCCTTAACTTTAAGGAAGCTGTCAGTTTCATAGAGTTTCTGTCAAATCTGACAACTTTTATGTATTTAAGGTGGCCTTAACTTTAAGTAACGTTTGAGTATTTGGCCGTAAAAGGGGTAGATGCGCTACCGAGCGACCGGGTGTAAGGGATAGATATATTATGACGTCAAAATATGGGGTTGCCATGATCAGAAAAAGTACCCTTAACGGGGTAGCATCCGTCAATGTGCAGATTACTAGTTAAAGCACGGAAATCGTCTACTTTAAGAAAAATTTCGGTACTATTATGTATTCTGTGCTTTAAGTGGATTGTCAACCACGTGGTCTCCATACAAACGGCGATAACGTTTCCCACCCTCTAAACCTTAACCTACAGCAATGAATTTTGGGTATGTTTTTGAAATGCCTAAAAACTAGGGCTGTACGTTTTGGTTTTTAAAATATTCATTGTAGATTTGAAAATATTGGCACTTCTGTGTTTTGTATGAAATCACTAAAATGCAAATATTTCGAAATCTATTATAAATATTTAAAAAATCAAAACGTACAGCCCTAGTATTTAGGCATTTCAAAAAAACACCAAAAATTAATTACTGTAGGTTAAGGTTTAGAGGGTGGGAAACGTTATCGCCGTTTGTATGGAGACCACGTGGTTGACAATCCCCTTAACTGACTCGACCAGTTAATCTGCAGATTAACGGATTCCGTACTTTAACGGTAACATACGTATACATAGAATAGAAATGGAAATAAACTTTATTCGCAGTAATTGTGGTACAGCAGAGATATTAATAAAATGTTTAGACAATTCGCCATTTCCAGCATGCAAAAACTCAGTATAATTATAAATGGTATTAAGAAAAATTAAAACACGTCTTCCCTGCTAAAATCGAACTAAAGTTAAATAACAATCGTCATTGCAGTCGGGACGGGAGTTTCTTTTTTCTATTTGCTTCTATCCATTTTTCACGAGTTTTATCTTCCGTCGGAAATCTGGAAAAATCAAATCGCTTGAAATTCCCTGAAATATGGGGTAATTTTTGGGGAAAATTTTCTATATAGTAGGCATCCGGAAACCGAATTATAAACCTACTGATTTTAGTGGACGTCAAAGCTAAGCTGACTTCTACTATTACGTAGATGTACGCAATTTTACCGGTTTGCATGTCAAATGTTTACGAGGTTATTTTTAGAAATAATTTTTAGATTTTTCCTATTTATCAGGTTTTTCATGATATAACTAATGATTTAGCTCAGAAACTTGGTTCCTGTGAGATTTGAGAAAGAAATACGTGATCAAAATATAGAAAACAGTGTACTCACGCATGAAATGTAACGCCCGCTTCTTTCCTTTGATTGTTGCTTTTGCAGCCAAATATCGAACATCCCACCATTTTGAATGCTAGACACAAACACTACACATTCGATTTATAATAAATCTTCAATATTAATTAGGGAGTTATCCACAAAAACTTTAATTTCTCTGGCACTTTTGGTATAACCCCACTTGTTTGTTTTGCTTAGTTGATCTCTGCCTATAACCCGACCATGAAAAAAAGTCCGGTCGGTGATAGAGAAAAAACATGACACTCTTCTCTATTTCCTCCTATAGGAATCTTAACCCGGCGAGCATGTGGTGAAAAAAGTTACACCTAGCATGTGGTGGGGTTTGCCAAACCCCAACATATAATTACCTATAAATGCCAATTTATTAAACCAAGACTTAAGAATTTATTCGTATTTTGAAATATGGTTTATATTTAGTGTATAAAATAAAAAACAGTGTATATTTATATACTAAATATTAAATTAAATAATCAACAAACGACTTAGGGAAGGATCTGGCACCTGAAGCACAGGCCAGGCCTAGTTTTGGTGCCAGTGTATTGTATACAATACATGGGTAT
Organism: Agriphila straminella; assembly: GCA_950108535.1. NCBI lineage: Eukaryota > Metazoa > Arthropoda > Insecta > Lepidoptera > Crambidae > Agriphila > Agriphila straminella. The sequence goes on along the minus strand of OX467316.1, from coordinate 221,907 downwards.
TATTTAAATTATGTCTGTAACATTCTATTACTACTCAAATTTCTAAGTACCAAAATTACACTACATTTTGTTAAATTTTAGGTTCGAAGTTTATGAAGTCTAACTTGTAATTTGTTAACCGGTTCGCGCGCCAGCAGCGCTGCATATCGATAATGTAAACAAAACATTGTCACTGAGCGCTCCGATTGCCGATACCCGCGCTGGAGTGCGAACTAGTGCAGTGCACCGTAGAATTAGTTATTAATGTACCTTCGCAACCTAAAATATTGTATACTGTAAATGTTTATTTTGTGTGAGAAAATAAATATTTTATTATTATTATTATTATTATTATTATACTTTTATTGTATTATTTATCAGAAATACTAAAATATAACATTTACAAAAAAACAAATAAAGGAACTTCTGAAAAAGGAACTAAAATCAACTAATTCTTTAATAAAAATATAAAATCAACTTTAAAAACTTAAAGAATATAAGATTCTCAATAACATATTTTTTTTAAAGAATTAGTTGATTTTAGTTTTAGTATTTTTGATAAATAATACAATAAAAGTATATAAATATACACTGTTTTTTATTTTATACACTAAATATAAACCATATTTCAAAATACAAATAAATTCTTAAGTATTGGTTTAATAAATTGGCATTTATAGGTAGATATATGTTAAAACTAACACGGAGCATGTGGCGGGGTATGACGCACCCCACGAACGTTTACACGCGTGTAGCTCCTGCGCCGGTTGACGCGACACTGCGGTCACGCCACTCTCCCCCCGCGGAGTACATTGGCTCCAGCTACTCGAAGCAACAAACCAATTGAGGGGCAAATTTGAAAAATACACGGCTTCGCGCAAAGCATGGGCATGTCACACCCCACCACAAGCTCGCCGGGTTAATAAGATGATCTCGCTCTATCGAAGCATGTCAGACCCTTGCAAATTACACACTGCTCTCTGATTAGTCGATGTTGACAGTGTCAATGCTTGTGTCCATAGACTTGTGACAATCAGAATTACCAAACTATAAATTCATCCGTTTCGCTATATGCTAATGACCCCTACCTCACTCTACCAAAATAAAACAACAGAAATCATGTTCTACGATTAGTAAAGACGTTTATTAAAAAATAAAAAACAATAAAAACCAGCGTTCTGCCAAAAAACAATCATTTTAAATTAAATTAAAAAAATAATCCGTGAGTCTTAGGCGAATTGCCAAACAGATGCTAGCTAAGTAAGAGATTTATAAAAATAGGCTTAAAAAAATGTAACAAATTAAACGTAATAAAAAAATAAGGAAATTAAAACATAAAAGTTTATGTAAGTAGGTAGTACTTACCGAACTTACCTACTAGATTCCCGATTATCTACTTATTGCAACATGTTAAAGATTTATGGCACCTCGAATTACACAAAATATTAGCTTTTTTACAATTGCACTTATTAGATAAACATTGTCCCTTAGAGTATTTTTTGCAGTTGCATTGCTTCATTCCTTGCCCACCAAAACCCACGAGTAACCGGTTTGTATATGTTCCGTGGTAAACAATGGCGGTAGAGAAGAAGGAGAAGGAACCAATCAGAACGCAGATTGCGTTTGGTATCCTTACTGATTATTTTACGCGTGAGTTCGGTAAGTTTATCAATTTGCGAAAATGTGGACGTAAAATAATACATACCTATTATCTCTCGTTTAGAATCCTACGAAAGTTTATAAATATCCTAGGAAATTTATAAATTTGGGGTTCTTGTTATTTTCCGGTGACATATAATAGGTATATAATAATCTCAACATGGATAAATTTATTACTTTTTACCATCGCCACTCTAAAAAGTGCGTTTAATTCAACGATGAGAGTGAATAATATGCTGTTTTATTCACCGAGTGAATAAAAATATTTTGAATTTGGAACAAGCGCGCATCGTATGAATTAGGTACAAAAAAAAATAAAAGGTGCTGAAAGTATGGAACTATTCCATAGATAAAGATATAGTTCTACAATTAAATGTCAAAAAAAATCCCGCCAATTTTATTTAGGTTCTTTTTAGTGTCTTATCTTTGGGTTCTTTTCTAAAAAATATCCCACCAAATCAATTAGGTCCTTTTTAGTGTCTTATATTTGGGTTCTTTTTTATATATTAGAGGGAGATTAGTTGTTCAGTTTTGCATCAGTCCATTCCATCAGTCTGGTACGATCTTCAGTCTGTAATAATTCAAAGTCTATACAAACTGATGAAGTGGACTGATGCCAGACTGATCATGTAGTTTCCCTCTTAGTTAGCGTGGTTGTTTTATGTCATTGGAAAACTTATAAATAGTTTCACTATTTTCTAATGTTTAAATATTACTGATTACCTACCTAAATAATAAAAATGTGATAACTATAAATACTATAGGCATACTAAGTACTATAAGTACTGCTATTTGTTTTCTCGCAGTCAATGGTAAAAAGTAGAGTACACAACTCGTGAAAAAAAAATTTCATCTCGGTCCTTTGTATCCCTCGCTTCGCTCAGGATTCTACTATTGAATCCCTCGCTACGCTCGGGATTCAACTCTAGAATCCTTCGCTGCTCTCGGGATCCAACTTAGTCCCTCGAACTAAATTCCCTCTTTTTTCACTTGTTGTATAATCTACTATTTTACCATCGCCACTCAAAAAAGTGCGTCTTATTCATTGATAACAGTGAATAAAACGCGTTTTTATTCACCGAGTGAATAAAAATATTTTGAATTTGGAACAAGCGCGCATCGTATGAATTAGGTACAAAAAAAATAAAAGGTGCTGAAAGTATGGAGCTATTCCATAGATAAAATTATAGTTCTACAATTAAATGACAAAAATAATCCCGCCAATTTTATTTAGGTTCTTTTTAGTGTCTTATCTTTGGGTTCTTTCCTAAAAAACATCCCGCTAAATCAATTAGGTCCTTTTTAGTGTCTTATATTTGGGTTCTTTTTTATATATTTGAGGGAGATTAGTTGTTCAGTCTTGCATCAGTCCATTCCATCAGTCTGGTACGATCTTCAGTCTGTAAAAATTCAAAGTCTATACAAACTGATGAAGTGGACTGATGCCAGACTGATCATGTAGTTTCCCTCTTAGTTAGCTCGGTGGCGCAGTGGTTTAGCGCCTGGCCCAGCGATTGCGGAAGTTAAGCAGCGTTCGCAAGGGTCGGTCATGGGATGGGTGACCAAAAATGTATTATCTCGAGCTCCTCCGTGCTTCAGAAGGCACGTTAAGCCGTTGGTCCTGGCTGCATTTGCAGTCGTTAACACCCACCAATCCGCATTGGGCCCGCGTGGTGGGTTATGGCCCGTCTTCCTTACCACCCATAAGGAAGGCCTGTGCCCCACAGTGGGGACATCAAAAATGGCTGATGGACAACTATAAATACTTGGTTAAGCACATAAGGAGTGTTAAATATTTAGCGAGTATTGTGGAATGTGTATGAGACCATCGATAAGCTCGCGCTCACTAATCTGTGGGATTATGTCGTCGATGAATCCAAGACGCACTGGCCACTAAGAGAAATGATCTCTTTGCATTCTGAAGTGTCTAAACCTCCCTGTCACTTACTTTTCTCTCTGACTTTCCTTCTCTGTAATTAAGCAGCAATTTCGAAGAATGTGAAAACCCGCAAATAACGTGTATCGAATTTAAGTGCTGTTGATCGAGACCATCCGGATGGCGTGAACTGCTCCGCATCGTCCACCAGGTGAGTGAGTGCATTTACTCGATGTTTCCATATCTTCCTCCATAATCCTCCTAGGTGTAATCCACCCCCATGGTGCTTGGCTATTTACACGCCACACCATCTTATGGTCCTTTTGAGCGGATTCCATGCTCCAGCAGGAATTTTTGCGTATTTTGGTAAGTTGGATGTTCGCAGAATAATTACGTATTAATTGGTAAATTCGCGAAGTTCCGTACTTACCGCCGTACTCCGCCATTTTGTAATTGGTACAAAATTTTACGGAATAAATTATTTTTACTTAAAATTAATTCTCGCATTGTAATAGCGTGATTTCTTTTAGGGTATTCCCGCATTGAAATAGCGGGTGATTTATTTTCGCATTAAAATAGCGGGTGATTTATTTTAATTTATTTTCGCATTAAAACAGCGTGTAACTTCTTTTATTTTAATTTCGCATTGAAATAGCGTAATTTCTTTTTAAGTAATTTCTTTTCGCATTGGAATAGCGTTGAATTTATTTGATTTATTTTCGCATTGGAATAGCGTAATTTCTTTATAAAAATGTCGAAATCAAGTGATGATTCAGTTGATTCCGTCATTGAACTATCGGATAAACAGCTTACCTTATTAATAGCGAAAAAGGAGCGTCTTTTTTCGCGGATGAATGATCTTTATAGATTTGCGAATAATGTAACTAATTTTGCATCCCGTAATAATGAGACTTTCCTGGCTCAGTCTGAAATAATCGATGAAATGCGTAGACAATTTGAGTCTATAATTGATGACATAAATGACCGCAAGCTTACGTTAGATTCGAAATTTCTGCCTGACTATCAGCCTTTGACTGCTTTTGAAGATCTGTACTTTATTGTAAAGCGCGTCCGAAATAATATTATTCAGTCGTCGCAATCAATTGTACCGTCGTCATCGAATAGTTCCGGCGATCATAATCCGAAATGCACCATTAAGTTGCCTCCGATTGAATTGCCGAGCTTCGACGGCAAAACGGAAAATTGGCCTAAATTTTACGAATCTTTTAAGTCCAACATTCACAATAACAAACAGCTGTCTGACTCGCAGCGCGTGCAGTATTTAGTAGGCAAATTAACCCACGGCGCGCTTAAGGCTACTGCGGGTATTGTACCCTCGGGCGAAACCTATAATATTATTTGGGATAGCTTGGTGAATAAATATCAAGATGTGCGTGCATTAGGTACACTTTATCTTAACAATATTCTCGATGCGAAAAATTGTTCGAATACGGCAGCCAGTCTTGATTATTTTATTGAAAAATATTCAGCGTCTGTGTTGGCCTTAAAACAACTGAATATCAGTGATGTGACCGATTTCATACTTTTGCATTGTGCTCTAAGGAAGATCGATGTTCAAACTGTTCAAGCGTTCGAATTATCTGTGCGTCATAAGGACATTCCTTCTTATAATGAATTAATTTCTTTCGTGCAAGATCAAGTTAAAATCTTAGAACGGTCTAATGTTTCATACTCGTCACGGCCTTCGAGCGGTGGTGTTAATAAAGCGTCATCGTCTGTCGTGACCGCGGCAGCCCGTCCTAATACTTACAAGTCGTTTGTCGCGAGTAATGAAAATATGACTTACACGTCGGGAAAGTCGTGTATTTTTTGCAATAAAAGTGATCATTCGGTTAATGCATGTTCACAGTTTAAAAGTTTGAGTTCACCCCAAGCCCGATTTGATTTTATTAAATCGAAACAGGGTTGCGTCAGTTGTCTTAGTGGGTCGCATACCGTAACGTCATGTGGGTCGACGGTTGCTTGCGAATTATGCAAAAAACGTCACCATACCCTCTTACATTTTGATACTAAGAATAATAATGGTCGGAAAAATACTTACGCTCATACGTCGCGAGTACCTACCGTTGAAGGGTCGTCGCCTCATTTACCGTCATCGGTGCCGTCTGTCGCCTTGCTGCCGGCAGCGTCGCCTCTTTCTGCACCCGGCGTAGGAACGAACCCGTGTGTTTTGAATACCCCATCGGGTACCCAATGCATTATGGGGACCCCATCTAGTTCAGATACACCGACTATCTTGGGCACCCCGGGTACCCCTTCATTGTCTTTAAGTGCGGAAGTAAAACCAAACTCTACGATTTTACTATCGACAGCGCAAGTTTATGCTAAAATTAAAAATTGCAATAATAAAAGAATTATCCGCTGTTTAATAGATAACGGATCGCAAAATAATTTAATTACAATGGACTGTTGTAAATCGCTTAATTTACCTATAATTCCACTGAGTAACTCTTTTGTCAAAGGAATTGGTTTAGCGTCTCGGCCGATTTTGGGATATGTTTATTTGGATATTGAGTCCCGTGTTTATACGGATAATAAATATACTATACATGCTTTAGTGATTGACTGTATCACCGATCAGCTGCCTGCTCAATATGTGGACATGGGTGATATGGGTTACTTGAAAGGGATTCCCCTAGCCGATCTGACATGGAACGTTCCTGGGTCGGTGGATGTCGTCCTGGGTGCTCAGCTGTTTCCATATATTTATTTAGGGAATAGGGTCGTATCTGGTACCAGTGCGCCTCCTGCTTTGCTGACCGCGTTTGGTTACGTGCTGATGGGTGATTTCCCAAGTAATATTCTTGTTAATACTTCTACGTCGTTCTGCGCACTCTCGCTTAATGATATTGTGCAGAAATTTTGGCAATTAGAGGAATTACCTAACATGAGGTTTTTGAGTCCGGAGGAGACGGAATGTGAAAATTTGTTTGCTTCGTCGGTCATCCGGGGGGAGGGTAGTAGGTACTCGGTTGCTTTACCATTCTGCAAGAACCCGAAAGAATTGGGTAATTCTCGCACTGCTGCTCAAAGACGATTTATGGCTTTGGAGCGGAGATTTAAACAGTCACCGGATTTACGAGATAAATATAATAGTGTTATCGGTGAATATATTGAAAAGGGCTACTTGTCTGAGGTTCCTGAATCCGAGGTGACGGAGGAAGGATACTACATCCCGCATCACGCTGTCACCCATCCGGGTAAGCCCATGCCTCGAATAATCCCGCCCGACGCCGATGCTCGATGCTAGTGCGAAAACGCATACAGGGTTGTCACTAAATGACGTCCTTCATATTGGCCCTAATTTGCAAGCCGATTTATTTCTGCTTTTGCTTGGCTTTCGTCTTTTTCCAGTCGCTATGACTGCTGATATTAAACAAATGTATTTACAGATTTTGGTTCCGTATGAACACCGTAAATATATTAGGATTTTGTTTCGTTTTTCGGAGAACGAAGTCGTACGAACCTTTCAATTTAATCGGGTCCCCTTTGGTCTCAAACCAAGCCCATACTTAGCAATGCGAACTGTTCGTCAACTGGCTGATGACATGAGATCACATTACCCGGAAGCTGCTAAGGTGGCAGAGTCTAGGTTGTACATGGATGATCTAGTTTATTCTATCTCTGATGAGGTCAGCGCCGTGCGCCTTTCTCAAGAATTAATCTCGTTGTTCAAGGCCGGTGCCTTTGACCTGGTCAAATGGACAAGTAATTCTCGCGTGGTCCTGGGAAACCTTCCAGACTCTCACCGCAGTGCAGTGGATCTGAATGATGGTTCTAGCCATACCTTGAAGGTGTTAGGCCTTTCGTGGGAACCAGCCGATGACAACTTCTTCTTTACGACTGCTTACGTCCAAGAGAAATGTACGAAACGAAATATACTTTCTGTGGTTGCTCGTTTGTTTGATGTCCTCGGTTTGATGGCCCCTGTCATTTTGTACGCCAAGTTGCTTATTAAAGAGCTATGGTTATGCAACATAGATTGGGATGATACTCCCCCTGAGAGCGTTATACGAAAATTCTCGGTGCTCATACAGGAGTTTCCTCTCATTTCAACTTTGAAAATCCCACGTCATATAGGCGTCTTTAACGACTGTACGGTACTTATTGTTGCGTTTTGTGATGCAAGTATGAACGGTTATGGTTGTGTCCTATACTTACACACCACTGACTCCATGGGTAATATTACTGTGAGATTACTTTGTGCGAAGTCCAAGGTTTCACCCACTAAAGTGACCACCCTCGCACGTTTGGAATTATGTGCTGCCGTCTTGATGTCTAAACTAATACGGACAGTTCAAGACTCCTATCAAGCGCGTGTACCCATTGCGGGAACGTATGCTTTCTCGGATTCTACCATTGCGCTTTCGTGGATTCATTCTTCACCGCATCGTTGGTCGGTGTTTGTAAGTAACCGCGTCGCTCAATGTCAGGAGAATCTGCCTCCTGAAAACTTTTATCATGTTGCAGGAAGTGAGAATCCAAGTGATTGTCTTTCCCGGGGGATGCTTCCCTCCCAACTCACTTCACATGATTTATGGTGGAACGGCCCATCATGGATTCGTAGCCCTCCGTCAAATTGGCCAATGAAAGCCTTTTCACCTACCATAACCGCCGAGTTGCCTGAGCACAAAGTTAGTGTGCTGACTGCAACGGTTCAGTGTGAACCACCGGCTCTGATGGAATTGGCTCGGCGTATATCCGGGTGGGATAAACTTCTACGAATTGTTATATACGTCCTCCGATTTATTAAAGAAATCTCGCCTTCTTCTGGAGCAGTCAATAATATTATGACTGCCGAGAAATTTGTGATACGTTCAGTGCAGAGTATCCACTTCGCAGAGGATCTTACCGCGCTTAAGAAGGGTAAATTGCCTTCTAAGAAGCTTTTAAACTTGTCGGTGTTTCTTGACGAAGATGGTGTGCTGCGTGTTGGAGGACGGCTTTCAAAATCGGATTTACCATTTGAGGCTAAACATCCGGCTTTACTCCCTAAACATGACCATATAGTGGATCTTATCATTCAACACTACCATATTATGAATTGTCATACTGGTCCAGGACCTTTGATGTCGATCTTGCAGCAACGTTTTTGGATTTTGGATGCCAGGGCGGTTATAAGAGCAAAGGTTCGGGAATGCAATTGTTGCTTTCTATTGAATCCGTCGTACCCCACGCCCAAGGTGGCTTATCTACCTTCCTTCTGTGTCACAGAGGCAAAGGCTTTTGTTCCTACCGGCGTCGGGCGGGATTATTCGAGTGGCGACGGTGAAAACTAGATTCGGGATCTTTAAGAGTCCTATTGTAAAATTATATCCGATTGCTACTCAATAACTCTCTGTATTATTTTATATTTAATTGTAACTTAGGTTGTTAAGGATTTAGCCATGAAGTTTGGTTTTTCTGTTAACCTTAGTTTAAACTGCGTGCATATTATTTTATGTTGCTACGATTATGTTTGTAATTTATTTTTTGTTTTGGAACTTCTGCGAACTTCCAAGGCGGGGAGCATGGTTAAGCACATAAGGAGTGTTAAATATTTAGCGAGTATTGTGGAATGTGTATGAGACCATCGATAAGCTCGCGCTCACTAATCTGTGGGATTATGTCGTCGATGAATCCAAGACGCACTGGCCACTAAGAGAAATGATCTCTTTGCATTCTGAAGTGTCTAAACCTCCCTGTCACTTACTTTTCTCTCTGACTTTCCTTCTCTGTAATTAAGCAGCAATTTCGAAGAATGTGAAAACCCGCAAATAACGTGTATCGAATTTAAGTGCTGTTGATCGAGACCATCCGGATGGCGTGAACTGCTCCGCATCGTCCACCAGGTGAGTGAGTGCATTTACTCGATGTTTCCATATCTTCCTCCATAATCCTCCTAGGTGTAATCCACCCCCATGGTGCTTGGCTATTTACACGCCACACCAATACTATAGGTACCTACTGCTATTTTTTTTCTCGCAGTCAATGGTAAAAAGTAGAGTACCCAACTCGTAAAAAAAAAATTTCATCTCGGTCCTTTGTATCCCTCGCTTCGCTCAGGATTCTACTTTTGAATCCCTCGCTACGCTCGGGATTCAACTCTAGAATCCTTCGCTGCTCTCGGGATCCAACTTAGTCCCTCGAACTAAATTCCCTCTTTTTTCACTTGTTGTATAATCTACTATTATGGAATCGTTTTGCAAAATGCCCTCATACGAGTCCGGACATCAAAAAACTTGTTAACTTGGCCCATCGTTGGCTTAGGTATTATACTATCTTAGAACTGGGCAGAATGTAGAACGATAACAACAAACTAAGCATCCGCTTAGTTCTTCTTGGTGGGATACCCACCTATTTTACAAGCTTTTATTTATCCTGCAATGTATGTGTTGTGTATGTGACGTATGTATGTACGGCTGGACCCTTGCAACTCGATTTTGAAGCGGTATCTCCAACCGATTGAACTAAAATTTTGTATACACGTTTGGCTTGGATGACAATGCATGGCTAGCTACATAGTAACGTCATTCCAAATCAAACATGGCAGGACCCCCAAAATGGCGGGCAAGTCATTTTCGATGCACACCTACAATATAGGTATCGAATGAAAGAGCTTCCTGAGAACAACTTGAAAAAAAACCGACATCAAAAAAGCTGAAAATGAAAACAAAAAAGCTTTAAAATTTAATACCTCTAAAAAGCAAGAAATAATATTCAAATCACTAGATACGCATAACATTGTAATAAAACACGTCTATTGAAGTCGGGTGGGGCTGAAGTTCAACATTTTTTTTTATTCTAAAAGCCCCACCCGACTTCATTAGACGTGTTTTATTACAATGATATGCGTATCTAGTGATTTGAATATTATTTCTTGCTTTTTAGAGGTATTAAATTTTAAAGCTTTTTTGTTTTCATTTTCAGCTTTTTTGAAGTCGGTTTTTTGTTTTTATTAAAACATTTTTATTTTTTTATTTTTAGTGTTAGTAAGTACCTTCTGTATTTGGTAGACTTTAGTTTATTTATATTATCTTATCCAGTAAGTATATTATCTAGGTAGATAAAACATGGGTAGACCCAAAGTTATTATTTTTTTAATTTAACTTTTTTGTGTAAGTATGGTATATTTAGCGACGATATTATCTAAGTTACAATAGTCTTATGTCAATAGCTCATCACCTTTTACAAAATACTGGTTTTCCCGACGCAGGGGCGTTAGTTCTTGAGGAGTTCTCCTGGTACTTCACTATCAGCTCTACTTCACCATATGCATTATGACGAACAACATAAATAGCCTAGCAACCGTATTAAAGTAATCGTATCGCACCAGTGAGAAACTTAGTTTAGTACCTATTGAATAGTTCCGGTGATCATCTATGGTCTTCATCATCAGTTCCACTTCACCAAAATGGTACTTTTCGAAAGCAAATGCACGAGTTACTTAAGAAAATACCAAAATTCAACTGTTTATTCAACTTTAGATACCAATGTGTAAGCTATTTGTGGAAACTGTTTTGGCAAATGTGTGATTCAATTGTAGTACTCATATTTATTGTAAAATTGCTGTTTGTTTCCCTAATAAACTAAAATAAAAAAATAAAATAAAAAAATAAAATCGCTATAGGTGTGCCTATAATATTTGAAGAGTTCCCTTGATTTCTCCAGGATCCCATCATCAGATCGTGATCTTATGACAATGGGACCAATCTGTAACTATATGCTTTCAAACAAAAAAATATTTTTTAAAATCGGTTTGAGATTGACAAAGTTATGTTAAAACATACATAAAAAAATACCGTCGACTTGAGAACCTCCTCCTTTTTCGTCACCCTAAGCCCAGTATGGTATCCGTATATGTCTAGTCGGCAATAAAAGCTCGTACCAAAACAAAATTTATCGAGAGAAACTTATTCTTTTGTTGTTGCCTACTTTTTTTTTTACTGATCTTGATTAATTTATTATTACTGTGTTATAATAAAATACAATTACAATTTAAAAAAAAAATGTGTCTACTTAAAATGAACTGAATAGGGACCCGGTATTCTGTTCCTCTAATCGCATAAAGATTGGTGGCCACTTCGGGTATTGGACTTTGTCAGCCGCCTGTAGTGTAGGGCCTCTGGCACTTGTACTATTCAAAAATCAAAATCAAAAAATCAAAAATCAAAATATCTTTATTAATTACTACAAGTAAAATGTAACAATGTGTGGGACTCTTCTTTTAAGTTTGAAAAAACCTGTATTAGAAGAGGCCCCTCTCTTTAGTTTACAATAATTTATTTGTAGTACATAACTAGGAGCTTATATTAGTACTTACATATTTGTAATATAATTTCTTTACTTAGTATACAAATTTAATTTAATAGTGCAAAGTGAAATATATATATATATATATTTTTTCCATGCTATCCCTATTTAAATAATATAATTATTGCTTATACCGGGTGTAACAAGACACTCAACGAAGCCGAGGTCTACGTATTCTGCCCATCATCAGGACCATTTCTGTTTAAAATTATTGCAGGGAAACGATTTTAATTTTTGGTGTTAATTAAGCATTGCATACATTACTACGCAATGTAACGCGTACAAAAGACCGCGCCTACGAGTGAATGCTACACAGCTGCGTGCAATCGAGTTCAAAGGCAACGTTTATGTGCGTGCTCATGAAATACATTGACTATTGACGTTTTGAAGTAATTGTTTGTTACGAAATACATAAAATTTCGATAATTTTTATGTAGACAAAAATTAGGAAATAACGAATAAAATAAGATTTCATAAAAAATTTGAAAAAGAAATTTTGACTTTGACCTTCAATAACTTCGTAGCTATTGATTTCCCAGGTATAGTCTAAAAGACAAAAATGATCCTGATAATGGGCGGAATGCGTGGACTTAGGCGTCGTTGAGTGTCTTGTTACACCCGTTATATTACTTCCTTATAGGTATACTTATTGATACTTAAATAAAAACTAAAAAACTATTACTTTTATTTTGATACAAGATTTTCTACACTTTCATAACATTGCAATTTTAACCATGATGATACTTTCTTTTTACAGGTAAGGTAAGCTAATGAAAATATATTTAATATTCTATTTATTTTATTATAAATTGACACAGATTGAGCTGAAAACTGTTTCCGGGCAAATGCTGTTTTGGTAAGTATTAGTACTATTATGTATTTTGTGCTCTGGCTTGACATAACGACTGTTATCGGGCTGCAATTCACTTATATACAAATACGTCGTTCTGCTCAAAGACGGACTCGTAGACGTAGACGTGCTTAAGATCGACCGTGCAGTCAGTCATAAACAGAACAGTATTCACGAAGCTCGCCATAGAACTGTAGATTGGATCAATTTGACGTTATTTCAAAGACGAGCTAAGGACGAGCTATGGCTTGACGCCAATTTGAAATCAAAATCGATAATACGTCGACTTATTAATTAAAGCGTTTTAAAAATTGTTTTATTATAATAATTGATTTAAGTAGTGGTCCAGAGTGCAACAAAATACTATAAACTTAATTTCAAAGCATAATTAAGTGCATAATTAAGGCTGCAAATGCAAAATGCAACAATATATAGAATAACATCGATTCTTAATCTGTAGAGGTTAGCAAAGAGAATATAATAAAACTGGTCGTCTTTGGACACAGGCGAAGAAAAAGAAGAAAAAGACTAATGGCAGTGTCCTATCATAACAATATAATAAATATAGATTTTTCATTATAATAATAAATTGTTGTAATCATGTGTTTTAACAATGTAATATAATCTAAACAACGAATGCATTTAGTGCGTGTGGGAACCAATGGCAGCACATATTTATGATATTTATTCATAATTTTCTCTGGAAATGTAAGTAAAATCAAAGTGAAATTGCAAACCAAACCTACGAATTTTGTAAAGTACTCTCTAAATACTATAATATTAATTAACATAGATACAATTATCTAATGTTTGATTGTGCTCTTACGATTTGTAGCATATCAAGGAGCGCCGTCCGTCACTTTGCAAGATTAGCTGGAGAAATTATTAGGAGACATTGGAAGAAAAAATGTGGCTTGCTTTGCTTTTTGTGTCTGAAATAAATTACTTATTATTATTATTATTATTTGCTACAGGACACGCGCGTACGTTGAGCATAGGATATGCTCAAGGCAGAACAAGAGCAGCTTGGCAAGATAGCCATCAGGAAAGGTCATGCAGCAGCAGCAACACCTACGCTTCTTAATTAGTTCATTATATAAAATACTTTCTACGAGTATAATACATGCATTTTTATTCATGTACCTACCTACTTATTTTATTTATGGCGACGGGAGATCCTTTCCGAGGTTATTTTGTTAGATATGTTAGGCCTTTAACCTAATGAGCGAAAAAACCGCTCACGAGGCGTTATGGTCACTGCCAAAAATCCAAAACGCGAGATTCGTGTTGGGCTCTTAGAAAAACGCCCATGACGCGTTGTAGTAATCTCAGAAAGACCACAAAGCGAATTCGCGTCGTGGATATATCATGCGGTTTTAACCTTTGGCATGATTCATGCCAAAGGTTAAAAAAATGATATCCACCGCTATATTAGGTACAAGAAATAAAGATAAGCTTTCCGCTCCAAACACTCGTTTGTCTAGTACCTACATAAGAATCTCGAAGAACTTACTTGTTTAGGCTACCTACTCTTAATGAAAAATTGGCTTGTACTATTTTGTCAGGAATTAAAATCATTTTACGCTGGGATTGCTAAAATTCCACCTGAAATCTTGAAAACCTACTAACAAAGACAGAAAATAAATAAAAACACAGATGTTATAACTGGTATTATACTTCAGATTCGTCCCTCGATATTAGTATATTGACTACTTGTAGTATCGCTCGTATACTATCACCACTTAGCACGTTATTTTAGAGTAATAACCTAAAAACCTAAAAAGAGAAGGTTTTGACTTCAAATTACAGATTTGACATTTCCTGTACGAGTTCTCCCCGTCACTACTTGGCGCCAACACTTCATTCGCTTTTTGTGCTTCGCCACGAACGCACGTACAGTCTCAAGGTGAGAATTCTTTAGGATATATTATATTCAGTAAAAATTAAATTAAAGTTAAGTAAAAATGCTTAGTGAAGAAAAGAAGAAAGACTGATAAAAGTAATGTTACTAACCAAAGATCTATTGCAATGGAAATAGTCATACGGACTATTTCACCGCATAGGTCGGTTTAGTATTCGGCGGCATCAGTGATTTTGCGGCATGAACCAATAATATCTATTGCACTCGAGATAGTCATTGGATTATTTCACCGCATGGATAGGTTCTATTATTTCTACAATGAAAAAGAAGATTATTTTGTCGCATGAACCAAAAATCTATTGCAATCGAGATAGTCATTGGATTATTTCACCGCGTAGATCGGTTCAACAACGCAACTGTAACAAGCACAGCAAAGCAACCCAAAGCGCCGCTGACGACAGTGAGGACGCGACAGTGTAAAAATCAATCTGCTCAACACCTCTCGGGTGACTCCGCCGTCCGCCGAATCCGTCGCCATCCGCCTCCCAGGCAGGCGAGGCGGCTGCTGTGCTAGAGCTGCTGCTGCAGCAGCAGTTCGAAAACAGCGTTGCTAATCAGGTATGCATTTTGATATCTTAAATATCCTTGGGTATCATTTGTTCTCAGATTGACATAATATTATTATGTATGATTAATTCATTGTACTCATTGTTAAAAACAATGTGAATGTGAACCAATGAAGAACTGCCAGTATAGGTAAAACGTATCAGCTTCATGGAACCACATAATGAGTTATGTAACTAGTTGATACCTGATGCCTCACACCTATAATGTGATAGCTTTTATAATCTAGGTAAGCCTCAAACATGAGCCTGCTGATAGAAATTTCAATATGAAATGGAATAACAAACTCCTTAGTTTATCATCCATAAATTCAGTTAGTGTTTTTTGGTACAATTAAGTTTACATTAAGGTAAAAAAAAAAAAAAAAAAAAAAAAATGTACCTGAACTAGAAGATGCTGTGTTTCATGCGAGTAGAACTAGCATGTTAAAAAACTAGTTAATCAAATCACTAACTATGTATGTCTATTTCTAAACTGTGCGCCCTCTGTACCCTTCATGCCCGTACTACAGCTAGGATTGTCCATACAAATTACATGTCTATTTCTTTTCAAATTAAATATTCATTGATTTTAATGATAATGATTAGCGAAAAAGTATTTATAAAACTTATATAACACCTTTTTAATATCAGTTTAAGACAGTAAGTGTATATTATTTTTTACATTACGCGGGCAGACAGCCTTTTGGTTATAGCCTGTATACGGTCAAACTTGGTGCATCTGATGCAATTCACACATACCGTCACCGACAGTTCAGTCGAATACGGTTGATGCATTCGCCATGGGCCTAAAGTGAATGCACCATTAGTCAATATCTTGAACAACGTAAAAACTGCAAGTAAATCGGGCGCAGAACTGAAATGAAACATTTTTAAATTTATTTATTTAGTTATTTATTAGTAGGTACATTGTTTTTAAAATAATCAAACTGGAAAACAACGAATGAAACACGCAGCCACGTATGCAGCATGCTCCAGCTCCGACGACATATGAACAGCAGGACGCCGGCGAGGAACGCACACGAGCGATTTGTTTCGTTGACCGCAGCAGACCTACAGGCGATAGACGGCGTTTCATATATATGTATACAATACAATTATTCGCCAATGATCGATTAGTCTACATTCGCCTTTATCGTACGCAGGGTAAGGCCACTCGTACGGGTAAGTACTTATAGGGTGCGCGCTGGTGCGGCATTTGTCTGTTTTTTCGGTAAATACAGGCAGTGGTCGCCAACCACAGGTGCACATGCATCCTCACAATCGTTTGCGCCGGTATTCATCTATATATCCGTCATATGTGTGGAAGTACCATTTAAATATTTTTTATAATGAAGTATATTTTTTTGGTGGAAAATCTATACGAGAGTGTGTAATTAAAGATTCACTTTTGTATCACACCCAGAGATATTATAGTCTCTTACTAATAGTATGATCAAAATTCAGGCATAATGTTACATTCACAGAATAGATCGTAGTACTTAACAGTGACGCCTTTAACCATTAGCCAACTACAAATTTTGTTGAACATTCAACAGAATGTATGTATACTGTATATGTATAACATAATAAGTTAACTGTAATAGATTTTTTTTTATGTTTTCGTTGTCGTATATCTAGCTATTATACAATTAATAGTAATAATAATTACAAAATATAAATGCTTATTGTTTGTAAAAATATATCTAAGAGATCTTATCTCCTTTATGGTTTTAATACGGATATGAAATATTGAATGGAAAGATGGGACTTTCTTTCCATAATGGAAAGATAAAGAAAGTCTTATCATTGGCTCCTATTTTTTTTACAAAACTATTAGCTAGTATAGTATAATATTATCTGTGCTATGAGACAGTGTTTAGACATCATTATTTCCTTGTACATGATATTTAAGTACATAGGTACTATAATAGTGGGTCTATAGAATATTTTTTACTTTGCAGGTCACGGTAATTTTTTTTTTCACCTACCTTCATAACTTTCCATTCTATTACGAATGTAATGGTATATTCATTTAACCCCGAGTGGCCTCATGGGGCCGCACAACAATAGAGTATCCGTTGTGTCACATTTTTTCGGGCTTGAAAAGTTAAGTTTTTTCTCAAGACAAAACTTATACAAATTTGCAAAATTACGCAAATTACGACCATTTTATGAAGTCAATGTACCGGTAGATATCGGTATATTATCGATATTTTATCGATATTATAATATTGTACATGGTAATTGAATGTGATCAATACTTACACTAAATATATTGTATGGTTATGTATATACAACATATTATTGTAGATAGATTTTGTCTGATGCCTCTCAACAAAGGGGTAGACTGGGACACTTATGTGTGTGTGGTCAGTCATGATTGCATAATATTTAGGATGTTATATATGAATTATAATTATATATTAAATAAAACATGTTTTTTCGCATTACTGGGTAGCGTTTTCTAGTTCTAGACGGAATTATTCTGATACTGAGTAATAATAATAAAAAATAAAATCTAATCACAAAAAAAAAAATATATATATATATATATTACCAGTTTCAGTTTTCTTAGATAAAATTGAGTAAATTCGAATACAAGTCGAATAAGTTGAAATATTAATGATTTCGTTTCCTAGCTTGGATGCCAAAAACGACTATGTTACTATTAGTCGGGCAAACTTTTATTTTTTAATATTTTCCATCAGTTTCTTATACTAGACTAGTGTAACGAGCGTGCCATCATGACCGGCACAACCTTGAACCTTGGTACCACTGGTTCACATGTAATAATTAGTGTCTTATGTAAAGTAATAGGATTTAAACCTTGAACATCTTATAATTCCCCCTTTTTAGGGATGGAATATTCATCGCACAAATAAACTCATATCATTCATCAAATAAACTTACATATATGTCATTATTTTTTTGTATATTATGCTATTAGCTTTCCTGCCTGTTAATACTATCAGACAGAACAGAGTTTGATCACCAAAATGGTTTGATAATTTAACAACAAAATATATAGTAAATACATTATATATTTTGTGATATCTAAAGACCAAAAAAAAAACACATTTTTCTTACAGATGCGTAGAACAAATTTACCAGCATTACTTACATAATATTGGGTTCATTAATAAATGTACAAAATTGAGCTAACCTTTAGTAAGTGTGGTAAAAAAAAAAAAAAAAAAAAAAAACTGTTTTTTGCGCAGATTTCCATTGCTCAAACACAACATTTTATAGTTTAGATTACCTGATATGGTTCATTTAATTTATTACAACATTGATACAATTAACAAAAAAAAAAACAATGTGAACAATACTTACAATTAATTATAAACAATTCATTGTTCAGTTCAATTATAAAACATAATCTACTTAATTTGACGCAAATCATCTTACAATTACTTTTTTTTTTTTTCTCAAGAAGAACCGCTTTTATACACAGCGTATAATGTAAACAATTTGTAATTGATCTCAAGTATTTGAATTTCAAGAGATTTATATTACCTACACCATTTGTTTAATAAATATAACAGATTTTATTCAATTGCAGATAATTTTAAATAATAAAAATAAAATAAAACCTAATTCCTAATATCTAATATTATTAGAAAGCTTAAAGACATCTAATGATAGTGGAAAAGATTCGTGTCCATTGTCACGTCACCAAATTGTAGCAATCGACGTGCGCCGATACCCATTACCTACTTATAGCTATAACATAAATGTTATTAGAGACATCCCACGTAATACGGGATGGTCGATGACACTCCACTATCTCTCCAAGATATTTAAACAAATACATTATCTTCGATTAATGATAATTATAAGTACTGAGTTTTCAAACCGTATGTACATAGGTATAACAAAATATTCAGAATTTTATTAAATAGGAACGGTATTCTTTTAAATTTAAAAGACACAAAAGATGATATTTCCTTTTTTCTTATACTCGTTTATAACTCTCAACATCTACAAGTAGTCAATATACTAATATCGAGGGACGAATCTGAAGTATAATTGATGATTAAACGAACTTACCTTAAGTGAAGTTCAATCATAATTATACGAAGGATTCGCCCGAAGATATTAGTATAGAGTCCCACCCTCCCTACTGATAAATTGTAATTACAATATTCACCCACTGAGGAAATATCATACGATTTGGACTCTGAACTAAATGAAGTGTTGGCGCCAAGTAGTGACGGGGAGAACTCGTACAGGAAATGTCAAATCTGTAATTTGAAGTCAAAACCTTCTCTTTTTAGATTTTTAGGTTATTACTCTAAAATAACGTGCTAAGTGGTGATAGTATACGAGCGATACTACAAGTAGTCAATATACTAATATCTTCGGGCGAATCCTTCGTATAATTATGATTGAACTTCACTTAAGGTAAGTTCGTTTAATCATCAATAATATTTTACAAATTCACATGATATAATTTTGACATGTTGGTTGTGTGAACACTCTTAATCCGTTTGCAGAATATTACAGTAGAGTATTTTATCGATTTTGTTCCTAAAATTAGTTCTGTTCTTGCAGATGTATTCAGCTTCAGCAGCAACATAAAGTTCACTTTCAATTAATCTTCTATGAAATCTTCTATGATGAATTTTATGACGAGTATGTACTTAAAACTTACTAAATAGATAATCCAACTTAAAACATTCAAAACTAAACGAGCAATAGCAAAAAAATATTAGACTTTTAACTATCTTGGAAGTATGCTTAACAAGTGTTGACAGTATACCGTCGACGACCTACTTATACTTGAGTACGTCCGCGAACTTAGCAGTCTATAAATCGGCATTCACAAATGCATTAAGCTCTATGGCGATATGTGGGACGCGGTTTACTCGTCTTTGATTTAAAGGCTATGGCTATGGCTTGACACCAATTTAAATCATCATATTCATCATAATCGATATTACATCGACTTATTAATTAAAGCGTTTAAAAAATTGTATTGTTATAATATTTGCTTTAAATCGTGCTAGAGAGTGAATCACAATACTATTTATTTAATTTTGAAGCATAAATAAGTAATTTTAACCTTTTCTTGTTGCTGTAAATGACTTCCTTTGCTTTTCATCAGTTATTGTTTACTCTGTGGCTTAATCATTATTTCCTCTGTGGCTTTCCTCAATGATGTCAACCAAAGCCTTCTCTATTGTACCAAGCCATGCATGAATATAACTTTGTTACTGTCAGTTCGTGGTCATGTCGTCGGTTAGTCTCCATACTAAATGTATGGGAATCATTCAATTTTAAAAGGTCGGTATTCTTTTTCGTTTGAATCGTGTGGGGTTGAAAATATGAAAATAATTTAGTGATTTTATTGAAATGCTTTATATTTTAAACAGTAAAGCAATGTTAACCAGGGAAAAATGGTTGTCAAAGATAATTATCTACTTTTTTGTTGATTTTTTTCAGCAGGGAGTTGATCTATAGACTCTATAGCAATCGATGATATAATTATTAGAAAGGTCTTATAATGACAAATATTTGCTGTTAACATACTTTATATCAATGGTTAATATTTTGGCAGTTATAGGTTATTAAATTACAACTGGTTCATTGTCTATGGAAGTTGATCTACCCTACCTCTAGAAATAAATGATAATTATTGACTTGAAACAAGCCCTACCACCAACCAAATCGAATACCTACAAATTGTACCCCCTTTGGAATCAAACCCGGGACCCCTGCGTCTTACACACGGGTGGGTGAACCACTAGACCACAGAGGCGGTTATATTGGAAAAATAAATAATAAATGATAATAAAATATTATTAAACCATGTACTTTGCAATGTTGCCGTTCAGCTCACTTCATGGCTTGGTACAATAGAAAAGACTGATTGAAAAGAGTATCAAGTCAACCAATGTCAAACTAATTATTTCTGTCCTATACTCTTAGATACCTTATATTTTTATTTTAGCAAATATCTCATGATTGTGCTTTTTCAAATTAAGCCGGTAGCATGTCAAAAATCGCCGTCCGTTTGCAAGCACAGCAGGAGAAATTTTATTAATTTTATTAGTGGACACGCTTTCATATCCCATGCTCACCAAGGTTTGTACATATTCGTGTTGGTATTTATAGTTTGTAGGCATTTTGTAGGTACCACACTTGACTGGGACTGAAGCCCTAGTGTAATGAAGGTTATTTATATTTTTTCGTTACTGAACCTGAGCTTAATAATTGTTGTATTTTTTTTGTTTTACAGCTCCACGTCGCTCATCGTCGTCGTTGATAAGATGCAAATAATGCAATGTCCTAATACTAACTTCATCCTCGGATCAGATGTTATCTATGTGGCATAAGTTGCCGCCTAAGCCGCAACGCTCAGCCACTACATATCGCAGACAATTTGTTGGTGCAAACTCAATTTTTTTTGCGTGAAATGAGAGAGGTGTGGGATAGGCAAAGTTAAGCTTTGCAAAATTTAAGACGCTTAGAAACGTAACGTAGGCAGGTTATGTTGAATTTAAATAAAATACTTTTTACGAATATAAGCCATGAATTTTTATTCAAAATACCTATCTATAAGAAATATATATACCTAGTCTTAATACACCCCCGGATGGAAAGCATATTTATTGATAAACACGGTGTTACAGATGTCGGATCGATCACTTTCTAAGATGGTAATCATTAGGTCCTCTGACAACCTGTAAACATTGTATAGTCGCAATCGTGTGAAATATCAGCATAGACGTTGTGACTGGCAACGCGTCTTAAATTTTCACTTTTATTCATTTTCATTGACTTTTTCCAAAAGGAGCAGCTGTTATTTTCTATCACAAAACAATTTACAAAGAAAACATGAACTTTTTGCACAATTCAATGCAAATTCAGCATGAAATTAGTAGCTTTTGGATTTGACACTTAAAAGTGAGGACGAGGCTGACAGCGCAGACGGGCGCGACGCTATCTTTGGTTTGTGAATACCAAAATCTATAAAGAAATGTCAAAGTTGTGAAATTGCTCGTCTTTGAATAGTTCCACTTGACGCCGCGCGCTGTACCCACTTTAGAGCGCTACTATATACGGAGAATAGCACTCGGGCCGTGAGGCGAGCTCGACTCTGTTTTTTTTGCTGAATACCAAATTGTATGGAAAATGTCAAACTGTTAGTTCTGACTCGCATCGTGCTGGAAGTCGGAGCGCTGGTGTCGCCAGAAGTTGTCAAACAATTTTAAAGGAATACCAAATTGTATCACGACTTTGCCGCACCGCTGAACTCTACGCCGAATCTCTTAGAGAATTGCATAGCAGATTACAATAATACAATTTTAGTATCGAGTATCGACCGGGTGACAGTATGCGGCACGTGGATGCTTTGAGCCGAAACCCTATCCCTAACACGGACTCTAAAAACGATATGGATGATGACGACAGCTTTAAAATTATGAATATTACTACAACTACGGAATGGTTACAAACAGTGCTGCTGACAGATCCAAAACTCAAATTAGTGAAGACAATTTTGAATAACGACAGTAAAGACATAAAGGACATAGTAGATAATTACACAATAAAGGACGACAAAATATATAGAAGGGTTAATGGGGAATTGAAATGGGTAGTACCGAGTAATGCAAGGTGGCGTATCTGTCAGATATGTCATGACGAGGCTGGACATTTTTCAGTTGATAAAACGTTAAGTAAAATGAAACAGGACTATTGGTTTCCCAAAATGAACCGGTTCGTGCGCAAATATGTCACAGCCTGTTTAAATTGCCAATATAACAAAGCGTCAACTTCTAAAAGTACTGGATATTTACACCCCAAACCGAAGGGAAATGTTCCATTCCACACTTTACATATGGACCATCTTGGACCGTTCGTCAGGAGTAAACGTGGGAATTCATATATTCTGGGAATCATTGATGGGTTCAGTAAATTCATATTTGTTAAAGCAGTTAAAGACTTAAAAAGTAAGACCACAATTAAAGTATTAACAGACATTTTTAGTATCATAGGTAGTCCAAAGGTTAAGGTCCCAATATCTGATTGGGGGACGAGTTTCACAGCCACTGAATTCAAAAATTATATAAAATCTATTGGCGTGCGACATATTTTAAACGCAGTCGCTACTCCCCGTGCAAATGGGCAAATCGAGAGGTACAATCGCACCATTTTGGAGTCGCTAGCAGCCTCTAATCACAATGCAGATGAAAGGGATTGGGACACTCACACTAACAAGGTTCAATGGAGTCTAAATAATACTCGAAATGCGAGTACTGGTGCTACTCCATCGGAAATTGTTTTTAGAAAAAAACACTATTAATCCCACTGAGGGCCCTTTACTCAATTCTATACAGAATTGAGACGAAGAAGGGGTTACTAATGACAGCACAAGTCTTAACAATAACAAAACTGAGAGCGATCTAAAGAGAAGTCAAATACGTGACCTGGCCAAAAACAATATTAAAGAGAACCAACGTGCGATGAAAGAACGTTACTATAGTAATAAGGCACCTACTAAGTTCTTTGCAGTTGGTGATCTTGTGATGATACCTAACCATCATACTCCGGCAAATGGTAAGAGCAAGAAACTTTGCCCAAAATTTAGAGGCCCATTCAGGATAACTGCTGTCCTCAATAACGATCGTTACGAGGTTTCAAGCATAGACGGGCATTCTAAACGAAAATATAAAAGTACGTATCCCGCTGACGCGTTGAAAAGGTGGATCACCTTTGCAAATGACAATGGCGACACTGACGAAAACTCGAGCGCACATGAATCTAGTGATGATCGTGCTTAGACTGACAATGATTAGACTTGTAATTTTCTTTACTAACATTTATCCTCACCCATCTTCCTCCCTGTTAGCACAGTAGGAGATTCCGATCCCCAAGATCAACTGTTGCAGAATAGCATTCAGCCCGGTGACCTGTTGGGAATGTTGACTTTGCCTGTGGCCATGATGGGAATAAACCGAAGTGAGTATTAGTACTAGTATGGTATAGCGCTTTTAGGCTGAAATAATGGACTACTAGAATAATACATGCTTTGTAAGAAGTGAAATATGCTAACTAATGTAGTGATCACTATATTATTGTTCATACAGGAAACATGCTATTTCATGTAGTGATCCACTCAGTGAAATATGCTACTCAATGTGGTGATCACTTTGCCCATACAGGAAATATGCTACTTGACGTAGTGATCCACACAGTGAAATATGCTACTCAATGTAGTGATCGCTCTATTTATACAGGAGATAATGCTACTTAATGTAGTGATCCACCTAGTGAAATATGCTACTTAATGTAGTGATCACTATGTTCATACAGGAGATATGCTACTTAAATGTAGTGATCCACCCAGTGAAATATGGTACTCAATGTAGTGATCACCCTATTTATACAGGAAATACGCTACTATCGTAGTAATCCGCTTATTCTATGTGAAATATACTACGGCTCACTCGATCCCAAGAAGGAAAACAGACAAACAACAAACCGCAACAACGATCAAACGGGAATATAATATCTGTGATTCTACTAAGAAATAATAAACTACCAAATAAGCTATGAAATTGATAAACCTAGATTATTTAATCTGAGTATTGATAATTGTTGTGATTCTATTATGTTACCAAATAAGCTATGAAATTGACTAGTCTGAATTATTTAATTTAAGTCATAGTAAACTAATAATCAGCTTTGCTATCTTCATTATTTCTGTTATTTTAAATGAATGAACTATCATAATATATTTAGGTTACAAAATAAGCGACTAAAGTAGGTACCTATACATTATACAGGCAGTAAATTATAATAGTTGGCCAATATAACTGCCCCTACTATTACGAAGTTAGGTATTACCGGATAATTAATAAAATCAATAAGATGATAGTTATAGACAAGAAACCAGCGAGTGTGACTACATAAATATCTATTATTTCGGAGTAATTAAACTAATCAATTCTATTCGTGAATAGAGTTGTTAGGATCACCGAGCGTATAGAGATAGTGGTATATGTAGTATAGAGATTCACAATATTGATGCGGCTGCCCTTCCGAATGGCCGGGTTGGAATAGGGGCATTCCAAAACCAGGACGGCCGTCTGTTAGCGTAGCCCTATTAATTCATTATTGCACATAATTATATTTGCATTTTATTTGACAGATTATCCTTTAAGCTGCAATTCCGTTTTCTAAATAATTACTTGATATGGCAACACCGCGCGCACGGCAACACCGATGCGAAAAATAAAAAAGTGACATGACAGATGTCAAGAGAAAAAGAGGTGTGTGAAAGTGGTGTGCAAGGAAAATAGTTTTACACGTGGAATCCAGTTTTAAATAAAGTTAAAGCAGGCACTCTGCGCCGCAAAGGGAGGTTCGTTTTACACTCAGATGCGTTTTCTCCCCGTACTTTCTACCGTAAATTTGATAAAGTATCGAGGAACTTTCCGAGCAGGGGCTGCAGTCTCTACATAGATAGCGATCGTAAAGTTAACAAATTCGGTCGATATGTCATTTTAACAATCTATTATCGATTTTTGGTAGTCTCTACAATCATAACTACCGACAATTTTCGGTACTGTATCGATTACCACAGAGTAATAATCGCTACGTGTTGATTACTCTAATTTTGACACTCGACCGTTGACACATTTTTTTGTATTAGATTTAAAAATATACTGTGGCATTGGGTTCTGTCAAGTCAGTGTTACAAGTATTAGCAATTTGATGTTCACCATTGCCCGGCCATTGCAATATGGCTGTAATAGGTGATGGCCAACGTTGCAGATTTCTAAACTTACAAGAAAATGTTTTGACATAAGTACCAAAAATATTATGTGGCTATAATTTAGAAGCATCTTCACAGATTTATAGTTTATATTTAATATCTATCTAAAGTAGGAATGTAATAATTATTATCCTATGATAAATAAAGACTAAATAAAAAATACTTATATTTTTTGCAATTTTTTGTTATAAGTAAGTACACAGGTAATTTTAAGTACCTAACATCTAAAAAAGTTATGGCCGTATCTCTTTTTTTACCCGACGAGGGTTATGTACCTACTTAAATTAGATTAACTTATGTACTCGCAGACAAACCTGATGTTAGGTTTTGCGAGACAAGTTGCAAACTTTGTGTACATTACTTTTTAATAATAAATAAATAAATAATAATAATAATAAATGTGTTTCGCGCGTATCTTGTTTGTATGTAACATTCATTATACCTCATATCTTTCAAAGGTTGAACGGATTTCTATGATTAAGATATCGTAGAATTCAAATAATTTATAATGTCACTTTCTTTAAAAGCATATGCTTTTAAAGAAAGTGCCTTTTTAAGTTCCTTTTAAAGAAAGTGCCTCCGACTGCATGTTATTGTGTTGTCTTTCATAAGTATTTAATCTTTTTTCCAA
The DNA here is from genome assembly GCA_950108535.1 of Agriphila straminella. Lineage (NCBI taxonomy): Eukaryota > Metazoa > Arthropoda > Insecta > Lepidoptera > Crambidae > Agriphila > Agriphila straminella. The sequence continues at coordinate 195,350 of OX467316.1, read as the reverse complement.
CTTTTCAGTTGACTTGTCTTTTTATGCAGGCGGGTTTTTTTAATTTATCCTTAACTAATCAAGTATACTTACCTATGTGTAATATTTTTTTTAATCCTTATCCTTATATATTATAATTAGTTTCCTTATTCCTTTTTTTAATTTCCCCTCATTTTCTTATTTCTTTAATCCTTACTTTCCTTATAATAATATTATTTATAAGTAATATATATTTTATTTATATTATAAATGCGAGTCTGCTAATGTATAATAAACTATAGCTTCAAAGAAAGTTGATGCAATTAGCTATAAAACGTTTTTAATTTAACAACTCGTAACTTTTATAGAAGAGAAATTGCAATTTAAATAAGTTTTAAAGGTCGGTGTAAAGACAGTTTCATTTTCGCATATTTTTTTAAATTTCCCTAAATCAAAGGGACAGTAATTCAATGGCCACACAATGATAGCAATAGCGTTGCCGTAACGATCGATAAGGCAAATGCAAGTCTCTACTCTTGCGTTATCGCACAAAATCGTTAAAATTGTAGTCGATAAGTTACCGAAAATGTTGAGTAATTGTGTGGCCATTGAATTGCCCTCCATTTGATGAAGGGAAATTTAAATAGTATGTTTATTGAAAAGCAACTACTTTATTTAACCAAAAATAAAAAAATACATCTCTTATTATCTTTTCTCAATTTATCATAGGATATAAAACTCCTACTGTTATTACTGCATGAATAACCACTATGTAACTGAACTAGTGGACGTTACTATAATTTTACTTGTAACACTGTTTCATAGCCAACGGTCATGGCGTTGTCATGCCAACAGTCATGTGTCAAAAAAATTGGTGTTTACATACGATACTAAGATTTTCAATGTTTGGTGTTGATTTTTTAATAAATACATTCATTAAAGAATAAAAAATCTCTCTAATAGTGGCTTCAGCTCAAAGGAAACATAATTATTCGGTTTCGGGTTCGGTCCACTAGCTAGACGCAAGCTAAGCTGCTGTCTGCTGTGAGGAAATAAGTACAAGTACTTTTCTTTGAGTTTTCTTTGGATCTTTCAATATTTAATAATGATGTTTGATACACCTTCCATACCAACCCATTTATGTTTAGTTTTACATAATATAGAATACTGGGTGCCTACTGCCATGTCTTAGCGCAGTATTATTTCATTCTTACCATGCTATTTCGTACTACGACCTTCATAAAGTATGATTATTGTAATAATGTTTCCGTTGGAAGTTTTGTGACGTCATCGTTCAATCGTTCACTTAAACCGTACCACGACGTGTCTTTTGACAGCTAGCATTATTGTTTTTGTGTCAAATTTTGATAAATTTTGCAGTCTTAAAAAAGTTGATTTTTCTCGACGGAAACAAAACTATTGTAGGGATAACTTCAAAATGCAAGGAATGCTGAATAATAGAGCAATTATTGAACTTTTAGCTGTTTATTACAAAATTACGCAAATAACATGTTTGTTTTACATTTTCCTCTTTTGTACGACCCGCTAATTAATGGCGGGATGTCAATTCCATATTTTGAATATCGATCTTCTTTTGTTTAAGAAAAATAAACTGATCGTATGAAATGCAAAGGAGGTTAAATAATCTCTTTGCATTGAGATTTGTTGCAAAGAGGTTTCATATCTCTTTGCAACGAGGTTTGTACATTTTATAAAAGTGACTCGATACAAAACTAATTAAACGTACATACAATCATACTAAAATAATGAATATTATTCATTAACACTCAAGTAAATTATAATTAATACGAAATTAGGCTTAGTTAATATAATATAGGCTAACAGCTCGGCCTTCCTGTTCACAGCGAGTCCCTTCGCTGACTGATTTATTTAATTTAGAGATTATCGTGTAGAGTCAACAGCATTATTTATGTTTCAATACATAGTTATAACAAAAAGTACCTAAGTTGGGTAATTAATATTTTAGTAATTTTTGTAATGCATATTAAATTATTAGACATTAATTTTAACAATAATTGTGTATGTTTAATTGATTACATTTCTAAAAGTAATTATTTAATTACTTTTACTGTTACAATCAGTTAAAATTTAACTTTACATAAAGGTCATTTATAATCTTAAGTCTTTACCTTTAATCATTATCAGAGTTGTATTTTTATTACAAAACTTCTACGTCTCATTTAAGTTTTTTTTTTTTGTCGACTGCAATCGCGACTTTATAACGATGATTATTTTTACATGACAAGGGTAGGTACCTATTTCTAAATCCTACGAATACTTATACCTATAGATAGACTATAGTTTTATCGTAATCACAGTTAATGGCCAACGCATAAGTCTAGGACTTGTTTTAAAAACCAACCAACATCAAGTGTTCATGTTGTTAGGAGCAGGCAACTCGTCGCAAGCGTCGTGTTCAATCGCAATTGGGCGGCGTTTTAAATCATTAGTGAGAAAACTTCCGGACCGAACCTCCTATGAAACTATTTACTTAAACCCGATCATCAATGACATATATACGTAAATAAACAACATTATATTAATTCGTAAGTTACAACTTGAACAGGTAATTACGTAATTATCATTATGTCAGGTTTTCTCTGAAAATATGACTGTTGGATCACAATAATAATCTTCTAGCGCGTACATACTTATTGTTTCCTAGGTATAACCTCAAACATTATTAATAGGTAAGTACCTAACAATCTTCTTAATTCTACAGGAAAAATCAAGTTGTCGTCTATACATCTGAGTAGGTGGTACAGTTCGACTTTATCTAAATTGAAAATCTTTGGTTTACTTAATATCAATTTTATAACACGTCAGTCATAAGATCACTATAAGATATAAATTATTAGACTATCATAGAAATATGATCGGAGATCTAAGTACCTTTCATTTTATATATTAAAAACTTACGATGGTGTAATATTCGTATTGTCGATGACCATAGATATGGGATTCTATTAGACAGCAAGCGTACAAATATGATCATATTATAACCGAATAATCTCAAAAGTGGCGTCTACAAAATGCAAAATTTCTGAATGAATGACAAAGAAATTGTTAAGAACCTTTACCGGTGAAAACTTCATCCCGAATACAAAAATCGCGTTAATCGATTGTCTGTTCTTTGGTTTTATGTTTTGTTAATATTTTCTGTTACTTTTTTTTTTTTTTTTTTTGCTTTTGTTATAATTGCATGTTAATTATTGAAGCACAAGCAAATCGTTATCAATAAATAAACATTATATGACGTTAAAATATGATATTAAGTGTAATATATAAAATTATACAGTTTTATAAACATCGAGTCTCAAAGCCTTACATTGTACACGACATTCATACTTATCACAATTAGTTCGTGGTCTTTTTGTGCAAAAGGCGGAGTGCGTGCGTACTCATCTTGCAATGTTAAAATCTGCTGACTATGACAATATGATGAAAAACACATTTCAAAAACTCCCGTACTACCAATCAAATTTGGACATTCATTCTAGAAAATACAGTAACACCCTCCATCATTATAAATATCCCTCCATCAATAAGATCCAACCAGATCGCAGGAACTTTTAACCATTCAAAATAAGAAAGATAATAGCAGAGTGGATTGGTTCACGTACCTACTTACGAGGAACTGGAAAAATTACTAAGATTTACCACGTAAGGTGAAATCACAATTAAGTATTTAACACTTTGTACTCACACAATGACATTTACTAACACACTCACGACCACAAGTTCACATACACACAAAACGTCCATTTTTATTTATTTATTTTATTTCTATTAAAACCATTAAATTAAATATTAGTAATCCCATTTGTTCTTAGTTTTTAAATACCTTTTTTACATTTAACATGTTAAAATAAGTCGCGTTTATAATTATATTCTGGAAATCAAAGTGTAAAAGATTGTAGATACAATACAGGAATCTTTTAAATTCTAGCTACGAATATTGTAACACATTTTCCGCTGTGTTTATGTTGTTAAAATGATTGTCTGCATACTTTGGAAGATGTTGTCTTTGTCCGGTTAACAGAAAGAAAACGTAGAAATCATCGCTGCACCGACTCAACTCCACTACTACACTTTGTAAATGGGATTCCACACTGACAAGCAATACTAACTCACTGGAGTTGTGAGGAGCGGACAAGCATTTTAAATAGCATCATAAATGTGGAGACTTTTTCATACATGAACATAGACAGTTATGAAATCATATAAGTATAAATAATTAAAATATGATAATTTAATTTTGAGGCCGTAGTCCAGAAACGATATTACCATTAACTTATTTGCAAAATATCATGTAATGTACCTATATTAGCCGTCACATCTTTGGCTGAAGTCAATTAAGCTACTAATTCTTATTTTACCGTTGACTTGTATTCGTGTCCCGATCTTTATTAATACGTTTGTTTTTAGGGTTCCGTACCCAAAGGGTAAAAACGGGACCCTATTACCGAGACTCCACTGTCCGTCTGTCTGTCACCAGGCTGTATCTCATGAACCGTGAAAGCTAGACACTTGAAACTTTCACAAATGAAGTGTTGCCGCTATAACAACAAATACTTAAACAGAATTTGTGCGGAACCCTCATTTGTGCGGTGAGCGAGTCCGACTCGTCCTTGTCCGGTTTTTTTTGTAGTAATGCGTAGAACAGATTAATCGCATGTGGTACATTTAGTCGAGGGTTTTCACACCTAAAGCTCGAATGACCATTTTGATCACAATAGGCATGACGAATATTTTCTTTTATTTTATGTTACACAAATTACCTCTCAAAAAAGAAACATTGGCAAAATAATTACTTCGCTAGCATGAAAACTGCCCGAGACATCACAGTGTGAAATGCACACAACCGGACTCACCCAAAACCGCTCCATACCAATGGCCTCCCAGTTATGACGTCACGAATAAGTAGTTTGTATGCAACGCGTAGGAAATTTGTTTGGCAGCCATATTAAATATTGTGTTCATCAAAACTGTTTCTTAGACAAACTTGCTATACATTTTACGGACCAATTAAAGGCATTATTTATTTTAATAAATTTTACACTCCCTAAATGGACCCGTCCACCCAACATTGAAGGGTCAAAACAAATAATACGCAATATAAAACCAAGAGGCATACAAGCCACTCTTAAAGTTTAATATGTTAACGATTTTTATTAGCACCTAGTTACTTCATTCATTAGTCGTCATCCCTATTATAGCACGTTTTTTTTGAACTATAGACTACTACTATAACTATAGAACTTACATCTATTTAATACATTTATTTTCGCATAATAATAGTGTTCTAAAGTTCCTTCATACTTAACTATTTCAGCGAGCATTTCAGTCAACAGTTTAGCATAGTCTTGTCGGAACGGGAAAGATTCTACCAGCTTATTCTTCCACTCGACCATCTCGAACCAGTAAACATCATCGTAGGTAAACTTTGATACCAAAACCTTGCTACACCAGTCATCCGACTCTTCTCGTCCTGCCGTACTGAACCGCTCTTGACCTCAAGCTCTCGTTGCCATTTTGTCTCAGCATATTAAGGTACCGGCTTCCAACACTTTCTCAGGCATCCTCATCCGTCAATGTCTGTGATGATGGGCGAACGACATCACAATGATCTCGTTGATGTACAAAGGGACCTCACTCTAGGCCTTCGGTTCTTAGACACTCTCTCTCTTCGATACTCTGAGTTAAGACTAATAGGTATAATTTATTAGTAACCTCAGTATCATGCACCCGTGACATCCGTGGTTCTTCTCAGTCGGGACTATCATAATATTCATAATCAATATCAACCTCAGTATCACACACCTGTGACACCCCTGGTTTCTCTGAGTACTGACTTATTCTCGCCTGACCCTCACACCTGAGGGCCACATGGCCAAGTCATACAGCTAGACTCACGCCACCGCGCCGTCTCGGTTTTAGCACCTCTCGACCCTAACCCTCAAACCTGGGCAACCTGGGTCCGGGCTAAAACGACTCTCTCAACTCATGGCGGTGGTAGCTGAAACTGACAGAATACAGCTTAGAACCCATTAAACATAAGGTCACCTTAAATTCACAATTATTTTCAAAACATTTAAAATAATAACCGCCTTTTTTGGAAGTTGGTTAAAATATTCAATATACGTTTATTATAAACTGTCCACAAATTGCAGCATAAAAAAATATTCATTGCGATATAATTTTGATATGATTAGCGGTTCTATCAAAACAAGTGAAATGGTGTCAAACTCAGAAGCAGTGAAATGAACTACAGTGATCCTGCCATATCCTGCACAAATTTGCGTCTTTTTAAATCACCAATACGTTGTAGGTACTGAACTATTTAAATTGGTTAAAGTTACATTAAAAGAATTTGTGTTAGTTATCTCGATCCTTGAACAAGACCTCCGCCTTGTTGAAATTTTGAAAAATACATAATAATAATATACTTTATATTAATAAACCATACATACAGGCTTAGAATTATTCTAAGCATAAAGGTATAATGACTTAGTAAACATCTAAACATTAATTATCTTCGTAAACGTTCTAAATTTTACACTTGAAACAACAGTTCTCACATACAAATGTTCGTATGAATATTTCGCAGGTCAGCCCCTTCTTAATTTTCACGATAAAAGTATGAACATGAGATTTTTAAACTCTTAGCACAGAATACTAATCTCTTAGTCCAATCGCCATACGATTTATATCAAAAATAAACATTGCTCTAATTAGATTACTAAGCGCACTTCTTTGTCGTAAATAAGTCGGCAGTGTCATACGTTCAGTATTTCGCCATGTTTTATAGTGTTTTGATATTTGGAAATATAAAATATTTCGAAATTTTATCAAAGAAACTTGACATTTGCAAAGTATTCCCACTGGAATGGACCGAATATATCATTGGTCCAATATAAAGGTTTTATTTTTACGTTTACTTGTTCTCTTAGTATCTGTCGATACTTCACTTATCATATGATTAATTTCAAAATTCAACAACAGAAAAAGAGAGAAAAGAAAATATTAATCCAAGAACATTTATAATTATTTCTTTATGTTAATAGATTTCCCAATAGAAATTAAATTGGAAATTAGGTAATATAAAGAATTATATAATATATATTTATTTTTTTAATTTATTTCTTCGAAAATAAAAAAGATCATAATATTAAAGCAAGACACAGCAATAAACATTTTGTAGGTAACGAATAGTACCTACCTACCTATTACCGTGAATTTCATTTTAATTTCTGAATAAGTATTACAAAGTATAATATTTCTCTCTCACTTATTCTGACATTTTCTTAAAAGTTATTTAGAATCTCTATATAGTAAAAAAAAGTGATAAATCGTTACTTACGTCGTAGGCGTAGGCAGATTGAAAAGTATAAAACCTTTCGTTGATCCCGCTACTGAAATTGTAGGGATAACTTCAAAATGCAAGGAATGCTGAATAATAGAGCAATTATTGAACTTTTAGCTGTTTATTACAAAATTACGCAAATAACATGTTTGTTTTACATTTTCCTCTTTTGTACGACCCGCTAATTAATGGCGGGATGTCAATTCCATATTTTGAATATCGATCTTCTTTTGTTTAAGAAAAATAAACTGATCGTATGAAATGCAAAGGAGGTTAAATAATCTCTTTGCATTGAGATTTGTTGCAAAGAGGTTTCATATCTCTTTGCAACGAGGTTTGTACATTTTATAAAAGTGACTCGATACAAAACTAATTAAACGTACATACAATCATACTAAAATAATGAATATTATTCATTAACACTCAAGTAAATTATAATTAATACGAAATTAGGCTTAGTTAATATAATATAGGCTAACACTATTTTGAGTTATTTTATTTAGAAATTGGAAATTGCGTCATAAACAGTAAGTGAAACGTTTTTATTATTATTTATTATTTATTGTTCTTCATTGTGAATGTAATATTAGTTGGTATGTTTCATTTTTATTTGATAACAAATACTTGTTTTCGGATGGACAGTGAATACGAAGTATTTGAGTTTTTGGAAGCCGATAACGCAGAAACCAATAGAAATCAAATCGAAGGCAGCGTCGACTAATGTTGCGTGAAGAAAGTGATCCCTTCGAATTAGAGGATGCTGAGTTTGTGTTTGTGTGTTTATAACCTCATCGAGGAGTTGAAACCTCTGCTGAAGTCCCCTGTATAAATTGCTGCTGCTGTTGCTGTAATTTCGTTCCATTTTCTGTGCGAGTGTATTCTTTAGCCTGCAACGACCTATTATATAGGCCGAAGCAATATCCTTATTGGAATTTAGAAACTCCCATAGAAGTTATAATTGTCGTACGGACACCCGACTAGTTTTTTTTTACTGAAAGACAAGAAATAATACTTAGTTAAACTAAAGCACTGCGCGTTTAAAGGTGATAAAAGGAAATCTGTATTTACTTACTTTAAGTCCGACATTTAAGTTTAAAATATAAAATTTTATTAATTTACAAAGTTCAAACACAAGCGCGCCTACACAGTTTTTTTTAATTGTCGCATTCTTGGCCATTTTTCTCTTCTTATTATTTTGTTTTGGCAATCTACTTTCCTCTTGGAAGTAATTTTTGCCAGTGTCAAGTGTAGATAGCTAATAAGCCGTAGTGATGGCTAGCAGGGAATAGACAATTTCGCAATATTATTCGTTCTTTGGCAGGAATAAAGTATTATTACTTTGTGCAGGTTGTGGTACGAATTTGAAAAATCTTATTGTAAGCTTATAACAAAACATTTATAAAACATGATGGTTTTCTAAAAGGTGATGGTAAGCCTCCTGAGGTCAAAATTTTATTTTAAAATCTGCTCAACACGCGTTGCACGGGTTTGGTTGGATGCTTTGTCACGTTACGGAAGGTAACAGATCAAAATTTGAATAAAAAGATAAAACTGAAAGCCAGAAATTTATTGCAAGATGTCACGTCCTAGAGTTACAGATTATACAGAAATACGGACTACTATTATGCTAAGTAATTACAACTAACGAAGGATTAAATTAGGGCGGAGCAGGTTATGTAGTGGCGGTCTTACTGGAACGTCGAAGTAGTGGGTGACGCTCGAGGAGGTTACAGAGCCCCGGCGGATCAGATGAGGGACGTGCAGATGGATCAGGTAGCGCAGGTGGTGGCGCGGTGCAAGGTGGGCAGTGATACTCGACGACGGTCGCGGCCCGCAAGAGCACGCGTTGCAGAGCACGGAATGTTGCAGAGCCGGCTAACGTAGCGGCGAGGGTAGAGCGTGCTTACGGCCAGAAGATCCGACGTCTGTAGGGCAGACGGGAAGATGCACGACGTCTAAGTGGTCACCGCCGGTGTCCGAGGACCGTGCCTCGTTAGTCCCAACCGCTGTTCAGAGTTAACTTTTCACGTACTTATACAGTTTTTAAATAGTTTGATTATAGACGTAGAATACGGCGGCGGCGGCTTAGGGACAGTAGTGTAGTAAGACTGACTCATTGAGCAGCCCGCTTCTCTATTTATACGCTCGCCATCGAATTCTACTCTACATTTAAAATTATGAATACAGAACAATAATGTACGAAGGTTTTATCCATAGCTAGGCTGAAAATCTAGAGTTTTGACATTGAATTAAAAAGTTAGCGCGTTGCTATGGCGATTATAATGACAGACATTTGTTGATAGATAATACCTTTTCAAATCATGAAATTAAAATAACGAAAAATAAGGATAAAAGCAACATAAAAGCAAATAGTACATTATGAAATTATCATGGACTAAATTTCACGGCAGTAGCATCTGCCGCTCATAAGTGACAGGCACTTTAAGGTACATGTTCATCCTCATACAGTTTCCTAGCTTATATTTACATTTATACAGCTTTTCCCTATAATTTACATTAGTTTCCATTATTGGGAACGTTAGAAAGAACCTCATAAAGGTAATAACATTACAGCTTGTGGTTCCTTTGTGGTTTGCAATTTTTATAGTCACTAGTGATATAGCTATTTACTTTATGATCAATGCAATAACTTGATGATGTCCACTATGTTGAGGGAAGTATCGGACCTTCACGATGGAAGGTCTATGGTACGTTCCAATATTAAAGTCAGTACTATTATGTCAATCCTTGCACATGCGCGACAGCTATAGGTTTGACTCAGTCTATTGTGATCCGTGGTACCGTCAGGTGATAGTCAAGCTTAGTTAAGCAGTTGCTTATAAATGTCTGTTAGTTATATTAGTTATGTGAGAAGATAATAAAAGAGTTAAACACAAGTCTCCCGGTCTTATTCACACCAGTCTACACACTACTTATTGAAGTATTCAATTATGTCTGTCTGTATATTTTAATTTTAGAATCTAATTTTTCTAATTTAATTTATATTTTTGATTTCAGAAATGCAATCCAAGAGTTCAAAGGCTCCAATGAGAAATGAGGCTACCAATGGAGACTGAGGCAGCAATGGTGTTTGCATTTAGTTAGTTGTTAGTCGTGTGTATCGCCCTTGCTCGAACTAACCAGTATATCAGTGACGGCGTGGCGTACAAGTGATTTTCAGCTCATTAGTGGTAAAACGGACGTATTGTCGATAGTACCTATCCTATCCATGAAATAAAAGGATCATGTTTTTAAAAATAATAAATACCTCAAGTTATTTGATTATACTCTTTTATTTGACTAAACTAGCTTAAATATTTGCAACTAGTGTCTAGCGTACTCATAAAGTTGGATACGAGCGTATTGACTCTGCAACTGATCGTCCAGCGGTAGTGTGTTGATCGGTGAGGAATTTGTCACCCCCTTCAAATCAACCGGATTTTGGTTATAGCGTCAGTTCTTCCTCATCTTCGACGGCCCACCATAATTTTCTTGACATCCCAAGCGAATGCCAATTAGCTGCTGGTAACAGCCCGACGGACGCATTAAAACGAAGAGCGGTCTAGTATCTAAAACAAACAGTAAAAAATTTGAAAAACATGTAAGTTACCTGCAGAAAACCATTCTTTAAAATAAGATGATAATAGTAAATTACAAATCCTTCCTAATAACTATTATAATTTAATGTGAAAGTCCGTTTGTTTGTTGGTCGGTTCAGTAGTTAAGACGTGAAGTACGCCTTCATGAAATTTTACATACACATTGTCAGGGGTACAGAGAACCTTTCATCCCGAAAAAAGTATTGTTCCCGAGGGATAGAGAAATAACTGACCACGCAGACAAAATCACGGGCGGTCGTTAGTATATTACATTTATTTTAGCTCAATCAAAACAAAGATCTTACATTTCGAGTTTATTTTACTTTAAGTAAAATAATTACAGATATTTACTCACTTGCGATTGTGTGCCATAAGGCCGCAAGTCTTCGACGAGCTCAGCTCGGCGAATATCTCCTTATTCACCCTATAAAGTCTGAGGAACTCGTCATCCTTTTAATGGGTTTTGATTTGGTTTTGATTCGTCGATTCCTCGCCACTTTGACACCTCACCATTTTAGCTCGATGCTTGGAAGCAACTAAATCCTACGCTAAATAGGCATATGCCTTTGCCATTACTAGCTTTTTTGATTTTCTAAACACACAATAAACACCACAAGAGCACACAAAACTAAATAATATTATTTAAGTCAATGTCACAAAAACATTAAATGGCCGCCAAGTACCTTGTAACGTTAAGCGCCACCGCTCACGGGCGCTTAATCGCCGAGCGATTTTTTGTAGCCCAGAATAGAACATATGGAGTTCAATACGTAAACGCCCACGAGCTACAAAAAGTAGCTCACACATAGCTCGGCGACTAATCGCCCACGAAATGACACTGACAAGAGTGACAAGCGGCTTTAACCCTAAAAGACACCACAATTTTTTTCGCTGGCTGACATAATTATTTTTGTAATGGTAGAGTTTGCAATAAAAAGTAAGAGAATTATTTTTACATGATATGCTTACCAATTTATATAATTCTTGAATTTGCGCATATAAAGTAAATGCAGAATTTTTGTTCTTCACACTATTTTGACGATAAAAGGATCTGTACCCTTAGCACGAACAGCTATCAAAAAAATAATCATTCGATAGATAAATTTTGTATTGGAAATTTGTACAACGCCATCTATCGCCGATAAGCGAAATGAAATTTTCCATAGAGAATTGTCTATCGAGTAATTTTACGTGCGTTTTTTTTCTCGATAGCTGTTCGTGCTAAGGGTACTGAAGACATTTGAATCGTATACATTGTTTGCTTCATTTGTGAAAAGTATATAATTACTGACATAAATAAATCATAAACTTTATTTTATAGAGCTTAGCAATAATAAAAGTGATTGTTCTATAATATTATTACCGGGTGCCTTTTAGGGTTAACCTACGTCAGCGACTAAAAAGCGCCGTGATTGTCGCCGCGATTATCGCCGCGTTTATCGCAGCGATATCGCCGCGATTAACGCCGCGCTTATCGCAGCTACAAAATAGCGCCCGTCAGCGGTAAGCATAAATCGCAAAGTTTGCGGGCTGTCAAGTTTCGCCGCAAACTAGACAGCAAAAATCGTTCGAGTGACAGTTTGATATCAATACGCTATCGAAAATTATCGGTAGTTTTTTTTTATTTATTTTTTTATTTAGAAACCAGCAGCGTTTTTATAGTATCTTATAACATGAATAGTTACAGATTTCTCATTTTTTCAGCCAATGACAGATTTCTCTTAATAACTAGGGTATAGTATAATTTCAGCGTAACATACAGACTAATGCGAGTTATTTATATATTTAATTTAAGTTAATACGTACATAGAAATATCGCACACTATTTAAGTTGTTACTTAGTTACCTCATCAACACACACAAAATAAACAAACAAACAATACTACCAATAATACCAGTGTTCCGCGGCCATAACAGCTATTCAGTCCCATTATCATTTTACATTAACTTATTTAAAAAAAGCAATGACAAGTTAAAGTGAATGGGAAGTAATAATGGTCATTGGGATGATTTTATAATTAGTTTGATTTAAGTATTTCTATGGCATATTTTCTAAAACTGTTCTTACTGTGATCAAATGTGTCTACTAGGGTGGGTCGCTCTTGTATGGGGATTTTTTTTTGGATCTGATTGTTTTGTTATAGTAATAAAAACGTGATCCACCTCTAATAATGATAAAATAACCAATAAAAAGCATTCTAAGTGGTTTCCTTCTACCCGCGCATTGACTTTGAAAAACTAAAATTTTCATTTTTTTGTGAATTGCTTGGACTACTATTTTTTCTTGACTATAAAAGAAAGTCAGATATTTTTTATTAAAAAATCCACAGTTAAGGACAAGACACTATAATATAATATGATAATTCAACATATTAAGTGCAGAGAAATTTAAAAAAATCATTCAAATAACGTTAAAATTTGGTTAAAATGTTTCTTACTTTCAAACTTAGGCATTTGCTTTCGAAAACGAATATCTCGTATTATTTTAGTGGCAAAATTGTAAAGACACCTCTGTAACTGTCTTCACAGCCCGCTCGGCAGCTTGGGTACGACATAGTAGCCACAGAAAAAGGACTTCATCATTACAACAGAATTGTAATGATGAAGTCTATGATTCCACAATAGAATGAAGAGTTTCATCCGAAACATCGCTTGATAATTATGGTGACTGATGAGAATAAGTTTACTGCCAGACAATCAATTATAAGCATGAAATGTTCAAATTGATCTTTAGCACTTCCAAGACCCGAAGCTGACTTGAATTAGATGCTGCTAGCAGCGAGTTCTCGCACGTGTGTCTGTTCATCAGATAACATGCCAAAAGCCAGTTCTCCCGCATGTGCAAAAAAGGCATTCACCTAATAACAGGATCAACGATTCTTGTGGAAGATATATCTAGAATAAAATACCAATTTCCAGAAGTCGTTTCTTAAATTTAGAACCAAATGGGAGAATAAACTTTAACTACAAACCTAGCGAGTAGTTTTAATTAATTCGTGGTATTCGTAGTCTGTCAGTCGAAACATAGCCGCAAGATTCTACCTATATTAGCCTTTGTAAGCCATTCTGGTATGTGTCATTTTTCCTCGTGAGCGATTGGACAAATCAGGAGGACACTCGCCACAAACAGCAGATGTGTGTGATACCATAAAAGTAACGTTGATCAGAACTGCGAGGTATTTAACTTCGGAAATAATTTGGTAACATAACGTACTTAACTTCGGAAATATTTGGTACCTAACATAACTACAATTTTTTTAAATAGCTATCACAGCAATACGCTTTTCCCAATCATCCAGCAATTTCCCGATAAAACCTGAATAAATACGAAGTCCTGTGTGGTGCCATCAAGCTAAGTCTAGATAAATGGGTCTTCTGAAGCTCTAAAAATAGGTCTATTTGTGGCTTTACGGGTATTATCCGAAATTTCCGAGATGCACCAATGTTATATAACAAACAAATACCATGCAAAATATCGAAATAAGAAAGTAGCATTTACTTTACGTAGGTGAAGTACTCGAACAATTACGTTCGAACAGGAGATTTTTCGTGAACACTTCCCTCACTCCCATGCACTTCTCGCCAGTTCTCGCCCGATTAGTCTATAAGATTTTAATTTAATTATCATTTCTTATTGTATCTTTTATTTTTTAAGCCATTTACCATCATTTTATGTTATTTAGTTTTTGAGATAAACGGTCTAAGAAAAGGGCAGATTTGTAGCAATTATCTGAAACTTTAAACGTAATGCGCGGGTAATGGGGTTGGTAAATGGTAATGGTGAATTATATATTTTCTGGTAGCTTTTGGCGTTGGAGTTAGGAATAACAAATTGCGGAATTTTTATAATGCTTCATTTTAATTTAAATATAAATTTAATTTTTTAATTTACAGCATAGTACAATAAACCACTATAACGGCTGTATGCGTAGGTTATGCCTTTGCTCCAAAGACTTTCTATGTTGTTGCTCAAAACAAAAAGAAACAAAGGTATGATTACTCTTTGTCACTGTCTGTCAAATCTGTCAATCAGTTCTTTAAATCAGTAAATTCAAAGGAACTTCGTGTTCAGCCGTATGTTCGATATTTTATCGCGATAATAATAAAAAAAAATATATTTAGTTAACAAGGTAAAATAAAAAAATCATAACATTATTTTCTTTATTCTTCAAACTTGTGCTATCAAAAAAATATATAAAACAATTCTCTTCGAAAAAGTTTACCAACCCCATTAAAAGCATTAAAAAAATATCAAAAAAATACTAGCTTTTTACTCTACAACCAGGTCACGTTTTCCGCACTATTACAAATCAAAATTGTAAAAAAAAATGTTCGACCCACCCTAATGTCTACCTCACTAAAATAATTATTATAAATGCTGGGAAGACGCGAACAAGGTGCATTACTCGCGTAATTAGTGTTATGATGGTAGAGACTACCAAAAATTGATAAATAATTGTTCGGTGTGACTTATCGACCGAATTCGTTAACTTTACATAGAAATTTATGTCGAGACTGCAAGGGAATCGTAAACTGAATATATCGTGGACTTCATCTCTCCTCAACTCAACAATAGGCTAAGGGCAATATTTGCCAACCTATTTATCCTTAAACATAAACTACCTTATAACTTATGTGAACTTATGTGAATTTAAACTGAGGATAACTATTATTGACCTTAGCCGTAGTAATTAGACCTAAGTCAATAAATGTAAATTTATGGTTGTTGTTATCCCAAATAAACGAAAAATAAAAATAAAATAATACATTGAGACTGCTGTAATTGTGGCATTAGCAGATTCTGTTATTAGTTATGGTATTTCAAGCTATGGACAAACTTATAAGACTTATCTAGAAAATATTTATAACCTTCAAATTAGATTGCTAAAAACTATTGTAACTCTTAAAATTAAATATAAACTTAAAGATAATTATGATCAACTATTATTCCAGTATTAATAAAACAAAATTTGCAGTTATTGTAGAAAATAGTCAAAGTTTCAAGTTGCTAAAAACCAAAACAAGACCAACTTCTCTGCGTACATTGCAGCATCTCACCATGTATGAAATACCTAAATGTACCAACAACTATGGTAAAAGAGTATGGATGGTAACCTTCCTAAAATATTAAATGAATTCTACCATATTTTTTGTAGATAAAATCAAAGATAAAAATACCATGCAAATTAAAAATACATTAAAAAAGTATTTTTCAAAAGATCAATTCCAAACGATACAATTGACTAAATAATACTTGGTAAAATTAAACTTTGACCAAGTAATTATTTGCTAAACAATAACTTGCCAAAAAGAGTATTGCTAACTGAAAAATTGCGATAAGTTGTTTTGACAAAAGTTTTTTTGCCAAATGAAAATTTGCGTAAAATAGTTTACTATGTGATATTTTGTTGGGAAACGTTTTTTGCCCTACATTAGTAATCCGTATAATAAGTTGAGGTTTTATGTAAATTTACATCACTACCAATTGGTTGAAATATGACGATAATTGTTGAAGAGGTAGGAAAAAATTAAGCCGACTGGGAGCTTGCATTGAAAACGCTGCTTAAACCTTTTGAGCTATAACAAAGTAATGTTCTTTTATAGATCTACAAAAAAGTCCGCGATGGCATATATCTATCTTTTAAGAAAACCTTACTATAACCCATTATATCTTCTAAAAAAATTGTCAAAAACAAAGCGGTAATTTGGAAAGCTGTTTAGAAGGATACAGTATTAATCCTTATCAAATTAAATACTTTAGTTATTATATTAAGTATTTTATGCACATTATTTTAACCATTAACACACCATACCATTTAAATGAATATCTTAGGAGTTTTCGCAAATAAATAACGCGCGCGAAAATAAACGGGACGTCCCGTCCGGGAAGGAAAAAGTATTTTGGAGCAAATGGAGGCGAGGACTGTTATGTATTCGTTTTCTTTTTCGGTGTTGTTGGAAGATCTCATTTGGCAAAAAATGTTTAAAAAAACAAAAAATTTACTTCAAAAAACCTACCTCTAAAAAGCAAGAAATAATATTCGTAATACTAAAAACACGTCTATTGAAGTCAGATGGGGCTGGAGTACAAATTCCTTTTTTAGGGTTCCTTAGCCAAAATGGCAAAAAACGGAACCCTTATTAGGGTTCAGTAGCCAAAATGGCAAAAAACGGAACCCTTATAGATTCGTCATGTCTGTCTGTCTGTCCGTCCGTATGTCACAGCCATTTTATTCCGAAAGTATTAGAATTACACAGTTGAAACTTAGTAGGTAGATGTATTCTGTTAACCGCTTAACGATTTTGACACAAAAATAAAAATAAATAAAGATTAAGGGGGGGCTCCCATACATGGAACTGAAACTGAAAAAAAAAATTCTTCATACCAATACGTGTGTGGCGTGGGGTGTCTATAGATAGGTCTTTAAAAATGATATTGAGGTTCCTAAGACAACTTTTTCTCAAAGTCAACCGTTTGAAAGATAAACACTGCCAAAGTGGTAAAATGTGTGTCCCCACCTCTAACTTTTGAAATAAGAGAGTCAAAAATCCAAAAACAAAATATGATGATCTTAAATAAAAACTTTCAACGAAAATTGGTTTGAACGAGATATAGTAATTAGTTTTTGAGATATAGTCAGGTGGGGTAAGTGAAACATACTTTATTTTTATTTTTGTTTAACAAGGTTTAGTAAAGCTATAAAACTCGCAATTAAAGTATCTGTGTAGGCAATGTACTCCTAATTTAATCAGCCTTTAAAGGTATGAATATAAATATAATAAGGGGGAAGTGAAACAGTGGCCAAAATAGCTTTAAATATTGTGTCCATTTAATTAAAAACAGGACAAAAGGATCATGTTAAACCGTTAATATCCAAAATGCATTTTGGATATTAACGGTAATTTGGTATAACGTGAATTTGATGCATCAAATTATCATAAAATAGGGTCCAGTTTTAAAGATTTATCAAAAAAACATAATCCGGGGGAAATGAAACATAGTTGCGATGGTCAGGGGTGACAAACCTTAAATAGGTAGGTTACGCTTTACAAAAAAAAAGAAAAATCCAATATGGCGGCCAACTTTGTTATTTGTGGGCCGATTTCGACTCAAAGTTGGCCGCCATCTTGGATTTTTGAATTTTTACATTGCTATGCTGTTTTCTTGCCGAAATAGTACCGAAAACAGAGTTTCATCGAAATCGGCCCGCAAACAACAAGGGGTTTGTCCTTTTGGACATGCCAACCCCATCGTACCCAAAACGAAAATATTACATAGGTATTATTAGTAACTTAAACTACTAATTATGCTACACAAGGATTTTGTGGCTTCTGATTTAGGATCCGACAGAACACTTTGGGCCATTCCTACATCTAAGAGATTTATGTTAAAAGTTTTGACAAATGCCTCCCTCTTACTCTTGTTTCTCACACAGTCCATCAGCAAATGTTGCACATCTTCAACCTTATTATAGGTAGGGCATTTGTCCGACTCGGCCTTTTTCGTCAAAAATGCAAACTTTGCTGAAGGATAATGGCCTGATCGGAGTCTCAATACCAACTTAATGTAGTTTCTGCTAAAGTTACAGTCTTCAAACCACGTTTGACGAGGAGGCTGGCTTTGGATGAGTTTAAACCATATCCCTTTTTCTAGAGATTTTGCGTCAAAACTATCTTTCCAAATATTAAAGCATTTAATTTTGAATTTTGGTACAAATTCGAAATAGTCTGGTTTAATGTCAAAGTTGTTGCCATTTTAATTTAGAAATCCGGTCAGCCTCCTCATTTCCTTTCAAACCAATATGTGCCGGGACCCACTGTAATCTGAAGTTAATGTTCTTTTCATTTAATTTTTTTAATGTCACAACAAAGATGACCGCCATCATGGTTTTTTTTTTGACAAATGCGTTGCTGTTTTCTTGTCAAAAAAAATACCAAAAACCTAGTTTCATCGAAATCGGACCACAAACAAAAAAGTTGGCCGCCATCTTGGATTTTTTAATATTTTTAACATTGCATTGCTGTTTTCTTGACCAAATAGTACCAAAAACTGAGTTTCATCTAAATCGGACCACAAACAACAAAGATGGCCGCCAATTTGGATTTATAAATTTTTTAATAACGCGTTGCTATTTTCTCATCAAAATAGTACCAAAAACCGAGTTTCATCGAAATCGGACCACAAAAAAAAATTGGCCGCCAGCTTGGATTTTTTAATATTTTTAACAATGCGTTGCTGTTTTCTTACCAAAATAGTACCAAAAACTGAGTTTCATCGAAATCGGACCACATACAAAAAAGTTGGCCGCCATCTTGGATTTTTTTATATTTTTAACATTGCCTTGCTGTTTTCTTATCAAAATAGTAACAAAAACTGAGTTTCATCGAAATCGGACCAGAAAAAAAAATTGGCCGCCATCTTGGATTTTTTAATATTTTTAACATTGCCTTGCTGTTTTCTTGTGACAATAGTGCCCCAAACCAAGTTTCATCGAAATCGGCTCACAAACAACAAAGTTATAACAACAAATATAGGTACCTAACAAAAAACTTGATCTTTGACAATGGGCGCATTCTGCCAGACAAATCTTTGAGTCATCGATCGCCATAGAGTAATTTTTAACCATGGAAAGTAATTTGTATAGAATGTTAAGTTACTTAATATAACTGAAAAAATATTAGGAAAAATTGACTCACCCGTAGCAGCTCAGACGGGACTCGAACCCGCACCCTTAGGATTCCGGCCCAATGCACTAACTAATTATGCTACCGAGTCGCTAGTGGGAGTGGCGAAATTTTCTAATACTTTTTACGTTTTCGCTGTAAGCCAGCGTTATTTCATCAATGTGAAGAATTACCTTCAACATTCGAATGCAACATCTTTACAGATGCCAGACAATCGATTAAGATGAAACAGCTATATATTGTTTTTTTCTTTTTTTTTAGATTTTAGCATTCACAATGCTATTTTTATATATTAAGTTACTTAATATAACTGAAAAAATATTAGAAAAAATTGACTCACCCGTAGCAGCTCAGACGGGACTCTGACCCGCACCGAAAAGGCTTACAGCGAAAACGTAAAAAGTATTAGCATAATTACCAAAATGTTTCCGCCAATCACTCGTGTTTTGCGTTTTGACATCTAATTAATTTCTTTTTGGTTTACTAGCTAGTTTAATGATCGCTGCGATATCTGTGTTGTATTAAGGGAAGTAATTCGTCATTCCTGCTTTATCGACACATCTCTATGAGAATAAACTACGATAGTTTATTAGATATGGTTGGGTGTTTCACTTGCCCCGGTGTTTCACTTACCCCACCTGACTATATATCATTATTTTCCAAAACCGCAAATATAACTTTGTCATTCATACCAACACTGTGAAAAACAAAGTTATTTTTACAGGCGAAAAATGATAGTGGTATTAAATATGGTATGGTATAAGGTAACTACGGAACCCTACGGCGCGTGGCCCGAAACGCACTTGGCCGGTTTTTTTTTTATTCTAAAAGCCCCACCCGACTTCAATAGACGTGTTTTTATTATTACGAATATTATTTCTTGCTTTTTAGAGGTAGGTTTTTTGAAGTCGGTTTTTTGTTTTTTTAAACAATATTTAATTTTTTTATTTTTAGTGTAGGTACCTTTTGTATTAGGTAGTGTGTAGGTATATTATTTAGGTAGAAAAATCGGTTCAGCCAAACGTGAGTTAATTACGGAGAACGTCTATAAGTAATAGGTGGACCTGGACATACACAAAAAAAACAAATATACAGACGAACAGAGAACGTCCTCCTATTTGGAAGTCGGTAAAAAAAGAAGGAACCGAAGCGAAGCGAGGGCGGGTCGCTAGTAAATAATAAAGAACTACCGTGTTATTACAAAAGATTTTTAAACACTGTTTAACTAAACACGTGTTTAAATGTGATGCTGTCACTATTTTGACAATATTGTTTGACAGAGACAGCATCACATTTAAACACGTGTTTAGTTAAACAGTGTTTAAAAATCTTTTGTAATAACACGGATATTCTTTATTATTATATATATCTTTAATATCTTTATCTTTTATCTTTTCTCCTTTTTACATAATTTGTAGCACAATCTTATTTATCCTACTTATTCAATACAGGAAATATTACAGCTGGTACGGTCAGCAACGAAAGTTGTTTAACACTTTAGTACTTTGTCATCGTAACTTTTTTGACTAATGTTTGAAAGCGAAAGACATCTGTTCTGTTATAAAAGTTGCTACGACAAAGTACCAAAGCGTTAAGCTACTTTCATTGTTGACTGTACTGGGAAAACCCGTGCCATCTATCTATATATATAAAATTCAAAGTCCTGACTGACTGACTGAGTGAGATAACAACGCACCGTCCAAACCGCTGAACCTAGAGACTTGAAATTTTGCACATAGGTTCCTTATGAGGTCTAGGGGTGCGCTAAGAAAGGATTTTTCAAAACTCACCCCCAAGGGGGTGAAACGGGGGTCCAATGTTTGTATGAAAGTCCCTCAGTTTTGAAGCTAGGATCTTCAAATTTTGTGATTAGGCTGACCATTGAAAATTAATAAATACGAGTCTCAGCTTTTTTCAAAATTCTACCCCCGAAGGGGTCAAAAGGGGGATGAAGTTGTGTATTGAAGAAAATCTTTTATTTTCGAAGTAAAAATCGCTAAATTTATAATTTAGGCTTATGCATGAAAATCAACGCAACGTATATTGTTATTGTTAGTATTTCAACCCCTATGGGGATAAAATGGGAGTGAAAAGGGGTAAAAAAACCCAAAAATAGATATGGATGTCGTTATTGGGCTTTTCTGGGATGACGATTGCAATGATGACATTTATTTTGAAGTCCAACACGGTGGACATGATTTGACCCCTAAAGGGGTGAAAATGGCGTTCAAATTTTGTATGGCAAAATAATATAAAATAGACATTACAACTTTAAACTTCGCAGGAGCATAATTATCTAAAAATAAATAGGCAAACATATATTTTGTAATTTTCTAAATCAACCACTTAGGGGTAAATGGGGTGAGTAAACAGAAAAATCGATATGGATGTCGTTCTTGAGGTTTTATGGGATGGTGATTGCAAAAATGACATTTATTTTGAAGTCCAACACGGTGGACATGATTGGACCTGGACATGCACATCCAGGGGACGGAGTCAGGGACGGGAACGGGAACGGGATACTATTATCTCTGGATACAATTCTGAATATTATAAGCTAGCTTCCGCCCGCGACTTCGTCCGCGTGGACATTCGATAAAATCCTCATGTTTTAATTTCATTAAATTCTGATCAGCCGTTTTTACGTGATTAGGCGGGTCCCCACCAATCTAGCAGCCTCGTGCGAGGCCCGTGCGGCAAACGTCCTGCCTCGCGAGGCAGCGCGCTTGGTGGGAACCCGCCTAATCACGTAAAAACGGCTGATCAGAATTTAATGAAATTAAAACATGATGATTTTATCGAATGTCCACGCGGGCGAAGTCGCGGGCGGAAGCTAGTAAGTAATAATAGCCTTTGCACACAATTGGTTAGAGTTTTTAAGATAAATTACACTTAAAACCTGAAAAATGGAAATAAATTTAAGGTACTATTGTTAAAGACGTTAGTGATGATCCAAAATATATTCGTGGCTGTTATTTCAATTTCGAGATTTAAGGCCTTAAGGTGGGTCAATCCGAGCGGGTCGATCCGTGATGGAGTGAAATCGAACGTAACTCTACTTACTTTTGGTTCAAATCAGTGCGCCGTTCTGAACTAGCACTGAATTCTCAATTTTTACATGTTTTTAGTATTTTTCTTCGCTTTCAAGTTAGTTAAAAAAATCTGTTCAATTAAGATCGAAGGTTATCACCGATGTTTATGGTTGATTTTAACAAACAAATGTTCTGTTTCCGAGAAATTTTGCAAATAAGAACAGAAACAGGGTTTACGGAATATTTTTTTACATCAAAGGTTTATAATAAATGCTTTCGATTAAATCTATTGTGTATTATTTCAAGTACTTACATTATATATTTTTTCCATGATAGCTTCACGCGCGTAATCTTTCAATAATTTGAATTGAATATTGGGATTTGACCCACCTTAAGGATTTAAATTACTCGTTTGGGCAATTCGGGTACCTATGTCTCTCTTAGTTACGCTACGGTTCCAAATGAGTTTTTACAAAGGTCTCTGAATGAGCTGATGCCCTAGTAACATAGTTTGCAATATTATGATGTTGGTTTAAAATGTTATCGCACATTCAAGTGAAGTTTTTGATTAGGTTTTGATCAGATTTTTATTAGATTATTTTATGAAGTAATTCAGATGTTTTAGTTATATAGTACTTTTTTATATATTTAATAAAAATAAATATTTAAGTAGGTACTTACTTACAAATAAATTTTGTTTTGATTCATTAAATTAATTTTCAATGTACCAGAAGGTCGTGAAAGGCACGAGATCTGTGATTTTTTTCAAATGAAATGATAACAATTATTTCCAGAGCATAAGTGAGAAGTCAATTTTATTTTGAAAAATTTACGCAGAATTTTAGAAATAGAAATAAGTACAAATTTTTTTTTTGCATTGACAACAACATAAATGCTATACTAGAAAAATATTAGAAAAAATCTACTCACCTGTAGCAGCTCAGAAGGGACTTTACACTTGCTTAATTTATCACTGTATCACTGTCAGTTTCGTCCACGCGGACAAAGTCGCGGGCAACATCTAGACACTATAAAACTGGTTGATTGAAACTCTACGCGTCCGCATCCAGTTAACGATGATGTTTGATCTGCCGCGCCACTGTAACTTCTACACGGTCATCATGCGCCTCGCTGGGGGACGCGTGCGCGGCGGCTTGCACGACGACGTCCTAGCACTAACCGGTGGGAATCCCCACTCCTGTGCTACACCCATCGCCCTGTCACTATACTACACTAGCTATGACCTGGGGGGTTATTCACGATTGTCGGAAAGCAAGTTTCCGTATCGAATCGGAAAGTCTCCCGAAACACGCGATTCACGATTATCGGATCGAATATTTTTGACATTACTTTGTCGATTGAATTCGATTTAGTATCCGAGAGCATATTTCTATCGGAAAGAGATCCGAACAATATAAGAAGGTAAAAATGAATGTAAAAAAACATAACAGGTGATAAATAAAGGTGAAAAAACTTAATTTTTGTGCTGTACCTATAGTTTCTAGGTTATATTCTATGAAAATTAAATGTATGAAAGTGAGACTAATTAGACGCTGGTCGTAGGAGCCTAATATTTTTTAGGGTTCTAAAAATTATTAGGTATTATTTTTGAGTCCACTGTGGTCAAATATAAAAACTAAGCATTTTTCATCACTCACTGATTTTTCCATTACACTTTTTTTCCAAAACAAACAAAACACTTTGAAATTTCAACTAAGTAAACACAAGTATTGCTTTCTTTCTCTGTGAGTGAGTAAACAAACACAAAAAGTCAAAAACATAACCTCTACGTTTGTTTACGTTACGTTTACAAAGAATGTTACCATGTAAAATGAAATATATTATAATATATTAAATATCGCAGATTAATGATGACTGTTAGTTTTTTCTAGATAAATAGGATAAATCTTGTGAAATTTCAATGTTAATTTTAGTAATTTATTACGTAAAACTTTAAAAATATCAATGTTATGTTATCGAACTTATTTTTTATCATTTCTACCAAAAGCTACAAACTTTGTAAATGCATTTCACAATGACTAAAAAGTCAACGTCGGAAAGCGAGAAGTATTATCATGAACCCCGTTAGGGCACTACAATATTTTCAATTAAATTAAGAACTTGCTTAATTTGTTATAACATTTTCAAATGTATTAGAATCAATGCACTTAACACAGTCATAGTACAATACAATTTATGAGAATAATCATTTACAAAACTCAAAAAACTCCTGCATAGTGTAAACAGTTTTCCAACAAGTATTTGTTTTTTTTTTCAGTTTTCTTATGAATGTATTTATATTATTTTCATCTTTAATTATTTTGGGGAGTTTATTATATATTTTTATGGCGTTAACGTGTCTATTCTGGCTATTTCTTTTACGGGCCACCCCTGGCTATTTGGGCATTTATTTTGGCCCGCTACGTTTGCAAAACTACTAAACCTCGACCCTGGCTGTAGTGGACTACAGTTTTAGAGCTTTGATAGTTAGGGAAGGGTAAAGACGTAGGAAATTACCAAACCCAATGAGCGCTGTTGTGACACTGATTTAATGCAATATAATTATATGACAAATAAAGTTATATCAAGGACTTATACTATTATGTATTCTGTGTCGGTCAAGAACGTTGCACTACAAATACAACGCGGCAATAATTTCACCTACTAACATATTATGTACTTTGGCTCGTACATCCTGCCCACTAAACAAAGAGAAACAAGTTTGTTTATATTTTCAACAATTTGAATAATTTAAATTAGTAACGAAATTCATATGAAAATATTGCAATGTAAAACAATAATGTTGTAAATGTGTGAAATTAGAATAGTATAAAATTATAACAAAGTAAGAATTATGACGAGTTAGTATTGTAAAACATAGTAAAATAAAATTATTTTTGTTATTAATTAAATCATTTAGTTAATAATTATGTAAAACTTATAGTCCATATAAAATAGTCTGTATCACAGAACATAGAAGTAGTTAGAAGTAGGTAGTATGAGTTCAATTTAGTTTGAAAACCAGTGTAACCAAACTAACACATTTACAAATCGAAGCCAAGCCCCCTTTTTAACCGACTTCATCAAAAGGAGGAGGTTCTCAATTAGATTGTATGTTTTTTTTTTTTTTTTATCGTTGTTCGCGCGTATCTTCGACATTTATGAACCGATTTAGATAATTTTTTTTTTGTTCGATTGAGTTTTCTTGCGAGATGGTCCCATTTAATTTTTTTTCAAACCGGTTCAGTAGTTTACAAGTAATCCTGAAAATACTATGATATTAAATCAACTAACTTGACAATTTTGTTATTTATGAACCGAATTAGATGATTTTTTTTGTTGGGGAAGGGATGCCGTTGTGTAGTCTTTTTAACCGACTTCAAAAAAAGGAGGTAAGTTTTCAGTTTGTATGTATGTATGTTTCTCCTCGATTATCTCACGTTTGGCTGAGCCGATTTTTCTACCTAAATAATATACCTACACTACCTAATGCAGAAGGTACTTACACTAAAAATAAAAAAATAAAAAAATTGTTTAAAAAACAAAAAACCGACTTCAAAAAACCTGCCTCTAAAAAAAGGAAGAAATAATATACAAATCATTAGATACGCATTATCATTGTTATAATAAAACACGTCAATTGAAGTCGGGTGTGGCTTTTAGAATAAAAAAAGGAAGATGTTCTCCAGCCCCACCCGACTTTAATAGACGTGTTTTATTATAACAATGATAATGCGTATCTAATGATTTGTATATTATTTCTTCCTTTTTTTTAGAGGCAGGTTTTTTGAAGTCGGTTTTTTGTTTTTTAAACAATTTTAATAGTTACATGATACGCACACGTACTTACTTTGTGAACACGTAATAATAAATAAATGTATGACGGCGCGTTTATGTTATTTTTCTCACTTATGCTCTGAAATCTTATCATTCCATTTGAAAAAGGAATGCGGGGCGTTCCACATTTCCGAGGGGGTCTGGTTCATCACATTCTAAATTTAAAATTCAGGCCAGGAATGAATTTCAATACTTACTTCCCGCACCAGCACCAGTGCGGGAAGTAGGTACAGTGCGAAGATGATCTGGGTGGTCTGCGGCAACTTATTTTTTTTGTTTTAGCTGTTCACAAAAACAAAAAAGCAAAGGCACATTTGCACCATACAGCCTTATCTATAGTTCCTTTTTTCTGGCACGCAAGCCAACGACAAGGTTCCTCACGGTTTTAAGGTCCAAATTAACACAACTTTGCACTCACTATTACCACTGTATCCTTTATTTCCGGGTTTCGGCATCAAAATTTGTTTAATTCACAAATCACACTATAGAGGGCGACACCTTCAATGAAACACACACTTTTAAACGTATAGATATATTACCACCGCTGTCTATTATATATTCTGTGCCGCCGTGGTCAAAAAAAGCGAACGAAAATAATGAATCACATTAGGACCTCATACAATTGTTAAAGCAAAACCATACCGCGATCCACGAGGGTACAGCGCCATCTAGTATTGGTTGGACGAACTTTACTATTGGTGGATCGATGTGATAATGCAACTTAAACACAATTAATATTATAAAGGTAAAATTATTTAATAGGTACTATAATAACGATACAATAAAAAAATGGTGCGCACAGAGTATATTACTATAAGAATAAAAACATTTACATTCAATAATTGCCCGAACATGAATAATATAAATTTTTGGATAAATATTCAAATAAATAATTTTTCAAAGTATTTTTTCATTAAAGTGATATAAAAATATTAAGCTAAACGTAATACTCAACGAACAGTGTTATCGAGAACTTTTATTCGCAAACAAAATAATTACAGCAAAATTTAGTTTTGTCATAAAAAAGTGATAAAAGTGATTTTTACAAGTGAACAAGTATCAAAAACCAGTTTAAAACCAAAGTAAACTATTACTACATGCAATAGTAGTAAATATCTGTGTTTTAAAGTGAGATAAGCAAATAAATAACAATAGTTTCTGTGACTCATAATAATATTACAATTTCAAAAATTAACGATCTATTTTGGAAGCGTCCTTTATACTACTTATATGCTAATTTCGTTGATCAACCTATGCAACCCGTGGCGCTATCCGTCGAGCGTCAGCTATACTATATAACTATACAGACCCAGCTTTCACGAGTTCAAACCTCCGACGGCTGACGATTTTTTTTTGATTATAAAAATTTAAAAGTGTGTGTGAAATAAAACATACTCCTTAGACTTAAACCTAGGTGGTGCCAAACATTGATAATCAAGGTTTCGAAGAAAACACTGCATTAACACACAAAATAAAGTGAAATATCCAAAAAACTAATTCGTCAATATCAGTGAAAGTGCCCTTATCCATCAAAATTCTGACCTTTGGACTTCGATATCTATCATAAGCGTGCTGGCCCGTGTTGTAAGATACTTTTCGAACATAGGAATAGCAAAATTTGCCACTCAAGTCAAGGACTGTTTGGCGCCATACGACTACTACAGGACTTGTAACTCGAGGATCCCAAGTTCAAATCTCACAACCGCCCTTTTATTTTTCCTGTTATAACACTTTCGGATGTCCCCTAAATGCCATCTATTAAAAAGTTTAAGCATTACAAGTTAAGCGCTTATTAAGAGCTAATTAGATCATCCTAAATATCGGACCCGATATGAAGTCGCTCCTAAATTCAGAGCAGTGTAATTGCATTCAGGAAGCTAGGATCCGATTTAGGATCCTAATTAAGATAGAAATTGTCTCCGACATGACGGATGCTAAATCGGAAGCACTTAGGACAGTGTAATCGCATTCAGGACGCTCGGCTCCGACACAGTAGTACCACAGCATAAAGAGTACAGTCAGTCAACGCCTTTTATGTTAGCGAAAAAAAATCCGCCGCGCCGTTCGTCTAGATAGACAGTTGGCGCAACGACTAAAAGTATATAAGGGTTGTCACTCTGTGATTTGCTTTTTTTTTGACCTACATCAATATAAAAAACAAAAAACCGACTTCAAAAAACCTGCCTCTAAATAGCAAGAAATAATGTAATAAGCGCTTTACACCATCCTGAATGTCGGACCCGGAATTTAGTGTCCGATTTAGGACGAGAAATTCAGTCGCCAATTAGACCGTCCTGAATGTCGGATCCGATATCACAGCTTTACGATCATACAGTAGTTAAACGAATGTTCTTGTAGCTGTAAAAATACAAAGCTAGGTAAATAGGAGGTATATGTAGGTAGCTAGGTAGGTACGTGTCATTTTCAACGCTAATCTGAACTAGTTTTTAACCGACTTCATCAAAAGGAGGAGGTTCTCAATTCGATTGTATACTTTTTTTTTATCGTTATTCGCGCGTATCTTCGACATTTATGGACCGATTTTGATGATTATTTTGTTGTTCGATTGAGTTTTCTTGCGAGATGGTTCCAATTATTTTTTTTTTCAAATCGGGTCAGTAGTTTTCAAGTAATCCCGAAAATACTATGACTTTACATCAACTACCTTGACGACTTTGTTATTTATGAACCGAATTAGATGATTGTTTTTGTTGGGAGAGGGATACCTTTGTGTAGTATTTTTAACAGACTTCAAAAAAAGGAGGTATTCAGTTTGTATATGTATGTACGTTTCTTCGCGATTATCTCACGTTTGGCTGAGCCGATTTTACTACCTAAATAATATACCGACACTACCTAATACGGAAGGTACTTATACTAAAAATAAAAAAAATAAAAATGTTTAAAAAACAAAAAAAACGACTTCAAAAAACCTGCCTCTAAAAAGCAAGAAATAATATATAAATCATTAGATACGCATTATCATATCATTGTTATAATAAAACACGTCTATTGAAGTCGGGTGGGGCTTTTAGAATAAAAAAGAAAGTTGTAGGTACTCCAGCCCCACCCGACTTTAATAGACGTGTTTTATTATAAAAATGATAATGCGTAGCTAATGATTTATATATTATTTCTTGCTTTTCAGAGGCAGGT
The DNA here is from genome assembly GCA_950108535.1 of Agriphila straminella. Lineage (NCBI taxonomy): Eukaryota > Metazoa > Arthropoda > Insecta > Lepidoptera > Crambidae > Agriphila > Agriphila straminella. The sequence goes on along the minus strand of OX467316.1, from coordinate 165,696 downwards.
TTTTTTGTTTTTTATATTGATGTAGGTCAAAAAAAAGCAAATCACAGAGTGACAACCCTTATATACTTTTAGTCGTTGCGCCAACTGTCTATCTAGACGAACGGCGCGGCGGATATTTTTTCACCAACATAAAAGGCGTTGACTGACTGTACTATTTATCCTGTGGTACTACTGTGTCGGAGCCGAGCGTCCTGAATGCGATTACACTGTCCTAAGTGCTTCCGATTTAGCATCCGTTATGTCGGAGACAATTTCTATCCTAACTAGGATCCTAAATCGGATCCTAGCTTCCTGAATGCAATTACACTGCTCTGAATTTAGGAGTGACGTCATATCGGGTCCGACATTCAGGATGATCTAATTAGCTCTTAAAGAGCAATTCAATAAAATAGAAGCACACAAAGATACATATAAGTGCGACGGACAATAATTGCACCGCAAGATGGTACTAAACACACGTGCATGCACCGGGTGGAGCAATCAAAATCGTCCTGCTATGCAATTCTCTAAGCTCAAATATTGTAAAAGCCTTGAGTGCAGCGGCTGTGACAGCAGTGAACACTAGCTTGGAATTCTCTAATTAGTTCTTCTCCGCTGTTCGATACCAGCGCCACAAGGCTGTAGACGGCGTGATACAGAATTTCTCGACGAACGCCTACATTTTCTAATGTCAGGACTTTTTGGCGGGATTTTGAAAAAGTCGGGCGTGATTTTTAAAGTTTTTCCAAATTAATTATAAATATTGTGTATTTTGTGTGTAAAGTGTAAATAAATAAAGCATATATATATAGTGTAAACAAATAGTGTTAGGCGGAGGTCGGAGCAGTAATGGGGAAAAGGAAAAAAACAAAATTGGATGGGGATCCAGTACCTACTGAATCTGACTCAGACGAAAATGATGTGGATAAATACAAGCCTTTTAAAATCGATAATTATACCCGGCAGTACCCTGAAGATGGGGGAAATTTCGAATACCTTGTTATTTATGAGAGCATGGATGAAGGCAAACCCATTGGCGATAGAGACTTAATGGGGCTTGGTGCAATCCTTAAAAGGCATAACAAAGGAATCAAACGTTTTAAAAGGATTAACCGCTACAAAGTCGCTGCCATCTTCGAGCGGCCAGGGTTGGCCAATATGGCTTTAAACAATACAAAATCGGCGACCGAACTTAAAGTAAAATGCACAATACCGGCTACACTAACGGAAATTACAGGCGTTATCCGAGGTGTCCCAAGTTATATGTCAAATCACAACATATATAATGGCATATCCAGCTCCAAGGACGTCGTGTCTGTGCGTCGGCTGATGCGGCGCGGGCGTGACGAAGATGAAAACCCCATACTAATACCTACCCAGACAGTTGCCATCACATTTTCCTGCCCAACCCTTCCAGATTGTGTTGATATCAACAGCTGGTATTTTGAGGTAAGCCAATACATTCCTCCTGTGAGTCAATGCTTACGTTGCCTTCGATATGGTCACATTGGCAAATATTGCAAAAACGCACAGAAGTGCTCAATTTGTGGCGAGAATCACTTTTTTAAAGAATGCACTAAAACTACCAAGGAAGCCGTATGCATTCACTGCAAGGGAAATCATATTTCAATTTCATCAGAATGCCCTAAAAGAAAAGAGGAAATAGAAAAAAATAATTCAAAATACCAAAAGAGATCATATGCTGATGTTTTTAATAAAAAGAATTTTCCAGACTTACCCTCTAATAAACCAGAAAAACACTTGCAAAACATATTACAGTCAGACGTTATCCTTAATTTAATAATTTCCACTATACTTAAATTATACACTCAAAAATCATCTTCAGAAAATTCACCCCCATTAACATCGGAGACTATTAAAACTGTTCTCTTAGATACATTTAACTCCAGTAAGCCGAACAATATTACTAATAAATAATGGATCAGCTTAACATTATTCAATGGAATGCTCAAAGTTTGTTAAGTCATAAACATGTCTTCACACAATATCTTTATCAAAATGATATTCATATTGGTCTCATTTCTGAGACTTGGCTCCAATGCACAAAAACTTTAAACATAAGAGGCTATAAAATAGAAAGATTAGACATAGGTTCTAAACACAATGGTGTTGCTATTTTAATCAGAGATTACCTGCCTTATCAAAAATTACAAACATATTATGACAATTCTTTACAAAATATTGCTATTACATTACAAATTAACAATGAAACTTTATCAATAGTTAGTTTTTATAGTCCCACATCTGCTACTCCTTGTAACTTTACCTACACACACCTTGATAATTTAGTAAAGTCAATACCCAAGCCCTTAATATTAGCCGGCGATTTTAATGCACATCACACTATGTGGGGTTGTGCATCTACAGACACGCGAGGAACAACACTGTTAGATATCATAAATGATAACAATCTGTGCCTTTTAAATGACGGTTCACTAACAACTGTTGGTTCACATAACTGGCGGTCTAACGCTTTAGATCTTACAATAGTATCTCCCGCTTTAGCTTTAAGATGTAATTGGCAAGTGCATGATGATTCCCTGTGCAGTTACCATTTTCCTGTCCTTACTAATTTATTATGTAATCCTGTAAATATAAACAATAGTGCTAACATAAATGTAAATTATTCGAAACCAAATTATAAGACAGTTGATTGGAAGAAATTTAAGCAGTTGACAGATGTTACATTAAGTAACTGTAACTTTAACTTAAATGATCCAGAAACATGCTACAATTTGCTTTCTGAAATTTTAATAGAATGTGTAGATGAGGCTAATTCTTCTCGAAAACCAGTACATCAACCATCACACAGACAAATTAAAAAAAGAAAGTTAAAACTCCCTTGGTGGAATGATATATGCACACAAGCTGTAGAAACATGTAAATCTGCTTATATAGAATTTAAACATAATCCTACTGAGCAAAACTACATACAATTTAAAAAGAAACAAGCACAGAAAAAACTAATAATTAGTCAGGAAAGGCAAAATGCGTGGCACGAACTATGTAACACATTCAATCGTCAGACACCTCTTTCTGTGATATGGGCTAATATTAGAAAATTTAATAAATCATACTGCAGTCCTCCCAGTAATTTCAATTCTAACAGTTGGATCCAGTCGTTTTTAGATAAGTACACCTCTAATACACAATCTCAACCATTAAGCAATCATTCCGATTATAATTCTGATACTGAACAATTTTTCATGAAACCCTTTACTTTAATTGAATTATTAACTGCCATAGATTCTCGCAAAGACACTGCTTTCGGTTTAGATCATATATCTTACAAAATGTTTAAGAATCTTAGTATGGTGGGTCATAAAATAGTTCTTAATATTTTTAATGCATTATGGAACAAACTAATCATTCCAAAATCCTGGAAAGTTGATTGCCTTATCCCTATTCTTAAACCAGGCAAAGATAAAAATCATCAGGACTCATATAGACCCATAGCACTAACATCCTGTGCAGCTAAGTTATTTGAGCAATTGGTAAAACAAAGGCTGGAATACTTTATAGAACATAATAATTTATTGCCTTAGAATCAGTTTGGTTTCAGAAGAGGTCGTTCAGCAGTTGAAAGTTTGAATCACTTGTATTTAGATGTACATAATGCTCTAGTTAGTAGTAATTTCTTAGTGTGTATTTTCTTTGATATAACGGGCGCCTTCAATAATGTTGATCATAATGTTCTCGTGGATGAGCTGTTTTCACTGGGTTTACCTGAAAAATTAATAACATGGATATTTAATTTCTTAAATAAAAGAGATGTGTTTGTTAAATTTCAAAATAATTTATATGGACCACAATTATCCAATAAAGGTGTTTGTCAAGGTGGAATATTAAGTCCATTATTATTCATTTTATACATTCATAAGTTAAATAATATATTAGGAAATGATATACAAAATTTGCAGTATGCTGATGATCTCACAGTCTATTGCACCGGCAAAAACATGCATCAAGTGGAACAAAAACTTAATAATGCATTGATAAGATTGAAAGCCTATTTTGATTATTTAAAGTTAGAAGTTAACCTAAGTAAAACTAATGTTGTAGTATTTAGTAAATCAAAGATTTTACTCACAAATATTTTGTATGATGATAATTTACTTCCTGTCAGTGATGAGGCGAAATTCTTAGGAGTCATTTTTACTCGGAACCTCTCATGGGTTAAACATGTTTCTGGCTTGGCAGACAAAGCATTAAGAGCATTTAATATCTTAAAGTCCCTAGCTCGAACATACTGGGGAGCTGATCCAAAAATTTTACTCATGTTGTACAAATCCATTGTTCGTTCTCATTTTGAATATAGTTTCCTTTGTTATTCTTCTATTGATGTTCTTGTAAATAAACTGGAAAAGATTCAAAATAAAAATCTTAGACTTATCACAGGGGCAATGAACACTACACCTATTATATCAATGCAAGTAGAATGTAATATTTCATCCTTATTATTAAGGTTTAAGTACTTAAAATTTAAATTGATTCTTAAACTACACAGTGTAAATAATCACATTCTTTTGAACAAACTAAAAAGTAACACTATTCATACTTTACATGCATCTTCATCAAATTGTAAATGCCCATATATTCTTCATGATTTTCAACAAACATCAGCATATATTGAACAAGAAAATATAAAAAGCAATGAAAACTGGGCTTGCTACTGTGGTTCTTATGAAAGTAAATTTCCTCCATTAGAAATAAATATTGACCATGACCTTCGAACCAAAGAGGCAGTTTATGAAAAGTTATCAGATAAGCAAGATTATCAAGTAATTTACACAGATGGATCGAAAAGTGATAGTGGAGTTTCTGCAGCGTATTACCATACAAATTTAAAGTACGGAAAAGGTTATCGCTTACCAGCTAATTTTAGCGTTTTCTCAGCTGAAGCCACAGCAATCCTGTTGGCCTTACAATATATGCAAACTGATGTTATGTGTTCTGACAAAGACAGATTTCTAATAGTTTCTGATAGCATGTCTGTCTTAAAGGCACTAGAAAATCCAGGATTCCACAATTCACATTATTTACTATTTGAGATTAAAGAATTAATTCAAAATTTAGCAGATATCAAGAAAGTAAAGTTTGTATGGACTCCAGCACATGTCGGTGTGACAGGTAATGAAAATGCCGATTATCTTGCCAGATTAACGAATTCTCGGGGTGGCAACATGAAAAACATTTCAACTCCTTGGCAAGATCTGCTTCCTGAATATCGAAAGAAAATCAATAATCAATGGATTGAAGAAAGGACGGTATGCTGGTATTAATAAAGAAGTTGGCCGAAAACCCTGGTTCGCTACATCCGGTAACTATCTGCAAAGGAAGTTTTACACGCAGATAAACAGGCTAAGATTTGGACATTGCAGATTTAAAGCTCATTTGTGTCGTATGCGCATAATATCATCCCCAGTATGCACTGAATGCACTTCACAGGAAGATCAGACTCTGGAACATATCTTTTTTACTTGTCCGGCGTTCAACATACAGCGTCTGTTACTAATAGATCCGCACCCGTACCGCCTAACTCAATCGCTTTGACTCTGGCTTTGGTTTATGACGTCAGTGCACAGTCCGTCCTTGTCATCGTGTTATGATATGACAAGGACGGACAGAGCATAGCTATCGCTCTGGCTAAAGCTTTGAGTTAGGCGGTAGGGCCCCAGCTCTTGAAAACACATAAAACCATCCCGCCATCACTACAGGACATCCTAGCTCGCCCAGAAAATTTCATCCCCATCTATGAATTTGTTATCTCCACACTTGGAGAAATTTGATGTGACAAACTTGGACTTGACACTTAACTCGGATATGACCTTCAACTGGAAAAGACAAAATTGCTATAACAAAATTTTACAAAAGAAGATAATTCAAGATTTGGCTTTTTGCCTTAAAAATACCAAGAAGACTCAAGATTTGGCTTTGCCTTTATTTTAAACATTATTAAGAAACCAACACTCAAGAACTGGCTGTATGGCTTTGACCTTCGCCTGTCCAAAAGGACGAATTACAACTACTACTACTACTACTTTTCTAATGTCAAAACAAAAGCTTGTATTTTTTGGCTGTTCGCAAGGATTTTAGTGAAATAAGAAGTGAATTATCAAATTAAATTATAAATATGTAAGTTCAAACTGTTTTATTTCAGTTATGGACCAAAAACTTATGTGAATTTTAAAGATAGGTACATCATCCATAAAGGTTATGTATGAAACTATGTAATGTGTCATATTTACAGGGCCTGCTGGACTTTCTAGTAGTATGTTGTTCTTGATGGAAGAAGCCAATTTGTATATAAAAGACGTCTGTAAGGGTCGTAGGATACCTACGCGACCCTTTGATTATAAGACGCGATGTTGGTCTCATAAGTTTATAACAACAGGCAGGCAGCTTTACAGATTGAGGAGTTTGACATCTTACCAAGGTAAATAAAAAGATACTCATAATTACTTGCATGCTTAGAATAATAACACCTAGAACGATACCTAGTTCTCAACAAAGTGCACTGTCAAAAGAGAGGCAACTAAAACAGCCAAAATGGCTCCGATTTCAGACTTTTATTCTCCATTACTACCTAATCATACCGAATAAGTACTAAACAGTTTTAATTTTCCTACATATTATTAGATTTTAGTTACGATTAGGTTAGGTAACGTATGAAGGATATAAATCTGAAAACTAAGGCATTTTGGCTTAGTATAAGTACCTACCTACGTACTTAGTAGTAGAAACTATGTTTTCATTGGTTTTCATCATTGTTTTCATATATCAATAGGATAGATACCTAAATAAATAATAATGTTCCTGTCTTAGAATCTTAATATTGCCTAATTGGATTATCAATATTAAACTCAATTTCTTTTTTCCAGATTCTATGTACTTTATAGCCTTTTTGGCTATTGGGACTGGGAGCTATCAAAACTTAGGTGTAAGGGAAATTTATTTCTGTCACACACAGCCAGCTGCCTGCAGACCTGTACCTACCCAGTTTAATTTGCGAATAACATTAATTTTTAATAATAAAAACTCATTTCCAATACTTATAATCTTTAATTTAGTGGTCCAATATAAAAAAATAATGTCTAGGTGTACAAAAAATAACTGGGTCAACTATGTACAATTAGGTTTTGCAAACGCAGAAAAGAACTAAGAAAACGAATGAAATGCAAAAACTAGTTAGTAAGACCCAATCTGTGAAATACCTAGATATATGCATAAAAAGATTGTTACATACACCCAACACACAGGACGTGTCATTCACTCTAGAATCTAGAGTGAATGACACGTCCTGTGTGTTGGGTGTATGTACAATATAGGTACATACTTACCAGAATCTAGAGTCTAGATTCTGGTAAGTATGTACCTATATTATAAATAATAAATACCATTTTTAAACCTATTGTTTTTTTACAATTTCATTAAATTAAACTACTTACATAGGTACATTAAAAAAAATTGCGTTTACTGTATTTTTCTCAGTACATTTTGATAGAAAACTAGGCTACAAATAAGTGCGAGTATATATTTTACAAATGACGACCCCTAGAATTAGCTTAGATTCTTGAGTGACAATTTGTAATAAAAATAACATTGTGCGATGGCTAGGACTCATGCATTCTTCGAAAAAAAGAGAACAAATTTTCCATACATTTTCTGTCAAAATTCGTGTAAGTAGTTTAATTTTAAAGCAATGCATGAAATACTCTAGCCATCGCACGATATTGTTCTCTATGGAAAATGTATAGCCAGAAATATAATCTAACGATTCCAATATTTAGTTTATTTCTAGGTGTCTTCGTTTAAAAATATCACACTTACTTGAACCCTAGTCTTCTTTGAAAATATACTGAGAAAAACACGATGAAAGCAAACTTTGATTGGTGTGTGTAGGTATATAATTAATTTTGGTTTGAACCCATCCGGGTAAAAGCCTTTTTTATGACTTAAAAAATGATTTTCACAAATATGTAAGACTAGCTGGTGCCCGCGCCTTCGTTGCATCAAACATTAAAATTACTCTGCAAAGGTTCATCTTCTGTGACCATCATGGAATATGTGGAAAGTCCATGATTTCCCTAAAAAAGAAAAACTATATTTATTAAAAGAAACATTAATTAAAACATGCCTAACCTAGGCATACTTTTGTGACAAATCTTTCTCGCCTGCTATAAACTTTCAGACTGTCTACTGCTAATAAACTCAGAGCCTGAAGGTAATGGAATAGTATTGTCTTGTTTCTAAATATTACAACATAATAATGTTGCATATATTATAAGCAATTGCTTTAATAATAAAAATGTATTATTATAGAATAATAAAAAATCAGAATGATACATGTTGGTGACACTAATAAAAGGGTACATATTTTTAACCACAAATACAGAAATTCATTCCAGCTTAGTAAGCAGACACCTATGTTGTTAATTAAAATTGTTTATGTAAGTACATACATACATAGGTACTAGGAATAGATTTATGGTGAGGTGCCTATTACCAGTTAGCAAAGTTTAGACCACCAGCAATGGTGAGAATCTTACGCTCAAGTTCAGTGAGCTCCACCATATCTACATCAACCCTACCATTTCTCCTCTGCCTAGATGTATGCGCATATTGGGTTTTCACTTTATTGTAGCTTTTTGTCCTTTCAATAGGTACCTACTCATCCCAAAAAGTAAAGTAAATCTAATGAGTAGATATAGGTATAAATAAATATAATCAATCACAAACAACTACATCAAGTTGCCTTACCTTAGCCGACTGATTCCAATCTTGAACACACCCGTTGCCATCGCTTCTTAAATCCTAGCGACTTCTGTCCAATTATCTATCCAAACATTTTGCATCCTGGTTCTGGCATTGGCTGCACTGTACTGTATTGTTGCATGTCCATAATTTCACATGTCCAGTAAGTAGTCAAATATGACTTTGTTTCCAAAAGCCCAATCAGTTTGGCTGGGCTGGAGAGGGTGCTGCATTACGAGGAGCCACTGAAAGCAAATAATTTTATTTATAAGTAACTAAATAATCAATTGACATGATTTTGATCATGGTCCATTATGAACTTCAATAAGTACCTAAGATGAACAAGCAAACTAACTACCTAATTACTTGTAATGTACACTTAAGTTGTATGTATTGGAACCTTAATAATTATTTTATTTAATAACTTTACAAGATACTACCTAATTTATGTAGACCCTCAACTTTTTAGAGATAGGGTACCTACCTAAGCCCTAATATTATATGTATTAGGTACAACCTATAAATAGCAAAAATACACTTACTTCTTAGTTTTTGTAGAATTCACTAATAAAATCACTGCACACTTCTTGGTTGTTACGATACGAATGTGAACAATGAATGTGGAAGTAAAATATTTACAACAAGTTTAACATTTCGTAAAAAAACTCAAGTGGTTGGCGTGGGTCGCTCGATCCAGTCCAGTTGCACTTGAAATTCTTTGAATAGGGTTTTTTTTGGCAAGTTTTGCTTGTGATATGGTATATTCTAAACATTTTGAGTTTTGATTTGACCTGCTAAAGGTATTTTCAGTGATAAGAACTGTGGTTCGTTTATTTTTAGTTAAGTATAATCACTTACAGTGACTTTTTTTTTTTTTTTTAGTTTTGCCGGCATTGGCCGGCAAACATTTTTTCATACTTACTGTATTTTCGAAGTTTTCATGGATTTTTTTGATAAATAATGTATATTCAAGCATTGCTAACATTTATCATACGTTAATGATTTGTTATCATTACTTTTATTGCAAGAAAATAGCCAAAATGTACTAGTCGAGAATTAATCGATTCTGAAAATAAAATTATGTCACCACTCTAGCACAGCCGAGAGAACAGCAGAGCGATCACGCAGCCTAGAGATCGTCAGTGAGCTAACAGTGCTTAGTGAATTCCGTGATAACATGACGTGATCACAGCAGACGATGCTGCGGCTGTGACTGCTGTGATCACAGCAATCAACGCAGCCATAAAGCGTTCCTTAGAGAATTGCACTGCTGCCCATTGTCCAACGGTCGACTAGGGTTAAGTGCCAGTTTCCGGCCGTTTAAGGCAGTTGTTGACTTTGAACAGTTGTAACCTTAATTTAACAAATAGTAATGATCCCAACTATTTTTTATGTTGTTGGATATATCCTTGAGAATTACTTGTATTTTTTTTGAAAATTTCCATCAGTCGGTTTTGTCATTAGAAATTATTTTCCAAAAAAGTACGATTTGCCCAGTTTCCGGCCCCCCTGTTCCTATTTCCGGCCCCCGTTTGCCCAGTATACCGGCCGCCTTTCAAAGAACATGACGGCCGGATACTGGGCAAAAGATAAGCTAGCCCAGTAAGCGGCCTGTGACTCTTAATACAGTTTAAATAAGGTCCATTTTTCTTTGATTTTTGTATGAAATTGAATTTCAGATAATATACTTAACAAGTATTGTCCTATGGCTTGGCTTGTGATGTGAACTATTATTTTTAAATTAAAAAAATCGTTGATTGTACTTTTATTTAACATTTACTATTAATTGGAACCTTTATATTGATTCTGGAATCAGCCTTGCAGTTTTTCATAGGAATAGGAAAATTTATAGAAAATCTAAATCTTCGATTAATAATTTTATTACAGTAATCAAGAAGACATGTCCAACAGCCATTTTTGACGTCCCCACTGCTGGGGTACAGGCCTTCTTTATGGGTGGTAAGGAGGATGGGCCATAACCCACCTCGCGGGCCCAATGCGGATTGGTGGGTGTTAACGACTGCAAATGCAGCCGGGACCTACGGCTTAACGTTCCTTCCGAAGCACGGAGGAGCTCGAGATAATAAATTTTTGGTCACCCATCCCATGACCGACCCTTGCGAACGTTGCTTAACTTCCGCAATCGCTGGGCCAGGCGCTGAACAATTGCGCCACCGAGCTCAAGAAGACATAGGTAACAAATAATAATTTAATAATTAACAAAAAAATAGTTTCTAAAGCCAAATGTCAATAGGTCTCTTATAAACAATAACAATAAATATTATGGGTATTATGATAATGACCGGAAGTACGTATAACCTGTAAAAAATATAATATTAACAATCAATAACATTGATTGATATTCAATAATAATATAGGTATAATAATATTTTTGTGTATTTTTTTCTAATTATAATATATAGATTAGTATTAAAGTGTAGTGTAGAAATAAAGAAGTCTAGCTAATAGGCAAGTCTGCTTAAAAAAACACATCGTTCAATGCAGTAGCGTTCGTTTGAGTAATTCGCTGACATACACTTCGGAAATAACAAGAGACAAATAGGTATTCAGCGAGGGTCAACGACCTGGATGGCGGGCACGTCGCCGTCGCTTGTTCACGAGACGCACAATTAATTTTATTAGTAGATAAATTTCAAAGCTGGCCGGTGTACTGGGAGTATTTTGCAGGATAGCCAGTATACCGGCCTCCTAGTGTATACTAGGAGGCCGGTAAACTGGGCAAGCACCCAATAGAACCGGCCACCCGTTTCCATACAAAAAGAAAAAATCAACTTCTTATACAAGCACATTTAGGCGGCCGAGTACTGGACACAAAGTACTTTAAAATAAATAAAAAGGGATAGCATTATACATTCTTCTATGGAATCCCTCTTTTAACAAAAAGAGACAAAACAATATATCGAGCTCAGTCCCAGTTAACCGGCCCCCGGCCGGTATACTGGAAACATGTGGTTTCGTTGTCTAGTAAGGCGGCCCCCTTGATATTACTAAATATCTGCTTATTAAGCCATATTTAACCATTTACCATAAAATAGTAATAAATAACAACATACCTTGAGAACAAACTAAATATTTACCTTTTAACGATGCCCTGAAGGACAATTTATTGACTATTTGGCAAGAGCTCTCCACTATTTTTTTTTTATCTCCACTTGCGAAATCGACCCAGATGCGGTAGGCTTCAACGTGAAACACAAATTATAAAATACTAGCTTCTGCCCGCGACTTCGTCCGCGTGGATATTAGAGAAAATCCTTAGGGAACCGTCAACCAGGATCAGACCAGCCGTTTTTACGCAATTAGGCGCGCTGCTTGAGACATCTGCCGCGTGTGGCGGACCTCGCACAAGGCTCCCCGTTTCCGGTCCCGTTCCCGTTCCCGTTCCCGTTCCCGTTCCCGTTCCCGTTCCCGTTCCCGTTCCCGTTCCCGTTCCCGTTCCCGTTCCCGTTCCCGTTCCCGTTCCCGTTCCCGTTCCCGTTCCCGTTCCCGTTCCCGTTCCCGTTCCCGTTCCCGTTCCCGTTCCCGTTCCCGTTCCCGTTCCCGTTCCCGTTCCCGTTCCCGTTCCCGTTCCCGTTCCCGTTCCCGTTCCCGGTCCCGGTCCCGTTCCCGTCCCCGTTCCCGTCCCCGTCCCCGTCCCCGTTCCCGTTCCCGTCCCTGTCCCCGTCCCCTGGATGTGCATGTCCAGGTCCAATCATGTCCACCGTGTTGGACTTCAAAATAAATTTCATTTTCGCAATCACCATCCCATAAAACCTCAAGAACGACATCCATATCGATTTTTATGTCAAGGCTCCCCGTTTCCGGTCCCGTTCCCGTTCCCGTTCCCGTTCCCGTTCCCGTTCCCGTTCCCGTTCCCGTTCCCGTTCCCGTTCCCGTTCCCGTTCCCGTTCCCGTTCCCGTTCCCGTTCCCGTTCCCGTTCCCGTTCCCGTTCCCGTTCCCGTTCCCGTTCCCGTTCCCGTTCCCGTTCCCGTTCCCGTTCCCGTTCCCGTTCCCGTTCCCGTTCCCGTTCCCGTTCCCGTTCCCGTTCCCGTTCCCGTTCCCGTTCCCGTTCCCGTTCCCGTACCCGTTCCCGTTCCCGTTCCCGTTCCCGTTCCCGTTCCCGTTCCCGTTCCCGTTCCCGTCCCCGTCCCCGTCCCCTGGATGTGCATGTCCAGGTCCAATCATGGCCACCGTGTTGGACTTCAAAATAAATGTCATTTTCGCAACCACCATCCCATGAAACCTCAAGAACGACATCCACATCGCTTTTCATGTTTACTTACGCCATTTACACCATAAGGGAGGATTTTCAAAATAACAAAATATGTGTTTGCCTATTTATTTTTAGACATGCTCCTACAAATTTTAAAGTTGTAATGTCTATTTTATATTATTTTTCCATACAAAAATTGAACCCCATTTTCACCCCTTAAGGGGTTAAATCATGTCCACCGTGTTGGACTTCAAAATAAACCTCATTTTCGCAATCACCATCCCATAAAACCTCAAGAACGACATCCATATTGATTTTTATGTTTACTCACCCCATTTACCCCTAAGTGGTTGATTTTCAAAATTACAAAATATATGTTTGCCTATTTATTTTTAGATGTGCTCCAACGAAGTTTAAAGTTGTAATGTCTATTTTATATAATTTTTCCATACAAAATTTGAACCCCATTTTCACCCCTTTAGGGGTCAAATCATGTCCACCGTGTTGGACTTCAAAATAAATGTCATTTTTGCAATCGTCGTCCCAGAAAACCCCAATAACGACATCCATATCTATTTTTGGGGTTTTTTACCCCTTTTCACCCCCATTTCATCCCAATAGGGGTTTAAATACTAACAATAACAATATACGTTGCGTTAGATTTCTATCCATAAGCCTAAATTATAAATTTAGCGATTTTTACTTCGAAAATAAAGGATTTTCTTCAATTCACAACTTCATCCCCCTTTTGACCTCTTCGGGGGTAGAATTTTGAAAAACGCTGAGACCCGTATTTATTTATTTTCAATGGTCAGTCTAAACACAAAATTTGAAGATCCTAGCTTCAAAACTGAGGGACTTTCATACAAACTTTGATCCCCTTTTTTACCCCCTTAGGGGGTGAATTTTGAAAAATCCTTTCTTAGTGCACCCCTAGACCTCATAAGGAACCTGCGTGCCAAATTTGGAGTCTCTAGACCCAGCGGTTTGGGCTGTGCGTTGATAGATCAGTCAGTCAGTCAGTCAGTCAGTCATTCAGTTTACGATTTTATAAATATAGATTACGTAACGTTTGGCTAGTGGCGTCCATACCATTCGATAGATCGATAACAGTGCTGCCAGGAAAATATCTAAATTGTTAAGAAATTGCCACGAATTTCTTATTTTATTCGAAAAACTGTTGGGGGGCCGGATAACTGGGGGCGGCCGGTTAACTAGGCATATTACCCTACGCGGCTTATTATCTATTCTGTGACGCTTCGACGACGACGACGCCGACGACTGCGGGAGATGGAAACCCGAGTTCTTATCCCCAGCTAACGCCTACTGTCGGAGGAAAGGAATCTTGCCTTCTCAATAATAGTTTTTTCACCCAGTATGTCTGTCCCGTTTAGTATAATTTAGCTATATTAATTTAGTTACTTACTATTAAGTTTTATTCAGAATCTCAGTATTTCGATTCCACAATTTTACGTCCGATACTATTCCCATAAATGTTCACAAGTTGTACCTAAAGTTCCCATTGCCATAAATTTGCCATCCATGTCAAAAATTTAGTTCGATTTTATTCTTTTGCTCCTTTTATTTTTATTTTAAATGTAGGTTTATTAATGCACGAGTTGTCATTAATGACACCAAAGATTTACTATGTAAGATTTTATTCTATTGTTTGATTTTAATATTTTATAATGTATATAATTGCACGAGTTGTCATCTATGACACCGAAGATTTATGTATGGTTTTATTCTTTTGTTCGATTTTATTATTTATGTTTAAAATTGCACGAGTTGTCATCAATGACACCAAAGATTTTGGTGAGATTTTGTACTTTTGCTCGTTGTTAACTTTTATTCTTTTAAATGTCTATAATTTTAAAAATGTCGTCGAAGCAGGTACCTGGAAGGGTTGTTAATAAGCTACCTACTAATAATAATTTTAATAATAATAATTTTAAGTATTAATTTTAGGCAGTCCTCACGTTATTACTAAGCAATATCATTGTATTCATCTCAAGATTTTCTGAACACGGTGCCTACTTACTTAGTACCCAACCATTTACCTATAGGTAATTCTCCATACTTAAATGTATACCTACTTTATCAATGTACCTACTTTAGCAATATGTAACACTTTTTGATGAAGGTATTTAGAATTCCTATGGTTTTATGGTGTTTACCGATTAAGTACTCTGTAAATTCATCTTTTAAACCTCTGCGCGGCAGCCGTTCACGCCAGAGATCAATAGGAGTAAATAAGTGTGGAATCAAGTACGAAGCACAAATAATTAATTACCTGTCTCAGCACGATACTTTGATAAAAGATGTCTCAGCCATTATTGTCTCCTGATATGATACCCCCCAGCGAGAGCCGGCAGCCGCCTAGCTGCTCGCAAGGTAGCTATTTTCTATGTCCCCATTGTACCAAACCTCGCTATTTCAACAACAAGAGAGGATTGAACATTCACATAGGCAAAACACATAAAATTGACAAAGCTCCTAAGCCATTTGCATTAAATGTGAGGCCAAGTCAATCATTTGACCGTGAGCTGTCCGGAAGCGACCACTCCTCCGAATCTCGCCCACTCTGGCAAGTTCTTGGCGAACTCAGAAATAAATGTCCCCTAGTCAAGCGGGTGCCGCGCGGTGCCCGCGCGTGCGTGGCTTCATCCCTTAAGACCTGTTTGGACAAGGTTGTTGCGGACAACAGCAAAAGTAGTTGGGAGGAACTATTTACCTTCTCCTACCGTACTTTCCACGTAAGCGAGGAAGACCGTTCCAAACCAAAATCACTTACTTCAAAGATGAAAAGTAATTGTTTGCGTCCTTTCGACCTACAATCAAATTTCGACTTCAAAAAGATCAGGAGCAGCAAAGCAAACACTATCTTTAAAAGAGTTGAAGTCCACAGAGAAAGCAATACTATAGTAAGAAGAGACGGGACTTCATAGTCCAAAAAAATCTACGAAATGTCAAATCAAACATACCTCGACGTAGCCAACATAACGAATGTAAAACAATGTTTTGCCAACCTACAGGAAAGAAATAGAGATGGGCGACCTTATAGTATTAAATTTTTTATCGATATCGATGAATGCACTGAACTGCGCTTTACTCAAGGAATAATTTTAAAATTTCTACTAACATGACACAATACTCTGTTTTTTAACCAGTACTGAGTCAAACAAGTATGTTAGAATTAATTATCAAGCATTTAACCTATGGGCAGTACTTTTAATTAAAATAACAGAGCATGTGTTCAGTTTAATATTAGAAATAATAACTAAAAAATTTAAAAAATATGTATTTCCCAAAAAAATCCTCACTGTCGCATTTTCACCGCACATTTCATTAATAATACATACATAATAAATAATAATACAACATTGCCATTATAATAAAAAAATCTAAATTAATCCTCATCGTCGCATTTTCGCCAATCAATTCATTTGCTCATAGACCATAATAGTGACCTGAAATAAGAGTTACATTAAAATGGATATAAAATTACAATTACCTATAGTAAAAAAATGAAATTAAAAGTATTAATTATTACCAAAAAAAATTCGATGTCGCATTTTTGCTGAACATTTTATTAGCTCTTAGTTGCGACCTGGAATAAGACAGATATAAAATTGCTAATATAATAAAAAAAAACATTAAAAAGATTTATTCCCAAAAAAAATCGCATTTTTGCCAATTAATTCGTTAGCTCATAGTAGTGACCTGAAGTAAGAGTTAATTCAAAACAGATATAAAATCGCAATTATAATAAAATATTAAACTAGTTTTATTATAATATTCAGAATTGGGCCAAGCCCATTTCTTACGCCTAAAATTAAAAGCATCGATATCGATATTTATATATGATGTAGCACCACTCTATTTTCCTGCAGATTATTTTTCTGACTAAAATTTTATTATTTCATTCAAATACCTACCAAAAATTGTAAACGAATGTTATATTGGTTAATGTATTACCTACTCACCGAAGTTCATCCGAAGGAAATTTGGCCATACAAAACCTATTTGTATCGTCTTTTCACGCCGATTTTAAACCACAAATTTCACATTTTACATGCTTCATTGTGATTTACATGTACTGCACCTTAACTTGACTATTAACAAATTAAAACAAACTTTTAAATATCACAAAACTATTATAAAACAAACTTTTAACTAGGTACGTCTACACAAATTAATTTTATTTGTTACAATACTTTAAATGTTGCCGCCATGTTTCTCTGACATGACAGATGACCTATCATCAAAGAAAGAGAAAGAATGAGGAAGAGTGAGACAAATATAGTCGCCATCAAAATTCGTGTCCGTTTCATAGAATCTTTTTTTGTATGGAAGTTGCGACAGACTGTTGAAGTCAAAGTGGGCGATGGTGACTTGAGGGGGGCCAGTCAACTTCTCTTTTCAAATGACACAATTGCCCCCAATAGTGAAGAGACATTACAGGCCCTAGCCTCCAAGCATCCCTCTCCCTCCGTCCATTGCAAGATGCCAGAACCTCCGCTACTGTCTATTAATGACACACCCCCCACCTCAGCAGACGACATATTAGCAGCCATCATGTCTTTCAAAAGCGGCTCCAGCGGTGGACTGGACGGAATGACCCCACAACACTTGAAAGATCTGGTGTGCGTCTCATCCGGCGATAAGGGCCGTAGAACAGGATGGAACAGGATGGAACAGGATGGAACAGGATGGAACAGGATGGAACAGGTTGGAACAGGATGGAACATGATGGAACAGAATGGAACAGGATGGAACAGCATGGAACAGGATGGAACTGAAACTGAGACTGAGACTAAAACTGAGACTGAGACTGAGACTGAGACTGAGACTGAGACTGAGACTGTGACTGAGACTAAGACTGAGACTAAGAAAGACTGAGACTGAAAACATGATGGAACAGGATGGCACAGGAAGGAACAGGTTGGAACAGGATGAAACATGTTGGAACAGGATGGAACAAGATGGAACAGGATGGAACAGGGTGGAACAGGATGGAACAGGATGGCGCAGGATGGAACAGGATGAAACAGGTTGGAACAGGATGTAACAGGATGGAACAGGATGGAACTGAAACTGAGACCGAGACTGAGACTGAGACTGAGACTTAGACTGAGACTCAGACTGAGACTGAGACTGAGACTTAGACTTAGACTTAGACTTAGACGTAGACTTAGACTTAGACTTAGACTTAGACTTAGACTTTGACTTTGACTTTGACTTTGACTTTGACTTTGACTTTGACTTTGACTTTGACTTTGACTTTGACTTTGACTTTGACTTTGACTTTGACTTAGACTTAGACTTAGACTTAGACTTAGACTTAGACTTAGACTTAGACTTAGACTTAGACTTAGACTTAGACTTAGACTTAGACTTAGACTTAGACTTAGACTTAGACTTAGACTTAGACTTAGACTTAGACTGAGACTGAGACTGAGACTGAGACTGAGACTGAGACTGAGACTGAGACTGAGACTGAGACTGAGACTGAGACTTAGACTTAGACTTAGACTTAGACTTAGACTTAGACTTAGACTTAGACTTAGACTTAGACTTAGACTTAGACTTAGACTTAGACTTAGACTTAGACTTAGACTTAGACTTAGACTTAGACTTAGACTTAGACTTAGACTTAGACTTAGACTTAGACTTAGACTTAGACTTAGACTTAGACTTAGACTTAGACTTAGACTAAAAATACAAGATGGAACAGGATGAAACAGGATGCAACTGACAGAATAAGACTAAGACTGAGAAACTGGGATTGAGACTGTGGCAGAATCTGAGACTGAGACTGAAAACATGATGGACCAGGATGAAACAGAATGGAATAGGATGGATCAGGATGGAACCGGATGGAACAGGATGGAACGGGATGGGACAGGATGGAACAGGTTGGAACAAGATGGAACAGGATGGAACAGGATGGAACAGGATGGAACAGGATGGAACAGGATGGAACAGGTTGGAACAGGATGGAACATGATAGAACAGAATGGAACAGGATGGAACAGCATGGAACAGGATGGAACTGAAACTGAGACTGAGACTGAGACTGAGACTGAGACTGAGACTGTGACTGAGACTAAGACTGAGACTAAGAAAGACTGAGACTGAAAACATGATGGAACAGGATGGCACAGGAAGGAACAGTTTGGAACAGGATGAAACATGTTGGAACAGGATGGAACAAGATGGAACAGGATGGAACAGGGTGAAACAGGATGGAACAGGATGGAACAGGATGAAACAGGTTGGAACAGGATGTAACAGGATGGAACAGGATGGAACTGAAACTGAGACCGAGACTGAGACTGAGACTGAGACTGAGACTTAGACTGAGACTCAGACTGAGACTGAGACTGAGACTTAGACTTAGACTTAGACTTAGACTTAGACTGAGACTGAGACTGAGACTGAGACTGAGACTGAGACTGAGACTGAGACTGAGACTGAGACTGAGACTGAGACTGAGACTGAGACTGAGACTGAGACTGAGACTGAGACTGAGACTGAGACTGAGACTGAGACTGAGACTGAGACTGAGACTGAGACTGAGACTGAGACTGAGACTGAGACGGAGACCGAGACCGAGACCGAGACCGAGACCGAGACCGAGACCGAGACCGAGACCGAGACCGAGACCGAGACCGAGACCGAGACCGAGACCGAGACCGAGACCGAGACCGAGACCGAGACCGAGACCGAGACCGAGACCGAGACCGAGACCGAGACCGAGACCGAGACCGAGACCGAGACCGAGACCGAGACCGAGACCGAGACCGAGACCGAGACCGAGACCGAGACCGAGACCGAGACCGAGACCGAGACCGAGACCGAGACCGAGACCGAGACCGAGACCGAGACCGAGACCGAGACCGAGACCGAGACCGAGACCGAGACCGAGACCGAGACCGAGACCGAGACCGAGACCTAGACCTAGACCTAGACCTAGACCTAGACCTAGACCTAGACCTAGACCTAGACCTAGACCTAGACCTAGACCTAGACCTAGACCTAGACCTAGACCTAGACCTAGACCTAGACCTAGACCTAGACCTAGACCTAGACCTAGACCTAGACCTAGACCTAGACCTAGACCTAGACCTAGACCTAGACCTAGACCTAGACCTAGACCTAGACCTAGACCTAGACCTAGACCTAGACCTAGACCTAGACCTAGACCTAGACCTAGACCTAGACCTAGACCTAGACCTAGACCTAGACCTAGACCTAGACCTAGACCTAGACCTAGACCTAGACCTAGACCTAGACCTAGACCTAGACCTAGACCTAGACCTAGACCTAGACCTAGACCTAGACCTAGACCTAGACCTAGACCTAGACCTAGACCTAGACCTAGACCTAGACCTAGACCTAGACCTAGACCTAGACCTAGACCTAGACCTAGACCTAGACCTAGACCTAGACCTAGACCTAGACCTAGACCTAGACCTAGACCTAGACCTAGACCTAGACCTAGACCTAGACCTAGACCTAGACCTAGACCTAGACCTAGACCTAGACCTAGACCTAGACCTAGACCTAGACCTAGACCTAGACCTAGACCTAGACCTAGACCTAGACCTAGACCTAGACCTAGACCTAGACCTAGACCTAGACCTAGACCTAGACCTAGACCTAGACCTAGACCTAGACCTAGACCTAGACCTAGACCTAGACCTAGACCTAGACCAAGACCAAGACCAAGACCAAGACCAAGACCTAGACCTAGACCTAGACCTAGACCTAGACCTAGACCTAGACCTAGACCTAGACCTAGACCTAGACCTAGACCTAGACCTAGACCTAGACCTAGACCTAGACCTAGACCTAGACCTAGACTTAGACTTAGACTTAGACTTAGACTTAGACTTAGACTTAGACTTAGACTTAGACTTAGACTTAGACTTAGACTTAGACTTAGACTAAGACTTTGACTTTGACTTTGACTTTGACTTTGACTTTGACTTTGACTTTGACTTTGACTTTGACTTTGACTTTGACTTTGACTTTGACTTTGACTTTGACTTTGACTTTGACTTTGACTTTGACTTTGACTTGACTTTGACTTTGACTTTGACTTATACAGAATCTGAGACAGAGACTGAGACTGAGACTCAGATTAAAAATACAAGATGGAACAGGATGAAACAGGATGCAACTGACAGAATAAGACTAAGACTGAGAAACTGGGATTGAGACTGTGGCAGAATCTGAGACTGAGACTGAAAACATGATGGACCAGGATGAAACAGAATGGAATAGGATGGAACAGGATGGAACCGGATGGAACAGGATGGAACGGGATGGAACAGGTTGGAACAGGTTGGAACAAGATGGAACACGATGGAACAGGATGGAACAGGATGGAACAGGATGGAATAGGATGGAACAGGATGGAACAGGATGGAACAGGATGGAACAGGATGGAACAGGATGGAACAGGATGGAACAGGTTGGAACAGGATGGAACATGATGGAACAGAATGGAACAGGATGGAACAGCATGGAACAGGATGGAACTGAAACTGAGACTGAGACTGAGACTGAGACTGTGACTGAGACTAAGACTGAGACTAAGAAAGACTGAGACTGAAAACATGATGGAACAGGATGGCACAGGAAGGAACAGGTTGGAACAGGATGAAACATGTTGGAACAGGATGGAACAAGATGGAACAGGATGGAACAGGGTGGAACAGGATGGAACAGGATGGAACAGGATGAAACAGGTTGGAACAGGATGTAACAGGATGGAACAGGATGGAACTGAAACTGAGACCGAGACTGAGACTGAGACTGAGACTGAGACTTAGACTGTGACTCAGACTGAGACTGAGACTGAGACTGAGACTGAGACTGAGACTTAGACTTAGACTTAGACTTAGACTTAGACTTAGACTTAGACTTAGACTTAGACTTAGACTTAGACTTAGACTTAGACTTAGACTTAGACTTAGACTTAGACTTAGACTTAGACTTAGACTTAGACTTAGACTTAGACTTAGACTTAGACTTAGACTTAGACTAAGACTAAGACTAAGACTTAGACTTAGACTTAGACTTAGACTTAGACTTAGACTTAGACTTAGACTTAGACTAAGACTAAGACTTAGACTTAGACTTAGACTTAGACTTAGACTTTGACTTTGACTTTGACTTTGACTTTGACTTTGACTTTGACTTTGACTTTGACTTTGACTTTGACTTTGACTTTGACTTTGACTTTGACTTTGACTTTGACTTTGACTTTGACTTTGACTTTGACTTTGACTTTGACTTTGACTTTGACTTTGACTTTGACTTTGACTTTGACTTTGACTTTGACTTTGACTTTGACTTTGACTTTGACTTTGACTTTGACTTTGACTTTGACTTTGACTTTGACTTTGACTTTGACTTTGACTTTGACTTTGACTTTGACTTTGACTTTGACTTTGACTTTGACTTTGACTTTGACTTTGACTTTGACTTTGACTTATACAGAATCTGAGACAGAGACTGAGACTGAGACTCAAATTAAAAATACAAGATGGAACAGGATGAAACAGGATGCAACTGACAGAATAAGACTAAGACTGAGAAACTGGGATTGAGACTGTGGCAGAATCTGAGACTGAGACTGAAAACATGATGGACCAGGATGAAACAGAATGGAATAGGATGGAACAGGATGGAACCGGATGGAACAGGATGGAACGGGATGGAACAGGATGGAACAGGTTGGAACAAGATGGAACAGGATGGAACAGGATGGAACAGGATGGAACAGGATGGAACAGGATGGAACAGGATGGAACAGGATGGAACAGGATGGAACAGGATGGAACAGGATGGAACAGGTTGGAACAGGATGGAACATGATGGAACAGAATGGAACAGGATGGAACAGCATGGAACAGGATGGAACTGAAACTGAGACTGAGACTGAGACTGAGACTGAGACTGTGACTGAGACTAAGAAAGACTGAGACTGAAAACATGATGGAACAGGATGGCACAGGAAGGAACAGGTTGGAACAGGATGAAACATGTTGGAACAGGATGA
The DNA here is from genome assembly GCA_950108535.1 of Agriphila straminella. Classification (NCBI taxonomy): domain Eukaryota; kingdom Metazoa; phylum Arthropoda; class Insecta; order Lepidoptera; family Crambidae; genus Agriphila; species Agriphila straminella. The sequence continues at coordinate 142,653 of OX467316.1, read as the reverse complement.
CTGAGGCTGAGACTGAGACTGAGACTGAGACTGAGACTGAGACTGAGACTGAGACTGAGACTGAGACTGAGACTGAGACTGAGACTGAGACTGAGACTGAGACTGAGACTGAGACTGAGACTGAGACTGAGACTGAGACTGAGACTGAGACTGAGACTGAGACTGAGACTGAGACTGAGACTGAGACTGAGACTGAGACTGAGACTGAGACTGAGACTGAGACTGAGACTGAGACTTAGACTTAGACTTAGACTTAGACTTAGACTTAGACTTAGACTTAGACTTAGACAGGTTGGAACAGGATGGAACATGATGGAACAGGATGGCACAGGAAGGAACAGGTTGGAACAGGATGAAACATGTTGGAACAGGATGGAACAAGATGGAACAGGATGGAACAGGGTGGATCAGGATGGAACAGGATGGAACAGGATGGCGCACGATGGAACAGGATGAAACAGGATGTAACAGGATGGAACAGGATGGAACTGAAACTGAGACTGAGACTGAGACTGAGGCTGAGACTGAGACTGAGACTGAGACTGAGACTGAGACAGAGACAGAGACAGAGACTGAGACTGAGACTGAGACTGAGACTGAGACTGAGACTGAGACTGAGACTGAGACTGAGACTGAGACTGAGACTGAGACTGAGACTGAGACTGAGACTGAGACTGAGACTGAGACTGAGACTGAGACTGAGACTGAGACTGAGACTGAGACTGAGACTGAGACTTAGACTTAGACTTAGACTTAGACTTAGACTTAGACTTAGACTTAGACTTAGACTTAGACTTAGACTTAGACTTAGACTTTGACTTTGACTTTGACTTTGACTTTGACTTTGACTTTGACTTTGACTTTGACTTTGACTTTGACTTTGACTTTGACTTTGACTTTGACTTTGACTTTGACTTTGACTTTGACTTTGACTTTGACTTTGACTTTGACTTTGACTTTGACTTATACAGAATCTGAGACAGAGACTGAGACTGAGACTCAAATTAAAAATACAAGATGGAACAGGATGAAACAGGATGCAACTGACAGAATAAGACTAAGACTGAGAAACTGGGATTGAGACTGTGGCAGAATCTGAGACTGAGACTGAAAACATGATGGACCAGGATGAAACAGAATGGAATAGGATGGAACAGGATGGAACCGGATGGAACAGGATGGAACGGGATGGAACAGGATGGAACAGGTTGGAACAAGATGGAACAGGATGGAACAGGATGGAACAGGATGGAACAGGATGGAACAGGATGGAACAGGATGGAACAGGATGGAACAGGATGGAACAGGATGGAACAGGTTGGAACAGGATGGAACATGATGGAACAGAATGGAACAGGATGGAACAGCATGGAACAGGATGGAACTGAAACTGAGACTGAGACTGAGACTGAGACTGAGACTGTGACTGAGACTAAGAAAGACTGAGACTGAAAACATGATGGAACAGGATGGCACAGGAAGGAACAGGTTGGAACAGGATGAAACATGTTGGAACAGGATGACTGAGGCTGAGACTGAGACTGAGACTGAGACTGAGACTGAGACTGAGACTGAGACTGAGACTGAGACTGAGACTGAGACTGAGACTGAGACTGAGACTGAGACTGAGACTGAGACTGAGACTGAGACTGAGACTTAGACTTAGACTTAGACTTAGACTTAGACTTAGACTTAGACTTAGACTTAGACTTAGACAGGTTGGAACAGGATGGAACATGATGGAACAGGATGGCACAGGAAGGAACAGGTTGGAACAGGATGAAACATGTTGGAACAGGATGGAACAAGATGGAACAGGATGGAACAGGGTGGATCAGGATGGAACAGGATGGAACAGGATGGCGCACGATGGAACAGGATGAAACAGGATGTAACAGGATGGAACAGGATGGAACTGAAACTGAGACTGAGACTGAGACTGAGGCTGAGACTGAGACTGAGACTGAGACTGAGACTGAGACTGAGACAGAGACAGAGACTGAGACTGAGACTGAGACTGAGACTGAGACTGAGACTGAGACTGAGACTGAGACTGAGACTGAGACTGAGACTGAGACTGAGACTGAGACTGAGACTGAGACTGAGACTGAGACTGAGACTGAGACTGAGACTGAGACTGAGACTGAGACTGAGACTTAGACTTAGACTTAGACTTAGACTTAGACTTAGACTTAGACTTAGACTTAGACTTAGACTTAGACTTAGACTTAGACTTAGACTTAGACTTAGACTTAGACTTAGACTTAGACTTAGACTTAGACTTAGACTTAGACTTAGACTTAGACTTAGACTTAGACTTAGACTTAGACTTAGACTTAGACTTAGACTTAGACTTAGACTTAGACTTAGACTTAGACTTAGACTTAGACTTAGACTTAGACTTAGACTTAGACTTAGACTTAGACTTAGACTTAGACTTAGACTTAGACTTAGACTTAGACTTAGACTTAGACTTAGACTTAGACTTAGACTTAGACTTAGACTTAGACTTAGACTTAGACTTAGACTTAGACTTAGACTTAGACTTAGACTTAGACTTAGACTTAGACTTAGACTTAGACTTAGACTTAGACTTAGACTTAGACTTTGACTTTGACTTTGACTTTGACTTTGACTTTGACTTTGACTTTGACTTTGACTTTGACTTTGACTTTGACTTTGACTTTGACTTTGACTTTGACTTTGACTTTGACTTTGACTTTGACTTTGACTTTGACTTTGACTTTGACTTTGACTTTGACTTTGACTTTGCCTTTGACTTTGACTTTGACTTTGACTTTGACTTTGACTTTGACTTTGACTTTGACTTTGACTTTGACTTTGACTTTGACTTTGACTTTGACTTTGACTTTGACTTTGACTTTGACTTTGACTTTGACTTTGACTTTGACTTTGACTTTGACTTTGACTTTGACTTTGACTTTGACTTTGACTTTGACTTTGACTTTGACTTTGACTTTGACTTATACAGAATCTGAGACAGAGACTGAGACTGAGACTCAGATTAAAAATACAAGATGGAACAGGATGAAACAGGAAACATTATGGACCCTGGTAGGGTATAGCAATTGAAGTAGGAGAGGATGCCTTATTAAAAACAAATTACAATTATTACTACATCAAAAAATACATACCTAGTTTTGAACTGTGTATCACATATAAGTCACAATATAATATAAGTAGATATTGTTTAAGTGTATTAGTATAATATTTTTCTATTATTTTACGTTTATATTACTTAGACTTAGACTTACGACTACGACTTAGACTTAGACTTAGACTTAGACTTAGACTTAGACTTAGACTTAGACTTAGACTTAGACTTAGACTTGACTTTGACTTTGACTTTGACTTATACAGAATCTGAGACAGAGACTGAGACTGAGACTCAGATTAAAAATACAAGATGGAACAGGATGAAACAGGATGCAACTGACAGAATAAGACTAAGACTGAGAAACTGGGATTGAGACTGTGGCAGAATCTGAGACTGAGACTGAAAACATGATGGACCAGGATGAAACAGAATGGAATAGGATGGAACAGGATGGAACCGGATGGAACAGGATGGAACGGGATGGAACAGGATGGAACAGGTTGGAACAAGATGGAACAGGATGGAACAGGATGGAACAGGATGGAACAGGATGGAACAGGATGGAACAGGATGGAACAGACTGAGACTGAGACTGAGACTGAGACTGAGACTGAGACTGAGACTGAGACTGAGACTGAGACTGAGACTGAGACTGAGACTGAGACTGAGACTGAGACTGAGACTGAGACTGAGACTGAGACTGAGACTGAGACTGAGACTGAGACTGAGACTGAGACTGAGACTGAGACTGAGACTGAGACTGAGACTGAGACTGAGACTGAGACTGAGACTGAGACTGAGACTGAGACTGAGACTGAGACTGAGACTGAGACTGAGACTGAGACTGAGACTGAGACTGAGACTGAGACTGAGACTGAGACTGAGACTTAGACTTAGACTTAGACTTAGACTTAGACTTAGACTTAGACTTAGACTTAGACTTAGACTTAGACTTAGACTTAGACTTAGACTTAGACTTAGACTTAGACTTAGACTTAGACTTAGACTTAGACTTAGACTTAGACTTAGACTTAGACTTAGACTTAGACTTAGACTTAGACTTAGACTTAGACTTAGACTTAGACTTAGACTTAGACTTAGACTTAGACTTAGACTTAGACTTAGACTTAGACTTAGACTTAGACTTAGACTTAGACTTAGACTTAGACTTAGACTTAGACTGAGACTGAGACTGAGACTTTGACTTTGACTTTGACTTTGACTTTGACTTAGACTTAGACTTAGACTTAGACTTAGACTTAGACTTAGACTTAGACTTAGACTTAGACTTAGACTTAGACTTAGACTTAGACTTAGACTTAGACTTAGACTTAGACTTAGACTTAGACTTAGACTTAGACTTAGACTTAGACTTAGACTTAGACTTAGACTTAGACTTAGACTTAGACTTAGACTTAGACTTAGACTTAGACTTTGACTTTGACTTTGACTTTGACTTTGACTTTGACTTTGACTTTGACTTTGACTTTGACTTTGACTTTGACTTTGACTTTGACTTTGACTTTGACTTTGACTTTGACTTTGACTTTGACTTTGACTTTGACTTTGACTTTGACTTTGACTTTGACTTTGACTTTGACTTTGACTTTGACTTTGACTTTGACTTTGACTTTGACTTTGACTTTGACTTTGACTTTGACTTTGACTTTGACTTTGACTTTGACTTTGACTTTGACTTTGACTTTGACTTTGACTTTGACTTTGACTTTGACTTTGACTTTGACTTTGACTTTGACTTTGACTTTGACTTTGACTTTGACTTTGACTTTGACTTTGACTTTGACTTTGACTTTGACTTTGACTTTGACTTTGACTTTGACTTTGACTTTGACTTTGACTTTGACTTTGACTTTGACTTTGACTTTGACTTTGACTTTGACTTTGACTTTGACTTTGACTTTGACTTTGACTTTGACTTTGACTTTGACTTTGACTTTGACTTTGACTTTGACTTTGACTTTGACTTTGACTTTGACTTAGACTTAGACTTAGACTTAGACTTAGACTTAGACTTAGATGGAACAAGATGGAACAGGATGGAACAGGGGAACAGGATGGAACAGGGTGGAACAGGATGGAACAGGATGGAACAGGATGGCGCAGGATGGAACAGGATGAAACAGGATGTAACAGGATGGAACAGGATGGAACTGAAACTGAGACTGAGACTGAGACTGAGGCTGAGACTGAGACTGAGACTGAGACTGAGACTGAGACTGAGACTGAGACTGAGACTGAGACTGAGACTGAGACTGAGACTGAGACTGAGACTGAGACTGAGACTGAGACTGAGACTGAGACTGAGACTGAGACTGAGACTGAGACTGAGACTTAGACTTAGACTTAGACTTAGACTTAGACTTAGACTTAGACTTAGACTTAGACTTTGACTTTGACTTTGACTTTGACTTTGACTTTGACTTTGACTTTGACTTTGACTTTGACTTTGACTTTGACTTTGACTTTGACTTTGCCTTTGACTTTGACTTTGACTTTGACTTTGACTTTGACTTTGACTTTGACTTTGACTTTGACTTTGACTTTGACTTTGACTTTGACTTTGACTTTGACTTTGACTTTGACTTTGACTTTGACTTTGACTTTGACTTTGACTTTGACTTTGACTTTGACTTTGACTTTGACTTTGACTTTGACTTTGACTTTGACTTTGACTTTGACTTTGACTTATACAGAATCTGAGACAGAGACTGAGACTGAGACTCAGATTAAAAATACAAGATGGAACAGGATGAAACAGGAAACATTATGGACCCTGGTAGGGTATAGCAATTGAAGTAGGAGAGGATGCCTTATTAAAAACAAATTACAATTATTACTACATCAAAAAATACATACCTAGTTTTGAACTGTGTATCACATATAAGTCACAATATAATATAAGTAGATATTGTTTAAGTGTATTAGTATAATATTTTTCTATTATTTTACGTTTATATTACTTAGACTTAGACTTACGACTACGACTTAGACTTAGACTTAGACTTAGACTTAGACTTAGACTTAGACTTAGACTTAGACTTAGACTTAGACTTGACTTTGACTTTGACTTTGACTTATACAGAATCTGAGACAGAGACTGAGACTGAGACTCAGATTAAAAATACAAGATGGAACAGGATGAAACAGGATGCAACTGACAGAATAAGACTAAGACTGAGAAACTGGGATTGAGACTGTGGCAGAATCTGAGACTGAGACTGAAAACATGATGGACCAGGATGAAACAGAATGGAATAGGATGGAACAGGATGGAACCGGATGGAACAGGATGGAACGGGATGGAACAGGATGGAACAGGTTGGAACAAGATGGAACAGGATGGAACAGGATGGAACAGGATGGAACAGGATGGAACAGGATGGAACAGGATGGAACAGACTGAGACTGAGACTGAGACTGAGACTGAGACTGAGACTGAGACTGAGACTGAGACTGAGACTGAGACTGAGACTGAGACTGAGACTGAGACTGAGACTGAGACTGAGACTGAGACTGAGACTGAGACTGAGACTGAGACTGAGACTGAGACTGAGACTGAGACTGAGACTGAGACTGAGACTGAGACTGAGACTGAGACTGAGACTGAGACTGAGACTGAGACTGAGACTGAGACTGAGACTGAGACTGAGACTGAGACTGAGACTGAGACTGAGACTGAGACTGAGACTGAGACTGAGACTGAGACTGAGACTGAGACTGAGACTGAGACTTAGACTTAGACTTAGACTTAGACTTAGACTTAGACTTAGACTTAGACTTAGACTTAGACTTAGACTTAGACTTAGACTTAGACTTAGACTTAGACTTAGACTTAGACTTAGACTTAGACTTAGACTTAGACTTAGACTTAGACTTAGACTTAGACTTAGACTTAGACTTAGACTTAGACTTAGACTTAGACTTAGACTTAGACTTAGACTTAGACTTAGACTTAGACTTAGACTTAGACTTAGACTTAGACTTAGACTTAGACTTAGACTTAGACTTAGACTTAGACTGAGACTGAGACTGAGACTTAGACTTTGACTTTGACTTTGACTTTGACTTTGACTTAGACTTAGACTTAGACTTAGACTTAGACTTAGACTTAGACTTAGACTTAGACTTAGACTTAGACTTAGACTTAGACTTAGACTTAGACTTAGACTTAGACTTAGACTTAGACTTAGACTTAGACTTAGACTTAGACTTAGACTTAGACTTAGACTTAGACTTAGACTTAGACTTAGACTTAGACTTAGACTTAGACTTAGACTTTGACTTTGACTTTGACTTTGACTTTGACTTTGACTTTGACTTTGACTTTGACTTTGACTTTGACTTTGACTTTGACTTTGACTTTGACTTTGACTTTGACTTTGACTTTGACTTTGACTTTGACTTTGACTTTGACTTTGACTTTGACTTTGACTTAGACTTAGACTTAGACTTAGACTTTGACTTTGACTTTGACTTTGACTTTGACTTTGACTTTGACTTTGACTTTGACTTTGACTTTGACTTTGACTTTGACTTTGACTTTGACTTTGACTTTGACTTTGACTTTGACTTTGACTTTGACTTTGACTTTGACTTTGACTTTGACTTTGACTTTGACTTTGACTTTGACTTTGACTTTGACTTTGACTTTGACTTTGACTTTGACTTTGACTTTGACTTTGACTTTGACTTTGACTTTGACTTTGACTTTGACTTTGACTTTGACTTTGACTTTGACTTTGACTTTGACTTTGACTTTGACTTTGACTTTGACTTTGACTTTGACTTTGACTTTGACTTTGACTTTGACTTTGACTTTGACTTTGACTTTGACTTTGACTTTGACTTTGACTTTGACTTTGACTTTGACTTTGACTTTGACTTTGACTTTGACTTTGACTTTGACTTTGACTTTGACTTTGACTTTGACTTTGACTTTGACTTTGACTTTGACTTTGACTTTGACTTTGACTTTGACTTTGACTTTGACTTTGACTTTGACTTTGACTTTGACTTTGACTTTGACTTTGACTTTGACTTTGACTTTGACTTTGACTTTGACTTTGACTTTGACTTTGACTTTGACTTTGACTTTGACTTTGACTTTGACTTTGACTTTGACTTTGACTTTGACTTTGACTTTGACTTTGACTTTGACTTTGACTTAGACTTAGACTTGACTTTGACTTTGACTTTGACTTATACAGAATCTGAGACAGAGACTGAAAACATGATGGACCAGGATGAAACAGAATGGAATAGGATGGAACAGGATGGAACCGGATGGAACAGGATGGAACGGGATGGAACAGGATGGAACAGGTTGGAACAAGATGGAACAGGATGGAACAGGATGGAACAGGATGGAACAGGATGGAACAGGATGGAACAGGATGGAACAGGATGGAACAGGATGGAACAGGATGAAACAGGTTGGAACAGGATGGAACATGATGGAACAGAATGGAACAGGATGGAACAGCATGGAACAGGACGGAACTGAAACTGAGACTGAGACTGAGACTGAGACTGAGACTGTGACTGAGACTAAGACTGAGACTAAGAAAGACTGAGACTGAAAACATGATGGAACAGGATGGCACAGGAAGGAACAGGTTGGAACAGGATGAAACATGTTGGAACAGGATGGAACAAGATGGAACAGGATGGAACAGGGTGGAACAGGATGGAACAGGATGGAACAGGATGAAACAGGTTGGAACAGGATGTAACAGGATGGAACTGAAACTGAAACCGAGACTGAGACTGAGACTGAGACTGAGACTTAGACTGAGACTCAGACTGAGACTGAGACTGAGACTGAGACTGAGACTTAGACTTAGACTTAGACTGAGACTGAGACTGAGACTGAGACTGAGACTGAGACTGAGACTGAGACTGAGACTGAGACTGAGACTGAGACTGAGACTGAGACTGAGACTGAGACTGAGACTGAGACTGAGACTGAGACTGAGACTGAGACTGAGACTGAGACTGAGACTGAGACTGAGACTGAGACTGAGACTGAGACTGAGACTGAGACTGAGACTGAGACTGAGACTTAGACTTAGACTTAGACTTAGACTTAGACTTAGACTTAGACTTAGACTTAGACTTAGACTTAGACTTAGACTTAGACTTAGACTTAGACTTAGACTTAGACTTAGACTTAGACTTAGACTTAGACTTAGACTTAGACTTAGACTTAGACTTAGACTTAGACTTAGACTTAGACTTAGACTTAGACTTAGACTTAGACTTAGACTTAGACTTAGACTTAGACTTAGACTTAGACTTAGACTTAGACTTAGACTTAGACTTAGACTTAGACTTAGACTTAGACTTAGACTTAGACTTAGACTTAGACTTAGACTTAGACTTAGACTAAGACTTAGACTTAGACTTAGACTTAGACTTAGACTTTGACTTTGACTTTGACTTTGACTTTGACTTTGACTTTGACTTTGACTTTGACTTAGACTTAGACTTGACTTGACTTTGACTTTGACTTTGACTTATACAGAATCTGAGACAGAGACTGAAAACATGATGGACCAGGATGAAACAGGATGGAACAGGATGGAACTGAAACTGAGACTGAGACTGAGACTGAGGCTGAGGCTGAGACTGAGACTGAGACTGAGACTGAGACTGAGACTGAGACTGAGACTGAGACTGAGACTGAGACTGAGACTGAGACTGAGACTGAGACTGAGACTGAGACTGAGACTGAGACTGAGACTGAGACTGAGACTGAGACTGAGACTGAGACTGAGACTGAGACTGAGACTGAGACTGAGACTGAGACTGAGACTGAGACTGAGACTGAGACTGAGACTGAGACTGAGACTTAGACTTAGACTTAGACTTAGACTTAGACTTAGACTTAGACTTAGACTTAGACTTAGACTTAGACTTAGACTTAGACTTAGACTTAGACTTAGACTTAGACTTAGACTGAGACTTAGACTTAGACTTAGACTTAGACTTAGACTTAGACTTAGACTTAGACTTAGACTTAGACTTAGACTTAGACTTAGACTTAGACTTAGACTTAGACTTAGACTTAGACTTAGACTTAGACTTAGACTTAGACTTAGACTTAGACTTAGACTTAGACTTAGACTTAGACTTAGACTTAGACTTAGACTTAGACTTAGACTTAGACTTAGACTTAGACTTAGACTTAGACTTAGACTTAGACTTAGACTTAGACTTAGACTTAGACTTAGACTTAGACTTAGACTTAGACTTAGACTTAGACTTAGACTTAGACTTAGACTTAGACTTAGACTTAGACTTAGACTTAGACTTAGACTTAGACTTAGACTTAGACTTAGACTTAGACTTAGACTTAGACTTAGACTTAGACTTAGACTTAGACTTAGACTTAGACTTAGACTTAGACTTAGACTTAGACTTAGACTTAGACTTAGACTTAGACTTAGACTTAGACTTAGACTTAGACTTAGACTTAGACTTAGACTTAGACTTAGACTTAGACTTAGACTTAGACTTAGACTTAGACTTAGACTTAGACTTAGACTTAGACTTAGACTTAGACTTAGACTTAGACTTAGACTTAGACTTAGACTTAGACTTAGACTTAGACTTAGACTTAGACTTAGACTTAGACTTAGACTTAGACTTAGACTTAGACTTTGACTTTGACTTTGACTTTGACTTTGACTTTGACTTTGACTTTGACTTTGACTTTGACTTTGACTTTGACTTTGACTTTGACTTTGACTTTGACTTTGACTTTGACTTTGACTTTGACTTTGACTTTGACTTTGACTTTGACTTTGACTTTGACTTTGACTTTGACTTTGACTTTGACTTTGACTTTGACTTTGACTTTGACTTTGACTTTGACTTTGACTTTGACTTTGACTTTGACTTTGACTTTGACTTTGACTTTGACTTTGACTTTGACTTTGACTTTGACTTTGACTTTGACTTTGACTTTGACTTTGCCTTTGACTTTGACTTTGACTTTGACTTTGACTTTGACTTTGACTTTGACTTTGACTTTGACTTTGACTTTGACTTTGACTTTGACTTTGACTTTGACTTTGACTTTGACTTTGACTTTGACTTTGACTTTGACTTTGACTTTGACTTTGACTTTGACTTTGACTTTGACTTTGACTTTGACTTTGACTTTGACTTTGACTTTGACTTTGACTTTGACTTTGACTTTGACTTTGACTTTGACTTTGACTTTGACTTTGACTTTGACTTATACAGAATCTGAGACAGAGACTGAGACTGAGACTCAGATTAAAAATACAAGATGGAACAGGATGAAACAGGAAACATTATGGACCCTGGTAGGGTATAGCAATTGAAGTAGGAGAGGATGCCTTATTAAAAACAAATTACAATTATTACTACATCAAAAAATACATACCTAGTTTTGAACTGTGTATCACATATAAGTCACAATATAATATAAGTAGATATTGTTTAAGTGTATTAGTATAATATTTTTCTATTATTTTACGTTTATATTAAGTATGTAAGTACCTATATCTCTTTAGGCATTTATTTTATCATTCAAATACTCTTTTACACTTAATAACATATCTTTTAGACTTCTGTTAAACAATTTGTTATTTTCTTCATTTATTAATTTTTCAGGCAATTTGTTGTAGATTCTGATAGACATATTATATGCACTGGATGAGCACAAATGTAGGCGAGCGGTTGGAACTTTTAGCTTATTTTTATGCCGTAATGAATAAGTAGACTGGACATCTTTTCGTTTAGTATATAACTCTATGTGTTTTCTGACAAATTTGCAGATTTCAAAAATATAAATACAAGGTAGGGAAAGGATTTTATGCTTTTGGAAGTACGGCTTGCAGCTTTCGGTATTATCTATATTGACTAAGATTCTGATAAGTTTTTTTTGCAGTATGAATAAGGATGAGACTTCTGTACTATTTCCCCACATTATTATTCCATAATTAAGCCAGGCGTAAACATATGCATAATATGTAACTAAAGCTGTATTCAGGTCAGTTGTTTTTTTTATTTCTCTAAGTGCATATGCGAAGCTGGATAATTTAGAGTTTAATTTCTCTATGTGCGATTTCCAATTTAAGTTTGAATCTATATTTATGCCGAGCAAAGTGAATTCATGTACGCACTCGATATTTTTATTATGGAATGTATATTTAAATTCTAATTGATTTTTTTGATGAGGGTGAAACGTGATTAATTTAGTTTTATCAAAGTTTATTTCTAAGTTGTGTTCTTTCAGCCAGTTATAAGTTTGTGATATTAGCGGGTCTAGTTTAGTGTCTATATTGTCGCTGTTTTTACAAGTTGTCAATAGTGAGATATCATCCGCAAATTTTACAGATTATTTTATTCCAATCAGTAAATTGCAGTTGTTCTTTATAATGTGATATTGTTTTTTTATTATACACTCGTTTTTCTACATACCAAGTACTGTCTTTTTTTGTTTCGGTATATTTAACTCTACGTATGTACCAGAATGGTCAGAAAATCCTAACTCTGCTACAGAGGTTTTTAATTGTTTATTATTAAAATTTGTAAAAATGTGGTCTAAGCATGTTGCAGATGTTGGTGTGATGCGGGTTGGTTCTTTGATATGCTGATACAATTTATATTCTAGGAAACAATTTATATATTCTGCCTCTTTTTTGCTATGTACCAATGTGTCTATGTTAAAATCTCCGCCCAAAATTATATTGTATTTAGAGTACTTGTTATTAATATAATTTAAAATTTTATGTAATTGGTTATAAAATAAGATCTCCTCTCGCCCATTCCAATACATAACAATTAATAATATATTTTCCTTGACTAGCTCGACCGCGCAAACTTCTATTATGTATTCTATAGAAAACTTCTTAATATCTTTGTTTTCTAAATATTCAATATGATCTTGCAGCAGGACACAAACGCCTCCTGCAATTTTATGTTTCCGACAGAACGCGGCTGCTATCTTATATCCATTTATTTGTAGTAGTTGGAGTTTCGCCGGTGAGAGCCAAGTTTCGGAAAGGCATAAAGCATGATGGGTTGGATTCTGTTCTAAAAATGCTTCCAAAATATCTAATTTGTTGCATAAGCTCTGCATATTTTGATAAAGAATTTTAAATGGTTGTTCTGTAGTTTCGAAAGTTATGATGTTTTTGTTCATTTCGCTCGCTTTTTTTATTTATATTCACATTGTTTTCTTTGTTGTTATTTTGATGAATTTGTGTTTCTTGAGTGGTTTTTGTTATATCTTTTGTATTTATTTTTTCTCCTTCTATATATAGTTCGTTGTTTCGTATAATGGCGTAGTAGCCCTTTTGACGCGCTATCATCATTTCTTCTCTTAAAGTTTTCCTTTGCAAGCGACTGTTTTTGTCCATAAATTCCGAAACGGCGAGTCCAGTTCTATAAAAGCAGCTGCTATTTTCTACTATATGCTTTACCATCCTTTTACTTAATAGTTCAATTACTAAGGGTCTGATTCCTTTGCCGTTGTATTTTCCAATTCTATATGTATGTTCGTCTTGAGACGAAAGTCTCAAGACGAAAGTCTATGAACAGTGTGTGTTGCCAGTGATGACTTACGGCAGTGAAACGTGGTCGCTAACTATGGGTCTCATAAGGAGGCTCAAGGTCACCCAGCGTGCAATGGAGAGAGCCATGCTCGGCGTTTCCCTGCGTGATCGAATCAGAAACGAAGAGATCCGCAAGAGAACTAAAGTAACCGACATCGCTCGAAGGATCGCTCAGCTGAAGTGGCAATGGGCGGGACACATAGCGAGAAGAACCGATGGCCGTTGGGGCGGAAAGGTTCTGGAATGGCGACCACGCACCGGACGGCGCTCCGTGGGTAGGCCCCCGACAAGGTGGACCGACGATCTGGTGAAGGTCGCGGGAAGCCGCTGGATGCGGGCAGCGCAGGACCGATCGTCGTGGAGATCCTTAGGGGAGGCCTATACCCAGCAGTGGGTGTCGTGCGGCTGATATGATGATGATGATGATGATATGTATGTTCAATGTAGCCTGTCAAGTCTACATGCAAAAGGTCTTGGAATAACCCATTAATCCTATTATACACTTCACATTCCGGTTCCTTATAATATTCCGGAAATCCGAAAAGAACAAATTTTTTCCGATTTGTTTCAGGATTATTTTTTTCTCCACTGGACATGAATGTCATTTTTATATCTTTAATTTCCTTTATGACTAAGTAGTTTTCTTGCTGGAGATTTTCAATTTTTTGTTGAAGATTTTCTATATCTATTTTTCTTGTTTCATTCTGTTCCTTTAGGTATTTTGTTTCTTGCTTTAATTCTTCACGTATATCTTTTATTGCTTGGTTTATTCCTTTTTGCACTATAATTTGTATCTGTGATAATATGTTTTTATTATTTTCCTCAAGCTTTTGCTTTATTATTTCGCTTAAATTTTCCAAGATTGAACAGGTGTCTTTAGTTGAAGCTGTAATTACATTTTCGTTATCGAGTGTGTCGCCAAGGATACTTATGTCTTCAGAGCTTAGTGTCTCATTATTTTGCTTCTTTATATTTTTCCTGATAGTTATGTTGTCCATTTCGTCCGTTACCTTTTGGCGCACAGGCGTATTAGTATTTCCTATTTTAGGTATTTTACAATAACATTCAGAACATTTCCAAGCCTTTTTATGGCCGGCAGTCATGGTATTATTGAATCGCTGAATGGACACATTGGTGCATTCCAAATCATAAGCGTTGCTACAGAGCGTACATCGAAGATATTCCCTTCGTGGTAATTCTAGGTGACATCCCTCACATATGGTGGACATGATGTTTACGTGATTCAGCGCCCTCTATAGGTTATAATGCTCAAACTATGAAGTTGTAGACTTGCTTTTTATTTTTATTTGCGTGCTTTGTATTTTCTTGAGTTTTTCATAAGCATTCAATAGATGGCGGTAAATCCGCGGGGATTAGGAAAATATTTGTATAGAAACATTGAAAAAAAGGTGCAGTGGTGAGGATCGAACTGGTATCGTTTCACTTCAGTTTCATAGGGGTGCGGTATAACGCCGTCTGAACATTAGGAAAACTAACAAAATATTGATGCACTTTCAAGTTTAGCAACACAGCCTTTGCCAAATTTTTGTTTACATACGAGTCACAATATAAAAACCGTTAATAAAATTACACAATTTGAAATTAATTGCACTTTCACTGGTTTATTTCTAAATATTTTTTCTCTTTATTAATTGTTTTTAACCGACTTCATCAAAAGGAGGAGGTTCTCAATTCGATTGTATGTTTTTTTTTTTTTTTTTTTTTTTTTATCGTTGTTCGCGCGTATCTTCGACATTTATGGACCGATTTCGATAATTTTTTTTTTGTTCGATTGAGTTTTCTTGCGAGATGGTCCCATTTAATTTTTTTTCAAATCGGTTCAGTAGTTTACAAGTAATCCTGAAAATACTATGATATTAAATCAACTAACTTGACAACTTTGTTATTTATGAACCGAATTAGATGATTTTTTTTGTTGGGGAAGGGATACGCCGTTGTGTAGTCTTTTTAACCGACTTCAAAAAAAGGAGGTAAGTTTTCAGTTTGTATGTATGTATGTTTCTCCGCGATTATCTCACGTTTGGCTGAGCCGATTTTTCTACCTGAATAATATACCTACACTACCTAATGCAGAAGGTACTTACACTAAAAATAAAAAAATTGTTTAAAAAACAAAAAACCGACTTCAAAAAACCTGCCTCTAAAAAAAGGAAGAAACAATATACAAATCATTAGATACGCATTATCATTGTTATAATAAAACACGTCAATTGAAGTCGGGTGGGGCTTTTAGAATAAAAAAAGGAAGATGTTCTCCAGCCCCACCCGACTTTAATAGACGTGTTTTATTATAACAATGATAATGCGTATCTAATGATTTGTATATTGTTTCTTCCTTTTTTTAGAGGCAGGTTTTTTGAAGTCGGTTTTTGATATTAGTGTATATTTTCGTAAAGTTCTCTCAGTTTAGAGTTTTTTCACGGTAGTTTTTCTTGAAAATTCACAACACAGTTTTAATTTGAAATATTACGCGGAATTTGTGGTTTTTCACTTCACTAACATCACTGCTTATTATTCTGAATAGGGACAATATATTTTTATCACTTTCAATAGTTTAGATGAACTTTTACTATTTATTTAGAATTAATTTCAAGGAGCCTATGTTTACTGTACGGCGCCCTCTCGCGGTCTAAACCTAAATATATCTAAGTGTTTTATTTGTTCATTTACTAGAAAACCTCATACTCATTCATTTACTTATTCTATCAATAATCAACCTATAACAAGGGTCACTAGTATTAGGGATCTTGGTGTAATATTTGACTCTAAATTACTCTTCGATCAACACATAGACACAATTATAACAAAGGCCAGAAAAGCACTTGGGTTTATTATGAGGACATTTAAGGACATAAAAGTCATAAAAATGTTGTATTGTGCTTTCGTACGCAGTCACCTTGAATACGCGTCACAGGTTTGGAACCCACAATACGATATTTATATTTCGCGGTTGGAAGCAGTGCAAAAAAGATTTCTTCGTTACTTGCAGTACAAATGCCACACTTATTGTGAAAATTATATAGAGCGATGCAAGAAATTTCATTTTTTACCACTAGAGAAAAGAAGGGAAATGTCTGATATAGCATTTCTCTTAAAAATATTTCAAGGTGATATAGATTCTCCCGAATTATTAGGTAAATTTTATATAAATACACCGAAAAAATTAACGCGGCACACTAAGTTACTTTATGTACCCCCCTTAAAAACTAACTATTTAAAGAACACATTTGTTAACAGGGCGCCTAGGTCTTTCAATTCTGCTAATGATAACATAGACTTTGACATATTTAACACAAGCATACCCGGATTCAAAAAGTTGTATAACAATGGATTTTTTTAATAATCTTTAGTAGCTGATAGTTTTTTGTAACACTAATATTACACGATATCGACTTGCGTTTAAATATAGTTATTGTTTTTCCTATATGTGAAAACTTGTAATTGGCTTTACTGTAATTACAATAATATATTAAATCTGTAGTAGCTGTAAGGTTTCCTCAAAAAATAAAAATATAAAATGAAACAGGATGCAACTGACAGACTAAGGCTAAGACTGAAACTGAGATTGAGACTGATACAGGATAACGCAGGATGGAACAATGTTGAAACAGGATGGAACAGGATGGAACAGAATGGAACAGGAAGGAACAGGATGGAACTGAAACTGAGACTGAGACTGAGACTGAGACTGAGACTGAGACTGAGACTGAGACTTAGACTTAGACTTAGACTTAGACTTAGACTTAGACTTAGACTTAGACTTAGACTTAGACTTAGACTTAGACTTAGACTTAGACTTAGACTTAGACTTAGACTTAGACTTAGACTTAGACTTAGACTTAGACTTAGACTTAGACTTAGACTTAGACTTAGACTTAGACTTAGACTTAGACTTAGACTTAGACTTAGACTTAGACTTAGACTTAGACTTAGACTTAGACTTAGACTTAGACTTAGACTTAGACTTAGACTTAGACTTAGACTTAGACTTAGACTTAGACTTAGACTTAGACTTAGACTTAGACTTAGACTTAGACTTAGACTTAGACTTAGACTTAGACTTAGACTTAGACTTAGACTTAGACTTAGACTTAGACTTAGACTTAGACTTAGACTTAGACTTAGACTTAGACTTAGACTTAGACTTAGACTTAGACTTAGACTTAGACTTAGACTTAGACTTAGACTTAGACTTAGACTTAGACTTAGACTTAGACTTAGACTTAGACTTAGACTTAGACTTAGACTTAGACTTAGACTTAGACTTAGACTTAGACTTAGACTTAGACTTAGACTTAGACTTAGACTTAGACTTAGACTTAGACTTAGACTTAGACTTAGACTTAGACTTAGACTTAGACTTAGACTTAGACTTAGACTTAGACTTAGACTTAGACTTAGACTTAGACTTAGACTTAGACTTAGACTTAGACTTAGACTTAGACTTAGACTTAGACTTAGACTTAGACTTAGACTTAGACTTAGACTTAGACTTAGACTTAGACTTAGACTTAGACTTAGACTTTGACTTTGACTTTGACTTTGACTTTGACTTTGACTTTGACTTTGACTTTGACTTTGACTTTGACTTTGACTTTGACTTTGACTTTGACTTTGACTTTGACTTTGACTTTGACTTTGACTTTGACTTTGACTTTGACTTTGACTTTGACTTTGACTTTGACTTTGACTTTGACTTTGACTTTGACTTTGACTTTGACTTTGACTTTGACTTTGACTTTGACTTTGACTTTGACTTTGACTTTGACTTTGACTTTGACTTTGACTTTGACTTTGACTTTGACTTTGACTTTGACTTTGACTTTGACTTTGACTTTGACTTTGACTTTGACTTTGACTTTGACTTTGACTTTGACTTTGACTTTGACTTTGACTTTGACTTTGACTTTGACTTTGACTTTGACTTTGACTTTGACTTTGACTTTGACTTTGACTTTGACTTTGACTTTGACTTTGACTTTGACTTTGACTTTGACTTTGACTTTGACTTTGACTTTGACTTTGACTTTGACTTTGACTTTGACTTTGACTTTGACTTTGACTTTGACTTAGACTTAGACTTAGACTTAGACTTAGACTTAGACTTAGATGGAACAAGATGGAACAGGATGGAACAGGGTGGAACAGGATGGAACAGGATGGAACAGGATGGCGCAGGATGGAACAGGATGAAACAGGATGTAACAGGATGGAACAGGATGGAACTGAAACTGAGACTGAGACTGAGACTGAGGCTGAGACTGAGACTGAGACTGAGACTGAGACTGAGACTGAGACTGAGACTGAGACTGAGACTGAGACTGAGACTGAGACTGAGACTGAGACTGAGACTGAGACTGAGACTGAGACTGAGACTGAGACTGAGACTGAGACTGAGACTTAGACTTAGACTTAGACTTAGACTTAGACTTAGACTTAGACTTAGACTTAGACTTAGACTTAGACTTAGACTTAGACTTAGACTTAGACTTAGACTTGACTTTGACTTTGACTTTGACTTATACAGAATCTGAGACAGAGACTGAGACTGAGACTCAGATTAAAAATACAAGATGGAACAGGATGAAACAGGATGCAACTGACAGAATAAGACTAAGACTGAGAAACTGGGATTGAGACTGTGGCAGAATCTGAGACTGAGACTGAAAACATGATGGACCAGGATGAAACAGAATGGAATAGGATGGAACAGGATGGAACCGGATGGAACAGGATGGAACGGGATGGAACAGGATGGAACAGGTTGGAACAAGATGGAACAGGATGGAACAGGATGGAACAGGATGGAACAGGATGGAACAGGATGGAACAGGATGGAACAGGATGGAACAGGATGGAACAGGATGAAACAGGTTGGAACAGGATGGAACATGATGGAACAGAATGGAACAGGATGGAACAGCATGGAACAGGACGGAACTGAAACTGAGACTGAGACTGAGACTGAGACTGAGACTGTGACTGAGACTAAGACTGAGACTAAGAAAGACTGAGACTGAAAACATGATGGAACAGGATGGCACAGGAAGGAACAGGTTGGAACAGGATGAAACATGTTGGAACAGGATGGAACAAGATGGAACAGGATGGAACAGGGTGGAACAGGATGGAACAGGATGGAACAGGATGAAACAGGTTGGAACAGGATGTAACAGGATGGAACTGAAACTGAAACCGAGACTGAGACTGAGACTGAGACTGAGACTTAGACTGAGACTCAGACTGAGACTGAGACTGAGACTGAGACTGAGACTTAGACTTAGACTTAGACTGAGACTGAGACTGAGACTGAGACTGAGACTGAGACTGAGACTGAGACTGAGACTGAGACTGAGACTGAGACTGAGACTGAGACTGAGACTGAGACTGAGACTGAGACTGAGACTGAGACTGAGACTGAGACTGAGACTGAGACTGAGACTGAGACTGAGACTGAGACTGAGACTGAGACTGAGACTGAGACTGAGACTGAGACTGAGACTGAGACTGAGACTGAGACTGAGACTGAGACTGAGACTGAGACTTAGACTTAGACTTAGACTTAGACTTAGACTTAGACTTAGACTTAGACTTAGACTTAGACTTAGACTTAGACTTAGACTTAGACTTAGACTTAGACTTAGACTTAGACTTAGACTTAGACTTAGACTTAGACTTAGACTTAGACTTAGACTTAGACTTAGACTTAGACTTAGACTTAGACTTAGACTTAGACTTAGACTTAGACTTAGACTTAGACTTAGACTTAGACTTAGACTTAGACTTAGACTTAGACTTAGACTTAGACTTAGACTTAGACTTAGACTTAGACTTAGACTTAGACTTAGACTTAGACTTAGACTTAGACTTAGACTTAGACTTAGACTTAGACGGAGACTGAGACGGAGACGGAGACTGAGACTGAGACTGAGACTGAGACTGAGACTGAGACTGAGACTGAGACTGAGACTGAGACTGAGACTGAGACTGAGACTGAGACTGAGACTGAGACTGAGACTGAGACTGAGACTGAGACTGAGACTGAGACTGAGACTGAGACTGAGACTGAGACTGAGACTGAGACTGAGACTGAGACTGAGACTGAGACTGAGACTGAGACTGAGACTGAGACTTAGACTTAGACTTAGACTTAGACTTAGACTTAGACTTAGACTTAGACTTAGACTTAGACTTAGACTTAGACTTAGACTTAGACTGAGACTTAGACTTAGACTTAGACTTAGACTTAGACTTAGACTTAGACTTAGACTTAGACTTAGACTTAGACTTAGACTTAGACTTAGACTTAGACTTAGACTTAGACTTAGACTTAGACTTAGACTTAGACTTAGACTTAGACTTAGACTTAGACTTAGACTTAGACTTAGACTTAGACTTAGACTTAGACTTAGACTTAGACTTAGACTTAGACTTAGACTTAGACTTAGACTTAGACTTAGACTTAGACTTAGACTTAGACTTAGACTTAGACTTAGACTTAGACTTAGACTTAGACTTAGACTTAGACTTAGACTTACTTACTTAGACTTGTCGACTTCGAGGCGTACCTCGTATCGGTTGGAAGCGCAGTCCGTCGCGCAGCTCCGCGTCAGGTTCTCCTCATGGGGGACCTGAACGCCAAGTCAGTAGTTTGGGGCAATCGCTCCACCGATGCGCGCGGTGAGGCCGTGGAGCTTTGGGCCGCCGCCTCTGGTCTCTCCCTACTAAACAGGGGGAATACCCATACGTGCGTACATCGTCAGGGCGGGTCTATTGTGGACGTTTCGTTTGCTAGCCCCGCCCTCGCACGCCGGATCCAGGATTGGCGGGTGATAACGCAGGTGGAGAATCTCTCGAATCATCGCTACATCCGATTCGAGATTCCCACAGAACGCTCCCCGCCTTCCCAGGGCCCTCAGAGAGATCGCGCCCCCCGCTGGGCGCTCAACCGTTTGGACAGAGAGATGGCAGAGGAGGCCGCCATAGTCCAGAGCTGGTGTCTGCCGCCCATGAATAGTCTCAACGTCAATGAGAGAGCCACCCACTTCAGGGAAGCTCTCACGGAGGTGTGTGAGGCTTCCATGCCTCGATCACGCCCTCCCATGGATCGTCGGGCGGTGTACTGGTGGTCCCAACACGTGGCGGACCTCAGGACGGCCTGCACTCCTGCCCGTCGCTCCTACACACGCTACCGCAGGCGGCGTGTTCGGGACCCGCAGGTGGAGGAGGGCCTATATAGTCAATACAGGGAGGCCCGGATAGCCCTGCAGGTGGCCATCGCTCGCTCTAAAGAGGAGGCAAGGGAAGAAATGTTGCAGGGCCTCAACCAAGATCCGTGGGGGCGCCCTTACAAAACTGCTCGCAACCAGTTGCGGGCGCGCGGCGCCCCCCTGACCGAGACCATGGACCCCGAACTTCTGTGTTCCGTGGTCCGGGAACTCTTCCCATCGTCTGACGGTCACTCTCCGCCAAGCATGGCTCCTCCGCGAGCTGTGGCGAGCGCGGTCTCTACTGAGGGCGACCCTCCTGCTGTCGAGGAGGAGGAGTTTCGGGCGGCGATCGCACGACTGAAAGGGAAACGGACCGCTCCCGGTCCCGACGGGGTCCCGGGCAAAGTCTTAGGTCTCTCCCTGCGCCATCTCGGGGATCGCCTTCGCGAACTGTTCGATGCGTGTCTTCGCACCGGGCAGTTCCCGAAGGTCTGGAAGGATGGCATTCTGTGCCTCCTGCGTAAGGAGAACCGACCCGCGGACGACCCGTCTGGCTATCGACCGATCGTGCTGTTGGATGAGGTTGGCAAGGTATTTGAGAGGCTTGTCGCCCTCCGCCTCATCCAACATCTTTCTGAAGTGGGGCCAAATTTGTCCCAGAACCAATTTGGGTTCCGTGTGGGGCGCTCCACTATGGACGCGCTCACGGGACTGAGGGAGCTGGTGGAGGACGCCACTGGTAGAGGGGAGAGCGTGTTGGCGGTGTCATTAGACATCGCAAACGCCTTCAACACTCTCCCCTTTCGTACTATTCTAGAGGCGCTTCGGTATCACGGGGTGCCCCAATATTTGCTGCGCATCATCGGCTGCTACCTAGAGGGAAGGGACATCGTGTTTACTGGCCAGAGTGGTGTGGCCAATCGTCACCCCATGTCCCGCGGCGTTCCACAGGGCTCCGTTCTGGGGCCCCTCTTATGGAACGTCGGGTACGACTGGGTCCTTCGTGCCGCCCTCCCCCCGCGTGTAAAACTTTTCTGCTACGCAGATGACACACTTGTCACTGCGAGAGGGGGGGACTTAGAGGAGACCCTTAGGCTGGCCTCGATCTACACCACTTTGGTCGTGAGGCGTATCGAAGCGCTGGGTCTGAAGGTGGCCCTGCACAAGACCGAGGCCCTTCTATTTCATGGACCTCGCAGGGGAGCGCCACCAGGCCAAGAGATAACGGTGGCTGGCGTGAAGGTGACACTGTCGCGTCACCTAAAATATTTAGGCTTGGTGATAGACGGGCGGTGGGGGTTCGACGAGCATTTTCGTCGCCTCGAACCCCGCCTTTTGGGTGCTGCCGATGCGCTCGGGCGTCTTCTCCCAAATGTTGGGGGCCCGAGCGCCTCAGTTCGACGCCTCTATGCGGGCATAGTGCGCAGCATGGCGCTGTACGGCGCCCCGGTGTGGGCGGACGCTCTCGGCCCCCGGGCCATCGCGTCTCTTCATAGGGCGCAGCGCGCCATGGCTCTGAGAGCACTACGTGCTTACCGGTCTGTGTCCCACACCGCAGCGTGTGTACTCGCGGGTACTCCCCCGTGGGAGATTTCAGCCCACGTCTTGGCGGCCGCCTACCGCGTCAGAGTGGATGCAAGGGCGGACGACCGGCGCCTGGCGCCGAGGGAGAGGGCCTCCGCCTTGGAGGAGGCTATAACCGAGGCGTTCCGCGTGTGGTTTGAGGAGCTCGAAGAGCAAAGGGGTTCGACCTCGGTCTCTGGTACTTTGTCCAGGACCTTGGAGGCCATGCACCCCTTTCTCACCACGTGGGCGGACCGGCGCCACGGGTCGCTCTCCTACCACTTGGTGCAGATTCTCAGCGGCCACGGTTCTTTCGGCCGCTACCTGCACCGCATCGGTAGGGAGCCGACCCCCGAGTGCCACCATTGTGATGCGGTGGAGGATACAGCGCAGCACACCTTAGAGGTGTGCCCGGGTTTTTCTTCGCGGCGCCAGGAGTTGACCGCCGTCATAGGTGACGATCTCTCCCTCCAAAACGTGGTCTGCATCATGTTGGAGGGAGAAGAAATGTGGGACGCGGTAAACTCCTTCTGCGTAGACGTCATGACGCAGAAGGAGGACGCGGAGAGAGCCCGGGAAGAGGATCCCGAGGCTGCTCCCTGCCGCCGCCGAAGGTTGGGGCGGAGGAGGCGGATGTACGCCCGCCTACTTCCTCCTGACGGCAACCAGCGGGGTCCAGGCCTGGGAAGCCCGGGCCCTGCACTGCACAGGTTGCCGCCAGTCGCTGATCCCCTGGATGCCCCGGGGGATCACCGGCCCTCCCATTTTGGGGGGGTGAGTGGGGCTCGCCATAGGCGAGCAGTCGCCGACGAGGTCGTGGATGTGTTCTCGCGAGTTCCCATGACCTTGTCAGGCAGTGACACCTCCCTCCCCGGCGTGCCCTCTTCGTCTGAGGACGAGGAGGATGCGGCGGTGATGGAGGTGCTCGCGCCAAGGCGTATGTGAGGGGCATCGGTGGGTTTTAGTCGGTAGGCCGCGGCATTGCACTTTCTGAGGGGCATTCTGTCTGCCCCCAGAAGCCGCGGAGAGTCCGACATATCCTCGCGTATCCCAAAACGCGGGGCATGCGTAAAGCATTTCCCATCGTAAAAAAAAAAAAAAAAAAAAAAAAAAAGGTTAGGTTAGGTTAGGTTTCGTGGATGTGTTCTCGCGAGTTCCCATGACCTTGTCAGGCAGTGACGCCTCCCTCCCCGGCGTGCCCTCTTCGTCTGAGGACGAGGAGGATGCGGCGGTGATGGAGGTGCTCGCGCCAAGGCGTATGTGAGGGGCATCGGTGGGTTTTAGTCGGTAGGCCGCGGCATTGCACTTTCTGAGGGGCATTCTGTCTGCCCCCAGAAGCCGCGGAGAGTCCGACATATCCTCGCGTATCCCAAAACGCGGGGCATGCGTAAAGCATTTCCCATCGTAAAAAAAAAAGGTTAGGTTAGGTTAGGTTAGGTTGGGGTGCCACCAGGCCGAGAGATAACGGTGGCTGGCGTGAAGGTGACACTGTCGCGTCACCTAAAATATTTAGGCTTGGTGATAGACGGGCGGTGGGGGTTCGACGAGCATTTTCGTCGCCTCGAACCCCGCCTTTTGGGTGCTGCCGATGCGCTCGGGTGTCTTCTCCCAAATGTTGGGGGCCCGAGCGCCTCAGTTCGACGCCTCTATGCGGGCATAGTGCGCAGCATGGCGCTGTACGGCGCCCCGGTGTGGGCGGACGCTCTCGGCCCCCGGGCCATCGCGTCTCTTCATAGGGCGCAGCGCGCCATGGCTCTGAGAGCACTACGTGCTTACCGGTCTGTGTCCCACACTGCAGCGTGTGTACTCGCGGGTACTCCCCCGTGGGAGATTTCAGCCCACGTCCTGGCGGCCGCCTACCGCGTCAGAGTGGATGCAAGGGCGGACGACCGGCGCCTGGCGCCGAGGGAGAGGGCCTCCGCCTTGGAGGAGGCTATAACCGAGGCGTTCCGCGTGTGGTTTGAGGAGCTCGAAGAGCAAAGGGGTTCGACCTCGGTCTCTGGTACTTTGTCCAGGACCTTGGAGGCCATGCACCCCTTTCTCACCACGTGGGCGGACCGGCGCCACGGGTCGCTCTCCTACCACTTGGTGCAGATTCTCAGCGGCCACGGTTCTTTCGGCCGATACCTGCACCGCATCGGTAGGGAGCCGACCCCCGAGTGCCACCATTGTGATGCGGCGGAGGATACAGCGCAGCACACCTTGGAGGTGTGCCCGGGTTTTTCTTCGCGGCGCCAGGAGTTGACCGCCGTCATAGGTGACGATCTCTCCCTCCAAAACGTGGTCTGCATCATGTTGGAGGGAGAAGAAATGTGGGACGCGGTAAACTCCTTCTGCGTAAACGTCATGACGCAGAAGGAGGACGCGGAGAGAGCCCGGGAAGAGGATCCCGAGGCTGCTCCCTGCCGCCGCCGAAGGTTGGGGCGGAGGAGGCGGATGTACGCCCGCCTACTTCCTCCTGACGGCAACCAGCGGGGTCCAGGCCTGGGAAGCCCGGGCCCTGCACTGCACAGGTTGCTGCCAGTCGCTGATCCCCTGGATGCCCCGGGGGATCACCGGCCCTCCCATTTTGGGGGGGTGAGTGGGGCTCGCCATAGGCGAGCAGTCGCCGACGAGGTCGTGGATGTGTTCTCGCGAGTTCCCATGACCTTGTCAGGCAGTGACGCCTCCCTTGCCGGCGTGCCCTCTTCGTCTGAGGACGAGGAGGATGCGGCGGTGATGGAGGTGCTCGCGCCAAGGCGTATGTGAGGGGCATCGGTGGGTTTTAGTCGGTAGGCCGCGGCATTGCACTTTCTGAGGGGCATTCTGTCTGCCCCCAGAAGCCGCGGAGAGTCCGACATATCCTCGCGTATCCCAAAACGCGGGGCATGCGTAAAGCATTTCCCATCGTAAAAAAAAAAAAAAAAAAAAAAAAAAAAAAAAAAAAAAAAAAAAAGGTTAGGTTGGGGTGCGTGCCGGACAACCTCCTCGTGGTGCACCCTGGGCGCCACCGTTTTTGATACGGTGGCGGCGAATAGTCCGGCAGCTGTAGACAGCGCCAGTTCTGCCCTGGTGCTGTCTAACTCGTTACCCCGTACGTGGTGCGGGACCGAGGGCCGCCATCCCAATGGATGGGGGCCGAGAGGAAGACAACCTCAGAAAAAATTACCTGGCGGGGACCGCAAGAGGTCCTGTCTCGCTTTCGGCGGGTGTGGACGTAGTATCGGGAGCGCCGTAACCCCGTACGTGGTGCGGGGCCGGAGGCCGCCACTTCAAGTGGGGGCTGCGTGGACGGATACCACTATAAAAAACCAAGGGGAGCCTGACCCCTTAAAAACAGGCCAAAAAACCCATGAAAATGGCCAGTTATAAAAAGAAAATACCCCAGGAGGGTACCAGCCGCTCCGCGGCTGGAGAATCCCTCCCGGGCACTTCGGTGCTCGGCAGCCCCTCGTATTCTGGGGGGGGCAATAACTGCTCAATGGACAATTTAGCGCTGAGTCCGGGTATAAACTGCGCCGAACGAAAACCGATCGACCATCCCAGCTCGAATTCGTCGATTAAACCAAGTTTTATATTTTTAAAGAATGAAAAGAATGTGCCTGGCTCAAAAGTACTTGAGCCGGCGAAGCCTAGCTCAGGCGGTTCCAAAGAGCCATCCTATTCCAAGGTGCAATCAGGGTCGGAGGAAAATTCGGCTTCGGAAATGTTTTCTGCAGAGGAGGAGAGTGGGCTTCCTGCTGTAGAAAGACGGTCAAATTCTACTGTTGAAGGAAAACGTCAGAAAAAGAGGAAACGTCCTCTAAGTTCAAACATCGTTCCGAGCCCCGTTGACGCAAATGGAGGGGTAAAGGTGTCTGCGGGTGTTTCCAAAAGAAGGAAATCCGGTAACACTGGATCAGGGCGTGGTGCAGCGGTGGCAAGACGTGGCCGCCCACTAACCAGAAGTACTAGTGCTTTTCTACCTCAGGCTAGGAAAGAACTCAAAAACACACTTGTTGAGATATTGTCCGAGGCAAAGCTTAAAGCGATGGAGAAAGCTGATCTTAAAAAGGTTACTGAAGCATATAACTTCGACGTAGATCAGGCATACTCGGATGTCGAAAATCCAAGGTATATGACAGGAAACGTTGAGACTTGGGAGTACAGCATGAGTGAGAGTGGTAGGTCAAGATCGCCCTCGTCAACTGTTGTGCCACCTACTCAGAAGGAAGATAGTGCAGCGTTCTTCAGGGAGCAAATGGCCGAGAATCTGCAGGCTATCAAAGATGTGGTGGCAAACTCGAAACACTTAAAGGGCACAAGCCAAAAGAAATTGAAAAATGCTGCACGGGGAATTGGTGAAATATTTAGTAGCCTCACAGTTCACTCTTCGCAGGACGAGACGCGCAGGCTTCATGCCGAAAACCTCCGTCTAAGTAATGAGATGGAAAAGATGCGGAAGGAGCTCAAGTCCCTTCGTAGAGCGTTCTCTGAGCGCGACAAGTCATCTGCTGCTAAAGCGGCACCGCCTGCAACATTATTGGACCCAGGCTTGGTGGAGGAGTTGAAGCGCATAATGTTTACTTCAATTGGGGAAATGGTCAATGCTAGGTTCGAAGGCCTGGAGAAGAGATTGCCTCCCGCACCTACTTACAGACCTCCTCTGGCGGCTGACAAAAGAGAGATGCCTCCTCCGGCGTCACCAGCTATAAAAACAGCTTCCAAGATAGTTCCTAAGGCAGCTTCAAAGGCAGCTCCAAAGGCAGCTCCTAAGAAACCCCAGATGCCAAAACCGGGTCCCTCAACCGCGCAAAGCCAGTCGGGAATCCCACTGGAACCGGCGAACCCCGCCCCTATGGAGGGAGAGTGGACTGAAGCGGGAAGTCGGAAAAAGAAGAACAAAAAACGAAAGGCGGATCTGCTCAGGGCAGGGACGGCACCAGTACCTGCTCCTGCAATGTCTGGCCCGGCTGCTGCCCCGGCCAAAAAGAATAAAAAGAAAAAGAAGTCCATTCTTGCCCCGCCACGAGCAGCGGCGGTCGTATTGACGCTAAACCAAGAGGCAATAGACCAGGGGGCCACATATGCCAGCATTATTGGTAAGGCGAGAGCTGCGATGAAGCTGAAAGACTTTGGTCTAGAAGGGGTTCGCTGCAAGCAGGCGGCGACAGGGGCTAGGATTCTCTCGATCCCTGGGCCCTCGAATAGCGAGAAGGCAGATGCGCTTGCAGCGAAGTTGCGGGAGGTTTTGTCCGGCGTGGCCAAAATTACTAGGCCCACCAAATGTGTCGATCTCCGTGTCTCCGGTCTTGACGACTCAGTCACGAAGGAAGATATCGTTGCTGCCATTGCGGAAAAAGGTGGCTGTCCCCCCGACCAGGTTAAGGTTGGGGAGGTACGAAATGGACTTGGTGGATCGGGGACTGCTCTAGCAAAATGTCCGGTGGCTGCCGCCAAAATCATAGTGGAGGCTGGGAGGCTATTGGTGGGCTGGAGTTCGGCCCAGGTGCGTACGTTAGACCCAATGCCCATGCGTTGTTACAGATGCCTGGGTCTCGGACATACCAATCAGCGATGTCCGAGCCAGGCTGACCGTAGTAAGTTGTGTTATCGCTGCGGAAAGGCGGGGCATGTTGCTGCGGGATGTGAGGCAGAATACCATTGTGCAGTTTGCACGGATTCTAAGCGACCAGCTGGTCACAGAATGGGGGGCAGAAGGTGCAATCCCCCTCATGTTAAGCCAACGGATGGCCAGGGGACTCGAGCCCCTCCCACTGTCGCAGAGCCGGTTCTGCCGGAAGAAGTTGAGATGTTATCAGAAGAAATCAATGAATAGTACACCACATTTCAACTTTCTACAAGCTAACGTCAACCACGCTACCCGGGCACAAGATCTGCTCTCGCAGTCTATGGTAGAGTGGAAATGTGACATTACAGTGATATCAGAGCCATATTATGTGCCAACTCTACCCCACTGGGTAGGGGATTTAAATGGCTCTGTCGCAATTGTTGTTGACCCCGACTCGCGTTCTAAGTTGGTTATGAAGGAGAGGGGACCCGGGTATGTAGTAGTTTCCTGGGGGGACATAACAGTGATCGGCGTCTATTTCTCCCCGAACAGAGGTGTGGCAGAATTGGAAGTCTACATCAATATGTTGGGCCTGGTGGTGGGACGCTATACTCAGGGACAGGTGTTGGTCATGGGTGACCTCAACTCGAAGTCAGCTGTTTGGGGTTCTCCCGTCACTGATGATAAAGGGGAAGTAGTTGCGGATTTCGTAGCGTCGTTGGGGCTCTCTGTCGTTAACCGAGGTCACGAGTTTACGTGTGTACGAAGGAATGGGAGGTCCATCGTGGATGTAACGTTCGCGACTCCTTCCCTGGCCTCGCGTATCTCGAAGTGGCGTGTACAAAAAGAGATCGAAACACTGTCCGATCACCTTTACATAACCTTTGAGGTGTCCACCACGGCAACTAGTAGGTCGTTCCGAGGAGTAGTGCAAGGGGGATCTCGTTTCCCTAGGTGGGCTCAAGCGCATTTCATGCCAGACCTGGCGGAGGAGGCGGCAATTATTTCGAGCTGGAACTATGAAGCTCGGGACAGGGATAGCCGTGAGAGTATTAATGGAAGAGCGCTCAGACTCCGAGAAGATCTAACGGCTGTCTGTGATGCCTCCATGCCTCGAGCTCTTGGCCCACCTTCGGACAAGAGGGCTGTATACTGGTGGTCTGCGGAGTTGGCTTCCCTCCGAGAAGCCTGCAACCGGAAGCGAAGGGACCATAAAAGATGTCGTCGGCGAAGACATACGGATGAGGAGGAACAGCTTCTCTATGATGCCTATAAAGAGGCTAAACAAGCTCTTCAGAAGGCCATAGCAGTAGAAAAGTCTAGAGCTAGGGAGGAGTGGTTGCAGGACTTGGACCGTGACCCATGGGGGAGGCCCTTTTTAGTAGTGCGCAGTAAAATGCGAGATAGAGCACCTCGGACGGAGGACTTTCAGCCCCAAGAGTTACAAGATGCCGTGTCCGGACTCTTTCCGAGAAGGCCCGCGCACGTCCCACCGGTAATGTCTACTCCCTCGAGAGAAGAGGAGAACCTTGAGGAAGATGTTGCCGTTTCACAAGAAGAGCTTGACACGGCAATCGACAAACTTCGGGGGAGAAGGAGAAAAGCTCCAGGTCCAGACGGAATTCCCGGCTTTGTCCTGGTGGCAGCGACCAAACACCTGAACGACCAACTTAAGGAATTGTTCACCTCGTGCATGGAGTTAGGAGAGTTTCCGTCTGCATGGAAGACGGGACGGCTGTGTCTTTTGCGAAAGGAAGGACGCTCTCCGGGTTCACCCTCGGCGTTTAGGCCTATCGTACTGTTGGACGAGGTGGGCAAGCTATTCGAGCGATTGCTCGCGGCCCGCATCGCCCAGCACCTCTCAACGACTGGTCCTGATCTGTCAGAACGACAATTTGGCTTCCGTTCCGGAAAGTCCACTGTAGACGCTGTTAAAGAACTAAAGTGCATTTGTGACACGGCTGCCGCGAGGGGGGAAAAGGTGTTGGCGGTGTCTCTCGATATTGCCAATGCATTCAACACTATCCCCTTTGAAACGATCCTGGAAGGCCTCAGATACCACGAAGTACCACAATACCTGCGGAGACTGGTGGCGAGTTATCTCACCGGCCGAAAAGTCAAGTTTATAGGGCCTGGTGGTGTCATGCGTAGTCATGATGTAAGCTGCGGGGTTCCACAGGGGTCGGTCCTAGGGCCACTCCTGTGGAATATTGGGTTCAACTGGATCCTCCGAGGTCAACTCTTACCGCGAATGAACCTAATCTGCTACGCAGATGACACTTTGGTTACTGCCAGGGGCAAGAGTTATGAAGAGGCGGCGTGTTTGGCCACTGTTGGCGCGACTATGGTAGTTCGACGGATACGCCTACTAGGGCTAGAAGTAGCGCTGCACAAAACTAAGGCCATCTACTTCCATGGGCCTAGGGATGGTGCACCAGATGGAGCTAGTATTTTAGTAGATGATGTTAGTGTCCCGGTGGAGAACACCATTCGTTACTTGGGATTGACACTCGACAGCCGCTGGGCATTCGTGCAGCATTTTAAACATCTGGCCCCACGACTTGTGAAAACAGCATTGGGACTCGGACGTCTGCTTCCAAATGTAGGTGGCCCAAGCACGACATGCCGCCGCCTCTACGCGACGGTAGTTAAAAGTATGGCTTTATATGGAGCGCCAATCTGGGTAGAGGCACTAAATGCCAAAATCTGTGCGCTTCTGAGACAACCACAGCGATCCACAGCATTAAGAGCCGTCAGGGCGTATCGGACAGTTTCTGCGGCGGCGGCACTGGTCCTGGCAGGCACTCCGCCTTGGGAGTTAGAGGCGGAGGTGCTTGAAGTGGTGTACAAGCATAAGGTAGAGTGTAGGGCGCGAGGTGAGCGCCCAACTCTCGAGGAAATAGAGCAGATCCGACGGGATGCTCAAGAGATTGTGCTTGAACGGTGGGCGGAGAAACTTGAGTCCGTCAGGTATGGTCAGCGTACAGTTAATGCAATTAGGCCAGTGTTGCAACGGTGGGTAGAACGAAAACATAGACTTACCGCCTGGTGCAGATTTTGACTGGCCATGGGTGTTTTGGCGATTACCTGCACAGGATCAAAAGAGAAGTCAGCCCAGTATGTCACGAATGTGGCGCAGCCCGAGACTCGGCGCAACACACCCTTGAAGAGTGTGACGCCTGGAGCCGGCAGCGCTGCTCTCTTGTAGCTGAGGTGGGAAGGGACCTCTCCCTGCCCAGCGTGGTTAAAGCCATGCTGGACAGCGACAGGTCCTGGGAGGCAATGGTCTCCTTCTGCGAAGAAGTGATTTCGCAGAAGGAGACTGCAGAACGGTTCCGCGAGGGTGATGCCCAGGCGGACGCCATTAGGCGAAGACGGCCGGGAGGTCGGCGACGGCAGTTTGCCAGTCAGCTTGCAATATAGGTGGAAACTTTGAGGGGGGGTTTGTACCCTCTAGTGGCGTACAGACGGTTAAGGCTGCAGATTTTGGTTAGGGATGCCAAAATCTGCATTGCACAGTCTTTTCCGTCTGTGGGGGCGTTCATGCGTTCGTGAGTGGACGTCCTCCGTAGGCGTGGGCCAGGTCCAACCTGGCCAGCCGGGGCGGGGTGGTCGATTCCCACAGGGAACCCATCTCGCCGCGCAACCGGCAAAGGTGTCACAACGGGGGGTTTTAACGGATATGCCTCCGTGTACATCCGACGGGCTTTGACCTGTCGGATGTGTGCGGAGGAGAGCTCCGGACTCGCCGGGGAGGAATCCCAGGCCCCGGAAGTCGATAACCCGAGGTCCCCTCGAAAAAAAAAAAAAAAAAAAAAAAAAAAAAAAAGGTTAGGTGTGCACCCTGGGCGTCACCGCTCTGTTGCGGTGACGGCGAATAGTCTGGCGAGGTAGGGCCCGACCGGCGTCTTGGACGTTTCCGAGTAGCGGCGGTGCGGGTCGGAGAGTTGTGGGCCTTCTGTAGGTCCAGCAGTCCCTTTTGGACGTAGTGTTGGGAACGCCGTAACCTCGTACGTGGTGCGGGGCCGGAGGCCGCCACTTCAAGTGGGGGCTGCGTGGAAGGATACCACTATAAAAAACCAAAGGGGAGCCTATCCCCCTCTAATGGTAGGCCCAATAACCAATGACATGGACAAGTGTAAAAAGTTAATACCCCAGGAAGGTACCAGCTGCTCCGCAGCTGGAGAATCCTTCCCGAGCACCTCGGTGCTCGGCAGCCCCTCGTATTCTGGGGGGGGCAACAACTGTCTGTCGGACAATGCGCTGGGTCCGGGTAAAAACTGCGCCGGAAATAAGGCACGAGACCGGTCTCGTTCGTCCGTGTCGAAGAAGACTCTTTTAGATGATGGTGGGCCTAGCTCAGGCGGATCGTATTACGCTGCAAGCAGCAAAACCAAAAAACCTGTAATTGTGTTAGAAAGAGTAGGAAGTGTGGAGAGTATGCTATCGGGCTCCGATTGCACACTTACAGAGACGAGCAATGTGGGCGATTTTCGTGAGCCCTTGTCGCTAAGAAGTAGGACTCAGAAGCGTCCACGCTCTCATGATGCCAATAGTTCCGGTTCGGAACTATCGGATAGCCAGTCGATAAGATCGAGTTCATCTTGTTCGAAACTGTCACGGCGGGGAAGGGGACGTCCCCCGACCACTGGCCACTGTATCGGTCTTGCCAAGGCTGTGAATGAATACAAATCGGCAAGAAGAGAAGAACTGCTGCTTCAAGCAGAGGAAGAGACGTTTGCAATGACGCAGGCTGCAAGGGTTAATAGAGCCCGACGCGCATTGGAGAGAGGCAATCCAATGAATACAGAAGACGACGAAAAATCCGATGCGATTCTCCGGGAACAAGCTAAGGAAGAATGCGCGATAATTCTCCATGTCGCAGAACACTCTAGAAATCTAAAGGGTACGTTCCAACGGTCACTTAAAGAGTCAGTGAACTCGCTCAAAGAAGTGGTAAACATCCTGGGCAAGCGTACCATAAATGAGGAAACCACCAAGCTTCAAGCTGAAAATGCGCGCCTAAGGGTCGAGGTGGAACAACTTAAAAAAGCGATGGCTGAGCTGCGAGTAGAAATGCATAGTTTCTCAGAGCAGAGATCTATGCCCGCTCCATGCGAAACACCGATGGAAACGTCGGCACCAGCAATCGATCAAGACCTAATGAGGGAGGTCATGATACAGGTGGGCACCATGGTGTCTACTAGACTAGAGTCGCTAGAGGCACGCCTTCCTCCTCAGGAACGGCTTCGTCCGCCATTGGCAGCGGACAGGAAAAATAAGGCATCCCCTACAACTCAATTGCCTGTTCAAGAGCCTGAACTACCGGCACCCCCGGTTCCGGCACCACGAACAGAGAGTGGGAAAAAGAAAGGCAAAGGGAAAGGCAAAAAGACGACTCCACAGCCGGTCTCTGAGCCGCAATCTGGTTCTGCACCTGCGTCGCAACCCAAACCAAAGCCTGCGCCACGTTCAGGGAGTGCAAAGAAGAAGGTGCCTTCACAGAAAGATTTATCGACACCTGGACCCTCCACCAATCAGCCTGTAGAGGAGGAGGGCTGGGAACAAGTCACAAATCGAAAAGCAAAAAATAAAGCAAATAAGAAGGAAGCAGCTAAGAAACAGGAAGAAGCTGCAAAGATCAAGAAAAAGAAGAAAAAGAAGGACAAGCTGCGACCACCACGTACAACAGCGGTGGTCATTACTTTAGACAAAGAGGCACAAGACCAAGGCCTATCATATGCTGACGTCATTGGAAGGGCGAGGCGAAGCATAGCGTTGGAAGACCTAGAAATAGCCGGAGTCAAAGTTAAAATGACTCTCACTGGGGCCCGCGCAATAGAAATACCAGGTTCTGACTCTGGTGATAAGGCAGATCGCTTAGCTGAAAAGCTAAAAGATATTCTCCCAGAGGGTGTTAAAGTTACAAGGCCGGTAAAATGCGCGGACCTTCGTTTATCTGGATTGGATGATTCCATCTCACAAGATGATATTATAACTGCAGTTTCTTCGAAGGGGGGGTGCCTGAAAGATGCTGTAAAGGTGGGGGCAATCCGTAGTGGACCGGGAGGAATGGGGACTGTTTCTGTACAGTGTCCGGTCAACGCCGCTAGGGTAATCGTTGGAGAAGGTAGACTTCTCATAGGGTGGAGCTCTGTCTCTGTCCGTGCACTAGAGCCACGACCGCTCATGTGCTTCCGCTGCTTGGAGTTGGGTCACACTAAGCAGCAGTGCAATGCCCAGATAGACCGCAGCAACTTGTGCCTTCGCTGCGGTAAGGCTGGTCATAAGGTAGCACAATGCACCGACAAGCCGCACTGTCCAATCTGTGCGAATCTTAAACGGCCTGCGGACCATAGCATGGGGACCAAAAAATGTGCCCCACCAACGAAAAGGCACAAGGTAGCCGGAGGGACCCCGGCCACCACCAATCGAGTAGAGCGGCCTAGTCCGCCAGAGGCAATGGAAACCACCAATGGATAGTGGCCCTCTTCTATTCCTCCAAGCGAATGTAAACCACTGCGCCAGATCACAAGATCTTTTTGCAC
The DNA here is from genome assembly GCA_950108535.1 of Agriphila straminella. Taxonomy (NCBI): domain Eukaryota; kingdom Metazoa; phylum Arthropoda; class Insecta; order Lepidoptera; family Crambidae; genus Agriphila; species Agriphila straminella. The sequence goes on along the minus strand of OX467316.1, from coordinate 107,053 downwards.
AAGCAATGGCGGAGGGTTCTATAGATGTGGCAGTAGCATCGGAGCCGTATTACATCTCACCTCAACCAAACTGGGCTGGGGATATAAATGGTGTCGTTGCAGTCTGCACTCCAGCTTGTGCTCCTCCTTTTCAGGTTATAGAAAGAGGCGCAGGGTTTGTTGTAGTAAAAATAAGAGATTTCGTAGTGATCGGGGGTTATTTTTCACCTAACCTAGGAGTGGCTGAGCTTGAAGTCTACCTCGATACGCTTAGTCCAGTGTTGAGAAGATTAAGTCCAAATCCTGTACTCATAATGGGGGATCTTAACTGTAAATCGTCAGCCTGGAATTCTCCTGTCACTAAACCTAAGGGCACTGTTCTGGCAGACTGGGTCGGGACGTCAGGGCTCGTTGTTTGTAATAGGGGCTCAGTTTATACTTGCGTCAGGAGGAATGGAGGGTCCATCGTGGATGTGACGTTTGCGACTCCATCCATGGCCCGGCGCATTCAAGACTGGCGCGTTATAGTAAATACGGAGACGTTGTCGGACCACCGATATATAAAGTTTAAAATCTCCTCACATCAGGTGACAAACAACACCCGTTCATCTAGAGCAGCTGGTAGAGCGCAATTTCCAAGGTGGACTCTCACTCGACTGGATAAACAGCTGGCAGAAGAAGCAGCTATGGTAGCAGGCTGGAACCCCACTCCAATGGGTGATAGAAGTGCAGACGAATTGGCAGTCTCTATCCGCGAAGATCTTACATCTATCTGTGACACGGGCATGCCCCGCAGCAGAGGTCTCCCGAAAAACAGGCAACAGGTTTATTGGTGGACGCCAGAAATTGCTGCTCTCCGATACACCTGTAACGATGCTCGACGAGCGCACAAGCGATGTCGCCGACGACGCCGACACACTGACGAAGAGGAAGAAATATCCTATAGGGCTTACAAGGAAGCAAAAATTAATCTTCAACTAGCCATCAACCGCGCTAGAGATGAATCATGGAACGGTTTTGTTGGGACACTAGATCAAGACCCATGGGGGCGCCCATATAAGATGGTACGCAATAAGTTGCGCCCCTATGCTCCTCCTATCACAGAGACTATGGAGCCGCAGCTCCTGCAGACGGTTGTTGCGGGACTATTTCCGAACCCCGGAGAATTCAGACCTCCAGTGATGGTACCACCAACTGCCCACGGGTTTGAGACGGAAGTCCCCATGGTCACAGATGGAGAGATGGAAGTTGCGACAGATCGCCTTAAAGCTAAGAAGAAAGCCCCCGGCCCAGATGGTGTTCCAGGCCGCGTGCTGGAGGTAGCTCTAAAACATCTCAAAGAGCGCCTCCGTGCCGTTTTTGACGCTTGCCTGCTGGCGGGAAAATTTCCAGCGATCTGGAAGGAAGGTCGTCTTTGTTTGCTGCGGAAAGAAGGTCGTCCTGCAAATTCACCCTCCGCATATAGGCCGATAGTTTTGCTGGATGAAGTGGCTAAATTCTTTGAGCGTATACTTGCAGCTCGTATCATTCAGCACCTGAGAGAAATGGGTCCAGATCTGTCGGAGCAACAATATGGTTTCCGTTCAAACCGCTCCACAGTCGATGCCCTCCTAGAACTAAAGAGGCTTGCAACAGAGGCGATAAACCGAAGGGAGAGCTTGGTAGCGGTATCATTGGATATTGCCAACGCCTTCAATACTCTTCCATTTCCGTGCATTCTTGAGGCGCTGAAATTCCACCAGTTGCCTCTGTACTTACAACGGTTAATTAAAGATTATCTCACTGGAAGGCGTGTCCTCTTCGTCAATAGTGCCGGACAGTTGATAACTCATGACGTGGAGTGCGGGGTTCCACAGGGATCTGTCCTTGGTCCCTTACTGTGGAACCTCGGTTATAATTGGGTCCTGCGAGGAGTTCTCTTGCCCCGGATGAACGTGATCTGCTATGCAGATGATACACTCATCGCGGCCCGGGGCAAGAATTTCGAAGAAGCAGCACGTCTGGCTACGGTGGGCTCAACCCTTGTAGTTGGGCGTATTCGCCTGCTAGGTCTTAGAGTGGCTTTGGAGAAGACAGAGGCTATAGCCTTTCATGGCCTACGGCACAAACCACCGGGCGATGCTCACATCCTCATCGACGGTGCGAGAGTGCCAATAAAGCCCAGCATCAAATATCTGGGACTAATCCTGGACAGCCGATGGTCATTTGCAGAGCACTTCAAACGGTTGGCTCCACGGCTGACCAGTGCGGCGGCGGCTTTGAGTCGACTTTTGCCCAACGTTGGTGGGCCGAGTGTAACGTGTCGTCGCCTTTTTGCAGGTGTCGTGAAATCGATGGCCCTATATGGGGCACCCGTATGGGTAGACGCTCTCACCCCTGAAAATCGTGCATGTCTGCGACAACCACAACGCATCTTGGCAACAAGGGCGATAAGAGGGTATAGGACGGTGTCAGGTGATGCGGCCTGCGTTTTAGCGGGTACACCGCCATGGGAGAGAGAGGCAGAAGTCCTTTCAGAAACTTACCGCTTCAGGGCAGAGGCTAGGGAGCGAGGGGAACGACCCGCGCCTGAGGAAGTCCGCAGAGCGCAAGAAATTTCGCGCAATGAAATATTACAGAGGTGGTCGGAGGACCTGGAAACTGCTAGGTACGGGACACGAACGACAGATGCAATACGACCTGTTCTAAACGAATGGATAACTCGGAGACATGGGTCGCTAACTTACCATCTGGTGCAGATACTCACCGGACATGGATGTTTCGGTGGCTATCTGCACCGAATTCAAAGAGAGGCGACTCCGCAATGCCACGAGTGCGGTGCTGTTGAAGACTCGGCGCAGCACACCTTAGAGGTGTGCGCAGCCTGGAGCTCGCAGCGCCGTGCCCTTACGGCCGTGGTGGGTGGGGACCTGACACTGCCCAGCGTGATCATCGCCATGCTGGGCAGTGAGAGGTCGTGGGAGGCCGTGGCTTCCTTCTGCGAAGACATTATGACGCAGAAGGAGGCTGCAGAGCGGGACCGTGAAAACGACACACAAGCGGACCCGCTACGACAAAGAAGACTGGGGAGGAGGCGACGGCAGTTCGCGCGTCGTTTTCCCGTGTAACACAGGCCGGTGGGTGGGGGTAGGGTGAACCCCTGCCTGCCTTTGGTGGCCTCGTAGAGATTGAGGAGACGCCCATGTGTGCTCGGGCGTCTCCTCATCGGCGAAGTGGCCCGGATTTGCCGGGGCCGAGCAGGGCAGCGTGGTAGAATCTCAATAAGGAGCCCATGCTGTTTTATCCCTGGTTGAGAGGCACACCGAGGGGTTTAGTGGGTATGCCCGTTGCCACTAACCCGGCGGGCGAGTCCCACATAACCCCACCGTGTCGCCCCGCGGTGGGGTAAGCGTAACGCATTCCCCTCGTAAAAAAAAAAAAAAAAAAAAAAAAAAAAAAAAAAAAAAAAAGGTTAGGTTAGGTTAGGTTGGGGTGCTAGGTCAGACAACCTCCCCGTGGTGCACCCTGGGCAACGTCGGCTTGAGCGGAATCCATGCTCGCCGACGGCTAATGGTCTGACAAGTGGCCCCCGTAGAGGGGGGCGTAGTATGGCCACTTCATGTGGCGAACCGCTGTCGCGGTCTGTTGCGAAACCTCTCCTTCTTGTAATTAAGAAGGGGTAGAGCTTTCGCCTGGTGACCCTTCTGAGGTCTTTGTGGCGCTTGCGCCTGTCGATTGTCTCGGCTGGCGTCCCGGGGAGCCTGGGCAGCGGCAGTCGAGACGAGCTTGGTGGAGGCAGTAACGCCTGTCGCGGTGTGTCCGTTCACGGACGGGGCGGCTGTGGTATGAACTCCGTACCACCGTCGGCCAACCCGTTACCCTGCACATGGTGTTGGGCCGGGGGCCGCCATCCTTCGGGGTGGGGGCCACAAGGAGTAAACCTTTTCAAAAATCACTTGACGAGGCCAGGTAGGGTTCCCTCGCCCGGAAGAGGGACATCGTAATGAAAATGTCAGATAATTTGGATCGTGTTATGTCATGCCCTCCCGTTGACGCCGGGCGCACTGAGGAAGCTGGTACCCAGTGTGTGAAATCAGCCACTAGCGGCCAATACGCTCCGGTAGGCCACCGGCGCCAGGGGAAATCCGGGACCCCTGGTGTGAAATCTGTTACCGAGGAGTGTGTGGTGGTATTAGAAAAAGGCCCTTTTCAGGGCCAACCCAAAGGCCCTTCTCAGGGCCAAATCAAAGGCCCTTCTCAGGGCCAAACCAAAGGCCCTTCTCAGGGCCAATCGAAGGTCAAATATGAGAGCGCCGGGGAGGCGCCTAGAGCCACGCGGTCGCGTTCTGGCTCGGCGGCTTCCACAAGGTCGACTCAATCGCGGAAGCGACAGATTGTCGAGTCTGACTCATCTTCGAAGTCGGCCCGGTCCGTTATATCGATGACGGATTCGGTGCTTGTATCAGAGAGTGCTTCTGACGCCGCGTCCAAAAACCCGCGACGCCAAAGGAAGAGAAAGAAAAAGAAGGGCTCAGACGAGCATAGTAATTCTGAGTCGGATATCGACACCCCTGATGTGGCACCAAAAAAAGGGAAAGGGCATGGGCGCGGACGCCCCCCTACGACCGGGGAGTATGTTGGGCTCGCCAAAGCCAAGCAGGAGCTGGCAAAGGCTGAGCGAGAAGAACAACAGGTCCGCCTCGACCGCGAGATCGCCGAAGCGGAAAAGCGGGCCTACGAGACGCGGTCCAAATATATGGAAAGCAGGACGGACCGCGTATCATCGAACTCTCCTGCCCCTAAAACCTCCCTTGATATCGAGGAGGTGATAAAGGCAGATTGCGGGGTGATAAATGAGGTAGCAAAGAAGTCGTCGCACCTCAGTGGGCCTTTCCAAAAAGCCCTGAAAAAGGCAGCCCAGTCCATCCAGGACTGCTTTGAAGAGATGGCCCAGAGGTCCATCTCGGATGACATGAGGGCGCTCAAGGCGGAGAACATAGCCATGAGCAAGGAGCTTGCTGAACTCCGGCAAAGTGTATCCGACCTGACAAGGGAGCTAAAATCCCTCAAGAGGAAGAGTCGCACGAGTCCATTCATGAGCTGTGAGGAGGTTGAGATGGTGGTTGAGGTAACTCCACCTACTCCTTCTGCACCAGCTCCCCCGGTGCCGTTGCGTCCAACTACCGCCGGTTCTGGCACGGCAGTTGGACCAGATGTGAGCGAGGCCGAGCTCGGCTTGCAAGGCTTCGAGGCCCGGATTATGCGGGCAGTAGGCACGATGCTGGAGGCCCGGTTTGAAGGCCTGCAGGAGCGCCTCCTCCCCGAGAAGCGATACCGTCCGCCACTCGCCGCTGACAAGAAAAACCAGCCTGCCCAACCAGAGCAGGCTGCGGGCACCTCCAAGAGTGATGCACCGCCGGCTAGACAGGCAAAAGCGAAGGGCAAGGCTGCCGGTAACATCAAACCCGACAAACCTTCAAAGAAGAGTCCGCCGGTGCCACCATCTGCACCCGCGTCCGGGAAAGAGGCGTCCTCTCCTGCGACGAAGGACCCCCCAGTACCAGTGGAGAATGATTGGATCCCTGTCACGAATAAGAAGAGGCAGAGGAGAAAGAAGGGCGGAGGCACCCCTGCAGAGGAGGCAGCGGTGGCGAGGAAGCCCACTTACTCCGAAGCGGCGAAAGCAAAGCCGGCGCGCCAAGGCGCCCCAGCCAAAACTCAGCCCACCAAGTCGGCCAATAAGCCCAAGCTGATTTCTCCCAAATCTGCTGCTGTGGTCGTCACACTTGACGATGCAGCGGTCGAGAAAGGGATGACCTACGGTGAGGCCCTGGGCAGAGCCCGGACGGCCCATAACTTTGATGAGCTGGAGCTCGGCAGACTGAGGTGTCGACGCACGGCCACGGGGGCCCGTATCATAGAGGTCTACGGCACCCAGTCTGCGGAAAAAGCGGGCATCCTTGCCGGCAAGCTGCGGGAGACGCTGTCAGACGTGGCAAAAGTCGTCCAGCCGGTCAAGTGCGCAGACCTCCGAGTCTCAGGCCTGGACGACTCTATATCGAAGGAGGAGCTGATGGCGGTGATTGCCAGGAAAGGCGAATGCCAACAGGACCAGGTCAAGGTTGGAGAAATCCGGACTGGTCCTGGAGGCTCTGGTTCGGCACTAATCAAGTGCCCAATCGACGCGGCCAAGAAAATCAGCGTCGGGCGCCTTCTCATCGGCTTCAGCTCGGCAAGTGTGACGGTATTGGCGACCCGGCCCATGCGCTGCTACAAGTGCTTTGGAACGGGACACTCTAAACAGTGCTGCCCCTCCTCAATCGATAGGAGCGGGCTTTGCTTCCGTTGTGGAAAAATCGGCCACCAACAATCCACTTGCAGCGTGGAGCCACATTGTGCCGTTTGTTCAGCCGACAAAAAACCGGCCGGGCATGTCATGGGGGGGAGGAAATGCAATCCCCCCCAGACGAGGGGGAAGATCCTGGAGTCCAAGCCAAGGCCCCCCGATGAGGGTACACCCAGTGTAGCTGGGCAGGAGGAGGCTATGGAATCTTAATCTTAATGGATTTAAGACGTCCATTTAGCTTCCTCCAGTGTAACTTAAACCACGCCACCAGAGCCCAAGACCTGCTGCTGCAAGCCCTGGCGGAGTGGTCCATTGATGTGGCCGTCGCTGCGGAGCCATACTTCGTCGTCGACCGACCCAATTGGGTTGGTGATCGGGATGGTCTCGTAGCTATTATTGTACGTTCAGCGCCTGGCTTCACGCCCCCCTCTGTGATGGAAAGGGGCCACGGGTTCGTGGTGGCCGCCTGGGAGGGTATCACTCTGATAGGGACATACTTCTCCCCTAACAGGCCGCTTGTCGACTTCGAGGCGTACCTCGTATCGGTTGGAAGCGCAGTCCGTCGCGCAGCTCCGCGTCAGGTTCTCCTCATGGGGGACCTGAACGCCAAGTCAGTAGTTTGGGGCAATCGCTCCACCGATGCGCGCGGTGAGGCCGTGGAGCTTTGGGCCGCCGCCTCTGGTCTCTCCCTACTAAACAGGGGGAATACCCATACGTGCGTACATCGTCAGGGCGGGTCTATTGTGGACGTTTCGTTTGCTAGCCCCGCCCTCGCACGCCGGATCCAGGATTGGCGGGTGATAACGCAGGAGGAGAATCTCTCGAATCATCGCTACATCCGATTCGAGATTCCCACAGAACGCTCCCTGCCTTCCCAGGGCCCTCAGAGAGATCGCGCCCCCCGCTGGGCGCTCAACCGTTTGGACAGAGAGATGGCAGAGGAGGCCGCCATAGTCCAGAGCTGGTGTCTGCCGCCCATGAATAGTCTCAACGTCAATGAGAGAGCCACCCACTTCAGGGAAGCTCTCACGGAGGTGTGTGAGGCTTCCATGCCTCGATCACGCCCTCCCATAGATCGTCGGGCGGTGTACTGGTGGTCCCAACACGTGGCGGACCTCAGGACGGCCTGCACTCCTGCCCGTCGCTCCTACACACGCTACCGCAGGCGGCGTGTTCGGGACCCGCAGGTGGAGGAGGGCCTATATAGTCAATACAGGGAGGCCCGGATAGCCCTGCAGGTGGCCATCGCTCGCTCTAAAGAGGAGGCAAGGGAAGAAATGTTGCAGGGCCTCAACCAAGATCCGTGGGGGCGCCCTTACAAAACTGCTCGCAACCAGTTGCGGGCGCGCGGCGCCCCCCTGACCGAGACCATGGACCCCGAACTTCTGTGTTCCGTGGTCCGGGAACTCTTCCCATCGTCTGACGGTCACTCTCCGCCAAGCATGGCTCCTCCGCGAGCTGTGGCGAGCGCGGTCTCTACTGAGGGCGACCCTCCTGCTGTCGAGGAGGAGGAGTTTCGGGCGGCGATCGCACGACTGAAAGGGAAACGGACCGCTCCCGGTCCCGACGGGGTCCCGGGCAAAGTCTTAGGTCTCTCCCTGCGCCATCTCGGGGATCGCCTTCGCGAACTGTTCGATGCATGTCTTCGCACCGGGCAGTTCCCGAAGGTCTGGAAGGATGGCATTCTGTGCCTCCTGCGTAAGGAAAACCGACCCGCGGACGACCCGTCTGGCTATCGACCGATCGTGCTGTTGGATGAGGTTGGCAAGGTATTCGAGAGGCTTGTCGCCCTCCGCCTCATCCAACATCTTTCTGAAGTGGGGCCAAATTTGTCCCAGAACCAATTTGGGTTCCGTGTGGGGCGCTCCACTATTGACGCGCTCACGGGACTGAGGGAGCTGGTGGAGGACGCCACTGGTAGAGGGGAGAGCGTGTTGGCGGTGTCATTAGACATCGCAAACGCCTTCAACACTCTCCCCTTTCGTACTATTCTAGAGGCGCTTCGGTATCACGGGGTGCCCCAATATTTGCTGCGCATCATCGGCTGCTACCTAGAGGGAAGGGACATCGTGTTCACTGGCCAGAGTGGTGTGGCCAATCGTCACCCCATGTCCCGCGGCGTTCCACAGGGCTCCGTTCTGGGGCCCCTCTTATGGAACGTCGGGTACGACTGGGTCCTTCGTGCCGCCCTCCCCCCGCGTGTAAAACTTTTCTGCTACGCAGATGACACACTCGTCACTGCGAGAGGGGGGGACTTAGAGGAGACCCTTAGGCTGGCCTCGATCTACACCACTTTGGTCGTGAGGCGTATCGAAGCGCTGGGTCTGAAGGTGGCCCTGCACAAGACCGAGGCCCTTCTATTTCATGGACCTCGCAGGGGAGCGCCACCAGGCCGAGAGATAACGGTGGCTGGCGTGAAGGTGACACTGTCGCGTCACCTAAAATATTTAGGCTTGGTGATAGACGGGCGGTGGGGGTTCGACGAGCATTTTCGTCGCCTCGAACCCCGCCTTTTGGGTGCTGCCGATGCGCTCGGGCGTCTTCTCCCAAATGTTGGGGGCCCGAGCGCCTCAGTTCGACGCCTCTATGCGGGCATAGTGCGCAGCATGGCGCTGTACGGCGCCCCGGTGTGGGCGGACGCTCTCGGCCCCCGGGCCATCGCGTCTCTTCATAGGGCGCAGCGCGCCATGGCTCTGAGAGCACTACGTGCTTACCGGTCTGTGTCCCACACTGCAGCGTGTGTACTCGCGGGTACTCCCCCGTGGGAGATTTCAGCCCACGTCCTGGCGGCCGCCTACCGCGTCAGAGTGGATGCAAGGGCGGACGACCGGCGCCTGGCGCCGAGGGAGAGGGCCTCCGCCTTGGAGGAGGCTATAACCGAGGCGTTCCGCGTGTGGTTTGAGGAGCTCGAAGAGCAAAGGGGTTCGACCTCGGTCTCTGGTACTTTGTCCAGGACCTTGGAGGCCATGCACCCCTTTCTCACCACGTGGGCGGACCGGCGCCACGGGTCGCTCTCCTATCACTTGGTGCAGATTCTCAGCGGCCACGGTTCTTTCGGCCGCTACCTGCACCGCATCGGTAGGGAGCCGACCCCCGAGTGCCACCATTGTGATGCGGCGGAGGATACAGCGCAGCACACCTTGGAGGTGTGCCCGGGTTTTTCTTCGCGGCGCCAGGAGTTGACCGCCGTCATAGGTGACGATCTCTCCCTCCAAAACGTGGTCTGCATCATGTTGGAGGGAGAAGAAATGTGGGACGCGGTAAACTCCTTCTGCGTAGACGTCATGACGCAGAAGGAGGACGCGGAGAGAGCCCGGGAAGAGGATCCCGAGGCTGCTCCCTGCCGCCGCCGAAGGTTGGGGCGGAGGAGGCGGATGTACGCCCGCCTACTTCCTCCTGACGGCAACCAGCGGGGTCCAGGCCTGGGAAGCCCGGGCCCTGCACTGCACAGGTTGCCGCCAGTCGCTGATCCCCTGGATGCCCCGGGGGATCACCGGCCCTCCCATTTTGGGGGGGTGAGTGGGGCTCGCCATAGGCGAGCAGTCGCCGACGAGGTCGTGGATGTGTTCTCGCGAGTTCCCATGACCTTGTCAGGCAGTGACGCCTCCCTCCCCGGCGTGCCCTCTTCGTCTGAGGACGAGGAGGATGCGGCGGTGATGGAGGTGCTCGCGCCAAGGCGTATGTGAGGGGCATCGGTGGGTTTTAGTCGGTAGGCCGCGGCATTGCACTTTCTGAGGGGCATTCTGTCTGCCCCCAGAAGCCGCGGAGAGTCCGACATATCCTCGCGTATCCCAAAACGCGGGGCATGCGTAAAGCATTTCCCATCGTAAAAAAAAAAAAAAAAAAAAAAAAAAAAAAAAAGGTTAGGTTAGGTTAGGTTAGGTTAGGTTTGCCGCCAGTCGCTGATCCCCTGGATGCCCCGGGGGATCACCGGCCCTCCCATTTTGGGGGGGTGAGTCGGGCTCGCCATAGGCGAGCAGTCGCCGACGAGGTCGTGGATGTGTTCTCGCGAGTTCCCATGACCTTGTCAGGCAGTGACGCCTCCCTCCCCGGCGTGCCCTCTTCGTCTGAGGACGAGGAGGATGCGGCGGTGATGGAGGTGCTCGCGCCAAGGCGTATGTGAGGGGCATCGGTGGGTTTTAGTCGGTAGGCCGCGGCATTGCACTTTCTGAGGGGCATTCTGTCTGCCCCCAGAAGCCGCGGAGAGTCCGACATATCCTCGCGTATCCCAAAACGCGGGGCATGCGTAAAGCATTTCCCATCGTGAAAAAAAAAAAAAAAAAAAAGGTTAGGTTAGGTTAGGTTAGGTTAGGTTAGGTTAGGTTTTTTTTTTTTTTTTTTTTTTTTTTTTTTTTTCTCTACTACCTCTGACTCTAGGTCAAAGCCTGTTTTAACAATTTTATATTACTCTTTCATACCAGTTCTCGCTTTTATGCCTCTCGTACTTTCATTCTGCATACTACACATTCTTACATCTCCTTTCTTACTTTTGCAGTTGGGATGACTGCCTAATTTTTCCTATCTACTAGCTGCTAACTATACTTTTACTAACTATACTTTATACTCTTACTTTTCCTAATTCGGGGTTCGAATTGAACACAACACATTATTTTATTTAAAATAACTCAGGTTACATTTTCTTAATCTACATACATTGTTTGTTTCTACATACTACATATTATACATCTTATCTTATTTTCTAGTTACATTTTATATCAATGAAAAAACATTTTATCTTATACTATTTCTTATACATTTTCTTTTAGCATACTTACAAACTATTACATTCCTTATTTCTATTATCTTTTTATTGTTTACATACAATTTCGTATGCTAGGAAGTCGATATTACAAATATCGCTCCAGCATTCTTTCCTAAACCTTATTTCTTATATTAGTTTTTACAACAATATTTTTGCAATATTCAAGGAATGAATTCCTGCTTTTGCTCATCATTATATCCTCGATATTTTTTATTGATACTTTACATTCAACCTTGTGTTCAACATCATACCTGTCTTTGGCATACACAGGACAATCGGTAATAAGGTGGAGGAGGGACTCTGGAGTGTTTGGATCGCAAGAGCACGATGGGTTATCCTTACACTTGAATCGGTGCAAGTATTCGGAGAACCCACCGTGCCCTGTCAACGCTTGGGTTAAAATTTGGTCGGGCTCGATCTTTCTGATCAGGCGGTAAGCCCTAACCGCATCCGGGAAAAACGTTTTTGTTACGGAGGCCGTGTCACCCGTTTTGTACCTTTGGTTCCATTCGTCAAGCGTCTGCATCCGAATGCTTCGCTTGACGAATGAAACCGGGCACTGATCGTACTTGGGTTTTGTTTTCAAATTTAACGCCGCCTGTTTGGCCAACTCATCCGCACGTTCGTTGCCTGCAAGCCCTGCATGGGCCTTGATCCAAAACAAGCTAATTTGCTTGCCTTGGTCGTTTGCTGACTTGATATTAGCTCTCGTTTCAACAGCCAGGGCGTGCAGGCAATCAAGGCTCACAACGGATTGTAATGCAGCGGTGGAATCGCTATAAATTGCAAAGGTCGACTCCCTGCGCTGCCCTATTTGCCTCACCGCTTCGCATATTGCTAGTAGTTCCGCCTGGTAGACGGTGCAGTAGGATGGTAAAGCAAGTTTGACGGCCTTAATTTCGGTTACTCTATTCCATAAGGATAGAGCAGCACCGACTCGGCCGTCAATCTTGCTCCCATCCGTGAATATGCGCATGTCAAAGTCGCTGTTCGCGTCTGTCTGCGTTTGGTCTACCAGAGTTTGGAACTCCAGAGCAATATGTTCCGCGGGATGTGGAGCCTCGAGCGCTGGGGCTGGTCGCTCAACTTCTCTGTCACCCAGCGCTGATTGGGGCACTCCCTTCTTGGCTTCGTATAACGAAGCCGCCTCTCGGACTCGGAGGTCTAGAGGGAGAATGCCGGAAAGTATCAGCGCTGCGTGCAGGGACACCGTGCGGTACGCTTTACAAATTTTTTGGGCAATTCCTCTTTGCAACGCATTGAAATGTTTTTGGACGCCTAACTTCGTCGCGGCCGGGGCCCAGGCACTCGCGGCATACAAGATCACGGGTTCTACGGTTGCGACATCTATAGTGCGAACTACCTCCGGGTGCAATCCCCAGCTAACCTTCGCGGCCCTTGAAAGTTGTTTATTGATGCCGATTGCCTTTTTGCAAATATTGGAGACGTGCGTGTTAAAAGTTAATTTATCGTCTATAGTAAGACCCAGTAACTTAATCTCACGAGACATTGCAATGTCAACTCCTCCCATGTTCAGATGTGGGGTGTCATATTTTAACTTTTTTGTCAAAACCATTGCACTAGTTTTGTGCGGGGCGAATTTCAATTTGTTACTGACACCCCACCTCCGAACACGTTCGAGGGTGGCATTGGCTTGTCTCTGGATTTCTTGGGCCGTATTCCCTTCGAAAATGAGCACGACGTCATCGGCAAAAGCCTGGCAATGGTCACCTCTCACCTTTAAACTCTTTAGGAGGGGGTCAAGCAGAAGATTCCAGAGGATGGGACCGGCTATGGAGCCCTGGACACATCCCTTGTTAGTCTCCAGACTATGCTCCTCTCCACCATAACGAACTGAGACAGCGCGTTTAGAGAGATAGCTGTCCACCGTTCTTCTGATATTAATTGGGCACTTTTCTTCGGCCAATCTGGTTCTTATAGCTGGCCACCATGCACTGTCAAAGGCTCCCTCTATGTCTAGTGATACCAATGTGACAATTTTCTTTGCTGCCAGTCTTGAACGAATGCGTTGAACCAGTGCATAGAGGGAGTCTTCCGTGCTTTTTTGTGGCATAAACCCATACTGGTTTGAGTCCATACGAGGTAAGAGGTGGAACTTTAACCTGGCTACGAGTAGTTTTTCGTAGATTTTACCTAGTATGGGTAACAGTCCAATTGGCCGGTATGACTTCGGTACTCTATAGTTTTCTTTTCCCGGTTTTCTGAGTGCGATTACGGTGGCCTTTTTCCATTCCGCTGGGAAATAACAAAGCTCCAGACATTTGTTGACTAACGCTAGGAACAGAGCTGGGTCCTTGTTGATTGCGTGGAGACATATGTCGGCAGTAAATCCATCTGCGCCTGGGGCCTTCTTTGGATTAAAGGACTCTACCGCTCGTTTAAGTTCAGTTACTGTGAACGGTGGGTCTCCAGGTTCATCTTGGTCACCATCGTTCACTCGCTCTGCTCTCTCTCTCACTTCGCGGTGTTCGTCACTGTCTGTAGCCGTTGCGTCTTTAGGGTAGAAGGTTTCAGCCAAAAGTCTCGCAGAGTCCTTTATGCTCAGTACCGTTCCGCCATCCTCCAGCGGAATGTCCTCCTCCCGCTTAGCCGTTCTCCCTATTACTCTATAAATCCCCTCCCAAAGTCCCTCTTTGTCCTGTCTGCCGCAGAACCCCTTCCAGCTCTCAGTCTGCGCTTTCTTCGCTTCCTCCTCGTACTGCTCCTTTTTCTGCAGGTATTCCTCCACGACTTTCCGCTTCCGTATGGGGGCAGCATTCCTTATACGACGTTTCCTCGTCAAGACTTCTGCTTTGAGTGCTTCCAGTTCTTCCGACCACCACGGGATTTGGAGTTTGCTGTTGTTTTTCTTAAGTGGTATACTTGCACTGCATGCCTCCGTTATTATCTTGTTGTACTTGCTTACCATTTCATCTATTTCATCTGCCGTTTTGATGTTATTGATCCCTGCCAGGTTAACATTATGCTCCTCTTTTAATTGGGTGAATTTCTCATGAAATTCACCCCAATTAGCTTTCTTGGTGTTAAACTTCCTGGTGGTCCGTTCTATTTTGATCCCTTTTGATTTCTGCAGTAGCAAGTTTAGTGAAATCGCGTTGTGGTCGGAACCCGTCAAGTCGTCTATCACTCTCCAGTCGGAAACCCTATCCAGCATGTCGGTGGTGCAGAAAGTCACGTCGACATGGCTTGAGTAATGCTTGCCCCCCCGGACCGTGTCAAATGTCGGAATATCCCCCTGGTTGAGGACGTGGAGGTCGAGCTCATGGATTGTATCCGCCAATTCTTGTCCTCGGTGATCGATCTCGGGACTACCCCACCAGGTACTTTTGGCGTTGGCATCGCCTCCTATTATGGTCCTTTTAGCGCCTGTTTCAGCAACGATCCTTTTTATATGCTCTATATATGGCCCTATAGGCTGATCCGGCTCAAAGTAGTAGGACACAAGTGTAGTCGTCCAAGCTTTGGTGTGGGCCGTCACCACTACGATGTTATTAGTGGTGAGTTCCGGGTATTGTTTGATACTAAGGTCGGGATCTAAGATCACAACGGCCGCTTTGACGGTCCCATCACCATCGCTCTGGAAGACTCTAAAGCCACTTTGTGTCCTCATACTCTTCGCCGCCCCAACGTATGGTTCTTGCACAAGTGCGATCGCTGCTTTCCGCTTCGTTGCCTCCATCAGGAGTTCGTCTGTGGCCAGTTTTTTCCTTTGAAGGTTGGCTTGTAGTACCAGGTAGGGAGTGGTTTTCGCAGGGGTGCCCTTAGCAATACTGCACGGTTTTCCTTGCCAGTTTGTCCCATCTCTTCCTTACTGGGCATTCACTGCTGAAAGCATTGTGAGGCCTTTCGACCTGATCGATACCCTCTCTTACACAATTTTTGCAGGATGGGAGCGCTCGACTTTTCCAGGCCTCACATTCTGCCTTCAGATGGGGGTCTCCACAGTGCACACATAGATCCACTTTGTCCTTGCAGAAGCCTTTGCTATGGCCGTATCCAAGGCAACTGGTGCATTGCACCAGGGGTGACTGGTCATCCACCCTTATCTTCTGCCTATCCACATACATTGCACCCAACTCGACCGCCCTCTTCCATATAATAGGGGAAGTGGCGATCACTACATGCGCCGTATGCGGGTTCCTGGCGCGTCTTCGGTATTTGATCACCAGTCTATTTTGATCTTCTTCTATTCCCTGGAATACCTCTTTGTTTTGGTTTCGGACCATGTACAAAAGTTCGTCTTCTGTATGCACTGTCAAGACGTCCTTAAGTATGAGCAGTGGGTCCTTATTTCTCATTTCTTCGCAGACTAGATTCTTTCCATCTTTTTCTATCCTGTCCTTTACCTTTTTCCGTTCTTCCACTGTCTTACAGCTTACTATGACCTTTCTGTCCTTCGCTTTCCTAACTCTTTCTACTCTCACCCATCCTTCCTTCAGGTCTAATGTCTCGCAGAGATTTTTAAGGACCTCATCACCTGTTTCCTCTTCGTTTGTAGATGTGATAACCACCGAGTGTAAGGTGTTCCCGGCGCCGACACTCGATGGTTTGTTCTTGCTAGCAGGGGTGGAGGTGGAGGCTGCTGCTTTCGCATAGGTCTTCTCCGCAACTGTTTCGCTCACTTTTTTAACCTCCTCTGTGACTAAGTCCACTTTTACTGCTACTCCCCCCACCTTTTCGAGCACGGGCTTGCAGATCTGCTCCTGCATAGCTGATATTATGTTGCTCCCTAAGTTGTGGATTGCTCCCTCCATATCTCTATGCATGTCTCCAAGATGCTGGAAGAACATGTCCCCAATTTTCTGCAAGCTCTCCTGGGAGGGTGGTAGGCCAGGTGGTTGTGGTGGGTTTCTGGTCGGGGTTTGTCTTCCCGATAAGGGGGTTTCGTTAGTCTTTTTCTCTGCCAGCCTCTTCGCTACTTCTTCGAGCCTTGCTGCAAACTTTACCGATCCTTTGTCGACGTACTCTTTAATATCCCTACGCATCTGAGGATATTCCTTGACTTTATGCGGCATACCTTTTAGGAATTTAATAGCATCCTGAAGGATCTCTTCGGTGCTCATTTTATGTAGCTCTGTATCAGTTGCCGATGTCGCTTGGGATTGTACAGGTCCCACTTTTCTGGTCTTTTTCTCATTTTTCACTTCATGTGTTCGTCTAGGATCTTTGATAGGTGGCGATGATGACGTGCCAGGGGTATCCTGACCCATGTCAATTTGCTTTCGAACTTCCTTTGCATTTGCCACTACCGGAGTTGGAGCATTTTCCGAGCTGGTCCTTGTTTTTGCTTCAAGTCTACTCGCCATTTGACCTACATCCACGTTACCCACTTTTGGTGGTGACCTCTGCTGTCTTGGCTTCGCCGGGCTATGCGCTACCATACTCATTTTCGTCAGAGGTAGGCGTCAAACACAATAAAATAAAATAACAATAGAAATAAAATATAAATTTGTAAAAGTTGTAAAATAAGTAATTTAAAATAAGAGTGTTTTTATTAATATAACTTGTCAAGTGACGTATAAACACGCACAGTCTCAAGTCAGAGTTTTGGTTTTAGGTAAATTACCTAGGTTATTTGCAAAAAGGCAATGTCGGATTTTGTGTAATGTAGAGTCACAAAAGATGACTCTACGTCTTAAATATATTTTATAACGTCAGTAGGGTGGCGAAATACACCCACCAATGTAAACCGCGTGTTTTTCCTAATTTTACCTGAGAAGTTACACCTAATATAATTAAAAATTTTATTTTGAATGTAGAGTCGCTAAATGTGACTCTACGTCTTTAGTCTTGTAGAACGTTAAAGGGGGTGGCAAAATACACCCGCCAGTGAAAACCGCGAATTTTTGCGAATTTTATCCGCGAAGTTACACTTAAACAACTAAAAAACAAGATGGCGGCCAAAATGGCGGCTCCGATCGTCTTAAGTCCTAAAGGGCGATTGTAGCCCTTGCCGAGCCCTACAACCCGACCCCTCGCACGCCCCTTTACGACCAATAGTTCCCGAGCAATCGGCGCCGGAAATTCCCGGAGAAACCGGATAAAAACCGGATAAAGGCGGATATCTCGGGAAGTATTGGGCGGAGTACCCGGGTGTGCGGTATTTTCTGGCAGGTCTCGTCGAGCCCCACCCCCCAGTGGGGTTTTTGGAAAATAATTTCCAAGGTCACCCTAGGGTGGTACGACCCCACCAAAGTGGTAGAGGGGGTCCGGGGAGACCAACCAGACAAATCCCCGTCGCTCTAGCCCCAATAGTTTGGGAGATATGGCCCTCCAAACTTTTTCAAAATGGCGTCCAAGATGGCCGCCACCAACTTTGGAGGGCTGTAGCTCCGGCCCTATTAGAGCTAGGTACCCGGTGTTTGGGTTTATTGGGGGTGCCCTGGCGAGATCTACCTCGCAAGCCGAAAAAATCGGGGTAAAAAACAAAAGTGGGAAAAATGGGGTTTTTGGGGTTGGAAAGGGTAGAGGGGGGAAAAATACACAGGATATTTTAAAGGTCCACTCTAATCGGGTGGATAGTTTGGGAGCTATAACGGTTCCAAAATTTGGTCCCCCAGGGGGACTAATGGTCCCCCTAATATTCCAAAAATCGTAGCTCCCAAACTATTGGTCGTAGAGGCGCGGGGTTTTCTGCGGCGTGTTGGGGGGACTCTGGGCTACAATGTACACGGGCCAGAATCCGGATATAGACACTATATGGAGTTAAGCGTTCTCACCCCACCAGGCCGCAAGAGGGTCTAAAAATAGGCCCTACTGTGAAAGCCTCGCCTCTCTAGGACCAAAGACACAGAAGTTATTCGCGGGAGAAAATTTATCCGGATTTCAACAAAATGGCCGCCAATCCGGATAAAACGTAAACAAAGGCCTAGCCCGCCGGTGTTTGGGCTTACTAGTGATGCCGGGGACACCTAAGACCTATGGTAGGCCGACCTAACCCCTATCTATATACCCCTAAAAAATAACACAGAAAATAACTTTAAAAATTAAATATCTAAAAAAGTATAACTCCTAAAAATATAAATGGGGTACCTAAAAATAGCACATACAGTACACAACAAAACACAAAAGAAATTTTGAAAAACGGACTTAAAGCCAAAGCACAATCGGTGGGGGAAGTTTCAACCCCTAACTTCAAAAATTAATAACTCCCTAATTATAGGTCCGAAAATTAAAATTTAAAAACTATATGAAAGATATTAACTAGTACTAATTTTACAAATTTAGACAAAATTTACTGTCATACAAATTTTTTGAGATATTAATTTTTGAAATTTTTGAAATTTTTAAAATCTAAAAACTCAGCTGCTTCTTGTCCGATTTTGAAGATCGAGGTATCCAGTGACTCGCCCCGTTGCGCCGCTCCTGCTGAACACCTTCAAAACACCCGGCCGCGCCGGGAAGTCCGACCACGTGTTTTCAGGTTAGTTGGTTTTTCCCTTTTATCCCTTAGGATATTAACGGGAAAAATCTGGAACTCAGCTCGTTGTGAAGAGGGCGCAAAGGCGCACACGCCGACAATTCGCAATCCCACGCGTCTCGCAAATTGCGGACACAGTGGGCGAAAAACAGACGAAATTTTGCAACTTTTCACTTAACTTTTCACTTTTTCACTAATAACTTTTCCAACTGTGATCCGATTTTCAATACACTTGCACGATCGGATGCGCCTCGTCAGCGCGCAACTTTTGATATATAGCACGTTGCTGTACACTTTGGATTTACCACTTTTTTCTATTTTTAAGTGTGGAGCGCACGTGGTTTTGATGCTCTCGGTACGGCGGTCGGAGCCAGAATGGGTTAGGTTAGGTTAGGTTAGGTTAGGTTAGGTTAGGTTAGGTTAGGTTAGGTTAGGTTAGGTTAGGTTAGGTTAGGTTAGGTTAGGTTAGGTTGGGGTGCTAGGTCGGATAACCTCCTCGTGTGCCCTGCCACTGTTTTTCCCCGTCCATGTATGTGGTCTGGCAAATGCAGTGGGAGGGACGGTGCACCCTGGGTATCACTGTAAATGGCGAACAATTTATTTTGGTCCCATTTACCGTGATGGCTAATAATCCGACACTCCTGTTATCCTGTACGTAGTGCAGGACCAGGGGCCCGCTTCGGGGGGCCGAGGGGAGACAACCCCAATAAAAAACACAAAACCGTAGCCCTGTACGTGGTGCAGGAACGGGGGTCACCTTCATGGGGACCGCGAGGAGACAACCTCTATAAAAAACCAGAATAGGGGGTGCGGCTCCCCACTACTCTCCTAGGAGAGAAGTCCGGGATGCCGCATCCGGAGGTGGGCGGCTTTCGGGCTGCGATCCGCTCTGCGGAGGAGGACCATCGTTTTCGTACGGTGGCGGCGGCGCCAGTTCTGCTCTAGCGCCGTCTATCTCGTTACCCCCGCACGTGGTGCGGGACCGAGGGCCGCTATCCCAACGGATGGGGGCCGAGAGGAAGACAACCTCAGAAAAAATTACCTGGCGGGGACCGCAAGGTCCTGTCTCGCTTTCTGCGGGATGCGTAGGCTCCGGGTCGGCGTCCTAGACTTATTCTGGGTAGCGGCGACCCGGTTCGGGCTCGGCCGGCGCCCTGGATATTCCGGGAAGCGGCGGTGCGAGCGTGGGCGGCGGGTCTGTCTGGTTGCGGTAAAACGCAATCGGCGGACGGGCATTTTTGCCAACTGTCGGCCAAGCCGGTGACCTAGTCACGTCTTAGGGCCGGTGGGGCTGCCCTTAATTGGGTGTCCCCGCGAGGAGACAACCTCTATAAAAAATCCCCAACCCTAAGCTCGTTGTCGTGCAAGGCGAGAGGGTGTATGGCCGGTGGGAAACCGGTCGTTACGCGACAACGGAGCAGGGAACCGGCCGACCCCCTGCTTCGTTAACCCTGGCTTACCCGGGCATCGGGATCTCTGCCCGGGCGGACGTTCTCTTCTCCCATACTCGTGGGATTAGTTATGAATAATAATCTAAAACCAGACGTCAGAAAGGTGAGACCGGACAGCGCACAGGGTCCGAAGAAAAACAGTGCTGACACCTCGCCAAAGGCGAAAAAACAGAAGTGCGAGTCTTCTCCTGACCCAGTTGAGAAGGAACAGGCGAAAGACAAAGTAGCGGAAGAAGTAGGCATGATCAGTAAAAGTGTCGAAGATGTGTTTGCGGAATTGAGTGGCCATTTGACGACGGAGCTGGGCAACATGAGGGAATTCGCCACCTCGTCTCTGCCTCGGGACCATCGAAAGAAGATTGAGCATTTTATTGATAACTTGAATGATCATCTCGGAAAGGTGTATGAGAAAACAGCCGTTGAGGTAAATAAACTAATGCGTCTGATTGGCGATGCTGGAAGGGAGAAAGCTGCCATCCTCGCTGAGCAGCAGCAGATGAAAAGGGAGCTACTACAGCTTCATGAGGCATCGGCAAAGAAAGATACGGAAATTGCTGCGCTGAGAAGGGCTCAGGAAGAACAGGTGGGAACGTTGGAGCAGTTAAAGAACTCCATGTTTAAAGATTTATCGAACATGATTGACCAGCGACTGGTGGGCTTCGAGCGGCGTCTGTCATCAGCCCTGCAGCCCGAGATGACTGTCCATAAACCGGCGATGGAAGCCACCGCGCAGCCGGTAGTCCGTAGGGGAGCTTTCAAGCAGCCACAGCCATCCCCTAGAGAACAGCCTGCTCCACGCCAAACGTCCACTGAGGGTGAGTGGACAGAGGTAGGGAGAGGCAGACGGCGAAAAAAGAAAAACGGGATGCCGACACCTGAGTCACCCCCAACAACAGCCGAACAAATAACAGATGTGCAACCGCCAAGAAAACCCCGTCTAAGGCGCCCTAATTTGACTCCTCCAGATACCTCAGCGGTAGTTTTGACGTTAACAACGGAGGCAAAGGAAAGAGGAGTCACCTTTGCCGACGTCATACGGAAGGCCCAAGGAGCGATATCCCTCCCTGACCTTGGCCTATAGGGGGGTCTCAAGATGCGTGTATCCCAGACGGGAGGTAAGATCCTGGAAGTGCCGGATCCCGTAAAAGCCGATCTGCTGGCGGGAGAACTGCGTCGAGTGTTAGGCGCAGATGCTGCCGTGGGGCGCCCAGAGAGGACGGTGGATCTCATCGTCACGGGCCTGGACGATGCGACATTAAAGGATGAGGTCCGGGGACTTGTCGCAGATAGGGCGAAGTGTGACGTAACGAAGATACAGTCGACAGAAATCATGGATGGGCTGGACGGCACGAGGCGAGTCCGACTCAGATGCCCGGTGGAGTTTGCCAAAGCGGCAGTCGGAGATGGTCGCATCAGGGTGGGCTGGCTCGTAGCGGTGATACGAGCAACTGCCCCCCGCCCACTACGATGCTACAAATGCTTAGGGCTTGGGCACACCAAACCGTTGTGTCCCTCAGACGCAGATCGGAGTAAAGACTGTTTCCGGTGCGGAAGGCCAGGCCACATGGCAGCGGCCTGTACAGCTGAGTCCAGATGCCAGGTGTGTGCTGACAGTGGGAAGCCAGCCGGTCACATAATGGGCAGCCGTGTATGTAACCCCCCCGTGACAAGGGGCAAACGAGCCGACCAGCGGGTGGGACCTCCCGCTCCCGTGGCGAATAAGGAGAAAAGCCCCGAGCGTCAGGGGGCGCTCGCAAGAGAAAGAAGTCGCTCGTCACACAGTGATTGCAGCAGGGGGACCGTGGAGTCAGAGTCCCCGAGGCAGCAAAGACAGCCACGCCGCTCCTCGCGCCTCTCCAAAGAGAAGCGCCGCGTCGACGGCGGTGACTGAGTGGGGGTCACAAAGGGGGGAAATTCCCTCCATTGGTGTACAGACGGGGGAAGCAGCGGGTGATGGCTCGAGATGCCTGAGCCCGCATTGCACAGTTTCTTCCGTCTGGGGGGGCGTTACATTGTGACGTGACGCCTTCCGCAGGGTGGAGGCCCCGGAACTTTTCCGGGGCCGGCCGGGGCAGAAGTGGTCGCTTCCCTAGAAGGATCCCATTCTGCCGCAAAACCGGCAGTGAGGTCACAACGGGGGGTTTTAGCGGATATGCCTCCGTGCGATGCGCGCGGAGGAGAGCTCCGGACTCGCTTGGTCGCAATCTCAGCGGCCAAGAAGTTGGTAATCCGAGTTCCCCTCGAGAAAAAAAAAAAAAAAAAAAAGGTTAGGTTAGGTTAGGTTAGGTTAGGTTAGGTTAGGTTAGGTTAGGTTAGGTTGGGGTGCCATGTCAGACAACCTCCTCGTGGTGCACCCTGGGCGTCACCGTTTTTGATACGGTGACGGCTAATGGTCTGGCAGACGGAGATGGCGCTGGTTCTGTCCCAGCGTCATCCGCTCGTAACCCCGTACGTGGTGCGGGAGCGAGGGTCGCCATCCCAACGGATGGGGGCTGCGAGGAAGAAAACCTCTCTAAAAAATTACGGACGGGGACCTGACGGTCCTGTCCGCTTCGGCGGATAGTGTGGGCTCCGAGTCGGCGTCCCAGACGTATTCTGGGTAGCGGCGGCTCGGTACGGGCTCGGCCGGCGTCTCGGACGTTTCTGAGTAGCGGCGGTGCGGGTCGGAGTGTTGGGGGCCTTCTGTAGGCCCAGCGGTCCTTTGGACGTAGTATCGGGAGCGCCGTAACCCCGTACGTGGTGCGGGGACGGAGGCCGCCACTTCAAGTGGGGGCTGCGTGGATGGACACCACTTTAAAAAACCAAGGGGAGCCTGTCCCCTTTAAAAGAGGCGAAACTTTAAAGACCATGAACATGGACAATTGTAAAGAGACATTACCCCAGGAGGGTACCAGCTGCTCCGCAGCTGGAGAATCCCTCCCGGGCACCTCGGTGCCCGGCTGCCCCTCGTATTCTGGGGGGGGCAACAATTGTTTTGAGGACAATCCAGCGTTGGGTCCGGGATTAAACTGCGCTGCTACTAAACCAATCGGCCGTTTTGGGTCGGATATGTCGGGGAAATCGACGGGTGTTTGCACCAGGTCGAATGAGCGAGTAGTCACACCGTGCAATGTACGGTTAGAACGACTGGAGATTTCTGCTTTCAAAAGAGCGGAAGTTGAGGAGAATACTGGAGGTGATGTGTTTCACGAAGCAGTGGAGGAAGATGAACAATCGCTCTCTAGCTGTAATGTTGACGAAAATAGTAGGAAACGTCCACTGAATACAACGTCTGAGTCTGAGACAGAACCAAGTCTCCCGTCCCCTAAAATTCATGCGACGGGTAGTGGTCGTGGTGGTCTTTCTAAATCAACGGATGAACAGGTTTTGTCGACGACGAGTCTCGATCGCGAAAGAGGTCGTCCCCCGACCACTGGGGAATATATGGGACTCACAAGGGCAAAGTCTCAGTTTGTTGCGGCGCGCCGGGAGGAGTTGATCCTGCAGGCTGAAGAAGACACCATTTCTATGGCACAAGCCGCGAGGGAGAACAGGGCCCGCCGCGGCATTGAGAGAATTATCAGAAATCCGCTGGACGCTGATGAAAAGGTTGCTGAAGTTCTAAAGCAGCAGGTGAAGGAGGAAATTGGCGTCATTCTCCATGTGGCTGAGCACTCTAGGAACCTCAAAGGAACTTTCCAGCGGTCACTGAAGGATGCGTCAGTCTCAATTTTTGAGGTCGTGGATGCTCTTGCCAAGCGCACAGCTAGCGAGGAGACGGTGAAAATGCAGGCCCTGTGTGCTCGCCAGCAAGCGGAGCTTGACATACTAAAGAAGGAAGTGGCTGAGCTTCGGGATACTTTGGAACGGTGCCGTATCGAACGTTCGTCCAGCCAACCAAACGATGTAGATATGGAGCCGGAGGCTTCAACACCTACGCTGAGTGAAGATTTAATGAGAGATGTCATGATACGGGTGGGTACCATGGTAAACACCAGAATAGAGTCGATTGAGGCGCGCCTCCCTCGACCGGAAAGGTTACGCCCACCGCTAGCATCTGACAAAAAGAAGAAAGAAGCTCCTGCTGCCTTTAAGCCCACAGACATGTCGGACTTCCCGGAGTTACCACCACCTCCGTCTCTAGCTCCGGTACCACGACCTGATAAGGGAAAAGGCAAGGGAAAAAAGACGTCTCAACAGCCGAAACCAGTGCCTAGATCCGGGTCTGCAAAGAAGGCACCACCAGCCTCGAAAGCTAAAACTGCGCCTGCACCTGCGCCTGCGTCTGCGCCTGCGCCTGCACCTGCACCTAAGCCTGTGCCATCGACTAGCCGAGAAGCAGACGACGAAGGCTGGCAAAAACAAGAAAGCCGGAAGGCTAAAAATAAAGCTAAGAAGAAGGAAACAGCCAAGGCGGCTGTTGAAGAAGCAAAAAAGAAGAAAAAGACGAAAAAGAAGAAGAACAAGCTACGCCCACCAAACACAACGGCGGTAGTCATCACCTTGCCGCTAGATGCAAAGGACCGGGGCTTAACTTATGCTGACGTAATAGGCAAGGCGAGGCAAAGCATTGTCCTTGAAGACTTAGACATTCCCGGAGTTAGGGTAAAATCTACTCTCACTGGAGCCCGTGCTCTTCAAATACCGGGCTCTGACTCAGGAAATAAGGCTGATCTTCTAGCTCAAAAGCTTCAAGAAATTCTCCCAGAAGGCGTAAAGGTTTCGCGACCGATTAAATGTGCGGACATTCGAATCTCTGGTTTGGATGACTCTGTCACGGAAGAGGACATCGCAAAGGCAGTCTC
Organism: Agriphila straminella; assembly: GCA_950108535.1. Lineage (NCBI taxonomy): Eukaryota > Metazoa > Arthropoda > Insecta > Lepidoptera > Crambidae > Agriphila > Agriphila straminella. The sequence continues at coordinate 82,311 of OX467316.1, read as the reverse complement.
ATCGAAAGGGGGGTGTTCGAAAGAAACTGTCAAGGTGGGGACAATTCGAATTGGTCCGGGGGGAATGGGCACTGTTTCTGTGCAATGCCCTGTTAGTGCCGCCAGAGTTATTGTCGGAGAGGGAAGAATTTTGGTTGGTTGGAGTTCTGCCTCCGTCCGTTCCTTAGAGCCACGTCCGCTTATGTGCTTCCGCTGCCTCGAGTTGGGTCACACTCGGCAGCGGTGCAATGCTCAGATAGACCGCAGCGACCTGTGCCTTCGCTGCGGTAAGGCTGGTCATAAAGCCGCACAATGCCAAACTAAGCCGCACTGTCCAATCTGTGCTAATCTTAAGCGGCCTGCGGACCATAGTATGGGATCGAAAAAATGCGCTCCACCGTCGAGGAAGCACAAGGCAGCCGGAGGGACCCCGGCCACCACCACTCAAGAAGAGCGGCCTAGTCCGCCAGAGGCTATGGAAACTAGTAATGGATAGTGGCCCTTACCAATTCCTCGTAGCGAACGTGAACCACGCCACCAGGTCACAAGACCTTTTTGCACAAGCAATGGCGGAGGATTCAATAGAAGTGGCTGTAATATCTGAGCCCTATTATATCCCACCACGCACCAACTGGGTTGGGGATATCAACGGGGTTGTCGCTGTTTGTACCTCTGCTGGAGCTCTTCCTTTCCAAGTAGTAGAACGGGGTTCGGGGTTTGTCGTGGTAAAATTTAGGGGTTTTTACATAATTGGCGTTTATTTTTCACCCAATCGTGGGGTAGCCGAACTAGAAGCATACCTCGATCTGCTAAGTCCGGTCATAAGGCGACTGTCACCTGCGCCATTGATAGTTACGGGAGACCTAAATTGCAAATCTTCTGCGTGGGGATCTCGTGTTAATAACCCGAGAGGCACAGTTTTGGCTGCTTGGGTTGAGACGTCGGGTCTTGTTGTGTGCAACAGAGGCCGTGTTCACACATGTGTCAGGAGGCGAGGAGGGTCCATCGTGGATGTTACATTTGCGACTCCCGCCATGGCTCGACGCATAAATGAATGGAGAGTGATTGTGAATACGGAGACACTGTCGGACCATCGCTATGTCAGGTTCAAGGTTTCCTCTCCTCAGGTGACGAACAACACCCCGTCGCCTAGGAGAGTTAGAGCACAATTTCCCAGATGGACGCTCACTCGAATTGATAGGGAGCTAGCAGAGGAAGCGGCTATTGTTGCAAGCTGGTGTCCTACCCCGGAGGGGGAAAGAAACGTCGATGAGATGGCCATCTCTTTTCGTAGCGATCTTACGACCATATGCGACACAGCTATGCCCCGCAGCAGATGTCCCAGATCTGGCAGGACACAAGTTTACTGGTGGTCGACTGAAATCGCTGCACTTCGATCCAACTGCAACGCTGCCCGAAGAGCGCATAAAAGATGTCGTCGTCGTCGTCTACACACGGATGAAGAGGAGGACCTGCTGCATAGAGCTTATAAAGATGCAAAAGCGCAGCTTGCATTGGCTATCAGTCGTGCTAGGGAGGAATCCTGGAATGAGCTCCTGGAGGGTTTAGACCGGGATCCCTGGGGGCGCCCATACAAGATGGTCCGCAATAAACTGCGCCCTCCTGCTCCACCTATCACGGAGACAATGGAGCCACAGCTCCTTCAGACAGTCGTCGCGGGTTTGTTCCCAAGTCCCGGGGAGTTTCGACCTCCTGCGATGGTTCCGCCCATCCACGAAGTTATTGACGTCACGGAGATTCCACTCGTATCTAATGATGAAATTGAGTTTGCGACGGATCGCCTTAAGGCGAAAAAGAAAGCCCCAGGTCCGGATGGTGTTCCGGGTCGCGTATTGGAGATCGCTCTTAAACACCTCAAAGAGCGCCTGTGCGAGGTTTTCAACGCTTGTTTGCGGGCCGGTAAATTTCCAACCACCTGGAAGGAAGGTCGTCTGTGCTTGTTGAGAAAGGAAGGCAGACCTCTCGATTCTCCCTCGGCGTACCGGCCTATAGTCCTGCTAGATGAGGCGGCCAAGTTCTGTGAGCGTATTCTCGCTGCGCGCATCATAGAGCATCTACGAGAAGTAGGTCCAGACCTTGCGGAGCAACAGTACGGTTTTCGCTCCAACCGCTCTACGGTCGACGCAATTTTAGAGCTCAAGCGGCTTGCGATGGAGGCAATAGACCAGGGGGAATATCTAGTGGCGGTGTCTTTAGACATCGCCAATGCTTTCAATTCTCTGCCATTTGAATGCATCATAGAGGCACTGAGATATCATCGTGTCCCCCTATATATCAGGCGAGTGATAGAGGACTATCTTCGGGGTAGGCAGGTTCTATTTGTGGCCAGCAACGGGGAACTTATGACTCATCAGGTTGAGTGCGGGGTTCCACAGGGATCGGTTTTAGGCCCCTTGCTGTGGAACCTCGGCTACAACTGGGTCTTGCGAGGGGCTCTTCTGCGTAGGACGAATTTAATCTGCTACGCGGATGACACACTTGTGACCGCTAGAGGTCGTACATTTGAAGAGGCTGCACGTCTTGCCACGGTGAGCACTACGCTCGCCATCGATCGGATACGTCTTTTAGGGCTCAGGGTCGCTCTTGAAAAAACGGAAGCTATTGCTTTTCACGGCCCCAGACGAAAACCGCCTGACAACTCTTACATCTTAGTTGAAGGCGTGAGAATACCAATCAACCCCTTTATAAAATATTTGGGGCTTTTCATAGACGGACGATGGACCTTCAGGGAGCATTTTAAGCGGCTAGGTCCCCGGCTCACGGGTGCGGCGGCTGCCTTGAGCCGTCTTTTACCAAATGTGGGTGGTCCGAGTGGAACGTGCCGACGCCTTTTTGCTGGTGTCGTTAGATCCATGGCGCTTTATGGAGCGCCTGTATGGGTAGATGCACTAACCCCTCAGAATCGAGCCCTGCTGCGCCAACCGCAGCGCATATTAGCTGCAAGGGCAATCAGGGGGTATCGTACGGTGTCGGGGGACGCTGCCTGCGTTCTGGCGGGAACTCCTCCGTGGGACAAGGAAGCCGAGGTCCTAGCGGAAGTATACTGCTATAAGACCGAGCAGAGAGAATTGGGAAATCGCCTTGCAATTGAGGAGATCGACAGAGTGCGCGAACTTGCGCAGGAAGAGGTTTTGCGCGGCTGGTCAGACAACTTGGCCGTAGCTAGATATGGCACACGCACCATTGACGCGATACGCCCCGTTCTTCAAGAATGGGTAACACGACGGCACGGGTCGCTTACTTTCCATTTGGTACAAATTTTAACTGGGCATGGCTGCTTTGGGGATTATTTGCACCAGATTGCTCGTAGAGAGGCCACCCCGGAATGTCATGAATGCGGCGCTGCTGAAGACTCGGCGCAGCACACCTTGGAGGTGTGTGCGGCCTGGAGCTCGCAACGTCGTACTCTTAGAGCCACAATTGGGAGGAACCTGGCACTGCTTTGTGTGATCGCTGCCATGCTGAGCAGTCCGAGGTCATGGGAGGCCATGGTCACCTTTAGTGAGGAAGTGATGTCGCTGAAGGAGGCCGCAGAACGGGAACGCGAAGCAAGCGCTGAAGCGGACCCAATTCGACGCAGACGAACTGGGAGAAGGCAACGTCTGTTTGCCAACCGTCTCCCCAGCTAACAGGCCGGCGGGCGGGGGTAGGGTGAACCCTCGCTCGCTTCTCAGGCCTCGTATCGATTGCGGAGATGTCTATATGTGTCCAGACATCTCCCCAAAATCCGACGAAGCCCGGAATTGCCGGGGCTGAAACAGGGCGGTGTGGTTGTTTCCCATAAAGGATCCCATGCCGTTTTTTCCTGTCTGAGAGGCACATCAGGGAGTTTTAGTGGGTATGCCCGTTGCCACTAACCCGGCGGGAGAGTCCCACATAAGCCCACTGTGCCACCCCCACGGTGGGGGCATGCGTAAAGCATTTCTTCCTGTACCAAAAAAAAAAAAAAAAAAAAAAAAAAAAAAAAAAAGGTTAGGTTAGGTTAGGTTAGGTTAGGTTAGGTTAGGTTGGGGTGCGTGGTCGGATAACCTCCTCGTGTGCCCTGCCACTGTTTTTCCCCGTCCATGTATGTGGTCTGGCAAATGCAGTGGGAGGGACGGTGCACCCTGGGTATCACTGTAAATGGCGAACAATTCATTTTGGTCCCATTTACTGTGATGGCTAATAATCCGACACTCCTGTTATCCTGTACGTAGTGCAGGACCAGGGGCCCGCTTCGGGGGGCCGAGGGGAGACAACCCCAATAAAAAACACAAAACCGTAACCCTGTACGTAGTGCAGGAACGGGGGTCACCTTCATGGGGACCGCGAGGAGACAACCTCTATAAAAAACCACAATAGGGGGTGCGGCTCCCCACTACTCTCCCAGGAGAGAAGTCCGGGATGCCACATCCGGAGGTGGGCGGCTTTCGGGCTGCGATCCGCTCTGCGGATGAAGACCGCTGTTTTTAATGGTGGCAGCGGCGCCAGTTCTGCCCTGGTGCCGTCTATCTCGTTACCCCACACGTGGTGCGGGACCGAGGGCCGCCATCCCAATGGATGGGGGCCGAGAGGAAGACAACCTCAGAAAAAATTACCTGGCGGGGACCGCAAGGTCCTGTCTCGCTTTCTGCGGGATGTGTAGGCTCCGAGTCGGCGTCCTAGACATATTCTGGGTAACGGCGACTCGGTTCGGGCTCGGCTGGCGCCCTGGAGATTCCGGGAAGTGGCAGTGCGAGCGTGGGCGGCGGGTCCGTCTGGTTGCGGTAAAACGCAATCGGCGGACGGGCATTTTTGCCAACCGTCGGCCAAGCCGGTGACCTAGTCACGTCTTAGGGCCGGTGGGGCTGCCCTTAATTGGGTGTCCCCGCGAGGAGACAACCTCTATAAAAAATCCCCAACCCTAAGCTCGTTGTCGTGCAAGGCGAGAGGGTGCATGGCCGGTGGGAAACCGGTCTTTACGCGACAACGGAGCAGGGAACCGGCCGACCCCCTGCTTCGTTAACCCTGGCTTACCCGGGCATCGGGATCTCTGCCCGGGCGGACGTTTGCTTCTCCCATACTCGTGGGATAAGCTATGGAAACTTTGAATTTTAAGAATATGTTTGGTGGAGGTGCAGACGAGAAGTCTAAGAAGAAGGAGCCGCAAGAGACTGCAACTGAGCAGGCCGCGGAAAAGTCAGAGGAGAATGAGGCTGTTTTCAAGCAGCCGACAGCAGGAACGTCTGCTGGAAAGCAAAAAGAAGCTGTAGTTAAGCTTACTCGAAGCGCTGTCCTATCGGCGATGGTAGCTGAGGGAAGTGGTTTTCCCGTCAACCTGAGCCGAAGTCCATCGTGCTCGTCTTTTGAGTGTGATGACGTAGAAGAACAGCTGCTACGAGAGGCGGGACTTAGAAGAAAACGCACGCGGTCATATGCGAGGGCTCTCTCTGGCGAAAGCAAAGATGAGAACATTAACCCAGCGAAAGTTGCAACAGCAGCACGTGGTCGCGGTCGCCCTTCGTCTTTAGGGCATCATGTAGGATTGGCTGCAGCCCAGGCGGAACTTGCTCGGCAGCGAGAATCAACATCGGAAGTGGAAGATGAACTTGCGATGGTAGTAGAGAAGTTGCGTGCACCGCCAAAAGATCGGAGCAAAGAAAAAGAGAATCCGCGTGTCATGGCCAATTGTGAGGTCTTGGCGCGTGGTATGGACGGCGTTGAGACAGTCTTGGATATTGCTGCCAAGTCCGGAAATCTGAAGGGCACGAGTGTCAAAGCCCTGAAGGATGCGGCGGCACTTATTCAGACCATGCTGGCAGAGATGTATGAAAGAAACACCGCAGACAGTACGAAGCGTATGGATGAACGCTTCGTTATCACTCAGACGGAACTTAAACGGACGACGGAAGAGAACATTCGCATCTCAGCCGAAAACCAAAAGCTGAGGGAGGAAATGGCGGCAATCCGGCGAGAACTAAAGCTGGTACGGGAACAGCTGAAGAGCCAGTCATCAGTCCCAAGCGCTCGGGAACGTTGCCCCCAAAACACCGTGGGCAACATGACGGTGGAAGAGCTGTCACGGCTTATTGCAGAGCAAGCCGGCACAATGGTTAATGCTCGAATAGAAGGGCTCAGCCAGCGACTACCACCAGAAGGAAGAATACTGCCTTTAGCAGCTGACTTACGAAGGAAAGCGGCCCAATCAAAGCCGCCCAAGACGTCTCCCTCTGAGCCTGCTCCAGAAGAAGCACCTGCCTCCGCCAAGGGGAAAGCTTCAAAAAAGGCAAAGAAGGCGAAAAAGGCAAAACAGCCAAATGCAGGGTCATCACCTCCTCTAACACAGGAGACGCAACCACAATCTTCCCAAGATGCAACCGAAGAAGATTGGAATGCTGTTCAACATAAAAAGAAGAAGAAGGCCCCTACAATAACACCAGCAAAAGGGCCAAATCAGCCTGAAACAAAGGCAAAAGAGAAGAAAAAGGCTAGGCTTCGTTTACCCAAGTCGGCTGCGGTCGTTGTCAAGCTGCGGCCGGAAGCAGTTGAGAAAGGCGTCAGCTATGCTGAGATACTGGCCGGTGCTAGGAAGCAGATCGATATCTCAATTGTTGGTAGCGGTCTCAAATGTAAAGTTGCGGCAACTGGTGCTCGCCTAATTGAGGTGCCGGGCGAGAACAACAATGAGAGGGCCGGAAAGCTACTGGATCGGCTGATCGAGCTAGTCGATCCAAACCTGGTGGAAGTGACCAGGCCCATGAAAACCGCGGCGTTCCGCGTGTCAGGCCTGGACGATTCGGTGGGAGTTGAAGACATACGGGAGGCAGTGTCTGAAGTCGGAGGGTGCACTCGAGAATCAGTGTTAGTAGGAGAAATCCGCCAGAACAGTCTCGGCTTAGGGTCTGCCCTGGTTAGGTGTCCGATGGTTGCCGCCAAAAAGTTATCTGAAGGCGGCAAATCTAAGTTATTAGTTGGTTGGGTTTCGGCAACTATAAACATCCTTCCACCAAGGAAAATGCGGTGTTACAAGTGTCTTGAAGCGGGACACGTCGGTGCACGATGTACAGGAGTGGACCGAACAACGTTGTGCTTCCGATGTGGGAAAGAAGGCCATCAGGCCAAAGAGTGTGTTGCGGCAGCGCGGTGTGTCATATGTGCTGCTGCAAAAGTCAATGCGGACCACATGCTGGGGGGAGCATCTTGCAATCCCCCTAAGCCTAAAAAGAAGAAGAACTCTAATGCTCAGCAAGAGCCTTCCCAGCAGTTAACTGTAGGTGGCGAAGAGGCAATGGAGACAGTTCAAATCTCTGATCAGGAGGCAGCGGGGTTAGAGCGGGCAGAAGGCCCGATAGAGCCCTAGTTGTGAGGACCGAGTGACGGATGCGGGGACATCCCGTCACTCATAACAGGGTCCTTGTGGTGGAACGGCTCGTCTTGTGTTCCGGCGAGCCTCACCAGTTGGGGGAGTTTTTGAACTCCCAATTCATTCTTGTTTGGGTCCACTTGGACGACCGGCAGCGGACTGTGGTAGTATGTTTCTTTCCCGGAGTCCGACGCATTAACGGCTGAGGAACACCCAGGGGGTTTTAGTGGAGTCACCACATAACCACCCTGCCTCCCCGGGCAGGGGGTATGCGAAGGCATTTCCCCCTGGTCAAAAAAAAAAAAAAAAAAAAAAGGTTAGGTTAGGTTAGGTTAGGTTAGGTTAGGTTAGGTTAGGTTAGGTTAAGTTAGGTTAGGTTAGGTTAGGTTAGGTTAGGTTGGGGTGCTAGGTCGGATAACCTCCTCGTGTGCCCTGCCACTGTTTTTCCCCGTCCATGTATGTGGTCTGGCAAATGCAGTGGGAGGGACGGTGCACCCTGGGTATCACTGTAAATGGCGAACAATTTATTTTGGTCCCATTTACCGTGATGGCTAATAATCCGACACTCCTGTTATCCTGTACGTAGTGCAGGACCAGGGGCCCGCTTCGGGGGGCCGAGGGGAGACAACCCCAATAAAAAACACAAAACCGTAGCCCTGTACGTGGTGCAGGAACGGGGGTCACCTTTATGGGGACCGCGAGGAGACAACCTCTATAAAAAACCAGAATAGGGGGTGCGGCTCCCCACTACTCTCCTAGGAGAGAAGTCCGGGATGCCACATCCGGAGGTGGGCGGCTTTCGGGCTGCGATCCGCTCTGCGGAGGAGGACCATCGTTTTCGTACGGTGGCGGCGGCGCCAGTTCTGCTCTGGCGCCGTCTATCTCGTTACCCCGCACGTGGTGCGGGACCGAGGGCCGCTATCCCAACGGATGGGGGCCGAGAGGAAGACAACCTCAGAAAAAATTACCTGGCGGGGACCGCAAGGTCCTGTCTCGCTTTCTGCGGGATGCGTAGGCTCCGGGTCGGCGTCCTAGACTTATTCTGGGTAGCGGCGACCCGGTTCGGGCTCGGCCGGCGCCCTGGATATTCCGGGAAGCGGCGGTGCGAGCGTGGGCGGCGGGTCTGTCTGGTTGCGGTAAAACGCAATCGGCGGACGGGCATTTTTGCCAACTGTCGGCCAAGCCGGTGACCTAGTCACGTCTTAGGGCCGGTGGGGCTGCCCTTAATTGGGTGTCCCCGCGAGGAGACAACCTCTATAAAAAATCCCCAACCCTAAGCTCGTTGTCGTGCAAGGCGAGAGGGTGTATGGCCGGTGGGAAACCGGTCGTTACGCGACAACGGAGCAGGGAACCGGCCGACCCCCTGCTTCGTTAACCCTGGCTTACCCGGGCATCGGGATCTCTGCCCGGGCGGACGTTCTCTTCTCCCATACTCGTGGGATTAGTTATGAATAATAATCTAAAACCAGACGTCAGAAAGGTGAGACCGGACAGCGCACAGGGTCCGAAGAAAAACAGTGCTGAAACCTCGCCAAAGGCGAAAAAACAGAAGTGCGAGTCTTCTCCTGACCCAGTTGAGAAGGAACAGGCGAAAGACAAAGTAGCGGAAGAAGTAGGCATGATCAGTAAAAGTGTCGAAGATGTGTTTGCGGAATTGAGTGGCCATTTGACGACGGAGCTGGGCAACATGAGGGAATTCGCCACCTCCTCGTCTCTGCCTCGGGACCATCGAAAGAAGATTGAGCATTTTATTGATAACTTGAATGCTCATCTCGGAAAGGTGTATGAGAAAACAGCCGTTGAGGTAAATAAACTAATGCGTCTGATTGGCGATGCTGGAAGGGAGAAAGCTGCCATCCTCGCTGAGCAGCAGCAGATGAAAAGGGAGCTACTACAGCTTCATGAGGCATCGGCAAAGAAAGATACGGAAATTGCTGCGCTGAGAAGGGCTCAGGAAGAACAGGTGGGAACGTTGGAGCAGTTAAAGAACTCCATGTTTAAAGATTTATCGAACATGATTGACCAGCGACTGGTGGGCTTCGAGCGGCGTCTGTCATCAGCCCTGCAGCCCGAGATGACTGTCCATAAACCGGCGATGGAAGCCACCGCGCAGCCGGTAGTCCGTAGGGGAGCTTTCAAGCAGCCACAGCCATCCCCTAGAGAACAGCCTGCTCCACGCCAAACGTCCACTGAGGATGAGTGGACAGAGGTAGGGAGAGGCAGACGGCGAAAAAAGAAAAACGGGATGCCGATACCTGAGTCACCCCCAACAACAGCCGAACAAATAACAGATGTGCAACCGCCAAGAAAACCCCGTCTAAGGCGCCCTAATTTGACTCCTCCAGATACCTCAGCGGTAGTTTTGACGTTAACAACGGAGGCAAAGGAAAGAGGAGTCACCTTTGCCGACGTCATACGGAAGGCCCAAGGAGCGATATCCCTCCCTGACCTTGGCCTAGAGGGGGGTCTCAAGATGCGTGTATCCCAGACGGGAGGTAAGATCCTGGAAGTGCCGGATCCCGTAAAAGCCGATCTGCTGGCGGGAGAACTGCGTCGAGTGTTAGGCGCAGATGCTGCCGTGGGGCGCCCAGAGAGGACGGTGGATCTCATCGTCACGGGCCTGGACGATGCGACATTAAAGGATGAGGTCCGGGGACTTGTCGCAGATAGGGCGAAGTGTGACGTAACGAAGATACAGTCGACAGAAATCATGGATGGGCTGGACGGCACGAGGCGAGTCCGACTCAGATGCCCGGTGGAGTTTGCCAAAGCGGCAGTCGGAGATGGTCGCATCAGGGTGGGCTGGCTCGTAGCGGTGATACGAGCAACTGCCCCCCGCCCACTACGATGCTACAAATGCTTAGGGCTTGGGCACACCAAACCGTTGTGTCCCTCAGACGCAGATCGGAGTAAAGACTGTTTCCGGTGCGGAAGGCCAGGCCACATGGCAGCGGCCTGTACAGCTGAGTCCAGATGCCAGGTGTGTGCTGACAGTGGGAAGCCAGCCGGTCACATAATGGGCAGCCGTGTATGTAACCCCCCCGTGACAAGGGGCAAACGAGCCGACCAGCGGGTGGGACCTCCCGCTCCCGTGGCGAATAAGGAGAAAAGCCCCGAGCGTCAGGGGGCGCTCACAAGAGAAAGAAGTCGCTCGTCACACAGTGATTGCAGCAGGGGGACCGTGGAGTCAGAGTCCCCGAGGCAGCAAAGACAGCCACGCCGCTCCTCGCGCCTCTCCAAAGAGAAGCGCCGCGTCGACGGCGGTGACTGAGTGGGGGTCACAAAGGGGGGAAATTCCCTCCATTGGTGTACAGACGGGGGAAGCAGCGGGTGATGGCTCGAGATGCCTGAGCCCGCATTGCACAGTTTCTTCCGTCTGGGGGGGCGTTACATTGTGACGTGACGCCTTCCGCAGGGTGGAGGCCCCGGAACTTTTCCGGGGCCGGCCGGGGCAGAAGTGGTCGCTTCCCTAGAAGGATCCCATTCTGCCGCAAAACCGGCAGTGAGGTCACAACGGGGGGTTTTAGCGGATATGCCTCCGTGCGATGCGCGCGGAGGAGAGCTCCGGACTCGCTTGGTCGCAATCTCAGCGGCCAAGAAGTTGGTAATCCGAGTTCCCCTCGAGAAAAAAAAAAAAAAAAAAAAGGTTAGGTTAGGTTAGGTTAGGTTAGGTTAGGTTAGGTTAGGTTAGGTTAGGTTAGGTTAGGTTAGGTTAGGTTAGGTTAGGTTGGGGTGCTAGGCCAGACAACCTCCTCGTGGTGCACCCTGGGCGTCACCGCTCTGTTGCGGTGACGGCGAATTGTCTGGCGAGGTAGGGCCCGACCGGCGTCTTGGACGTTTCCAAGTAGCGGCGGTGCGGGTCGGAGAGTTGGGGGCCTTCTGTAGGTCCAGCAGTCCCTTTTGGACGTAGTGTTGGGAACGCCGTAACCTCGTACGTGGTGCGGGGCCGGAGGCCGCCACTTCAAGTGGGGGCTGCGTGGAAGGCTACCACTATAAAAAACCAAAGGGGAGCCTATCCCCCTCTAATGGTAGGCCCAATAACCAATGACATGGACAAGTGTAAAAAGTTAATACCCCAGGAAGGTACCAGCTGCTCCGCAGCTGGAGAATCCTTCCCGAGCACCTCGGTGCTCGGCAGCCCCTCGTATTCTGGGGGGGGCAACAACTGTCTGTCGGACAATGCGCTGGGTCCGGGTAAAAACTGCGCCGGAAGTAAGGCACGAGACCGGTCTCGTTCGTCCGTGTCGAAGAAGACTCTTTTAGATGATGGTGGGCCTAGCTCAGGCGGATCGTATTACGCTGCAAGCAGCAAAACCAAAAAACCTGTGATTGTGTTAGAGAGAGTAGGAAGTGTGGAGAGTATGCTATCGGGCTCCGATTGCACACTTACAGAGACGAGCAATGTGGGCGATTTTCGTGAGCCCTTGTCGCTAAGAAGTAGGACTCAGAAGCGTCCACGCTCTCATGATGCCAATAGTTCCGGTTCGGAACTATCGGATAGCCAGTCGATAAGATCGAGTTCATCTTGTTCGAAACTGTCACGGCGGGGAAGGGGACGTCCCCCGACCACTGGCCACTGTATCGGTCTTGCCAAGGCTGTGAATGAATATAAATCGGCAAGAAGAGAAGAACTGCTGCTTCAAGCAGAGGAAGAGACGTTTGCAATGACGCAGGCTGCAAGGGTAAATAGAGCCCGACGCGCATTGGAGAGAGGCAATCCAATGAATACAGAAGACGACGAAAAATCCGATGCGATTCTCCGGGAACAAGCTAAGGAAGAATGCGCGATAATTCTCCATGTCGCAGAACACTCTAGAAATCTAAAGGGTACGTTCCAACGGTCACTTAAAGAGTCAGTGAACTCGCTCAAAGAAGTGGTAAACATCCTGGGCAAGCGTACCATAAATGAGGAAACCACCAAGCTTCAAGCTGAAAATGCGCGCCTAAGGGCCGAGGTGGAACAACTTAAAAAAGCGATGGCTGAGCTGCGAGTAGAAATGCATAGTTTCTCAGAGCAGAGATCTATGCCCGCTCCATGCGAAACACCGATGGAAACGTCGGCACTAGCAATCGATCAAGACCTAATGAGGGAGGTCATGATACAGGTGGGCACCATGGTGTCTACTAGACTAGAGTCGCTAGAGGCACGCCTTCCTCCTCAGGAACGGCTTCGTCCGCCATTGGCAGCGGACAGAAAAAATAAGGCATCCCCTACAACTCAATTGCCTGTTCAAGAGCCTGAACTACCGGCACCCCCGGTTCCGGCACCACGAACAGAGAGTGGGAAAAAGAAAGGCAAAGGGAAAGGCAAAAAGACGACTCCACAGCCGGTCTCTGAGCCGCAATCTGGTTCTGCACCTGCGTCGCAACCCAAACCAAAGCCTGCGCCACGTTCAGGGAGTGCAAAAAAGAAGGTGCCTTCACAGAAAGATTTATCGACACCAGGACCCTCCACCAATCAGCCTGTAGAGGAGGAGGGCTGGGAACAAGTCACAAATCGAAAAGCAAAAAATAAAGTAAATAAGAAGGAAGCAGCTAAGAAACAGGAAGAAGCTGCAAAGATCAAGAAAAAGAAGAAAAAGAAGGACAAGCTGCGACCACCACGTACAACAGCGGTGGTCATTACTTTAGACAAAGAGGCACAAGACCAAGGCCTATCATATGCTGACGTCATTGGAAGGGCGAGGCGAAGCATAGCGTTGGAAGACCTAGAAATAGCCGGAGTCAAAGTTAAAATGACTCTCACTGGGGCCCGCGCAATAGAAATACCAGGTTCTGACTCTGGTGATAAGGCAGATCGCTTAGCTGAAAAGCTAAAAGATATTCTCCCAGAGGGTGTTAAAATTACAAGGCCGGTAAAATGCGCGGACCTTCGTTTATCTGGATTGGATGATTCCATCTCACAAGATGATATTGTAACTGCAGTTTCTTCGAAGGGGGGGTGCCTGAAAGATGCTGTAAAGGTGGGGGCAATTCGTAGTGGACCGGGAGGAATGGGGACTGTTTCTGTACAGTGTCCGGTCAACGCCGCTAGGGTAATCGTTGGAGAAGGTAGACTTCTCATAGGGTGGAGCTCTGTCTCTGTCCGTGCACTAGAGCCACGACCGCTCATGTGCTTCCGCTGCTTGGAGTTGGGTCACACTAAGCAGCAGTGCAATGCCCAGATAGACCGCAGCAACTTGTGCCTTCGCTGCGGTAAGGCTGGTCATAAGGTAGCACAATGCACCGACAAGCCGCACTGTCCAATCTGTGCGAATCTTAAACGGCCTGCGGACCATAGCATGGGGACCAAAAAATGTGCCCCACCAACGAAAAGGCACAAGGTAGCCGGAGGGACCCCGGCCACCACCAATCGAGTAGAGCGGCCTAGTCCGCCAGAGGCAATGGAAACCACCAATGGATAGTGGCCCTCTTCTATTCCTCCAAGCGAATGTAAACCACTGCGCCAGATCACAAGATCTTTTTGCACAAGCAATGGCGGAGGGTTCTATAGATGTGGCAGTAGCATCGGAGCCGTATTACATCTCACCTCAACCAAACTGGGCTGGGGATATAAATGGTGTCGTTGCAGTCTGCACTCCAGCTTGTGCTCCTCCTTTTCAGGTTATAGAAAGAGGCGCAGGGTTTGTTGTAGTAAAAATAAGAGATTTCGTAGTGATCGGGGGTTATTTTTCACCTAACTTAGGAGTGGCTGAGCTTGAAGTCTACCTCGATACGCTTAGTCCAGTGTTGAGAAGATTAAGTCCAAATCCTGTACTCATAATGGGGGATCTTAACTGTAAATCGTCAGCCTGGAATTCTCCTGTCACTAAACCTAAGGGCACTGTTCTGGCAGACTGGGTCGGGACGTCAGGGCTCGTTGTTTGTAATAGGGGCTCGGTTTATACTTGCGTCAGGAGGAATGGAGGGTCCATCGTGGATGTGACGTTTGCGACTCCATCCATGGCCCGGCGCATACAAGACTGGCGCGTTATAGTAAATACGGAGACGTTGTCGGACCACCGATATATAAAGTTTAAAATCTCCTCACATCAGGTGACAAACAACACCCGTTCATCTAGAGCAGCTGGTAGAGAGCAATTTCCAAGGTGGAGTCTCACTCGACTGGATAAACAGCTGGCAGAAGAAGCAGCTATGGTAGCATGCTGGAACCCCACTCCAATGGGTGATAGAAGTGCAGACGAATTGGCAGTCTCTATCCGCGAAGATCTTACATCTATCTGTGACACGGGCATGCCCCGCAGCAGAGGTCTCCCGAAAAACAGGCAACAGGTTTATTGGTGGACGCCAGAAATTGCTGCTCTCCGATATACCTGTAATGATGCCCGACGAGCGCACAAGCGATGTCGCCGACGACGCCGACACACTGACGAAGAGGAAGAAATATCCTATAGGGCTTACAAGGAAGCAAAAATTAATCTTCAACTAGCCATCAACCGCGCTAGAGATGAATCATGGAACGGTTTTGTTGGGACACTAGATCAAGACCCATGGGGGCGCCCATATAAGATGGTACGCAATAAGTTGCGCCCCTATGCTCCTCCTATCACAGAGACTATGGAGCCGCAGCTCCTGCAGACGGTTGTTGCGGGACTATTTCCGAACCCCGGAGAATTCAGACCTCCAGTGATGGTACCACCAACTGCCCACGGGTTTGAGACGGAAGTCCCCATGGTCACAGATGGAGAGATGGAAGTTGCGACAGATCGCCTTAAAGCTAAGAAGAAAGCCCCCGGCCCAGATGGTGTTCCAGGCCGCGTGCTGGAGGTAGCTCTAAAACATCTCAAAGAGCGCCTCCGTGCCGTTTTTGACGCTTGCCTGCTGGCGGGAAAATTTCCAGCGATCTGGAAGGAAGGTCGTCTTTGTTTGCTGCGGAAAGAAGGTCGTCCTGCAAATTCACCCTCCGCATATAGGCCGATAGTTTTGCTGGATGAAGTGGCTAAATTCTTTGAGCGTATACTTGCAGCTCGTATCATTCAGCACCTGAGAGAAATGGGTCCAGATCTGTCGGAGCAACAATATGGTTTCCGTACAAACCGCTCCACAGTCGATGCGCTCCTAGAACTAAAGAGGCTTGCAACAGAGGCGATAAACCGAAGGGAGAGCTTGGTAGCGGTATCATTGGATATTGCCAACGCCTTCAATACTCTTCCATTTCCGTGCATTCTTGAGGCGCTGAAATTCCACCAGTTGCCTCTGTACTTACAACGGTTAATTAAAGATTATCTCACTGGAAGGCGTGTCCTCTTCGTCAATAGTGCCGGACAGTTGATGACTCATGACGTGGAGTGCGGGGTTCCACAGGGATCTGTCCTTGGTCCCTTACTGTGGAACCTCGGTTATAATTGGGTCCTGCGAGGAGTTCTCTTGCCCCGGATGAACGTGATCTGCTATGCAGATGATACACTCATCGCGGCCCGGGGCAAGAATTTCGAAGAAGCAGCACGTCTGGCTACGGTGGGCTCAACCCTTGTAGTTGGGCGTATTCGACTGCTAGGTCTTAGAGTGGCTTTGGAGAAGACAGAGGCTATAGCCTTTCATGGCCTACGGCACAAACCACCGCACGATGCTCACATCCTCATCGACGGTGCGAGAGTGCCAATAAAGCCCAGCATCAAATATCTGGGACTAATCCTGGACAGCCGATGGTCATTTGCAGAGCACTTCAAACGGTTGGCTCCACGGCTGACCAGTGCGGCGGCGGCTTTGAGTCGACTTTTGCCCAACGTTGGTGGGCCGAGTGTAACGTGTCGTCGCCTTTTTGCAGGTGTCGTGAAATCGATGGCCCTATATGGGGCACCCGTATGGGTAGACGCTCTCACCCCTGAAAATCGTGCATGTCTGCGACAACCACAACGCATCTTGGCAACAAGGGCGATAAGAGGGTATAGGACGGTGTCAGGTGATGCGGCCTGCGTTTTAGCGGGTACACCGCCATGGGAGAGAGAGGCAGAAGTCCTTTCAGAAACTTACCGCTTCAGGGCAGAGGCTAGGGAGCGAGGGGAACGACCCGCGCCTGAGGAAGTCCGCAGAGCGCAAGAAATTTCGCGCAATGAAATATTACAGAGGTGGTCGGAGGACCTGGAAACTGCTAGGTACGGGACACGAACGACAGATGCAATACGACCTGTTCTAAACGAATGGATAACTCGGAGACATGGGTCGCTAACTTACCATCTGGTGCAGATACTCACCGGACATGGCTGTTTCGGTGGCTATCTGCACCGAATTCAAAGAGAGGCGACTCCGCAATGCCACGAGTGCGGTGCTGTTGTAGACTCGGCGCAGCACACCTTAGAGGTGTGCGCAGCCTGGAGCTCGCAGCGCCGTGCCCTTACGGCCGTGGTGGGTGGGGACCTGACACTGCCCAGCGTGATCATCGCCATGCTGGGCAGTGAGAGGTCGTGGGAGGCCGTGGCTTCCTTCTGCGAAGACATTATGACGCAGAAGGAGGCTGCAGAGCGGGACCGTGAAAACGACACACAAGCGGACCCGCTACGACAAAGAAGACTGGGGAGGAGGCGACGGCAGTTCGCGCGTCGTTTTCCCGTGTAACACAGGCCGGTGGGTGGGGGTAGGGTGAACCCCTGCCTGCCTTTGGTGGCCTCGTAGAGATTGAGGAGACGCCCATGTGTGCTCGGGTGTCTCCTCATCGGCGAAGTGGCCCGGATTTGCCGGGGCCGAGCAGGGCAGCGTGGTAGAATCTCAATAAGGAGCCCATGCTGTTTTATCCCTGGTTGAGAGGCACACCGAGGGGTTTAGTGGGTATGCCCGTTGCCACTAACCCGGCGGGCGAGTCCCACATAACCCCACCGTGTCGCCCCGCGGTGGGGTAAGCGTAACGCATTCCCCTCGTAAAAAAAAAAAAAAAAAAAAAAAAAAAAGGTTAGGTTAGGTTAGGTTAGGTTAGGTTAGGTTTTTTTTTTTTTTTTGATAATAAAAGTATTTATATTTCCTCAGATTACTCTTTGTGCTTTCGGTGTACACTTGGAGTATTCTGCATTTCAAGGATTTAAATTGTTTATTATTAATTTATTTATGTATGAATTTATGTTTTAATTTACGTTTTGTTAAATTCTTTTAGATTATTTATGATTCTGGTGATAAAGTTTTTAAATGCTTCAGCATATCTGGTTTTGGTAATTACTTCGGTCAGGTCATAAGGGTCATTTATATTGTTTGTGGTAATTAAATAATCGTTTCTGAGTGAACCAAATCGTGGACAGTATTTGAAAAGGTGTTCTAAGGTTTGCGGAGTTGTGTTGTCGCAAGGACAGTGGTTGTCAGGTGTAATGTTAAAGCGATTTAAATATTGTTTGTGATATCCATGATTAGTAATGAACTGTGTGATGGCGAAACGAGGTGGTATTATATCAAGGAATTTATGGAGTTCAGAAATTGTTGGAAATAGTGCTTTGGTATGGGTGCAAGTATTATACAGGTCAGTGGAAGCAGTCAGTGAGAGAAGGGAGTTTTGATGTTTGAAGTAGGAAATAGGGATGTGTTGGTAGGACGGGGCGGAGTGCATATTGGCTGCAGCCTTGGCTGCTAGGTCAGCGGCATCGTTGCCTGTCACGTTTGCATGACCTTTGATCCAAATAAAGTTAATTGTGAATTCTTTTTCTTTTAATAGTATTACGTTTTTGAGGATGGATGAGGCAAGAGGGTGAGTAGTATTAGGGTTGCTCAATTCCATGAGCGATGATTTGCTGTCTGAGATGATGGTGACAGCGGATGGTGTCTGATGTAACAACCAAGCAGTGGCTTGTTCAATTGCCAAGAGTTCGGCTTGGTATACAGAGCAGAGCTTGTGAAGCTTTAGTTTTTTGGTGATGTTGCCATCAGGTTTGCAAACTACAAAAGCAGCACCGACCTTATCGTCATGTCGGCTGCCGTCAGTGTAGATTTGTAATGATTCGAGGTTTATTATCTTATCGAGTTCATTAGTGTTAGCGGCCTCTTTAAATGTAATACCACTTCTGATAGATGGATGTGGTAGAGAGTGGTATGGAGCGGGAATTTCAATGGGAATGTTTGAACGTGTAAATTGTGATGTGTGGGTGAGTTTAGTTTTTTCAATATCAGCTATTGCAGCAATTTGGTCAGGTAGAGGAGTAAGTTGTGCTATGGAGATAGCTGCTGCGGTGCTCACTGTTCTAAAACCCTGGATGATTTTTATAGCTACTAATCTTTGGAATGACAGAAGTCGTTTTTTAACACTTTTGTAGTTGAGGGCGTTTGACCACACGCCAGCGGCGTAGGAGATGATTGGTACCATAACTTGTAGATATATAGTTTTTATGTTATCGGGGTGGACACCCCAGGTCGGTCGGGTGAATATTATTAATTTGTTGAGTAGTTTTTTAGCTTTGTCAAGAGTGAAGTTTACGTGTTTTATAAATCTAAGTTTGTTATCAATAATTATCCCAAGGTATTTAATTTGATCTGTAAATTCTAGTAGTCTGTTGTTCATAACGATTTTGATACTATTGGCTTTAGGAGTAAAATGTATTGTTTGGGTTTTATCAGGTCCGAATTCTAGTTTGACTGAGTTTCCCCAGTCGGTGATAAGTTGAAGACTTGAATTAATATTATTTTGTAAAGTGGTTATGTCTTTAGAGTGGCATATGAGCAAGATGTCATCTGCGTATGCCTGAATGTGGCAGCCGGGAGGGAGTGATTTGACCAGAAGTTCATCCAGCAGCAGGTTCCATAGAATAGGTCCACACACTGAACCCTGAATGCAACCTCTGGTCAAATTTTTTGTCGACTTGTGATTAGTGAATCTAATTTCAGCTGTTCTATCCATGATGTAATTTAGTAGTAAATGATAAAGGTTTTTGGGGCATTTTATATAGTTTAATCTTTTGAAAATTGCGGGCCACCAAGCACGGTCAAAAGCCGATTTGATATCGAGAGAAACGGCCACGACTTGTTCACCGCACTTTCTGGCATCTCGTATTATATTTAGTGCATCATTAATGGCGATTATTGTGGAGGTTTGAGTTTTAAAACCATATTGGTTTTTGGGGCTGAAGTTATTAGTGTTCATATGGTGAGTGAGACGGTTAGTGATGAGTCTTTCAAGGAGTTTTCCAAGGACGTTAATAAGACCAATAGGTCGGAAAGATGATAAATCACTGTAGTTAGGTTTGGATGGTTTAGGGATGATTTTAGCGTAGGCGTGCTTCCACAACTTTGGGAAGTATCCCAGTGCTAAACAGCGGTTCATTAATGGTGTGATTATGTTTGGGAAGTTTTGGGCAAACTTAGTGCAAATATCAGCTGTAAGATGGTCGGTGCCAGGGGCTTTTTTAGGGTTCATGTTTTTAAGGGTTTCTATTATTTCTGTAAAGGTGAATGGCGGTTCGTCTTCGCTAAGTTGGTTAGGGTTGTTCATGAGATTGCGTGTTTCTGTCTGAGCAGGTGTCGTGTCAGGTGTATCATCTGGAAAAAATTGAGTGAGAAGTGCTTCAGTTGTGTCAATGGGATTGCTAGTAAAAGTTCCATTCGGAAGTTTTAAGGTACTGGGAGGTTGAGTTATGGGTTTAGTTTTTATGATTCTGTTTGTGACAGACCATACATCTTCTTTGTTTTGTCTATTACAAAATTCCTTGAATTGACTAGTGGATTCTTTGCATATGGCGGCAGAATATTCGTTACGAAGTTGTTCTCTGGCTTTTAGTGTTTCTTCGATAGGTAATTTGCGTTTAACAAGTTTACTGAGTTGGTGGTGATTTTGTACAACTTTCTTTTTAATCTCGTCCAGTTCTTTGGTCCACCACGGTGGCTTAATTTGTCTAGGTTTTTTATTAGGGAAAATTTGACTGCACGTATTTTGTAAGATATGTGTGAGCTTGAGGATGTATGAGTCGAGTTCTGAAAGGGTTAGTTCCGATATGTTGGTTTGCGGAAGTTGTGAGTTGATAGATGCAATAAATGCCTCTGTAGATTCTGTGCTGTTAATGTTGGAGGTGTTGTACTTGAATGTGGAGAGACCTAGATTTCTATCTATTAGATGGGGTTTGGTATGGAGTTTAAATTGAATAAGGTCGTGATCAGGTGAAACGCAGAATTTGGGGTCTATTGTCCAGTCGGTGATGTAAGTCTGATTATTCTGAGTGGTTAGTGTGAGGTCTATGGTGGATTGTCTAGGTTTACCGTGAGTGACAGTATGGAAGGTTGGTAAGCCAGGGATGTTATGGATTTCTAGATTATTAAGGATTATCATGTCGTATACCGAGTTACCCCGCTGATTGTTGGATTTAGAGCCCCATAATGTGTGCCATCCATTCAAATCACCGCAGATGACATGTGTGGAGTTTGGATGTCTGGCCAGAAAGATTTCAAGTTTATTGAGGGTAGAATGTTTATCTGTTTTGGGTTCAATGTATACGGAGATAAGATAGGTATGTTTAGTGTTACTTTTATTATTTATTCGGATGATGCAAAGATTCGGGGTGGAGTATTCAGTTACTCCGAGTGTTGAGCAACAGTTTTCCTTTATTGCGATTGCGGCTTTAACCGGTTCAGTATTGGTTGTGTCTGGGAACTGATAAATAGTATATCCAGGAATTTTATCAACTGTGTTAGTATTACGAGTGTATGGTTCAGTGATAAATGAGATATCACAGTTGTTGTCAGAGAGGTGTTTCTTTAGTTCGTGTAGTGCATTTCTGCTTCGTGCTATGTTAACTTGGGTGCAAAGAAGTGTGCGTTTGAATGATGAGGAGAGATTATTTTGTGCCATAATCAATACGATCAGTCAATCGGGTCTGATAGTCGATCCTGATTGGGCATTTCTTTGATGTAGCTGGATGGGAAGTATCATGAGTATTTTCTTTGTTTCTTTTGTTATGCACGAGGCAGTTGACGCACTTGGTGTTGTTTTTATTCGCCTTGAGTGGGCAGTCATTGTAGACATGGCCTTCTTCTGAGCAGTGGCTGCAGAATTTAATGGTATTTGGACATTTGGCTTTCGTGTGACCAAACTTGAGACAGTTAAAGCATTGTAATAGTGGGGAGTGTTCCGAGATGTGGACTTTGTTGTGATCCACATTGATTCGTTGAAGGTTCATGGCAGCGTGCCAGACCGCCGGTGAGGCCTTGAAGACCATGTTATAAAGGTACCTATTTCTGTTGTTTAAGGTTACGCAGGGTGTGAGTTCGGCATTAGTGGTTTTAAGGGCTTCTTTTATTGGTTCATTTTGGTTCATTATTATGTCGGGAAGTTCTTCGGCTGGGATGTCCCTAGACACTCCTTTTAGTACAAACATAGGCATAAGTTTCTTGGCGACTTCTGCGTCGACTTCTTTGTTGAGTTCGAGACGTTTGAGAGTTTCACTGCATTGAGCATTGTTTTCAAATTCCACTTTTATTTTGTTTGTGGATACGGTTTGAAATTTTGCGGGGGCATAAGTGACGTTAGTGAATGAGATGGCTTTGTGCCATGTTGAGATTGCCTCTTGTCTGGTTTTGGCGTTGGGGACGGTGATGATTAAAGCCGGGTTGCTAGTTTTGTTTGCAGGATTTGTATTAGTTGGAATAGTATTATTGATGTTGGCGTTATTGTGATAGGTTTGTGCAACCTGTGCATAAGATTTTGATTTGTTTGCAGAAATATTAGTAGTTGCGGGGGGGTTGGCCTTTATGGCCTCCTTCACCGTTTCAGTGAGTTTGGCCATCTCGGTTGAGACGGTTTCGCGCACTAGTTTTACAACCTCCTGTTGGAGGTCAGTTCTGGTCTCTGAGATGGAGCGGGTAAATTCCTGTTGGAGGTCGGTCCTAGACTCCGAAATGGAGCGGTTAAATTCCAGTGTCTTAGCCTGATCCTCGATTTTTGCGTTTTCTCTGTAGAAGGTTTCGATTGTTTTAGTGACTTCGGAAGTCAGATCAGAAAGGATGTTGAAGATGTTTAATTTGTTGGTGCGGGTAACTGATTTGCCGTCGTCGGTAGAGGTCTTGGTCGTTTCTTTGAGTGCCTCCTTTTCCACCTCCTTCTTTATTTTTGGGACGTTTTCGGGTTTCAAGTAAATTTCCCGTAGTATTCCGGTTGTGGCTGTATCAATAGCTCTCTTAATGGACATCAATTTAGCATTGTTTATGCTTCTTAAGTGAGTAGGATTTTTTGGTTTTTCTTGGGGCGAACTTTCAAAAGTGGGTGGTTCATGTGGGGTCGGAGTATTCTCCAGAGAGTCGAGTTGAAGTGGTATTACTTCAACTCGACAGCATTTATGAGTACCAGCAATACTGCCTGTTGTAGTTGTCGGAGAAGGGGAAGTTATCTTTTCAGGTTCCTCTTCAGTCATATCTAGCTGTTTTACAGCCTGATTGGCCTTAGCTTGCCTGGTTCTATAAGCGGCAGAAGAATTGGGGGGTTGTTGATTTGTTTCCGGTTTCTTTATAGGAGAACGTGGCAAAGTAGGCATTTTGAATATTAAATATATATTGTAATTGCCAAATTTTAGGAACCGTATGTGTTTAATTAAAGTCTGAACGCAAGTCGGACAGGCCCAGCAGAGGAGCGTATTTTAACATAAAAACAATTTTCCTACCGTCTAAGTAGTATGAAATATTAAGAGATACATATAAAGTTAGGTTTGGGTTGAGTTACAGAAAAATATTAGCTAATTTTGTTAAAACTAATAAAGTTATTAGTGTAATTTAAATGACTATAAAAAGAATTTAGAAAATTTTATACAAAACGGAAAGAATTACGTAGCTAAGTGCTATAATGGATTTTTTATTGATAAAGTGCACTTATAACAAATTTGAAATTTAAAAGTAAAATAAAATATTCAAAAGGCCCGATACAGACACGCTTGTATACTTTAAATAAGCGGCGCGCAGAGCACAATAACTATTTAAAAACTAAATTAAAATAGACTTGAAAACAGCAAAGTTATTAACTAAAAACTAAACTTTTATTATAATTTCCGCCAGTTGCGTCGCACCGCCTCACGTTAATTCTTAGTGAGTGGGACTTCAATTTAGTGTGTATTCTAATAGGCGCAAAGGTGGGTTACACAAACAAATAAAAGATTGAGTCAAAAGAATATATATTTATGGAGATATAAATTATCAAACTTATTCAAATTATGCAATTAAGAAATTTTTTAACAAAATAAAAGCTTTTACGATCGCCGAGATCTTGGGTGCTGAGTTTAGTTATTTAAATGTTGTACATGGGTCAAGTAGAACTCACCAAAAAGCGTGTTTTAAAGGAAAAACTGTGTACCTATCATATAATTTATGTGAAATATTAAGAAAAACGTCAAAAAGTTAGGTTGGGTTAGGTTAAAAGTTAGGTTTGAAGATATCTTTCAAACTATTGTAGTTAATCATAAAAGTAAAAAAGAAATTAGTAGAACTCAACAAACTTTATATAAAACACGAAATGTTATACAGCTAAGTGCTGTATTAAATTTTTTATTAATAAAATAAATTTATAATTTTTTTTAAAATTAAAAGTTAAATAAAAATTCCAAAAGACCCGCTACAAACGCGTTTGTACATTCAAAACAAGCGCCGCGCTGGGATCTATTTGGCTTATAAAACAGAGTAACAGTTACACAAATATTATAAAAGATAATTAAAAAATAGAGGTACAGATTAGGTTAGGTTAAATTTGGAACCTTTGAACGCTGGCCAAAAATCCAATTTTAAGGTTAAAGAAATGATTTAATAACAGAAAGCTAGATAATAGCTAAAAAATTGTTAAGATTTAAACAGAATTAAAAGAAACCCAAAGGGAAAAAAGACATAACGTTTGCTAACTTTTAATTTTTATGAGCTAAATTAAGGAAAAAAATGAAATTTAAAGTTTAAATTCTGCAATAACTATGGAGATGAGAGCAATTTAGTGTATGAAAGAAAGGTGTAAAACGGTAAAAAGAATTGAATAAAATTTAAAAAATAAAAATCCGTTGAAATGGAAAAAAGTTATAGGCAGATTTAGGGCAAAAATTAAGATTTTTTGTTAAAAAAAATCGAAAAATTGGAATAACTAAATGGATTTTAAAGATAAATGAATAAAAAATATATACAAATGAGCCTTAGGGGCGGCAAAATTTTAATCCAAAGACAGAAATGCAAAAAGTTAAAAATTGAATTAATTAGAAATTTTTCAAATATTTTGAGAATGAAAAAGTTTACCTAAGGTCCGGATTTTTGACCTGGCTCAGTACAAAAGACATCAACGCGTGGCTTCGAAAAATATATTTTGTACTAAGATGTATTGAAAAAAATTAAATAATTAATTACTGAAAAACTAAAGTAGATAGGCCCGTCGGGCAAAAACTAGGTGGTTGGGAAAAAATCGAAAGATGTTATAGAATTTTTTGGTGAGCATATAAGCACTCTGGGTGTTTCAAAAAGAGCCTGGTTAGGTTAGGTTAGGTTAGGTTAGGTTAGGTTAGGTTCCCGCGGCAGTTTTCTGGGTCTGCTATCGGGCGCGTCCCCCGGGTGGCGGATAGGGGAACGGCCCCCAGATATGGGGGCTACCGGCCAGTGGCCGGCGTGGACCAAAACCAGACAAGGGGGGTGCGGCTCCCCACTACTCTCCCAGGAGAGAGGTCCGGGATGCCGCATCCGGAGGTGGGCGGCCTTCGGGCTGCGATCCGCTTTGCGGATGAAATCCATCGTCTTTGCTGCGGTGGTGGCGGGGCCAGTTCTGTTCTGGTGCTGCCTTGCTCGTTACCCCGTACGTGGTGCGGGACCGAGGGCCGCCATCCCAATGGATGGGGGCCAAGAGGAAGAAAACCTCAGAAAAAATTACCTGGCGGGGACCATTTGGTCCTCTCCCGCTTTTGCGGGCGGCGTAGGCTCCGAGTCGGCGTCCCGGACGTATTCCGGGTAGCGGCGACTCGGTTCGGGCTCGGCTGGCGCCCTGGAGATTCCGGGAAGCGGCAGTGCGAGCGTGGGCGGCGGGTCCGTCTGGTTGCGGTAAAACGCAGTCGGCGGACGGGCATCCTTGCCAACCGTCGGCCAAGCCGGTGACCTAGTCACGTCTTAGGGCCGGTGGGGCTGCCCTTAATTGGGTGTCCCCGCGAGGAGACAACCTCTATAAAAAATCCCCAACCCTAAGCTCGTTGTCGTGCAAGGCGAGAGGGTGAATGGCCGGTGGGATACCGGTCGTTACGCGACAACGGAGCAGGGAACTGGCCGACCCCCTGCTTCGTGAACCCTGGCTTACCCGGGTATCGGGATCTCTGCCCGGGTGGACACTCTCTTCTCCCATACTCGTGGGATTACTATGGACAATTCAGTAAAACTACTTTTTTATGGTGAAGGTGGGCCTAGCTCAGGCGGAAGCGAGCAGAGGAAGCTTAGCTCAGGCGTGTCAAGTGAGCAGTCGCAAGTTAGGGAAAGTGAGCGGAAGAAGCTCGATTCAGGCGCGTCAAGTGAGCAGGGGCAATTTGCGTCAGCTCAGCAATCTGCGTCGGAGATGAATACGGCGTCTGAAATGTACTCTTCGGACGGGGAATCGGGTCGGTCTCTTAGGGGAAGTTGTCCTGACCTCGCCTGTGGCGGAGCAAGAAGGAAGCGCCCTCAGAGTTCGATTAGAGTACCGAACTCTGTCGGATCAGACGGCGGAATTAAAGTATCGGCAGGGGTGTCAAAAATCCGAAAATCTGCCAAGGTCGGTCGTGGTCGTGGCGGACCAGGCAGACAGGGACGTGTTCCTGAAACAAGCACGGATATTGGTGTTCAAGAGGCCAAACGCCGTCTCAAGGAAATGGAGAAAGACGACGAGGAAAAACAAGCCCTCATGGAATTGCACGCCGATTTGGAAGCCGGAAGGGAAAAGCATCCCGAACGCCCACTGTCGGAGTATGACAGGGACGTTGAGGATGCGATGGACGGGACAGAGTTCTGGGGCGTAGAGGCGCAGTCAGAACCGGAAGGCGAAAGTGCCGCGACTCTTAGAGTGTTTGGAGAGGAACATATCAGGGAGATCATGGCAGTGGCTAATAAGTCCAAGAAGTTAAGCGGCGTCTCACTGAAAAAGCTGAAGGAGGCAACACAGGGTCTCAGCGACGTCTTGAAGCAACTAACAGTGAGATCGCCGGATGCCCAAACGAGGAGACTCCATGCGGACAATGTCCGTCTTTCCAAGGAGCTGGAGAACTTACGTGAAGAGCTGAGATCTCTTCGCAGAGCGTTCTCGGAGCGCAGTGTACGCGAGAAAACGAAATCTCCTCTTTCTCCAGGACCCATGGTGGTACCGCAGGAAGTAATCGATAAAATTACGCGCGATGTAGCCGTAGAGATCGGCGGGATAGTGAACACGAGACTGTCCAGCTTTGAAGAGAGGCTGCCTCCTGCACCCATCCTCAGGCCGCCACTGGCAGCAAGTAGGAAGGAACTGATGGGCCCGCCGCTGCCGCCTTCCCCGGCGGCGGGACGCTCGGCACCAAAACTGGCGACGAAACCAGCTTCACAGTCGGCGCCAGGACCGGCGCCGAAGCCGGCACCCAAATCTGCGCCGAAACCATCGCCGAAATCCGCGATAAAGTCGAAGCCGAATGAGGCGCCAAAACCAGCACCTAAACCGGCACCAAGACGTTCGCTAGAGCTTGCGGCGGGTAACCCACCTGCGCCCGTAATCCCTGCCCCTGCCCCAGTAGATGGAGAATGGAAAACAGCGGAGGGTCGGAAAAAGCGAAATAAAAGGCGTAAAACAGCTGCCGCTGGGCAGGCACCAGGCGAAGCAACTCCAGCATCGGGAAAAAAGGCCAAGAAAAATAGAAGAAAGTCTGGTCTTGCCTCCCCACGGACTGCAGCGGTCGTGCTGACTCTCAGCGAAAGCGCTGTCGAGCAGGGAGTAACCTATGCTAGCATCATCGGAAAGGCAAGAGCAGGGATGCAGCTCAAAGATGTTGGGCTGGAGGGTGTGAGATGCAAGCAGGCAGCCACAGGGGCTAGAATTCTCTCAATTCCGGGTCCAGAGAACGAAGCGAAGGCGGATGCGCTAGCTACCAAGCTGCGCGAAGTGTTAGGCGACACTGTTAAGGTCGCAAGGCCCATAAAATGCGCTGACTTGCGAGTGTCGGGGCTGGACGATTCTGTCGGAAGAGAAGATATTATAGCTGCCATCGTCGCAAAGGGCGGCTGCTCTCCCGATCAAGTTAAAGTTAAAGAGGTGCGATTCAGCCCTTCCGGTTCGGGTTCGGGAACAGCGCTGGCCAAGTGTCCGGTGGCGGTCGCTAAAACTATTTTGGAGGCCGGTAGGCTGCTTGTGGGCTGGAGCTCCGCTCAGGTGCGCGCTCTCGATCCACTGCCCATGCGATGCTTCCGATGCCTGGGCCTCGGACACACGAGCCAAAGATGTCCGAGCAAGGTGGATCGCAGCGCGTTGTGTTACCGTTGCGGGAAGTCGGGGCATAACGCAGTGGACTGCACAGCAGAGTTTAAATGCGCGGTGTGTTCGGACGCCGGGCGAAACGCTGGTCACAAGATGGGGGGTAAGAAATGTAATCCTCCCCATCTGAAAGGGAAAGAGGGCCTAGGAACCCGGGCGCCTCCCACAGTCGAGAACCCTCTGCTGCCGGAGGAGATGGAGATAACGGAAGAAACAACTAATGCATAGAACACCTTCATTTAGCTTTCTCCAGGCGAATGTCAACCACTCCACCAGGGCACAGGACTTGTTATCACAGTCCATGGTGGAGTGGAAGAGTGACATCACCGTTATTTCCGAACCTTATTATGTGCCAACCCTGCCTCACTGGGCTGGGGATAGTCAGGATACCGTCGCCATTGTTGCAGACCCTGACTCACGGTTCCCGTTAATCGTAAAGGACAGGGGTCCGGGATTCGTTGTTGCTACTTGGGGCAACATCGCCGTAGTAGGAGTCTACTTCTCTCCGAACAGAAGTGTCGCCGAACTGGAGGTGTATATTTCCCGGTTAGGAATAGTTGTGGGACGGCTCGCCCCAATGCAAGTGCTGGTTATGGGGGACTTGAATGCGAAGTCCGCAGTCTGGGGCTCACCAGTGACTGATGATAAGGGCGATGTGGTAGCGGACTTCGTCGCGTCACTGGGGCTTGACGTTCTAAATAGGGGTAACGAGTACACGTGCGTTAGAAGAAATGGGGCGTCCATAATAGACGTGACATTTGCGACCCCTTCCCTAGCTTCACGTGCCTCTGGCTGGTGCGTACAGAAGGAAGTGGAAACTCTCTCCGACCATTTGTACATAACATTCGAGATTTCCACCCGGACCCCGGCTAGGCTACCTCGGATAAACGTAAGAAGGGGTGCCCGTTTCCCAAGGTGGTCCGCCACCAGTTATGACAAGGAACTAGCTGAGGAAGCGGCGATCGTGGCGAGCTGGAGTCTTGACGTCCACAATGGTAGTAACGAGGGCGTTAACCAACGGGCTCTCAGAATGAGGGAGGGCCTGACTGCTGTTTGCGACGCCTCCATGTCGCGCTCAAGGGGTCTACCCCCGAACAAGAAAGCAGTATATTGGTGGTCCGGCGAGCTCGCTTCCCTCCGAGAGTCTTGTGACGAAGCTCGAAGGGATCATAAAAGGTGCCGCAGAAGAAGACACAGCGACTCAGAGGAGCAGCTCCTCTATGACGCTTATAAGGAGACCAAACTTGCTCTCCAAATTGCGATCGAGAGAGCAAAATCTAGAGCCAGAGAGGAGTGGCTCCAGGACCTCGACCGGGACCCCTGGGGGAGACCTTACATGGTGGTACGCAACAAAATGCGGCATGGGGCGCCCCAATTAGAGGACTTTGAACCGCAACAACTGCGGGACGCGGTGGCGGGACTTTTCCCCAGAAGAGGTGCGTTTATTCCGCCAACAATGACAGCCCGAACAAGGGAACAAGAGACCGCAAATAGGGCCCCTCCTGTTACCGAAGCGGAGCTCGATGCGGCAGTAGACAGGCTGCGGGCCAAGAAGAAGGCGCCAGGCCCGAATGGGGTACCAGGTTTTGTCCTAGTAGCGGCGTCACAACATCTAGGCGAGCAGTTGCGGGAGCTTTACACTGCCTGCCTGGAGTCCGGGGAGTTCCCTGCAGCCTGGAAGACGGGGCGCCTATGCCTGCTTAAGAAGGAAGGACGTGCTCCGGGTTCCCCATCGGCCTTCAGGCCAATCGTACTGCTCGATGAGGAGGGCAAACTATTCGAACGTATTCTTGCGGCGCGGATCACCGAACACTTGGCGACGGCAGGGCCCGATCTCTCAGACCAACAATACGGGTTCAGGGTTGGAAGGTCCACCGTAGACGCTATAGAGGATCTTAGGGGCGTATGCGAGAAAGCCAAATCGAGAGGGGAGGGTGTACTGGCGGTGTCATTAGATATCGCCAACGCATTCAACACCATCCCCTTCGAGAGCATACTCGAGGGACTCAGGTACCACCAGGTGCCTAAATACCTGCAAGAGCTGGTGGCGAGTTATCTCGCAGGACGCCAGGTCAAGTACATAGGGCCAGGCGGCGTCATGCAGTGTCGAGAGGTGACATCCGGAGTTCCACAGGGGTCGGTTCTGGGTCCACTCCTGTGGAACATCGGCTACAATTGGGTTCTTCGTGGCACCTTGCTGCCCCGGATGAGCATAATCTGCTATGCGGATGATACGCTTGTTGCCGCCCGGGGCAGCAGCTACCAAGAGGCGGCACGTTTGGCCACTGTCGGCACAACGCTGGTCGTGGACAGGATAAGAATGCTGGGGCTCGAGGTGGCCCTGAACAAAACAGAGGCGATATACTTCCACGAACCACGGGAGGGACCACCTAATGGGGCACAAATAGTGGTGGACGGGCAAACGATCCCAGTAGCGAACACTATCCGCTATCTTGGTCTGACGCTCGACAGTCGCTGGAGCTTCGTCTCACATTTTAAGAAACTGGCGCCACGCCTGGTCGGAACGGCACTGGCGCTGGGGCGCCTTTTGCCAAACATTGGCGGTCCGAGCACTACATGCCGGCGCCTTTATGCAACGGTCGTTAAGAGCATGGCTTTGTACGGGGCGCCAGTCTGGATGGCGGCCCTAAACGAGAAGATCCGCGGGCTCCTGCTAGCGCCGCAACGTGCGATGGCAATAAGGGCTATAAGGGGATACCGTACGATCTCCGCAACGGCGGCTCTAGTCCTGGCAGGTACCCCGCCCTGGGAGTTTGAGGCGGATGTGCTTGATACCATATATCGGCACAGGACGGAATGCAAAGCGAGGGGCGACCGCCCAACGCTCGAGGAAACAGAAGCGATCAGACGGGACGCCCAGGAAGCTGTACTGGAGCACTGGGCGGAAAACCTTGAGACTGCAAGGTATGGTAGGCGTATTGTCGAGGCCATAAGGCCGGTGTTGAAGCAGTGGGTGGATCGGAGACACGGCTCACTGACATACCGCCTAGTTCAGGTGATGACCGGCCATGGGTGCTTCGGGGATTACCTCCACAGGATCCAGAGGGAGGCAAGCCCCATGTGCCACCAGTGCGGCGACGCTAGGGATTCAGCGCAGCATACTCTAGCAGAATGCCCGGCCTGGAGCAGGCAGCGGCGGGCACTAATGGATGTAGTGGGAACGGACCTCTCCTTGCCCAGCGTGGTTAAGGCCATGCTCGATAACGACAGGTCCTGGCAAGCTATGGTCGCGTTCTGCGAGGAGGCGATGACCGAAAAGGAGATCATGGAGCGACTCCGCGAGGGGGATGCCCAGGCGGACCCGCGCAGACGTAGGCGACCAGGGGGTCGAAGAAGGCAGTTCGCCCGTAATCTTCCCCCCTAACGTAATTAGTGGAGGGGGCCTTCTGTCCCCTCCGGTGGTGTGTACAGACGGGTGAGGCAGCAGACGATGGCTCGAGATGCCCGAGTCTGCATTGCACAGCCTTTCTCCGTCTGGGGGGACGTTGCACTGTGACGTGACGTCCCCCGTGTGGTGGAGGCCCCGGCCTAAAAGCTGGGGCCGGCCGGGGCGGGGTGGTCGCTTCCCCACAAGGAACCCATCCCGCCGCAAACCGGCAGTGAGGTCACAACGGGGGGTTTTAGCGGATATGCCTCCGCGCACACCCGACGAGCTTTTGACTTGTCGGATGTGCGCGGAGGAGAGCTCCGGACTCGCTTGGTCGCAATCTCAGCGGCCAAGAAGTTGGTAACCCGAGTTCCCCTCGAAAAAAAAAAAAAAAAAAAAAAAAAGGTTAGGTTAGGTTAGGTTAGGTTAGGTTAGGTTAGGTTAGGTTAGGTTAGGTTAGGTTTTTTTTTTTTTTTTTTATTTGGGTGTATTACAAACTTCGTCTTGCATGACAAGACACATTGTTATTGCTAAGGTTTACATGATTTCTTAATTATTTAAAAAAAAAGTTTTACAATTTTAGTTGTATTAATACGTCTACGTTTACATTTTATCTTAAATTATTACCTAGTTTTAGGACCTAGTTTTACTACTTAGTACAGTATAACTTCCATGTTATTTTTGATTTCAGGTTCTAATTGGTTAAAGTCACAGCTGCGACCAAAAACAACAAAAAGGGTCGCAGCCGCGACAAGCAGCGCCACAAGACTTGCCTCGCCGCACCAGCGGCCGGGTCCCCGCAAACGGCTCCTCCTCCACCGCAAACCGGTCACGCCCGCGACAGGTCGCCACCGCCAACACACAAAAACGGTCGCGCCCGCGTCAGGTCGCAGCCGCCACGAAGAAGGTCCGGGTGAAGCCTGTCGACGCTCCTCCCTCACCGCAACCGGTCATACCCGCGACAGGTCGCACCCGCCAAATGCACAAAAAAACAGGCGCGCCTGCGTTAGGTCGCACCCGCTACGAAGAAGGTCCGGGTGAAACCGCCGCGACGAGCGCGGCCGCCGCCGCGACAAGGCAGTCGCAGGACACGTACTTCCGTTGAATTCAATATTTAATACATTTGTTATGTCCAATATTGTAGCAGGTTACTTAATTTGTATACATAGGCTTTTGGTCTAATATCGTTTAGTTACAGTGCTTGGTACCATGTTAATGCCTAAATTACATCCATGTTTGAGTCGCAAGTGACTCGTCTAAGATTATTTCTTATACAATTAGCTTATATTCTATTTTATGTTTCTATTCTAAGTGATGTTTACATCTAATTCCGCCGGACAAATGCCCCGTCGCGGACTGCCTCCGGGCAAATGCCCCGTCGAGGACTTGGTTACTCATCTGAGATTTTGTCTGTACGTGTAAAGCCAAATTTTACACATCCTTGGTACCGCCGGATAAATGTCCCGCCGCGGTATGCCTCCGGGCAAATGCCCCGTCGAGGGCTTGATGTGGAGCCGTTAGTTGAAAGCCCCCCCACCACGACAAGGTCGCTCCACCGAGGGGGGGGTTAGGTTAGGTTAGGTTAGGTTAGGTTAGGTTAGGTTAGGTTAGGTTAGGTTAGGTTGGGGTGCGTGGTCGGATAACCTCCTCGTGTGCCCTGCCACTGTTTTTCCCCGTCCATGTATGTGGTCTGGCAAATGCAGTGGGAGGGACGGTGCACCCTGGGTATCACTGTAAATGGCGAATAATTCATTTTGGTCCCATTTACCGTGATGGCTAATAATCCGACACTCCTGTTATCCTGTACGTAGTGCAGGACCAGGGGCCCGCTTCGGGGGGCCGAGGGGAGACAACCCCAATAAAAAACACAAAACCGTAGCCCTGTACGTAGTGCAGGAACGGGGGTCACCTTCATGGGGACCGCGAGGAGACAACCTCTATAAAAAACCAGAATAGGGGGTGCGGCTCCTCACTACTCTCCCAGGAGAGAAGTCCGGGATGCCACATCCGGAGGTGGGCGGCTTTCGGGCTGCGATCCGCTCTGCGGAAGAGGACCATCGTTTTCGGACGGTGGCGGCGGCGCCAGTTCTGCTCTGGTGCCGTCTATCTCGTTACCCCGTACGTGGTGCGGGAGCGAGGGCCGCCATCCCAATGGATGGGGGCTGCGAGGAAGAAAACCTCTCTAAAAAATTACCGACGGGGACCTCACGGTCCTGTCCGCTTCGGCGGATGGTGTGGGTCCGAGTCGGCGTCCTGGACGTATTCTGGGTAGCGGCGACTCGGTTCGGGCTCGGCCGGCGTCCTGGAGATTCCGGGTAGCGGCGGTGCGGGTCTGAGTGTGGGGGGCCTTGTGTAGGCCCAGCGGTCCTTTTTGGACGTAGTATAGGAGCGCCGTAACCCCGTACGTGGTGCGGGGCCGGAGGCCGCCACTTCAAGTGGGGGCTGCGTGGACGGATACCACTTTAAAAAACCAAGGGAGCCTGTCCCCTCAAAAGAGGCCAGAAGAACCATGACAATGGACAATTGTGAAAAGATATTACCCCAGGAGGGTACCAGCTGCTCCGCAGCTGGAGAATCCCTCCCGGGCACTTCGGTGCTCGGCAGCCCCTCGTATTCTGGGGGGGGCAACAATTGTTTTGAGGACAATTTAGCGCTGGGTCCGGGAGTAAACTGCGCTGCTGCGAAACCAATCGACCGCTCTGGGTCAGATTTGTCGGGAAGATCGGAAGGTGTTGTCACCAGGTCTAATTCCTCGCTGGGGAAACCCTGTTCGACGTCCCCGAAGGGTGGGTTAGACATGGATAGAAGTTTGTTTAAACAGAAATTATTAGCAAGCTTAAGGGACGTGAAGCCCATTGGTGGTAAGGTGAAGAAGGAGATTGCTTCAAAGCAGTCAACGGCGGCAAAAACATCCGCTACCAATGTTGAGGAGGAGAAGGCTGTTTTTAAACAGCCTGAAGTTCGCGTTCCAGTCGTGATACTTGAACGTTCGCCGGTCCCTGGGGCGTCGACGGCTGGAACCAGATCATGCAGTGCGGGAGGGAGTCGGAGTTCATCCTGTTCCTCCCAGATTTCATGGGTATCGGAGGAAGTGGAGTCGGTAGGAAGACGGAAACGTCTTAGACCGCGTGAGCCGAGTCTGTCAGGAGATGAGGACTCAGATGGAGTTGAGACGCAGTTGTCAAAGGTCAGCGCTGTTACCGAAAAGCGCGGAAGAGGCCGGCCAGCAACCACTGGTGAGTACGTTGGGCTTTCCAAGGCCCAGGCCGAGCTTTCCCGACTTCGGTCACTTGAGCGGGAAAT
The DNA here is from genome assembly GCA_950108535.1 of Agriphila straminella. Classification (NCBI taxonomy): domain Eukaryota; kingdom Metazoa; phylum Arthropoda; class Insecta; order Lepidoptera; family Crambidae; genus Agriphila; species Agriphila straminella. Next base: position 47,937 of record OX467316.1, on the reverse strand, counting down.
TGACCGCGAAGTGGCGCAGTCAGCCGTTAAGTCTCGTCGGGCCCCTAAGTCTAGAGAGGGTTCCGGCCTGGAGAATCCGAGCTTGATGGCCAACTGTGAGGTGCTTGCTCACGGTATGGACGGTGTCGAGGTGGTGTTAGAGGTCGCTGCGAAGTCGAGCAATCTGAAGGGCACCAGTATTAAGGCCCTGAAAGATGCGGCAGCCTTGATAAAAAATATGTTAGGTGAGATGTACAACCGTAACACCACGGATTGTACAAAGCAGATAGACGAGCGTTTTGCGAAGACCTTGGCTGATTTAAAACAAGCGAAAGAGGAAAATGCTCGAATCTCGGTTGAGAATCAGCGGCTGAGAGAGGAGATGGCGGCGATCCGGCGCGAACTAAAACTGGTTCGCGAACAGTTTAAGGGGGCGTTAAACATACCCCCCATCCCAGACACAAGTGGTCGTCGGCAAAACACCGTTGGCGATATGACGGTGGAGGAGCTCCAACGGTTGATTGCTGAGCAAGCTGGCACTATGGTTAGCGCCCGTATCGAGGGTCTCAGTCGTCGGCTCCCACCCGAGGAAAATTTTAGGCCGCCTTTAGCAGCCACCAGAAGGAAACCAGCGGTCAGTCCTATGCCGCCAGTTGTGCCTCAGTCGGAACCTCCTGCAGAAGCTCCTACTCCGTCCAAGGGGAAGGGAACGAAAAAGGAGAAGAAAAAGGGGAAGAAGGCCAAAGCGGCTACTACAGAAGTGACACCTCAGCAGGAGACGCAGACTGCGCCGCCTTCCCAAAATCCGGCGGAGGAAGGCTGGCAAGAGGTGAAACATAAAAAGCAGAGGCCGAAGGCTCCAGTATCGGCGAAAGATAAGGTGCCCAACAAGAAGGAAGGTACTTCTAAAAAGAAGAAGGTGCGGCTCCGTCTGCCTAAGTCGGCTGCGGTGGTCATTAAACTGCGGCCTGAGGCTGCGGAAAAAGGTGTGAGTTATGCCGAGATTCTAGCTGGGGCTAAAGGAAAGCTCGATACTAGTATAGTTTCAGGTGGCCTCAAATGCAAAGTGGCGGCTACTGGTGCCCGTCTCCTGGAGGTGCCAGGCGACAACAACAGCGAAAGGGCTGAAAAGCTGCTCAGTAGGTTGCAGGAGATCTTGGACCCAAATTTGGTTTACGTGACCCGACCGATGAAGACCAGCGCATTTCGTGTTTCGGGTTTAGACGACTCGGTCGAGGCAGCCGATATTCAGGTGGCTGTAGCTGAGCAAGGTGGCTGTAATAGAGACAGTGTTATAGTCGGAGAAGTGCGGAAAAATCGACTTGGATTAGGGTCTGCACTAGTGAGGTGCCCGGTGGTTGCGGCTATTAAGCTATCTGAGGGTGGAAACAAAAGGTTGTTAGTCGGATGGGTTTCGGCGGGAATCGAACTACTGCCAGAGAGGAAGATGCGCTGCTTTAAATGCTTTGAGGCAGGACATGTAAAGTCATTGTGCACAGGCGTTGATCGCAGTGAACTTTGTTTTAGGTGCGGCACACCTGGCCATAAGGCCAAAGATTGTGATAGGGCGCTGCGCTGCGTGGTGTGCGCTGCGCACAAAATTAAAGCAGACCACATGCTGGGGGGAATATCCTGCAACCCCCCCAAGCAGAAGAAGTCCAAAAAGTCGACCACCCAGCAGGCGTCTACCCAGCAGGAAGGCGAAGAGGGTATGGAGACAGCCGATTCTGTTGGCGGAGAGGCAGCGGGCTCTGAGCGGGCGGATGGCTCGGATGAGTCGCAGTTGAGGGGACCGGGCTACGGAAGCGGGGTACTTCCGTAGCCCACTCCAGGGTCTCCGTGGTGGAAGGGCGTGCCTTGTGTTCCGGCGCGCCTCACCGATTGGGGGAGCTTCTGAGCTCCCAATAATAGTTGTTGGGTCCGCAAGGATGACCGGCGGCGGGCTGCGGAAGTAATACTAAAGTATCCCCGGGGTCCGTCGCACTAACGGCCGAGGAACACCCAGGGGGTTTTAGTGGAGTCACCACATAACCACCCTGCCTCCCCGGGCAGGGGGTATGCGAAGGCATTTCCCCCTGGACAAAAAAAAAAAAAAAAAAAAAAAAAAAAAAAAAAAAAAAAAAAAAAAAAAAAAAAAAAAAAAAAAAGGTTAGGTTAGGTTAGGTTAGGTTAGGTTAGGTTAGGTTAGGTTAGGTTAGGTTAGGTTAGGTTAGGTTAGGTTAGGTTAGGTTGGGGTGCTAGGTCAGACAACCTCCCCGTGGTGCACCCTGGGCAACGTCGGCTTGAGCGGAATCCATGTTCGCCGACGGCTAATGGTCTGACAAGTGGCCCCCGTAGAGGGGGGCGTAGTATGGCCACTTCATGTGGCGAACCGCTGTCGCGGTCTGTGGCGAAACCTCTCCTTCTTGTAATTAAGAAGGGGTAGAGCTTTCGCCTGGTGACCCTTCTGAGGTCTTTGTGGCGCTTGCGCCTGTCGATTGTCTCGGCTGGCGTCCCGGGGAGCCTGGGCAGCGGCAGTTGAGACGAGCTTGGTGGAGGCAGTAACGCCTGTCGTGGTGTGTCCGTTCACGGACGGGGCGGCTGTGGTATGAACTCCGTGCCACCGTCGGCCAACCCGTTACCCTGCACATGGTGCGGGGCCGGGGGCCGCCATCCTTCGGGGTGGGGGCCACAAGGAGTAAACCTTTTCAAAAATCACTTGACGAGGCCAGGTAGGGTTCCCTCGCCCGGAAGAGGGACATCGTAATGAAAATGTCAGATAATTTGGATCGCGTTATGTCATGCCCTCCCGTTGACGCCGGGCGCACTGAGGAAGCTGGTACCCAGTGTGTGAAATCAGCCACTAGCGGCCAATACGCTCCGGTAGGCCACCGGCGCCAGGGGAAATCCGGGACCCCTGGTGTGAAATCTGTTACCGAGGAGTGTGTGGTGGTATTAGAAAAAGGCCCTTTTCAGGGCCAACCCAAAGGCCCTTCTCAGGGCCAAATCAAAGGCCCTTCTCAGGGCCAAACCAAAGGCCCTTCTCAGGGCCAATCGAAGGTCAAATATGAGAGCGCCGGGGAGGCGCCTAGAGCCACGCGGTCGCGTTCTGGCTCGGCAGCTTCCACGAGGTCAACTCAATCGCGGAAGCGACAGATTGTTGAGTCTGACTCATCGTCAAAATCGGCCCAGTCCGTCATATCAATGACGGACTCAGTGCTTGTAACGGAAAGTGCTTCTGACGCCGCGTCCAAAAACCCGCGACGCCAAAGGAAGCGAAAGAAAAAGAAGGGCTCAGACGAGCATAGTAATTCTGAGTCGGATATCGATACTCCTGCGGATGTCGCTTCAAAAAAAGGGAAAGGGCATGGGCGCGGACGCCCCCCTACGACCGGGGAGTATGTTGGGCTCGCCAAAGCCAAGCAGGAGCTGGCAAAGGCTGAGCGAGAAGAACAACAGGTCCGCCTCGACCGCGAGATCGCCGAAGCGGAAAAGCGGGCCTACGAGACGCGGTCCAAATATATGGAAAGCAGGACGGACCGCGTATCATCGAACTCTCCTGCCCCTAAAACCTCCCTTGATATCGAGGAGGTGATAAAGGCAGATTGCGGGGTGATAAATGAGGTAGCAAAGAAGTCGTCGCACCTCAGTGGGCCTTTCCAAAAAGCCCTGAAAAAGGCAGCCCAGTCCATCCAGGACTGCTTTGAAGAGATGGCCCAGAGGTCCATCTCGGATGACATGAGGGCACTCAAGGCGGAGAACATAGCCATGAGCAAGGAGCTTGCTGAACTCCGGCAAAGTGTCTCCGACCTGACAAGGGAGCTAAAATCCCTCAAGAGGAAGAGTCGCACGAGTCCATTCATGAGCTGTGAGGAGGTTGAGATGGTGGTTGAGGTAACTCCACCTACTCCTTCTGCACCAGCTCCCCCGGTGCCGTTGCGTCCAACTACCGCCGGTTCTGGCACGGCAGTTGGACCAGATGTGAGCGAGGCCGAGCTCGGCTTGCAAGGCTTCGAGGCCCGGATTATGCGGGCAGTAGGCACGATGCTGGAGGCCCGGTTTGAAGGCCTGCAGGAGCGCCTCCTCCCCGAGAAGCGATACCGTCCGCCACTCGCCGCTGACAAGAAAAACCAGCCTGCCCAACCAGAGCAGGCTGCGGGCACCTCCAAGAGTGATGCACCGCTGGCTAGACAGGCAAAAGCGAAGGGCAAGGCTGCCGGTAACATCAAACCCGACAAACCTTCAAAGAAGAGTCCGCCGGTGCCACCATCTGCACCCGCGTCCGGGAAAGAGGCGTCCTCTCCAGCGACGAAGGACCCCCCAGTACCAGTGGAGAATGATTGGATCCCTGTCACGAATAAGAAGAGGCAGAGGAGAAAGAAGGGCGGAGGCGCCCCTGCAGAGGAGGCAGCGGTGGCGAGGAAGCCCACTTACTCCGAAGCGGCGAAAGCAAAGCCGGCGCGCCAAGGCGCCCCAGCCAAAACTCAGCCCACCAAGTCGGCCAATAAGCCCAAGCTGATTTCTCCCAAATCTGCCGCTGTGGTCGTCACACTTGACGATGCAGCGGTCGAGAAAGGGATGACCTACGGTGAGGCCCTGGGCAGAGCCCGGACGGCTCATAACTTTGATGAGCTGGAGCTCGGCAGACTGAGGTGTCGACGCACGGCCACGGGGGCCCGTATCATAGAGGTCTACGGCACCCAGTCTGCGGAAAAAGCGGGCATCCTTGCCGGCAAGCTGCGGGAGACGCTGTCAGACGTGGCAAAAGTCGTCCAGCCGGTCAAGTGCGCAGACCTCCGAGTCTCAGGCCTGGATGACTCTATATCGAAGGAGGAGTTGATGGCGGTGATTGCCAGGAAAGGCGAATGCCAACAGGACCAGGTCAAGGTTGGAGAAATCCGGACTGGTCCTGGAGGCTCTGGTTCGGCACTAATCAAGTGCCCAATCGACGCGGCCAAGAAAATCAGTGTCGGGCGCCTTCTCATCGGCTTCAGCTCGGCAAGTGTGACGGTATTGGCGGCCCGGCCCATGCGCTGCTACAAGTGCTTTGGAATGGGACACTCTAAACAGTGCTGCCCCTCCTCAATCGATAGGAGTGGGCTTTGCTTCCGTTGTGGAAAAATCGGCCACCAACAATCCACTTGCAGCGTGGAGCCACATTGTGCCGTTTGTTCAGCCGACAAAAAACCGGCCGGGCATGTCATGGGGGGGAGGAAATGCAATCCCCCCCAGACGAGGGGGAAGATCCTGGAGTCCAAGCCAAGGCCCCCCGATGAGGGTACACCCAGTGTAGCTGGGCTGGAGGAGGCTATGGAATCTTAATCTTAATGGATTTAAGACGTCCATTTAGCTTCCTCCAGTGTAACTTAAACCACGCCACCAGAGCCCAAGACCTGCTGCTGCAAGCCCTGGCGGAGTGGTCCATTGATGTGGCCGTCGCTGCGGAGCCATACTTCGTCGTCGACCGACCCAATTGGGTTGGGGATCGGGATGGTCTCGTAGCTATTATTGTACGTTCAGCGCCTGGCTTCACGCCCCCCTCTGTGGTGGAAAGGGGCCACGGGTTCGTGGTGGCCGCCTGGGAGGGTATCACTCTGATAGGGACATACTTCTCCCCTAACAGGCCGCTTGTCGATTTCGAGGCGTACCTCGTATCGGTTGGAAGCGCAGTCCGTCGCGCAGCTCCGCGTCAGGTTCTCCTCATGGGGGACCTGAACGCCAAGTCAGTAGTTTGGGGCAATCGCTCCACCGATGCGCGCGGTGAGGCCGTGGAGCTTTGGGCCGCCGCCTCTGGTCTCTCCCTACTAAACAGGGGGAATACCCATACGTGCGTACATCGTCAGGGCGGGTCTATTGTGGACGTTTCGTTTGCTAGTCCCGCCCTCGCACGCCGGATCCAGGATTGGCGGGTGATAACGCAGGTGGAGAATCTCTCGAATCATCGCTACATCCGATTCGAGATTCCCACAGAACGCTCCCCGCCTTCCCAGGGCCCTCAGAGAGATCGCGCCCCCCGCTGGGCGCTCAACCGTTTGGACAGAGAGATGGCAGAGGAGGCCGCCATAGTCCAGAGCTGGTGTCTGCCGCCCATGAATAGTCTCAACGTCAATGAGAGAGCCACCCACTTCAGGGAAGCTCTCACGGAGGTGTGTGAGGCTTCCATGCCTCGATCACGCCCTCCCATGGATCGTCAGGCGATGTACTGGTGGTCCCAACACGTGGCGGACCTCAGGACGGCCTGCACTCCTGCCCGTCGCTCCTACACACGCTACCGCAGGCGGCGTGTTCGGGACCCGCAGGTGGAGGAGGGCCTATATAGTCAATACAGGGAGGCCCGGATAGCCCTGCAGGTGGCCATCGCTCGCTCTAAAGAGGAGGCAAGGGAAGAAATGTTGCAGGGCCTCAACCAAGATCCGTGGGGGCGCCCTTACAAAACTGCTCGCAACCAGTTGCGGGCGCGCGGCGCCCCCCTGACCGAGACCATGGACCCCGAACTTCTGTGTTCCGTGGTCCGGGAACTCTTCCCATCGTCTGACGGTCACTCTCCGCCAAGCATGGCTCCTCCGCGAGCTGTGGCGAGCGCGGTCTCTACTGAGGGCGACCCTCCTGCTGTCGATGAGGAGGAGTTTCGGGCGGCGATCGCACGACTGAAAGGGAAACGGACCGCTCCCGGTCCCGACGGGGTCCCGGGCAAAGTCTTAGGTCTCTCCCTGCGCCATCTCGGGGATCGCCTTCGCGAACTGTTCGATGCGTGTCTTCGCACCGGGCAGTTCCCGAAGGTCTGGAAGGATGGCATTCTGTGCCTCCTGCGTAAGGAGAACCGACCCGCGGACGACCCGTCTGGCTATCGACCGATCGTGCTGTTGGATGAGGTTGGCAAGGTATTCGAGAGGCTTGTCGCCCTCCGCCTCATCCAACATCTTTCTGAAGTGGGGCCAAATTTGTCCCAGAACCAATTTGGGTTCCGAGTGGGGCGCTCCACTATGGACGCGCTCACGGGACTGAGGGAGCTGGTGGAGGACGCCACTGGTAGAGGGGAGAGCGTGTTGGCGGTGTCATTAGACATCGCAAACGCCTTCAACACTCTCCCCTTTCGTACTATTCTAGAGGCGCTTCGGTATCACGGGGTGCCCCAATATTTGCTACGCATCATCGGCTGCTACCTAGAGGGAAGGGACATCGTGTTCACTGGCCAGAGTGGTGTGGCCAATCGTCACCCCATGTCCCGCGGCGTTCCACAGGGCTCCGTTCTGGGGCCCCTCTTATGGAACGTCGGGTACGACTGGGTCCTTCGTGCCGCCCTCCCCCCGCGTGTAAAACTTTTCTGCTACGCAGATGACACACTCGTCACTGCGAGAGGGGGGGACTTAGAGGAGACCCTTAGGCTGGCCTCGATCTACACCACTTTGGTCGTGAGGCGTATCGAAGCGCTGGGTCTGAAGGTGGCCCTGCACAAGACCGAGGCCCTTCTATTTCATGGACCTCGCAGGGGAGCGCCACCAGGCCAAGAGATAACGGTGGCTGGCGTGAGGGTGACACTGTCGCATCACCTAAAATATTTAGGCTTGGTGATAGACGGGCGGTGGGGGTTCGACGAGCATTTTCGTCGCCTCGAACCCCGCCTTTTGGGTGCTGCCGATGCGCTCGGGCGTCTTCTCCCAAATGTTGGGGGCCCGAGCGCCTCAGTTCGACGCCTCTATGCGGGCATAGTGCGCAGCATGGCGCTGTACGGCGCCCCGGTGTGGGCGGACGCTCTCGGCCCCCGGGCCATCGCGTCTCTTCATAGGGCGCAGCGCGCCATGGCTCTGAGAGCACTACGTGCTTACCGGTCTGTGTCCCACACTGCAGCGTGTGTACTCGCGGGTACTCCCCCGTGGGAGATTTCAGCCCACGTCCTGGCGGCCGCCTACCGCGTCAGAGTGGACGCAAGGGCGGACGACCGGCGCCTGGCGCCGAGGGAGAGGGCCTCCGCCTTGGAGGAGGCTATAACCGAGGCGTTCCGCGTGTGGTTTGAGGAGCTCGAAGAGCAAAGGGGTTCGACCTCGGTCTCTGGTACTTTGTCCAGGACCTTGGAGGCCATGCACCCCTTTCTCACCACGTGGGCGGACCGGCGCCACGGGTCGCTCTCCTACCACTTGGTGCAGATTCTCAGCGGCCACGGTTCTTTCGGCCGCTACCTGCACCGCATCGGTAGGGAGCCGACCCCCGAGTGCCACCATTGTGATGCGGCGGAGGATACAGCGCAGCACACCTTGGAGGTGTGCCCGGGTTTTTCTTCGCGGCGCCAGGAGTTGACCGCCGTCATAGGTGACGATCTCTCCCTCCAAAACGTGGTCTGCATCATGTTGGAGGGAGAAGAAATGTGGGACGCGGTAAACTCCTTCTGCGTAGACGTCATGACGCAGAAGGAGGACGCGGAGAGAGCCCGGGAAGAGGATCCCGAGGCTGCTCCCTGCCGCCGCCGAAGGTTGGGGCGGAGGAGGCGGATGTACGCCCGCCTACTTCCTCCTGACGGCAACCAGCGGGGTCCAGGCCTGGGAAGCCCGGGCCCTGCACTGCACAGGTTGCCGCCAGTCGCTGATCCCCTGGATGCCCCGGGGGATCACCGGCCCTCCCATTTTGGGGGGGTGAGTGGGGCTCGCCATAGGCGAGCAGTCGCCGACGAGGTCGTGGATGTGTTCTCGCGAGTTCCCATGACCTTGTCAGGCAGTGACGCCTCCCTCCCCGGCGTGCCCTCTTCGTCTGAGGACGAGGAGGATGCGGCGGTGATGGAGGTGCTCGCGCCAAGGCGTATGTGAGGGGCATCGGTGGGTTTTAGTCGGTAGGCCGCGGCATTGCACTTTCTGAGGGGCATTCTGTCTGCCCCCAGAAGCCGCGGAGAGTCCGACATATCCTCGCGTATCCCAAAACGCGGGGCATGCGTAAAGCATTTCCCATCGTAAAAAAAAAAAAAAAAAAAAAAAAAAAAAAAAAAAAGGTTAGGTTAGGTTAGGTTGGGGTGCTAGGTCAGACAACCTCCCCGTGGTGCACCCTGGGCAACGTCGGCTTGAGCGGAATCCATGCTCGCCGACGGCTAATGGTCTGACAAGTGGCCCCCGTAGAGGGGGGCGTAGTATGGCCACTTCATGTGGCGAACCGCTGTCGCGGTCTGTGGCGAAACCTCTCCTTCTTGTAATTAAGAAGGGGTAGAGCTTTCGCCTGGTGACCCTTCTGAGGTCTTTGTGGCGCTTGCGCTTGTCGATTGTCTCGGCTGGCGTCCCGGGGAGCCTGGGCAGCGGCAGTCGAGACGAGCTTGGTGGAGGCAGTAACGCCTGTCGTGGTGTGTCCGTTCACGGACGGGGCGGCTGTGGTATGAACTCCGTGCCACCGTCGGCCAACCCGTTACCCTGCACATGGTGCGGGGCCGGGGGCCGCCATCCTTCGGGGTGGGGGCCACAAGGAGTAAACCTTTACAAAAATCACTTGACGAGGCCAGGTAGGGTTCCCTCGCCCGGAAGAGGGACATCGTAATGAAAATGTCAGATAATTTGGATCGTGTTATGTCATGCCCTCCCGTTGACGCCGGGCGCACTGAGGAAGCTGGTACCCAGTGTGTGAAATCAGCCACTAGCGGCCAATACGCTCCGGTAGGCCACCGGCGCCAGGGGAAATCCGGGACCCCTGGTGTGAAATCTGTTACCGAGGCGTGTATGGTGGTGTTAGAAAAAGGCCCTTTTCAGGGCCAACCCAAAGGCCCTTCTCAGGGCCAACCCAAAGGCCCTTCTCAGGGCCAAATCAAAGGCCCTTCTCAGGGCCAAACCAAAGGCCCTTCTCAGGGCCAACCGAAGGAGGTAAAATATGAGAGCGCCGGGGAGGCGCCTAGAGCCACGCGGTCGCGTTCTGGCTCGGCAGCTTCCACGAGGTCAACTCAATCGCGGAAGCGACAGATTGTCGAGTCTGACTCGTCGACAAAATCGGCCCAGTCCGTTATATCAATGACGGATTCGGTGCTTGTAACGGAGAGTGCTTCTGACGCTGCGTCCAAAAACCCGCGACGCCAAAGGAAGAGAAAGAAAAAGAAGGGCTCAGACGAGCATAGTAATTCTGAGTCGGATATCGATACCCCTGCGGATGTCGCTTCGAAAAAAGGGAAAGGGCATGGGCGCGGACGCCCCCCTACGACCGGGGAGTATGTTGGGCTCGCCAAAGCCAAGCAGGAGCTGGCAAAGGCTGAGCGAGAAGAACAACAGGTCCGCCTCGACCGCGAGATCGCCGAAGCGGAAAAGCGGGCCTACGAGACGCGGTCCAAATATATGGAAAGCAGGACGGACCGCGTATCATCGAACTCTCCTGCCCCTAAAACCTCCCTTGATATCGAGGAGGTGATAAAGGCAGATTGCGGGGTGATAAATGAGGTAGCAAAGAAGTCGTCGCACCTCAGTGGGCCTTTCCAAAAAGCCCTGAAAAAGGCAGCCCAGTCCATCCAGGACTGCTTTGAAGAGATGGCCCAGAGGTCCATCTCGGATGACATGAGGGCGCTCAAGGCGGAGAACATAGCCATGAGCAAGGAGCTTGCTGAACTCCGGCAAAGTGTCTCCGACCTGACAAGGGAGCTAAAATCCCTCAAGAGGAAGAGTCGCACGAGTCCATTCATGAGCTGTGAGGAGGTTGAGATGGTGGCTGAGGTAACTCCACCTACTCCTTCTGCACCAGCTCCCCCGGTGCCGTTGCGTCCAACTACCGCCGGTTCTGGCACGGCAGTTGGACCAGATGTGAGCGAGGCCGAGCTCGGCTTGCAAGGCTTCGAGGCCCGGATTATGCGGGCAGTAGGCACGATGATGGAGGCCCGGTTTGAAGGCCTGCAGGAGCGCCTCCTCCCCGAGAAGCGATACCGTCCGCCACTCGCCGCTGACAAGAAAAACCAGCCTGCCCAACCAGAGCAGGCTGCGGGCACCTCCAAGAGTGATGCACTGCCGGCTAGACAGGCAAAAGCGAAGGGCAAGGCTGCCGGTAACATCAAACCCGACAAACCTTCAAAGAAGAGTCCGCCGGTGCCACCATCTGCACCCGCGTCCGGGAAAGAGGCGTCCTCTCCAGCGACGAAGGACCCCCCAGTACCAGTGGAGAATGATTGGATCCCTGTCACGAATAAGAAGAGGCAGAGGAGAAAGAAGGGCGGAGGCGCCCCTGCAGAGGAGGCAGCGGTGGCGAGGAAGCCCACTTACTCCGAAGCGGCGAAAGCAAAGCCGGCGCGCCAAGGCGCCCCAGCCAAAACTCAGCCCACCAAGTCGGCCAATAAGCCCAAGCTGATTTCTCCCAAATCTGCTGCTGTGGTCGTCACACTTGACGATGCAGCGGTCGAGAAAGGGATGACCTACGGTGAGGCCCTGGGCAGAGCCCGGACGGCCCATAACTTTGATGAGCTGGAGCTCGGCAGACTGAGGTGTCGACGCACGGCCACGGGGGCCCGTATCATAGAGGTCTACGGCACCCAGTCTGCGGAAAAAGCGGGCATCCTTGCCGGCAAGCTGCGGGAGACGCTGTCAGACGTGGCAAAAGTCGTCCAGCCGGTCAAGTGCGCAGACCTCCGAGTCTCAGGCCTGGACGACTCTATATCGAAGGAGGAGCTGATGGCGGTGATTGCCAGGAAAGGCGAATGCCAACAGGACCAGGTCAAGGTTGGAGAAATCCGGACTGGTCCTGGAGGCTCTGGTTCGGCACTAATCAAGTGCCCAATCGACGCGGCCAAGAAAATCAGCGTCGGGCGCCTTCTCATCGGCTTCAGCTCGGCAAGTGTGACGGTACTGGCGGCCCGGCCCATGCGCTGCTACAAGTGCTTTGGAACGGGACACTCTAAACAGTGCTGCCCCTCCTCAATCGATAGGAGCGGGCTTTGCTTCCGTTGTGGAAAAATCGGCCACCAACAATCCACTTGCAGCGTGGAGCCACATTGTGCCGTTTGTTCAGCCGACAAAAAACCGGCCGGGCATGTCATGGGGGGGAGGAAATGCAATCCCCCCCAGACGAGGGGGAAGATCCTGGAGTCCAAGCCAAGGCCCCCCGATGAGGGTACACCCAGTGTAGCTGGGCAGGAGGAGGCTATGGAATCCTAATCTTAATGGATTTAAGACGTCCATTTAGCTTCCTCCAGTGTAACTTAAACCACGCCACCAGAGCCCAAGACCTGCTGCTGCAAGCCCTGGCGGAGTGGTCCATTGATGTGGCCGTCGCTGCGGAGCCATACTTCGTCGTCGACCGACCCCATTGGGTTGGTGATCGGGATGGTCTCGTAGCTATTATTGTACGTTCAGCGCCTGGCTTCACGCCCCCCTCTGTGGTGGAAAGGGGCCACGGGTTCGTGGTGGCCGCCTGGGAGGGTATCACTCTGATAGGGACATACTTCTCCCCTAACAGGCCGCTTGTCGACTTCGAAGCGTACCTCGTATCGGTTGGAAGCGCAGTCCGTCGCGCAGCTCCGCGTCAGGTTCTCCTCATGGGGGACCTGAACGCCAAGTCAGTAGTTTGGGGCAATCGCTCCACCGATGCGCGCGGTGAGGCCGTGGAGCTTTGGGCCGCCGCCTCTGGTCTCTCCCTACTAAACAGGGGGAATACCCATACGTGCGTACATCGTCAGGGCGGGTCTATTGTGGACGTTTCGTTTGCTAGCCCCGCCCTCGCACGCCGGATCCAGGATTGGCGGGTGATAACGCAGGTGGAGAATCTCTCGAATCATCGCTACATCCGATTCGAGATTCCCACAGAACGCTCCCTGCCTTCCCAGGGCCCTCAGAGAGATCGCGCCCCCCGCTGGGCGCTCAACCGTTTGGACAGAGAGATGGCAGAGGAGGCCGCCATAGTCCAGAGCTGGTGTCTGCCGCCCATGAATAGTCTCAACGTCAATGAGAGAGCCACCCACTTCAGGGAAGCTCTCACGGAGGTGTGTGAGGCTTCCATGCCTCGATCACGCCCTCCCATGGATCGTCGGGCGGTGTACTGGTGGTCCCAACACGTGGCGGACCTCAGGACGGCCTGCACTCCTGCCCGTCGCTCCTACACACGCTACCGCAGGCGGCGTGTTCGGGACCCGCAGGTGGAGGAGGGCCTATATAGTCAATACAGGGAGGCCCGGATAGCCCTGCAGGTGGCCATCGCTCGCTCTAAAGAGGAGGCAAGGGAAGAAATGTTGCAGGGCCTCAACCAAGATCCGTGGGGGCGCCCTTACAAAACTGCTCGCAACCAGTTGCGGGCGCGCGGCGCCCCCCTGACCGAGACCATGGACCCCGAACTTCTGTGTTCCGTGGTCCGGGAACTCTTCCCATCGTCTGACGGTCACTCTCCGCCAAGCATGGCTCCTCCGCGAGCTGTGGCGAGCGCGGTCTCTACTGAGGGCGACCCTCCTGCTGTCGAGGAGGAGGAGTTTCGGGCGGCGATCGCACGACTGAAAGGGAAACGGACCGCTCCCGGTCCCGACGGGGTCCCGGGCAAAGTCTTAGGTCTCTCCCTGCGCCATCTCGGGGATCGCCTTCGCGAACTGTTCGATGCGTGTCTTCGCACCGGGCAGTTCCCGAAGGTCTGGAAGGATGGCATTCTGTGCCTCCTGCGTAAGGAGAACCGACCCGCGGACGACCCGTCTGGCTATCGACCGATCGTGCTGTTGGATGAGGTTGGCAAGGTATTCGAGAGGCTTGTCGCCCTCCGCCTCATCCAACATCTTTCTGAAGTGGGGCCAAATTTGTCCCAGAACCAATTTGGGTTCCGTGTGGGGCGCTCCACTATGGACGCGCTCACGGGACTGAGGGAGCTGGTGGAGGACGCCACTGGTAGAGGGGAGAGCGTGTTGGCGGTGTCATTAGACATCGCAAACGCCTTCAACACTCTCCCCTTTCGTACTATTCTAGAGGCGCTTCGGTATCACGGGGTGCCCCAATATTTGCTGCGCATCATCGGCTGCTACCTAGAGGGAAGGGACATCGTGTTCACTGGCCAGAGTGGTGTGGCCAATCGTCACCCCATGTCCCGCGGCGTTCCACAGGGCTCCGTTCTGGGGCCCCTCTTATGGAACGTCGGGTACGACTGGGTCCTTCGTGCCGCCCTCCCCCCGCGTGTAAAACTTTTCTGCTACGCAGATGACACACTCGTCACTGCGAGAGGGGGGGACTTAGAGGAGACCCTTAGGCTGGCCTCGATCTACACCACTTTGGTCGTGAGGCGTATCGAAGGGCTGGGTCTGAAGGTGGCCCTGCACAAGACCGAGGCCCTTCTATTTCATGGACCTCGCAGGGGAGCGCCACCAGGCCGAGAGATAACGGTGGCTGGCGTGAAGGTGACACTGTCGCGTCACCTAAAATATCTAGGCTTGGTGATAGACGGGCGGTGGGGGTTCGACGAGCATTTTCGTCGCCTCGAACCCCGCCTTTTGGGTGCTGCCGATGCGCTCGGGCGTCTTCTCCCAAATGTTGGGGGCCCGAGCGCCTCAGTTCGACGCCTCTATGCGGGCATAGTGCGCAGCATGGCGCTGTACGGCGCCCCGGTGTGGGCGGACGCTCTCGGCCCCCGGGCCATCGCGTCTCTTCATAGGGCGCAGCGCGCCATGGCTCTGAGAGCACTACGTGCTTACCGGTCTGTGTCCCACACCGCAGCGTGTGTACTCGCGGGTACTCCCCCGTGGGAGATTTCAGCCCACGTCTTGGCGGCCGCCTACCGCGTCAGAGTGGATGCAAGGGCGGACGACCGGCGCCTGGCGCCGAGGGAGAGGGCCTCCGCCTTGGAGGAGGCTATAACCGAGGCGTTCCGCGTGTGGTTTGAGGAGCTCGAAGAGCAAAGGGGTTCGACCTCGGTCTCTGGTACTTTGTCCAGGACCTTGGAGGCCATGCACCCCTTTCTCACCACGTGGGCGGACCGGCGCCACGGGTCGCTCTCCTACCACTTGGTGCAGATTCTCAGCGGCCACGGTTCTTTCGGCCGCTACCTGCACCGCATCGGTAGGGAGCCGACCCCCGAGTGCCACCATTGTGATGCGGCGGAGGATACAGCGCAGCACACCTTAGAGGTGTGCCCGGGTTTTTCTTCGCGGCGCCAGGAGTTGACCGCCGTCATAGGTGACGATCTCTCCCTCCAAAACGTGGTCTGCATCATGTTGGAGGGAGAAGAAATGTGGGACGCGGTAAACTCCTTCTGCGTAGACGTCATGACGCAGAAGGAGGACGCGGAGAGAGCCCGGGAAGAGGATCCCGAGGCTGCTCCCTGCCGCCGCCGAAGGTTGGGGCGGAGGAGGCGGATGTACGCCCGCCTACTTCCTCCTGACGGCAACCAGCGGGGTCCAGGCCTGGGAAGCCCGGGCCCTGCACTGCACAGGTTGCCGCCAGTCGCTGATCCCCTGGATGCCCCGGGGGATCACCGGCCCTCCCATTTTGGGGGGGTGAGTCGGGCTCGCCATAGGCGAGCAGTCGCCGACGAGGTCGTGGATGTGTTCTCGCGAGTTCCCATGACCTTGTCAGGCAGTGACGCCTCCCTCCCCGGCGTGCCCTCTTCGTCTGAGGACGAGGAGGATGCGGCGGTGATGGAGGTGCTCGCGCCAAGGCGTATGTGAGGGGCATCGGTGGGTTTTAGTCGGTAGGCCGCGGCATTGCACTTTCTGAGGGGCATTCTGTCTGCCCCCAGAAGCCGCGGAGAGTCCGACATATCCTCGCGTATCCCAAAACGCGGGGCATGCGTAAAGCATTTCCCATCGTGAAAAAAAAAAAAAAAAAAAAAAAAAAAGGTTAGGTTAGGTTAGGTTAGGTTAGGTTAGGTTAGGTTAGGTTAGGTTAGGTTAGGTTAGGTTAGGTTAGGTTAGGTTAGGTTAGGTTAGGTTAGGTTAGGTTAGGTTAGGTTAGGTTAGGTTAGGTTAGGTTAGGTTAGGTTAGGTTAGGTTAGGTTAGGTTAGGTTAGGTTAGGTTAGGTTGGGGTGCCATGTCAGACAACCTCCTCGTGGTGCACCCTGGGCGTCACCGTTTTTGATACGGTGACGGCTAATGGTCTGGCAGTCGGAGATGGCGCTGGTTCTGTCCCAGCGTCATCCGCTCGTAACCCCGTACGTGGTGCGGGAGCGAGGGCCGCCATCCCAACGGATGGGGGCTGCGAGGAAGAAAACCTCTCTAAAAAATTACGGACGGGGACCTTACGGTCCTGTCCGCTTCGGCGGATAGTGTGGGCTCCGAGTCGGCGTCCTAGACGTATTCTGGGTAGCGGCGGCTCGGTTCGGGCTCGGCCGGCGTCTCGGACGTTTCTGAGTAGCGGCGGTGCGGGTCGGAGTGTTGGGGGCCTTCGGTAGGCCCAGCGGTCCTTTGGACGCAGTATCGGGAGCGCCGTAACCCCGTACGTGGTGCGGGGCCGGAGGCCGCCACTGTTAGTGGGGGCTGCGTGGAAGGACACCACTTTAAAAAACCGAAGGGGAGCCTATCCCTCTTCAAAGGTAGGCCACATAAAATGATGGACAATTGTAAAGAGAAGTTACCCCAGGAGGGTACCAGCTGCTCCGCAGCTGGAGAATCCCTCCCGGGCACCTCGGTGCCCGGCTGCCCCTCGTTCTCTGGGGGGGGCATCAATTGTTTACAGGACAACCCAGCGCTGGGTCCGTTAATAAACTGCGCTGCAACAATCGGCCGTTCTGGGTCGGATGTATCGGGGAAGTCGGAGGGTGTTTGCACCAGATCGAATTCCTCGTTGGGGAAACCTTGCTCGACGTTCCTGAAGGGTAATACTGCGCCTTCAGACGACCCGAGCAAGCAGGGGAGACAAAACTTATTTAAAAAACCAGAGGACGTTAGGCCTAGCTCGGTCGGAAGTGAGCGCGGAGTTCGGCCTAGCTCAGGCGAAGAAAATGAGCTAATATTTTCCGATGCCGTGTCGGACGAGGATGTTGGAGGCTCCCGATGTGGGAGTAACACAAGCCTTTCTGGTCCAACGACCAGAAAACGTGCAGGATCACAAATTGATTCGTCAGAAGAGTCGGGGACAAGCCAGGTAGCTGGGGGCTCCGTCAAGAAGGGGGGAGCAGCTAAGAAAGGACGTGGCTCTGGCAAGAATGGCAAGGCTGGTAAGACTAGTGCGGCTGGCAAGACTAGTGCGGCTAGCAAGTCTAGTGCGGCTGACAAGACTGGTGCGGCTGCGAAGGCTGGTGCGACTGGCAAGACTGGTGCAGCTAGTGAAGCTGGTACGGCTGGTACTCATGTCTTCTTGAAGGAGGCTCGGGTGGATCTACAAAGGCTCGAGGGTTGTCGTGAGTATTCTGAGTACTCGGCTGAGGCTGAGAGTATCGTTGGTGAGCCTTTCTTTTATGAAGAGGCTTGGTCGATGAGATCGGAAGATCTGCCAGGGCCCGAAGTGCCCCACGAAGGGACGGAGGCAATACCACAAGACCTAGAGGTGGTGGCATCGGAAAATTTGAATGTCATCAACGAGGTTGTTAGGAAGTCCGGCAATTTGAAAGGCACTTTCCAGAAGAAGCTCACATGCGCCGCGTTAAAGTTGAAGGAGGTGGTCACCGAGCTGTCATACCGTACATGCAACGATGAAACGCGTAGGCTTAAGGCGGAAAATGCGCGTCTCCGTAGGGAAATGGAGTCTCTCAGAAATGAGATGAAGAGTCTGCGCCAGGAAGTCACTCGGCGTGGCTTTTCAGCTCCCGTAGAAACCCCTCGAACTCAGCTGGCCTCTTCGTTGACCGGCAATGAGGTCGAGGAGCTAAAGAGGTTCGTCATCGACACAATGGGTGGCATTTTTAACACTAGGTTTGCCAGCCTGGAGAAAAGGCTGCCACCAGCTCCGAGCGTCAGGCCACCTTTACAGGCGGGCAGGGGAAGAGAAGCGGCGCAGCCCCCTGCTATTCCTCTAGCAGTTAGACCGGTGACACAGCGTGCCCCGGTTCCTAAGGAAGGTCTGTCAGCTCCTTCCACCTCGCACAGCCAGCCCTCGTATGCGGCACAGGCAGCAACACCTGCTGCTCCAGGAGATCCCAAAAACGATGGCTGGAATACGGCCATGGGCAGGAAAAAGCGGAGAAAGCAGGCGAATTCGGCGGCTGCTCAACCCGCACCTGCCGTAAACCCGGAACCTCAGCCCAATCAGGGTCAAAAGAAGAAGAGGAGGAGGAATAGGAAGAAAGCCCTAACAGCTCCACGTTCGGCGGCAGTAGTAGTGACTCTCGACCAAGATGCAGCAAGCAGGGGAGTAACCTATGCCGAGGTGTTGGGTAAGGCCAGGAGGGAGCTAGAGTTGGCTGATTTTGGCCTCGATAGCGTGCGCTGCAAGCAGGCGGCAACTGGGGCAAGAATCCTCTCCATACCCGGAGCGGCAAATGGAGATAAGGCGGACGCACTAGCGAAGAGGCTCCAAGAGGTGCTGGGCGGAATGGCTAAGGTCGTCAGGCCCACAAAATGTGCCGACCTCCGTATTACTGGACTTGACGACTCCGTCAGCAAAGAGGACATTGTTAATGCCATCTCAAAGAAGGGGGCATGCCATCCCGATTTAGTTAAGGTCGGGGAAATACGGGGCTTTGGAATGGGCGGTGACACGGGAACGGTACTAGTTAGGTGCCCGGTGTCCGCAGCCAAGTTGATCATTGAGGCGGGTAGGCTTTTAGTAGGATGGAGCTCTGCCCAAGTGAAAGCACTCGATCCGCTACCCATGCGCTGCTACAGGTGCATGGGGTTAGGCCATACGAGTATGAGGTGTCCAACCGACACAGACCGTAGCAAGTTATGCTACCGGTGCGGAAAGCCGGATCACGTTGCCGCGACCTGCAAGGAGGAGTTTAAGTGCGCTGTATGTGTGGAAGCCAAGCGCCCGGCTGGACATAGAATGGCAGGACGCAAATGTAACCCCCCATTCGTGAAACCTAAAGGAGGCCCAGGGACGCGGGCCCCTCCACCCCCTGTTTTAGAGCGCGAAGCGCCAGAGGAAGTTGATATGACCGAAACCGTTAATGGATAGGTTGCGGCATCTAAATTTTCTCCAATGTAATATAAACCACTGCACTAGGGCGCAGGATTTGCTGGCGCAATCCCTGGTGCAGTGGAAAATTGATGTGGCAGTTGTCTCAGAGCCATATTTTGTGCCACCCCAGCGCAATTGGGCAGGGGATCTTGTTGGCTTGGTGGCAATCACTATCAAATCGACCTCACATGAGCCGCTGGTCGTGAAATATAGAGGATTGGGCTACGTAGTGGCTACTTGGGGGAGGATAGCCATTGTTGGCGTCTACTTCTCCCCCAATACAAGAGTGTCAGAACTGGAGGCCTTTATGAATAATCTGGGTCTGGTCGTCAGAAGACTTGCTCCCATGCAGGTCCTCGTCATGGGGGACTTCAACGCAAAGTCCGCTGCTTGGGGATCCCCCGTCACAGATGTTCGAGGGGATATTGTGTCAGATTGGGCTGCTTCAGTAGGGCTGTCTGTAGTCAACCAAGGTACAGCCTTCACATGCGTGAGAAGACAGGGAGCGTCCATCGTGGACTTAACGTTCGCGACCCCTGCCTTAAGTTCGCGTATCGCCAGCTGGCGTGTTTTGGAGGATGTTGAAACTCTCTCGGATCACCGCTACATCAGATTTGAGGTTACTCCTACGGCCGCTTTAGCCGCGACCAGACCTATTCGTAGGGAAGGAGGTGCCCGCTTTCCAAAGTGGGCCCTCACCCGGTTTGACCGTGAATTGGCGGAAGAAGCGTCAATTGTTGCGAGCTGGGGCTCCGTGCTGGTTGACCAGCAGGGGAATGTAGACGAACGAGCAGTCAAGATGAAAGAGGACCTTACGGCTATATGCGATTCCGCTATGCCGCGTTCTTTGGGCCCTCCCCCTGACAAGGAAGCAGTATATTGGTGGTCTGCTGAGATCGCTGCTCTGCGTGATACTTGCGGCGAAGCCAGGCGGGCATATATCAGATGCCGCCGCAGACGGGGACACACGGTAGAAATGGAGCAGCTTCTACACGACTCGTTTAAAGAGGCCAAAAAAGCGCTTGAAATTGCTGTGGCGGACGCTAAGCTTAGGGCAAGACAAGAGTTCCTCGAGCAGCTAGATCGGGATCCCTGGGGAAGACCCTACCTGACGGTGCGGAACAAGATGCGCCAGGGGGCTCCTCCAACGGAAAGTTACCAGCCTGAGTTCTTGGAGGAGGTTGTCTCTACATTGTTTCCGAGGAGAATACCGTTCACACCCCCTGTGATGGTGCATCCGTCTAGAGAGCCGGAAGTAGTAGAGGTCGTCCCATCCGTTACGGAGGGAGAGTTCGATGTAGCGGTCGATCGTCTCCGAGGCACGAAGAAAGCCCCGGGCCCTGATGGAGTGCCTGGATGCGTCCTGGTTTTGGCGGCTAAGCACTTGGGGGATCGGCTTCGCAGCTTGTTCACTGCGTGTTTGGAATCCGGAAGATTCCCAGTCTCGTGGAAGGAAGGGAAGTTATGTCTCCTACAAAAGGAAGGACGCCCTCCGGACTCACCGTCAGCTTTGAGACCGGTAGTGCTACTTGATGAGACAGCTAAGTTATTTGAGCGCGTGTTGGCAGACCGGATTAATAAGCATCTGTCGACATCGGGACCGGATTTATCGGAGCGCCAGTATGGGTTTCGAGCTGGGCGATCCACAATGGATGCAGTGCACGAGCTAAAGAAGATAAGCGATCGGGCGTTGGCAAGGGGAGAGAGGGTATTGGCGGTGTCTCTAGACATCGCCAACGCTTTTAACTCGATTCCGTTCGAGTGTATCCTGGAAGGTTTGAAATACCATAGGATACCTCTGTATCTCCAAAGAGTGGTGCAGAGTTACCTTATAGATCGACGGGTGAAATATGTGGGGTCGGACGGCAGAATCCACTCTCGTGAGATAGGTTGTGGGGTTCCACAGGGGTCGGTGTTGGGGCCGCTCCTGTGGAATTTGGGGTATAACTGGTTGCTGCGATGCATCCTGCTGCCCCGTATGAGTCTCATTTGTTACGCCGACGATACAATCGTAACAGCACGAGGAAGCAGCTACGCGGAGGCTGCTCGTTTGGCAACTGTTGGGGCAACTCTGGTGGTGAAGAGAATCAAGCTGCTGGGGTTGAAAGTGGCGCTCCAGAAGACCCAGGCTATCCTGTTCCATGGACCGCGGGGTGGACCACCATCAGGTGCGCACATTGTTGTAGACGGAGTTCGGGTGGAGGTGACGCCCACTATTAAATATCTGGGCCTCACTCTTGACGGCCGCTGGAGTTTTCTCCCACACTTTAAGGGGATGGCTTCGCGGCTGAATGGCACGGCATTGGCGCTCGGTCGATTGCTCCCTAACGTGGGCGGTCCGGGAGAGACTTGCCGCAGCCTGTATGTTACTGTTGTTCGGAGCATGGCCCTTTACGGGGCGCCGGTGTGGGCCAGGGCTCTGAATTCTAAGTTGCGCGGGTTCCTGCGAAAGCCGCAAAGAACTATGGCAACAAGGGCCATTAGGGCGTATCGAACGGTTGCGGGTTCGGCAGCGTTGGTGTTGGCAGGCTCCCCGCCCTGGGAACTGGAGGCGGAGGTGCTAGCCACAGTGTACAATTATAGAGCGGAGCAACGGGCTCACGGAGAACGACCGACGCTCGAAGAGGTGGAGAGGATCCGGCGAGAGGCGTATGACGCCGTGTTGGAGCGCTGGAAAGTAGACCTCGAAACCGAAAGGTACGGCCGGCGCACCATCGAGGCGATCCGCCCAGTACTACGTGAGTGGTCGACGCGACGGCACGGAGCGTTAACCTACCGATTGGTGCAGGTATTAACCGGACATGGTTGTTTCGGTGACTACCTGCACCGAATCCAAAGAGAGCAAAACCCCATGTGCCACGAGTGTGGCGCCGCTCAAGATTCGGCGCAGCACACCCTGGAGGTGTGTGCAGCCTGGAGTCGAGAGCGACATGACCTCGAGGCCGTGGTGGGTCCGGACCTCTCGCTGCCCAGCGTGGTGCAAGCTATGCTGGGCAGTAACAGGGCCTGGGAGGCCGTGGTGTCCTTCAGCGAAGCAGTTATGTCGCAGAAGGAGGCTGCTGAGCGGCACCGCGAGGGTGATGCCCAAGCGGATCCGCGCAGGCGCAGACGTCCTGGAGGACGACGGCGGCGATTTGCCCGTCAACTTCCACTTCAACGGGGCTAGCGGGGATGGGTTGGGCGCCCATGTCCCGCATTGCACATAGTCCCACGTCTGAGAAGGTAGTCCGATGTGTGCAGGACGCCTTCTAAACGCCAGAATAGGCCTGGGTGAGCCGGGCTGGCCGGGGCGGCATAGGTAGAATCCCACAAAGGATCCCATGCCGCCGAAAACCGGTATGAGAGGGCACATCGATAGGTTTTTAGTGGGTATGCCCCCCCCTCCGGCCCCCCATCGAGCCCACTAGGGGCTGGGTGGGGGATCGGCTGGGCGGAAAGTGGTGCCGTCGCTACGCCAAGTGACGGCTTCCATGGGTGAGTCCCACATACCCCCGGCGTTGACCCGACGCCGGGAAGTGCGGAAAGCATTTTCCTATCGTAAAAAAAAAAAAAAAAAAAAAAAAAAAAAAAAAAAAAAAAAAAAAAAAAAAAAAAAAAAAAAAAAAGGTTAGGTTAGGTTAGGTTAGGTTAGGTTAGGTTAGGTTAGGTTAGGTTAGGTTAGGTTAGGTTAGGTTAGGTTAGGTTAGGTTAGGTTAGGTTAGGTTAGGTTAGGTTAGGTTAGGTTAGGTTAGGTTAGGTTAGGTTAGGTTAGGTTAGGTTAGGTTAGGTTAGGTTAGGTTAGGTTAGGTTAGGTTAGGTTAGGTTAGGTTAGGTTAGGTTAGGTTAGGTTAGGTTAGGTTAGGTTAGGTTAGGTTAGGTTAGGTTAGGTTAGGTTAGGTTAGGTTAGGTTAGGTTAGGTTAGGTTAGGTTAGGTTAGGTTAGGTTAGGTTAGGTTAGGTTAGGTTAGGTTAGGTTAGGTTAGGTTAGGTTAGGTTAGGTTAGGTTAGGTTAGGTTAGGTTAGGTTAGGTTAGGTTAGGTTAGGTTAGGTTAGGTTAGGTTAGGTTAGGTTAGGTTAGGTTAGGTTAGGTTAGGTTAGGTTAGGTTAGGTTAGGTTAGGTTAGGTTAGGTTAGGTTAGGTTAGGTTAGGTTAGGTTAGGTTAGGTTAGGTTAGGTTAGGTTAGGTTAGGTTAGGTTAGGTTAGGTTAGGTTAGGTTAGGTTAGGTTAGGTTAGGTTAGGTTAGGTTAGGTTAGGTTAGGTTAGGTTAGGTTAGGTTAGGTTAGGTTAGGTTAGGTTAGGTTAGGTTAGGTTAGGTTAGGTTAGGTTAGGTTAGGTTAGGTTAGGTTAGGTTAGGTTAGGTTAGGTTAGGTTAGGTTAGGTTAGGTTAGGTTAGGTTAGGTTAGGTTAGGTTAGGTTAGGTTAGGTTAGGTTAGGTTAGGTTAGGTTAGGTTAGGTTAGGTTAGGTTAGGTTAGGTTAGGTTAGGTTAGGTTAGGTTAGGTTAGGTTAGGTTAGGTTAGGTTAGGTTAGGTTAGGTTAGGTTAGGTTAGGTTAGGTTAGGTTAGGTTAGGTTAGGTTAGGTTAGGTTAGGTTAGGTTAGGTTAGGTTAGGTTAGGTTAGGTTAGGTTAGGTTAGGTTAGGTTAGGTTAGGTTAGGTTAGGTTAGGTTAGGTTAGGTTAGGTTAGGTTAGGTTAGGTTAGGTTAGGTTAGGTTAGGTTAGGTTAGGTTAGGTTAGGTTAGGTTAGGTTAGGTTAGGTTAGGTTAGGTTAGGTTAGGTTAGGTTAGGTTAGGTTAGGTTAGGTTAGGTTAGGTTAGGTTAGGTTAGGTTAGGTTAGGTTAGGTTAGGTTAGGTTAGGTTAGGTTAGGTTAGGTTAGGTTAGGTTAGGTTAGGTTAGGTTAGGTTAGGTTAGGTTAGGTTAGGTTAGGTTAGGTTAGGTTAGGTTAGGTTAGGTTAGGTTAGGTTAGGTTAGGTTAGGTTAGGTTAGGTTAGGTTAGGTTAGGTTAGGTTAGGTTAGGTTAGGTTAGGTTAGGTTAGGTTAGGTTAGGTTAGGTTAGGTTAGGTTAGGTTAGGTTAGGTTAGGTTAGGTTAGGTTAGGTTAGGTTAGGTTAGGTTAGGTTAGGTTAGGTTAGGTTAGGTTAGGTTAGGTTAGGTTAGGTTAGGTTAGGTTAGGTTAGGTTAGGTTAGGTTAGGTTAGGTTAGGTTAGGTTAGGTTAGGTTAGGTTAGGTTAGGTTAGGTTAGGTTAGGTTAGGTTAGGTTAGGTTAGGTTAGGTTAGGTTAGGTTAGGTTAGGTTAGGTTAGGTTAGGTTAGGTTAGGTTAGGTTAGGTTAGGTTAGGTTAGGTTAGGTTAGGTTAGGTTAGGTTAGGTTAGGTTAGGTTAGGTTAGGTTAGGTTAGGTTAGGTTAGGTTAGGTTAGGTTAGGTTAGGTTAGGTTAGGTTAGGTTAGGTTAGGTTAGGTTAGGTTAGGTTAGGTTAGGTTAGGTTAGGTTAGGTTAGGTTAGGTTAGGTTAGGTTAGGTTAGGTTAGGTTAGGTTAGGTTAGGTTAGGTTAGGTTAGGTTAGGTTAGGTTAGGTTAGGTTAGGTTAGGTTAGGTTAGGTTAGGTTAGGTTAGGTTAGGTTAGGTTAGGTTAGGTTAGGTTAGGTTAGGTTAGGTTAGGTTAGGTTAGGTTAGGTTAGGTTAGGTTAGGTTAGGTTAGGTTAGGTTAGGTTAGGTTAGGTTAGGTTAGGTTAGGTTAGGTTAGGTTAGGTTAGGTTAGGTTAGGTTAGGTTAGGTTAGGTTAGGTTAGGTTAGGTTAGGTTAGGTTAGGTTAGGTTAGGTTAGGTTAGGTTAGGTTAGGTTAGGTTAGGTTAGGTTAGGTTAGGTTAGGTTAGGTTAGGTTAGGTTAGGTTAGGTTAGGTTAGGTTAGGTTAGGTTAGGTTAGGTTAGGTTAGGTTAGGTTAGGTTAGGTTAGGTTAGGTTAGGTTAGGTTAGGTTAGGTTAGGTTAGGTTAGGTTAGGTTAGGTTAGGTTAGGTTAGGTTAGGTTAGGTTAGGTTAGGTTAGGTTAGGTTAGGTTAGGTTAGGTTAGGTTAGGTTAGGTTAGGTTAGGTTAGGTTAGGTTAGGTTAGGTTAGGTTAGGTTGGGGTGCGTGCCAGACAACCTCCTCGTGGTGCACCCTGGGCGTCACCGCGGTATTCGTGGTGGCGGCGAATAGTCTGGCGAGGTGGGACCCGGCCGGCGTCTCGGACGTTTCTGAGCAGCGGCGGTGCGGGTCGGAGTTGTGGGGGCCTTTCGTAGGCCCAGTGGTCCTCTGGACGTAGTGATGGGAGCGCCGGAACCCCGTACGTGGTGCGGGACCGGAGGCCGCCACTGTTAGTGGGGGCTGCGTGGACGGACACCACTCTAAAAAACCAAGGGGAGCCTGTCCCCTTTTAAAAAGAGGTGTTGAACATGATGAACATGGACAATTGGAAAGAGAATTTACCCCAGGAGGGTACCAGCTGCTCCGCAGCTGGAGAATCCCTCCCGGGCACCTCGGTGCCCGGCTGCCCCTCGTCTTCTGGGGGGGGCAACAATTGTTTACTGGACAACCCAGCGCTGGGTCCGGGAATAAACTGCGCTGCAGCAATCGGCCGTTCTGTCGGGTCGGATGTGTCGGGGAAGTCGGAGGGTGTTTGCACCCGATCGAGTTCGTCGTTGGGGAAACCTTGCTCGACGTTCCTGAAGGGAAATGCGCCTTCAGATGACCCGAGCAAGGAGGGGAGGGTAAGGGTAGCGTCGGTTGGAAGTCAGGGGAGTTCAAAACCGAACCGTCTGGCTAAGGTAGCTATAAAAGAGGCGACCACTGCTAATCCTAAAGTGGTGCTTAAGAAGGGAGATCTTTTGTTAACGGTTACGGCCCCGGTGGCAGGTACCGCCCCGAAAGGGAGAACTCAACCGAGTAGGTTGGCCAAAGAGGTCGCTAAGGAGACTTCTAAGGGGGTCGCCAAAGAGACACCTATGGACACGGAAGAAGTGGCTTCTGAGGCAACTTCTGAGACCAACACTCCGGAGTCGTTAGGCTTGTACACGGGGCTGTCAGCGGCCAAGAAACGTACAAAAACAGGTAGTGACGAAAGTGTAAATTACCCATCGGAGACGGAAGGTGCTTCTAAAAGTGGCCCTAAAGTGTTTAAAAAGGGTTCTGTGGAGAGCATTAAAAAGGCTGGCAAGGGATCCAGGCCCTTGCCCGATCGCAGCATGGACCACGAAGAAGTGCGCAAGGAGGCACTAGATGATATTCAGGTTATCTACAGCAAACTGCGTAACAGTGGCAGAGTAATGGACAAAGGCAAGAAGGGGACTGTTCTTGACTCGCTTAATAGGGTTAAAAAAGTGATGGAAGAATGGAAGGACCCGAATGAGGAGATCAGACGTCTACGGGCGGATAACGAAAGGCTAAGCTCGGAAATGGAAGTCTTGAGGAGGGAGGTGAAAGCGTTCAAGGATGCTTATCAGGAAAAGAGCAAAGAGGTGGTGGACTTGAGGCGTTCTGATGGAAGGAACCCCGTTGCTGCTGGGGTGAATGAGGGGAACACTTTTGATGCTGATGACTTCAGACGATCAATAATAAACATGGTGAATGCCAGATTTGAGGGTCTCGAAGTCGATGGCAGGCTTCCACCTGCTCCAATCCGTCGTCCTCCGCTGGCGGCGGACAAACAGAAAGCGAAAAACGCGGCGTCGGCGGAAAAAGGGCCTAAGCCTTCATACGCTGACGCCACTGCAGGGCCTTCCAAATCTAATGCGGACTCGGCGGCACAGGGGAGGGAACCAGATGACCCCAATGAGGAGTGGCAGACTGTCGGAAAGGGGGGAAAGCCGGTCAAGGCTAAAAAACAGAAACGGCCAGCACAGGAATTGGCCCAATCCAATAAGCCCAGTCCGGCGCCAAAGAAGGCAAATAAGCCGAAGGGACCTAAGTTGGCTGCCCCTCGGACGGCGGCGGTGGTCGTCAAGATTCCGTCGGAAGCCGCTGAGAGGGGAGTGAAATACGGTGATGTTATGCTCAAGGCCAGACAGGCCATCAAGCTGAAGGATTTGGGCCTGGAAAGGGTCTCAATGAAAGTGACTCAGACGGGTGCCAGGATGATTGAGATCCCCGGTGCGGAAGGGGCAGAAAAAGCGGATGTCTTAGCGTCCAAGCTCCGGGAAGCTTTAGCAGGGCTGGCCGATATCTCCAGGCCCGTGAAGTGCGTAGACCTGCGCATTTCCGGGCTGGATGAGTCGATAACGGCGGATGACATCCGCAGTGTCATGGCCGAAAGGGGAGGGTGCTCCACGGAACACATAAAGGTCGGTCCAATTAGAAACGGTCCGGGAGGTTTAGGGGTTGTCATGACGAAGTGCCCCATAGGGGCGGCAAAGGTTCTGGTAGAGGCGGGGCGAATAATGGTAGGGTGGAGCTGTGCGCACGTCAAAGCGCTGGAAGCTCTCCCGCTCCGCTGCTATAAGTGTCTGGGTTTGGGACACATGCGCCAAGTGTGCCCGTCAGGTGTGGACCGCTCGAATGCTTGCTACAGGTGTGGCAGAGAGGGGCACATAGCTGCACATTGTAGTATGGAGGTGAACTGTCTGGTGTGCTCGGAGGCGAATCTACCCGCTGGACATATCACGGGAGGGAAGAGCTGCCGCCCACCTCCGGTCAAGGCAAAAGTGACTCCTCCGCTGAGGGGATCAGACAGTGGGGCAGGCCCGGGAGCCATGGAGGGAGTTGAAATAGTGCCTTAATGTCCAGACACGATATCAACTTCTTACAAGCGAACACTAACCACTGCGCTGCTTCACAGGACGTCCTGATGCAGCACGCAGTGGAGTACAAGTCGGATCTGGTTATTATATCAGAGCCATATTGCGTGCCTCAGCGCACTAACTGGCTGCGAGATGATGATGAAACCGTCGCGCTTCTGGTTCCGGCAAAAGTCACCCACTCCCCTCCCCTCTCGATTAGGGAAAGGGGTCCAGGGATTGTGGCAGCGACTTGGGGGGAGTTTGCCCTAGTGGGCGTCTATTTTTCCCCTAACCGACCAGTGGACGAGTTGGAGCGCTGGCTTAACCGACTAGCCGGCGTGGTTAGGCGTTTGGCACCAATGCAGGTGCTAGTGGGAGGAGATTTTAACGCCAAGCATTCGGCCTGGGGTGCCCGCGTAGATGATAGGAAGGGCTCGCTAGTACTGGATTGGGCCCTGTCAGCTGGGCTGGTCGTCCTTAACAGGGGCACAACGTTCACCTGCATAAGGGGAAATAGGGGATCCAGAGTGGATATTACCTTTGCGTCGCCAACGTTGGCTCAAAGGGTGATGGACTGGACCGTCCTAATAGGGCCACTGACCCTATCAGACCACAGGTATATCCGCTTTAGGATCATCCCTAGGGAAGGAACGCCGGTTGCGAGTGCACGCTCGTCGAACGCTTATTTTCCGAGGTGGGCCACAACAAAGCTTAATAAGGAGCGTGCTGAAGAGGCAGCTTTGGTGGAGGCCTGGTGTCTCGACGCCCGACAATCGGTGCCAAGCATAGAAGGTAGAGTGAGGCAAATCACACGCGCCCTCACAACAGTGTGCGACACAGCAATGCCCAGAGTGCATGGACCGCCCGAAAAGCAACAGGTCTATTGGTGGTCGACCGAACTAGAGGCTTTAAGATCTGCCAGCCTCCGTGCCAGACGCGCTCTGCAGAGGTGCAGAAGACGCCGCAGAAGGAGGGAAGGAATGGAGCAGAGGCTCTTGACTGCATACAGGGAGGCGAAAAAAGCTTTCGAGGTGGGAATAGCTAGGGCGAAAGACCGGGCATGGGAGGAGTTCCTTGAAAGTTTGGACAGGGATCCATGGGGGCGCCCATTCAAGATGGTGCGGAGCAAACTCCGCCACCAGGCGCCTCCCATGGACGCCATGGAGCCAGAATTCTTGGCGAGGGTGGTGTCCAGCCTGTTTCCGGTCCACGTTCCACTGACGGCCCCCCTGGTCGCCCCGCAAAGTCCGGCCGTGGTAGACGATGGCTTTCTTCCAGTCACCGATCAGGAGATGGAGATGGTGGTGGACCGACTTGCGGCCAAGAAGAAAGCGCCTGGTCCTGATGGGATCCCAGGGAAGGTGTTGCCGACAGCGTTGAAACACCTGGGCGAATTCCTGAGGGTGCTATTCAGCGATTGTCTAGAGGCAGGTGAGTTCCCGAAGGACTGGAAGCGGGGTCGGCTATGCCTCCTTCTCAAAGAAGGTAGACCTTTGGATTCTCCCTCGGCCTACCGTCCCGTCGTCCTGCTGGACGAAATGGCCAAGATGTTGGAGCGAATAATTGCTGACAGGATCGTCCAGCACATGGAGACGGTAGGCCCGGACCTAGCCGGGAACCAATACGGCTTTAGACGTCGGCGGTCGACGGTGGATGCCATTCTAGCCCTTAGGGAAATGGCGGAGAGGGCAATAGATCGGGGGGAGGTAGTCATTGCGGTGTCCCTGGATATCAGGAACGCCTTCAACTCCCTCCCCTTTGACGTCATAAGAGATGGGCTCAGGTACCATGGCCTGCCACCGTACTTAATAAAAATAATTGAGAGCTACCTTGAGGGCAGGGAGATTGTCTACCAGTCCAATGACGGGGAACTAGTGACCAGGGAGATGGTGTGCGGTGTTCCACAGGGCTCGGTTCTTGGACCACTCCTGTGGAACATCGGGTACGATTGGGTCCTGCGTGCGGTCCTCTTGCCCCGGATGAGTGTCATCTGCTATGCAGACGACACGATGGTCACCGCCCGGGGCAAGACCTTTGAGGACACGCAAAGGCTGGCGAGTGTGGGTGCCTCCCTGGTCACCGGGCGCATTAGGCTGTTGGGACTGAATGTGGCAGTGGACAAGACGGAGGCTATATGTTTCCACGGCCCAAGAAGGAGTCCTCCAGCTGGGGCATTTTTGATGGTAGATGGCGCCGCCATCCCGTTGCGTCCCTGGATCAAGTATTTGGGGCTACTGCTTGATAAAAGGTGGAACTTCCAGGAACACTTTAATCAGCTGGCCCCAAAACTTTTGAAGACGGCAAACGCACTGGGGCGTGTATTGCCGAACATTGGCGGCCCCAGTGACAAATGTCGGAGGCTGTTCGCGGGTGTGCTGCGAAGCATCGCAATGTACGGTGCACCGGTGTGGGCAGATCGCTTATGCGACAGAAACGTAAGAAGGCTTCGACAGGCGCAGAGGGCAATGGCTACCCGAATTGTCCGAGGGTATAGGACAATTTCGTGCGCTGCCGCATGTGCATTAGCCGGTACGCCTCCCTGGGAGCTAGATGCTCAGGTACTCAGGGAGGCGTATAGGGAGCGTAGGGCTGCGCTCGAGAGAGGGGAGCGTCTTGCCCCTGAAGAGGTGGCGGCTGACCGGCACCTATTGGAAGAGGTGCGGCTGGAGGTCTGGCGGGGAAAGCTCGAAACGGAACCTTACGGGGTGAGGACCACAGAAGCGATTCTGCCGGTGCTTGAGGAGTGGTGCTCCAGAAGGCATGGGGCGTTGACGTATAGACTGACGCAGATGCTTGCCGGGCACGGGTGCTTCGGCAAGTATCTGTGTCGGATTGGTAAAGAGGCGTCCGCACAGTGTTATGAGTGCGGCGATGCGGAGGACAGTGCACGGCACACCCTCGAGGTGTGCCCTGCCTGGGCTCCGCAGCGCGGCGCTCTAACAGCTGTGATTGGGAGGGATCTCTCGCTGCCCAGTGTGGTACGGGCCATGCTGGCCACCGAGAGATCCTGGGAGGCGGTAGCCTCCTTCTGCGAGGAGGTTCTCCTGCAGAAGGAGGCATCGGAGCGGGTTCGCGAAGAGGAGGCTCACGCGAACCGGCTCCGACGCAGGCGGTTGGGCGCTAGGAGGAGGCGCTACGCGCACCTCATAGCGATCTGACGGGGACCACGTGGGCGATGGGTGGTGACCCATCGCCTGCATTGCACGGTCCCTGGCCGTCTGGGGAGATGGCCAAACTTGCTCGGCCATCTCCCAACCGCGAGGAGGCCCGGGTAGCCGGGCGAGCCACCGGGTCAGTGGGGTGAATACCACCCATGGCCCCCCGCATGACCAACCGGTGGCGAGTGGGCAAGTGCCGGGGTTTTTTAGTGGGTATTCCCTCCTCCCGAGATCCCATCGAACCTTTCATGGTTCGGTGGGATCACGGGAGGCAGTCGTGGAGGGGGCCGGCCCCCTCCTGGCGAGTCCCACATACCCCCGTCCCGTTCACCAGCGGGAAGGGAAGCGCGTAAATGCGTTTTTCCTCGGCATACAAAAAAAAAAAAAAAAAAAAAAAAAAAAAAAAAAGGTTAGGTTAGGTTAGGTTAGGTTAGGTTAGGTTAGGTTAGGTTAGGTTAGGTTAGGTTAGGTTAGGTTAGGTTAGGTTAGGTTGGGGTGCTAGGTCAGACAACCTCCCCGTGGTGCACCCTGGGCAACGTCGGCTTGAGCGGAATCCATGCTCGCCGACGGCTAATGGTCTGACAAGTGGCCCCCGTAGAGGGGGGCGTAGTATGGCCACTTCATGTGGCGAACCGCTGTCGCGGTCTGTGGCGAAACCTCTCCTTCTTGTAATTAAGAAGGGGTAGAGCTTTCGCCTGGTGACCCTTCTGAGGTCTTTGTGGCGCTTGCGCCTGTCGATTGTCTCGGCTGGCGTCCCGGGGAGCCTGGGCAGCGGCAGTCGAGACGAGCTTGGTGGAGGCAGTAACGCCTGTCGTGGTGTGTCCGTTCACGGACGGGGCGGCTGTGGTATGAACTCCGTGCCACCGTCGGCCAACCCGTTACCCTGCACATGGTGCGGGGCCGGGGGCCGCCATCCCTCGGGGTGGGGGCCACAAGGAGTAAACCTTTACAAAAATCACTTGACGAGGCCAGGTAGGGTTCCCTCGCCCGGAAGAGGGACATCGTAATGAAAATGTCAGATAATTTGGATCGTGTTATGTCATGCCCTCCCGTTGACGCCGGGCGCACTGAGGAAGCTGGTACCCAGTGTGTGAAATCAGCCACTAGCGGCCAATACGCTCCGGTAGGCCACCGGCGCCAGGGGAAATCCGGGACCCCTGGTGTGAAATCTGTTACCGAGGCGTGTATGGTGGTGTTAGAAAAAGGCCCTTTTCAGGGCCAACCCAAAGGCCCTTCTCAGGGCCAACCCAAAGGCCCTTCTCAGGGCCAAATCAAAGGCCCTTCTCAGGGCCAAACCAAAGGCCCTTCTCAGGGCCAATCGAAGGTCAAATATGAGAGCGCCGGGGAGGCGCCTAGAGCCACGCGGTCGCGTTCTGGCTCGGCGGCTTCCACAAGGTCGACTCAATCGCGGAAGCGACAGATTGTCGAGTCTGACTCATCTTCGAAGTCGGCCCGGTCCGTTATATCGATGACGGATTCGGTGCTTGTATCAGAGAGTGCTTCTGACGCCGCGTCCAAAAACCCGCGACGCCTTAGGAAAAAGAAAAAGAAGGGCTCAGACGAGCATAGTTCTGAGTCGGATATTGATGTCGCACCGAAAAAAGGGAAAGGGCATGGGCGCGGACGCCCCCCTACGACCGGGGAGTATGTTGGGCTCGCCAAAGCCAAGCAGGAGCTGGCAAAGGCTGAGCGAGAAGAACAACAGGTCCGCCTCGACCGCGAGATCGCCGAAGCGGAAAAGCGGGCCTACGAGACGCGGTCCAAATATATGGAAAACAGGACGGACCGCGTATCATCGAACTCTCCTGCCCCTAAAACCTCCCTTGATATCGAGGAGGTGATAAAGGCAGATTGCGGGGTGATAAATGAGGTAGCAAAGAAGTCGTCGCACCTCAGTGGGCCTTTCCAAAAAGCCCTGAAAAAGGCAGCCCAGTCCATCCAGGACTGCTTTGAAGAGATGGCCCAGAGGTCCATCTCGGATGACATGAGGGCGCTCAAGGCGGAGAACATAGCCATGAGCAAGGAGCTTGCTGAACTCCGGCAAAGTGTCTCCGACCTGACAAGGGAGCTAAAATCCCTCAAGAGGAAGAGTCGCACGAGTCCATTCATGAGCTGTGAGGAGGTTGAGATGGTGGCTGAGGTAACTCCACCTACTCCTTCTGCACCAGCTCCCCCGGTGCCGTTGCGTCCAACTACCGCCGGTTCTGGCACGGCAGTTGGACCAGATGTGAGCGAGGCCGAGCTCGGCTTGCAATGCTTCGAGGCCCGGATTATGCGGGCAGTAGGCACGATGCTGGAGGCCCGGTTTGAAGGCCTGCAGGAGCGCCTCCTCCCCGAGAAGCGATACCGTCCGCCACTCGCCGCTGACAAGAAAAACCAGCCTGCCCAACCAGAGCAGGCTGCGGGCACCTCCAAGAATGATGCACCGCCGGCTAGACAGGCAAAAGCGAAGGGCAAGGCTGCCGGTAACATCAAACCTGACAAACCTTCAAAGAAGAGTCCGCCGGTGCCACCATCTGCACCCGCGTCCGGGAAAGAGGCGTCCTCTCCAGCGACGAAGGACCCCCCAGTACCAGTGGAGAATGATTGGATCCCTGTCACGAATAAGAAGAGGCAGAGGAGAAAGAAGGGCGGAGGCGCCCCTGCAGAGGAGGCAGCGGTGGCGAGGAAGCCCACTTACTCCGAAGCGGCGAAAGCAAAGCCGGCGCGCCAAGGCGCCCCAGCCAAAACTCAGCCCACCAAGTCGGCCAATAAGCCCAAGCTGATTTCTCCCAAATCTGCCGCTGTGGTCGTCACACTTGACGATGCAGCGGTCGAGAAAGGGATGACCTACGGTGAGGCCCTGGGCAGAGCCCGGACGGCCCATAACTTTGATGAGCTGGAGCTCGGCAGACTGAGGTGTCGACGCACGGCCACGGGGGCCCGTATCATAGAGGTCTACGGCACCCAGTCTGCGGAAAAAGCGGGCATCCTTGCCGGCAAGCTGCGGGAGACGCTGTCAGACGTGGCAAAAGTCGTCCAGCCGGTCAAGTGCGCAGACCTCCGAGTCTCAGGCCTGGACGACTCTATATCGAAGGAGGAGTTGATGGCGGTGATTGCCAGGAAAGGCGAATGCCAACAGGACCAGGTCAAGGTTGGAGAAATCCGGACTGGTCCTGGAGGCTCTGGTTCGGCACTAATCAAGTGCCCAATCGACGCGGCCAAGAAAATCAGCGTCGGGCGCCTTCTCATCGGCTTCAGCTCGGCAAGTGTGACGGTATTGGCGGCCCGGCCCATGCGCTGCTACAAGTGCTTTGGAACGGGACACTCTAAACAGTGCTGCCCCTCCTCAATCGATAGGAGCGGGCTTTGCTTCCGTTGTGGAAAAATCGGCCACCAACAATCCACTTGCAGCGTGGAGCCACATTGTGCCGTTTGTTCAGCCGACAAAAAACCGGCCGGGCATGTCATGGGGGGGAGGAAATGCAACCCCCCCCAGACGAGGGGGAAGATCCTGGAGTCCAAGCCAAGGCCCCCCGATGAGGGTACACCCAGTGTAGCTGGGCTGGAGGAGGCTATGGAATCTTAATCTTAATGGATTTAAGACGTCCATTTAGCTTCCTCCAGTGTAACTTAAACCACGCCACCAGAGCTCAAGACCTGCTGCTGCAAGCCCTGGCGGAGTGGTCCATTGATGTGGCCGTCGCTGCGGAGCCATACTTCGTCGTCGACCGACCCAATTGGGTTGGTGATCGGGATGGTCTCGTAGCTATTATTGTACGTTCAGCGCCTGGCTTCACGCCCCCCTCTGTGGTGGAAAGGGGCCACGGGTTCGTGGTGGCCGCCTGGGAGGGTATCACTCTGATAGGGACATACTTCTCCCCTAACAGGCCGCTTGTCGATTTCGAGGCGTACCTCGTATCGGTTGGAAGCGCAGTCCGTCGCGCAGCTCCGCGTCAGGTTCTCCTCATGGGGGACCTGAACGCCAAGTCAGTAGTTTGGGGCAATCGCTCCACCGATGCGCGCGGTGAGGCCGTGGAGCTTTGGGCCGCCGCCTCTGGTCTCTCCCTACTAAACAGGGGGAATACCCATACGTGCGTACATCGTCAGGGCGGGTCTATTGTGGACGTTTCGTTTGCTAGTCCCGCCCTCGCACGCCGGATCCAGGATTGGCGGGTGATAACGCAGGTGGAGAATCTCTCGAATCATCGCTACATCCGATTCGAGATTCCCACAGAACGCTCCCCGCCTTCCCAGGGCCCTCAGAGAGATCGCGCCCCCCGCTGGGCGCTCAACCGTTTGGACAGAGAGATGGCAGAGGAGGCCGCCATAGTCCAGAGCTGGTGTCTGCCGCCCATGAATAGTCTCAACGTCAATGAGAGAGCCACCCACTTCAGGGAAGCTCTCACGGAGGTGTGTGAGGCTTCCATGCCTCGATCACGCCCTCCCATGGATCGTCGGGCGGTGTACTGGTGGTCCCAACACGTGGCGGACCTCAGGACGGCCTGCACTCCTGCCCGTCGCTCCTACACACGCTACCGCAGGCGGCGTGTTCGGGACCCGCAGGTGGAGGAGGGCCTATATAGTCATTACAGGGAGGCCCGGATAGCCCTGCAGGTGGCCATCGCTCGCTCTAAAGAGGAGGCAAGGGAAGAAATGTTGCAGGGCCTCAACCAAGATCCGTGGGGGCGCCCTTACAAAACTGCTCGCAACCAGTTGCGGGCGCGCGGCGCCCCCCTGACCGAGACCATGGACCCCGAACTTCTGTGTTCCGTGGTCCGGGAACTCTTCCCATCGTCTGACGGTCACTCTCCGCCAAGCATGGCTCCTCCGCGAGCTGTGGCGAGCGCGGTCTCTACTGAGGGCGACCCTCCTGCTGTCGAGGAGGAGGAGTTTCGGGCAGCGATCGCACGACTGAAAGGGAAACGGACCGCTCCCGGTCCCGACGGGGTCCCGGGCAAAGTCTTAGGTCTCTCCCTGCGCCATCTCGGGGATCGCCTTCGCGAACTGTTCGATGCGTGTCTTCGCACCGGGCAGTTCCCGAAGGTCTGGAAGGATGGCATTCTGTGCCTCCTGCGTAAGGAGAACCGACCCGCGGACGACCCGTCTGGCTATCGACCGATCGTGCTGTTGGATGAGGTTGGCAAGGTATTCGAGAGGCTTGTCGCCCTCCGCCTCATCCAACATCTTTCTGAAGTGGGGCCAAATTTGTCCCAGAACCAATTTGGGTTCCGTGTGGGGCGCTCCACTATGGACGCGCTCACGGGACTGAGGGAGCTGGTGGAGGACGCCACTGGTAGAGGGGAGAGCGTGTTGGCGGTGTCATTAGACATCGCAAACGCCTTCAACACTCTCCCCTTTCGTACTATTCTAGAGGCGCTTCGGTATCACGGGGTGCCCCAATATTTGCTGCGCATCATCGGCTGCTACCTAGAGGGAAGGGACATCGTGTTCACTGGCCAGAGTGGTGTGGCCAATCGTCACCCCATGTCCCGCGGCGTTCCGCAGGGCTCCGTTCTGGGGCCCCTCTTATGGAACGTCGGGTACGACTGGGTCCTTCGTGCCGCCCTCCCCCCGCGTGTAAAACTTTTCTGCTACGCAGATGACACACTCGTCACTGCGAGAGGGGGGGACTTAGAGGAGACCCTTAGGCTGGCCTCGATCTACACCACTTTGGTCGTGAGGCGTATCGAAGCGCTGGGTCTGAAGGTGGCCCTGCACAAGACCGAGGCCCTTCTATTTCATGGACCTCGCAGGGGAGCGCCACCAGGCCGAGAGATAACGGTGGCTGGCGTGAAGGTGACACTGTCGCGTCACCTAAAATATTTAGGCTTGGTGATAGACGGGCGGTGGGGGTTCGACGAGCATTTTCGTCGCCTCGAACCCCGCCTTTTGGGTGCTGCCGATGCGCTCGGGCGTCTTCTCCCAAATGTTGGGGGCCCGAGCGCCTCAGTTCGACGCCTCTATGCGGGCATAGTGCGCAGCATGGCGCTGTACGGCGCCCCGGTGTGGGCGGACGCTCTCGGCCCCCGGGCCATCGCGTCTCTTCATAGGGCGCAGCGCGCCATGGCTCTGAGAGCACTACGTGCTTACCGGTCTGTGTCCCACACCGCAGCGTGTGTACTCGCGGGTACTCCCCCGTGGGAGATTTCAGCCCACGTCCTGGCGGCCGCCTACCGCGTCAGAGTGGATGCAAGGGCGGACGACCGGCGCCTGGCGCCGAGGGAGAGGGCCTCCGCCTTGGAGGAGGCTATAACCGAGGCGTTCCGCGTGTGGTTCGAGGAGCTCGAAGAGCAAAGGGGTTCGACCTCGGTCTCTGGTACTTTGTCCAGGACCTTGGAGGCCATGCACCCCTTTCTCACCACGTGGGCGGACCGGCGCCACGGGTCGCTCTCCTACCACTTGGTGCAGATTCTCAGCGGCCACGGTTCTTTCGGCCGCTACCTGCACCGCATCGGTAGGGAGCCGACCCCCGAGTGCCACCATTGTGATGCGGCGGAGGATACAGCGCAGCACACCTTGGAGGTGTGCCCGGGTTTTTCTTCGCGGCGCCAGGAGTTGACCGCCGTCATAGGTGACGATCTCTCCCTCCAAAACGTGGTCTGCATCATGTTGGAGGGAGAAGAAATGTGGGACGCGGTAAACTCCTTCTGCGTAGACGTCATGACGCAGAAGGAGGACGCGGAGAGAGCCCGGGAAGAGGATCCCGAGGCTGCTCCCTGCCGCCGCCGAAGGTTGGGGCGGAGGAGGCGGATGTACGCCCGCCTACTTCCTCCTGACGGCAACCAGCGGGGTCCAGGCCTGGGAAGCCCGGGCCCTGCACTGCACAGGTTGCCGCCAGTCGCTGATCCCCTGGATGCCCCGGGGGATCACCGGCCCTCCCATTTTGGGGGGGTGAGTGGGGCTCGCCATAGGCGAGCAGTCGCCGACGAGGTCGTGGATGTGTTCTC
This sequence comes from Agriphila straminella, assembly GCA_950108535.1. Classification (NCBI taxonomy): domain Eukaryota; kingdom Metazoa; phylum Arthropoda; class Insecta; order Lepidoptera; family Crambidae; genus Agriphila; species Agriphila straminella. Next base: position 10,213 of record OX467316.1, on the reverse strand, counting down.
GCGAGTTCCCATGACCTTGTCAGGCAGTGACGCCTCCCTCGCCGGCGTGCCCTCTTCGTCTGAGGACGAGGAGGATGCGGCGGTGATGGAGGTGCTCGCGCCAAGGCGTATGTGAGGGGCATCGGTGGGTTTTAGTCGGTAGGCCGCGGCATTGCACTTTCTGAGGGGCAGTCTGTCTGCCCCCAGAAGCCGCGGAGAGTCCGACATATCCTC